>CM053035.1:110210711-110810711 GCA_028564925.1 Lithobates sylvaticus | reverse complement strand
CGGCACGGCGCTGCGCTAATCACAGGCAGTGAGCCATTTCCTGATCTCTGTAAACGGGACAATGCCTCACTGCCTGTGATTAGCGCAGCGCCGTGCCTACTTCCTGGTGGGCTCTGCACGTGGAGTGTGCGAACACGCCTGATGCCATCCTTCGTAGATACCACCTTTGGTGGAAAGGTAACATCCATCTTAATGAAGACTATGGGGTTGATTTACTAAAGGCAACTAGACTGTGCGCTTGTGCGCTTTGCAAAGTGCAGTTGCGCTCTGCAAGAGCAGTTGATCCAGAGCCTATTAACCACTTGCCGACCGGCGCACGACGATATACGTCGACAGAATGGCACGTATAGGCAGGAGGGCGTATATATAAGTCCCTCCTTTAGCCTGTCCATGCCATCGGGAGCGCGCTCGGAGCGGTCGGGACCCCCGTGAGTTCGATCGCGGTCCACGCGGACTCGATCGCCGCGGGGACCCCCGTGATCGTCTCACGGGAAGGCTGAACAGGGAGATGCCGAGATAAACAGCATCTCACCGTTCTGCCTAGCAACTAGTGACACCGATCTCTGTTCCCTGTGATTGGAGCAGAGATCAGCATTCACTAGCTGACAGCCACGCCCCTCCCACAGTAAGAAACACACCCCTAGGCATACTTAACCCTAAAGCCCCATACACACGGTCGGACTTTTTCATCAATTTGGTCCGATCGGACAAGGTTGTTGAAAAATCAGACCGTGTGTATGCACCATCGGACAGTGTTCGTCGGTTTGTCCGTCGGACAAAGTCTTATCTCCTGCTGGAAAGATTTCCCGTCAACCCGGTCCGATCACACCAAATCCGAGCGTGTGTACGCTTGTCCGACGGACAAAGTGCTACGCATGCTCAGAAGAAATTCTGTGACGGAAGCGCTCGGTCAGGTAAAACTACCTTTCCTAATCGACACAGCACATTCGTCACGCTGCAATGTTAAAATGTCTTTAATGCAGCGCATTCTCTTTTTCTTTAAAATGCAACAAGAATGACATCTTTTAGCTGCTCCTATTCACCCGCACTTCTCACAAACTTACTTCTTTATTACTTTGCAGCATTTATACACTACATGTTTATTTTTACTCAGATCGTAATACAATCTTTCTTATTTTTTTAACCAGATTTTTTTTTTTTGGGGGAATACATATTTGAAGGAGGTTTTTTTTTTTTTTTTGGAGGGGGTTTGTATGTCTCAACTTAGCAAAACCACATTATTAACATTTGTATTTCTTGCTTACATTTACTAGGAGTTTGTTGGTTGTTGGTGCCCCTTGTTAATTCTAGGATTAGTGAAATGTACCTGCCTACTCAAAGAAAAACTGTCATTGTAGAAAAGTAAAACACAATAGTCAATGATTATTTCAAAGCAAATAAACCTTTATTTAGGTCTCAGCAACAGACCAAAGAGGAACGCAGCCATGGTGAAACTTGGGGAATTTGCAAAGCCTTGGACACCCATGGCAACCATCATTTTACAGACTTAAACAATTGGGGGCATGAAGACTACCTATCTAAATAATAAGGGAGCGCAATCTGGTCCTGAAGTCCAAAACATCCGGAACTGCAGCAGATGCCATCTAGGTCCCCAGGCTCTGGTACTACGAGAGGCTCCATCTTCTCTCAGACCAGACTGAGTCCAGGTTGTCACTCTCTTGTCTTCCTTGTACGCTTCCTTCCACGCCGTGGTGCTGGTGCTGGTGGGGTGGCAGAAGGAGGAGGAGGAGGCGGAGCAAGGTCACTCTCGCAAACATGTGTGAGGGGAGTCATCTCCCCAGCCATCCCCTCATTTAGTATTTTGAGGATGACCTCCTCACACATGCTGCGTTGCCCCGCCTCCATACCCGTAAATTTACTTGTAACCAAGGAGGCAAAGGCCTCCTCGTAGGTGGGTGTGGCATAGAGGGAGGCTGAGGCATCTTTTATCAGCTGGAGCGCTGACTCTCCCACCTCCCCCATGTTTTTCGCCCTTCTGTAGGGAAGGCGGAGGGGAGAGACTTGGGAGACAGTCAGGCTCCTACGCCTACCCCCCTCTTGGCTGCCACTACCCCCTGCCTCCTCCTGACTGCCACCTTCCACAGCCACCTCCTGGCTGAGGTCTTCCTGTGTCTGAAAAAGGGACATAGTTTCAGTTATTTGTTCATCAAACACACACAATTCTCATCTAGTGACTGTTGCAAAATGTTTTCAAATACAAAACCATACAATTCTCAGCCCTGCAGTTTAGATTCTTCCCAAAAATGTCTCCCACACCACTGTCTGTTGATATGTCAATCACGTTAGGAAATAAGCAATTGGGGATCCTGAATTAACTGAACATCATTCATTATTCAACAAACTGGTTCCAAAACTACTATACCTGGAACAAGCTGGGCACCTGCACATATTCCTGACTGGAAGGCCCAGGTTGGTCCTCGGAAGCCTCACGCGGGGTGGCGTGCGTGGAAGGACGCGTGCAAGGAAGAGTCGAGAGTGACTTCCTGACAGTAGCCTGGTCTTTGAGAAAGTGGAGCCTGTCATAGTACCAGAGCGTGGGGACATGGACATCAGCTGCTGCAGCTCCAGATGCTTGTGACTTCAGGACCTTATTGCGCTCCCGGAAATAGGTAGTCTTCATGTTGTTTATCTTCACTTTTAAGTTTGCGACGGTTGCCATGGGCAGGGTAGGCTTTACAAATGCCACCAGTTTCAGCAGGGCTGCGTACCTCTTTGGTCTGTTGCTATAATCCCTGTGTTTTGCCTGCCATAAGAGGGGGAATTGCCGGTATTTATCAATGAAGTGTGGGAGAAAGCTCACGTTGTAGAACGCCTCCATCACCTCTGCAAGACACAACGCCACACAAAACAATATAAATAATGTCAGCCTAAACACTCCTAATCTTCTCCATAAAGAAGCCTCAAGTTCTAATCAGTCTAGGCTAGTTATGTACCAACGTCAAATTGTACCTTCGTTTGTAGCGATCGTCTCGTGCGTGAGCTTTCTCTCCCCTCGTCTCCCAGATCGTGGCTACGACACAGGCGTGTGACGTTTTATATACAGTGCGCATGCGTCAAACTCCGCCCGCCCCTGACGATCTTTCTCGTCTATTCCCCACCCCTTCTCTTTACGGCGCAGTGGGGAGAGCACATGGCGGGGACACAGCAGGTGCGCCCCAAATATCCCCCCAACGAGGAGGAGGACGAGGAAAGGCCGGAGGCAGAAACGTCCCGATCCCGGAGCCTGAAATTCAAGGCCTCCAATATGTCATTTGGAGAAATGTTGGAGATGGTGGACATATTAAAGAGGAGCGACTATGATGGGAAGTATGGGCCTTACCTCAACCCCAATGTCCGCAAGGCCAAGATCATGTCTAAAGTTGTGAGGAGGCTGTACAATCATTTTGGGGTACAACGATCCAAGGAGCAACTGAGGAAACGCTGGTCAGACCTGAAACTGAGGGAGGCCGATCAGTACAGAAAGATCAAGAGAATTCTTCAAAAAAGTAAGTAGTTGTGTTTTGTGTTTGATTTCTTGCTTGCATACTGCTCCATGTGGTTTGATTTTTACAAAGTTGTACATTCCAAAATGGCCACTTTCATGTTCGTCTGTGCATTCGATCGTACTCAGCCTCGATCTTTCTGCCACTGTCATGGTCGTGTGTGTGTCCATTCGATCGTACGCAACCTCGATCGTGCGGCCACTTATAATACGATGTTTGGTGTTTTTTTTTTGGGGGAAAGGAAGTTTGTTCTCCCTAGAAATGTCATCCAGAATGTAAAGGCAATTTATTCAATGTAAAGGAGAGGTCACCCAGTAGGTGTTTACCCATCTGGACTCGAGAGCACTAGTGCTGGGACACCCAAACCCCCTTTTTATTAGCCTTTTCCACACATGTGCTCCAGTGGATACTAGAGGGGGGTCTCCATCACACAAACTTCTACCAAAAAGCTAGTCAGTTTAGCACCTTTACAAAGTGACTACATTCATGTAGTTGACATTTGTAACTGGCCAAACTAAAATAGTGTCCGTCACTTTCAAGCAATGTTTGTCATTTCCTATTTCTGCCCTCAATAGTTTGTGTTGCTAAATCTTCCTTTTGGACATTCTCATAGGGGAGCGAAAACTTGGCCGTCTGAGGAAACCCCCAAACCAACACCTCCCAAAAAAGGGGAAAGAGCAGAAGCAGAGGAGGAGGAGGAGGAAGGAGAGATCATCGAACTTGGAGAAATTGTCACCACAACAGGTGAGTGTGGGAGAACACAGCTACTGGTAAGCTAATCCATGTATGGCTGCCTCATTTCCAACACCCCATTTTTTTTGTTTGTGGTTTTTAGGTGACGTGGATGTTGTGGAAGAAAGATCGCACTTTACCACAGAGAGTGCCCACGTACTCATCGGAGAGATAATGGTCTGCAATCGAGATCTAGATTACATAAAGCAAAACATCAATGATGTTCAACAAAAATTGAAGAACATCATTGATGTTTTAGGAAAAATATGAAAAATCACCAAGTAATTTACACACATTTGTGCCAGCTTCTGAACACATTTGCAACTTAAAAACTGTGTGAAATTTGGAACATGCACACATTGTGTCCACATGTGCTAGCTCCCATCATGGTGGATGAATGGCAACGTTTTTTTGGGGGTGCAAACACTTTACGAACTACGAAAGTGGTTGTGGTGAAGGGGTTGCACCCCCAAAAAACGTCCATTCATCCCCATGATGGAAAATGGCACTTTTGAAGCTTCTAGGCATGTGTTTTACCATCTAATGACCATTTTCATAACCAAATTGTGTGCATGTTCCAAATTTCCACTTTTCGGGGGTGCCCCCCCCATGTGATGAAGGCAAGATCAAACACACTTTGAACATATAGTCATGTCTGATCTTGTCTTCACTTTACAAAGTTGAACTTTCCTACTTCATAGGTTCTGCTTAGCTCCATGCCTGGTTTTACAAATTGCGTAATCTTTGTAAATAATGTTGTAAATAACCAAGATGTTGTCAGTTTTGGCGTGAAGATTGTAAACGCACTTGTGAATGTTTTCCAAGTAAACTTTTTTACTTTTCAAAATGTGTGGCTTCCTTATTTAACTAAAACAATGCATTATGTATGTAAAATGTAAAGGATATGGGGGGCAATGGGTGTTATTTACTAAAGGCAAATCCACTTTGCACTGCAATTTCCTTTCCCAGGGAACTTTTTCAATGCACTTGTAGAGCATAGCGGATTTGACTTATGTAAATGACACCCACAGTGCTTTGTACGAAAACACGGAGCACAGCATTTTGGAGAATACACACATGTCACACCTGGTGCTGAAAAGGAGTATTTTGGGTGTCAGTTATGCAGGACAAACCTTCTCTAGACCAAAGATTAGGTAGCAAACACACATGAGAATAATCTTTTTGGGAAGAAGAGACTGTTACCTCCTTTTGCCCAGAAAGTGCATTACCACTGTCGAAGGCAAAGGGAAAAAATGTCAAAGTAAAATAAGCTAAAAAGAAGACTGAAATGACAAGAAATCAGAGGTTGGTTAAAATATCAGATTTATTAAAAAATGCCTCTCACACATCGTCAGGCAGAGCAATGGCCCCCCTACCCACAAAGTATTCCATATATTGGTCCCGGACCACGCGGGCATTGAGAGGGGGCAAGCCTGGACGTGCCACTCGAAGGGCTGTGAGGTCCGCATTTGGAGGGCCCTCCACATCTGGGCCAACGGGCACCACATAGTTCCTGTTATGTCTTTTGAGGAAGTTGTGCAATATGCAACAGGCAAGAACTATGTGGTTCAGTTTGTATTCCGCCAAGTTAAATGCCGTCAGGAACAGGCGGAAGCGGCTGGCCAGGATGCCAAAAGCGTTCTCCACCACTCTTCTGGCTCTGGACAGCCTGTAGTTGAAGACCCTCTGGTCCGGGGTGAGGGTCCTCATCGGGAACGGCCTCATCACATGGGGAGTCAGCGCAAACGCTTCATCTGCGACAAAGACGAAGGGGAGTCCTTCGGCATTCTCCTCTGGAGGTGGCAAGCACAGACTGCCACTTTGGAGACGCCAGTAGAACTCCGTGTGCGTAATGGCCCCACCATCCGATATCCGGCCGTTCATCCCCACGTCCACATACATAAACTCGTATGTTGCCGACACCACCGCCAACATCACTACACTATTAAACCCTTTATAATTATAATAGTAGGACCCCGAGTTGGGCGGTGGGACGATGCGGACGTGTTTCCCATCAATTGCCCCTCCGCAGTTAGGAAAGTCCCAACGGCTGGCAAAGTGGGAGGCCACAGTCTGCCATTCCTGTGGCGTGGAAGGGAACTGTGGAGTGAAACAAGAAAAAAAAATGAGTCACTTTGCACCTAAACATTGCAAGCAGATTAGACAATCAACATCTTGGAACAAGAGCATTGTATAAAATTGGAGGCTGGAAAGTATTTACACAGAAAAGTAGAGGCTCCCCTTCACAGATTACTCACCCCCCCATCAATCCCCCCACTTCTGATGGGACATTGGCAATAACTATGGTTTTGGGGGGGGGGGGGGGGTGGTGGACAGGTAACCCTCTGCACTTCATTGATTGGCAAATGGCTCAATAATTTGGCCTAGTTTGGCCAGACCCTCTGTACTTAACACTATTGGCAGGCCACAGGAAAGATCAAATAACATTTCCCCCCCCCCCCCCAAAAAAGGCAGGCACAGTGTGACATTATTAAATTACCAAGCAAGCTAATAGGAGGGAAAGAAGACAAAAAAATAGGAAATGGAATGTATGGAGGCAGTCCCTTGCACTACATGCTTTGCTGAATTCATCCCTAAAGATGCGCACTATAAAGAGGTAGGTATATAGTGTGTATGGACCTTGGGAAAGCCAGCAGATAAAGGATTGGTACCATCTGACAGAGCAGTTGGGGGAGGGGGTTCCTAATGAGTTTGCCCCCCCCCCCCCCACCAAAAGAACAAAAAAAGGGGGCTCTACATGAAGTAAACCACACAGCAAACATTTGTGCATATTTTAGGGGGTGTTTTGGGGCAAACAATACTATGCAGCAGACAAAAGACATTGCTTAAGTGAGTAGGCCATAGGTGTCTATTGGGGCAGAAGAGCATGCTGGTGAGGTAAGTGAAGGGAAAAATGCATGAAGGAGAAAAGGGGCACAGCATATTAGAACATATTGCAATCATGGTAATTAGGGAAGGAGGTCAAAAATACAAGTCATTAGCAAACAGAGCATACATAGAAGGGAATAGTAAAGTAGAAATGTTACCTTAATATAGTCCTCCTGCAGGACCTGAATGATGGCAGAACAGGTCTCTGGAATAATGATTCCCAGGGCCTGGGGAGAGATACCTGAAGAGAACTTCAAATCCTGAAGACTTCTCCCTGTCGCCAAGTACCTCAACGTGGCAACAAGCCTCTGCTCCGGAGTAATGGCTTGTCTCATGCAGGTATCCTGCCGGCTGATAAAGGGGGTCAGCAAAGCCAAAAGACGGTGAAAATCGGGGTCCGTCATCCTGAGAAAGTTCCTGAAATCATCAGGATTATTCTCCCGGATCTCACGAAGCAAAGGCATGTGCGAGAACTGGTCACGCTGAAGCAACCAATTCTTGGTCCACATACTCCTCATCACTCTGTTCATGGACGGGTCTTGGGTCAAAGCTAAAAGCCCGACACCAATTCCGCGTACAGCACGAACTCGGCGACGAGTACGCACGGGAAACATCGCTCAGAAGGTCACAAAAGGTCGGCTGGTCAGAACGGACAAACAGAAAGCACCGATAAACAGCAAGGCCTGAAAGAACAAAGTGAATACCAGCAACGAGCAGACAATAAGCAGTGCAAATCAAAGCGTCCTATATCAAGATATAGGCCGCAATGACCAACAAATACGAACTGACTACACGCACTAATAAACAGATACGCACGACAAGCACAAACTGAAGAGCAGTAACGATCTGAGTCAGAAAACTGAGAAGCGCGAATCTTAAGTCACCAAACTTCGACTAACTCTCGATAAACACGGGATCAGCAGAAGGAGCCCAACGGGTGCCTGACGTGGTGCTGAACTTCCCTTTTGTAATCTCGTGGACGACGACTTACGTCACGACGTTCTTCCGGACCGGATATTCCGACAACGTAGTCCGACCGTGTGTACGCAACGCCAACATCGGACAAAGTACGTCGGACAAAGTCCGTCCGACCTTGTCCGCGGATTGTCCGAGCGTGTGTATGGGGCTTTACACTGCCCCCTTGTGGTTAACCCCTTCACTGCCAGTGTCATTTATACAGGAATTAATGCATTTAAATAGCATTAATTGCTGTAAAAATGACAATGGTCCCAAAAATGTGTCAAAAATGTCCGATGTGTCCGCCATAATGTCGCAGTCACAAAAAAAATCGCAGATCTCCGCCATTACTAATAAAAAAAAATTATTAATAAAAATGCTATAAAACTATCCCCTATCTTGAAAACGCTATAACTTCTGCGCAAACCGATCAATAATCGCTTATTGCGATTTTTTTTACCAAAAATATGTAGAAGAATAGGTATCGGCCTAAACTGAGGAAAAAAAATGTTTTTTTATATATTTTTTGGGGATATTTATTATAGCAAAAAGTAAAAAATAATGCATTTTTTTCAAAATTGTCGCTCTATTTTTGTTTATAGAGCAAAAAATAAAAACCGCAGGGGTGATCAAATACCACCAAAAGAAAGCTCTATTTGTGGGAAAAAAAGGACGTCAATTTTGTTTGGGAGCCACGTCGCACGACCGCGCAATTGTCAGTTAAAGCGACGCAGTGCCGAATCGCAAAAAGGGGCCTGGTCCTTTGGCTGCAAATTGGTCCGGTCTGAAAGTGGTTAAAAGAGCTATGCTGACTTCCATCATCCAATCATGTGCAAGCAAAAATGCTGTTTGTTTTTATTTTCCTTGCATGTGTTTGAGTATTCTTTGTAAAGTGAAACTTTACCTCATTTACTAAGCTCTGGAGCAACTGTACTTGCAGAAATTATACTTGTTTGTGGAAAAGAGTGCAGTAAACCTAAAATGTGTGAGCACTAGGGTATCATTCTGATATAGTAGCAAAAGGACAGAGAGTATTTTGTGACTTTAAATATACCCCAGTGTGCACACTTACCATGCAAGAAGAAAATGTTTTCCTATATCCTACAGTCTGTATAAAAATAATTTTTTATTTCATACAATATAAAAACACATATTGTTGTCTGTGAAATACATTACAAAGATAAACGCATTAAATCTTCTGAGAAGGTCATCGCATTTCGTGGGTCATCCGCTTCATAGGACCAACAGAATTGGGTGTATTCAAAACAAGTAAATCACAGGCAGTTAAAAACGAATCTACAATAAAGCAAAAAATACAGCCTACTCATGAGTTGTTGGTACAAATCAGGTTATTACATTTATCTGAAAATAATCATACACAGTTAAATACATTCCTCATGCAACAATGAAGTAGTATCTAAAATCTAACCAAAACATTAGGGAAAAACATAAGTTACTTACCCAGGATGGATGTAATATAGTGTGCTTAATGCTTTATGGAAGGAGAAATTGAAGGTCTCAGAGACAAGCCTGCTGGCTCTTGGAAAGACAACTCTCAAGCACATGAACAAAGACCAGAGCAAGTTGCAACAGCCAAGGAACAATAAAATAAAATATCAACCCACAAAGGGCCCGTCAATGCACCTGCACAAACCGGCCAAATGCACCAAGCAAGCCCAGAGGAACCTGGTACACAGATACACTCAAACTTCTAGAAGATCCCTTGCCTTTTCCAAACAGCCCAGGCCTTCTGTCTCAAGGCCCCCTGTTCCATCCTGATTCTCAGCCATTGGCTTTAACGGTAGGGCTGTTGAAATCTAGGTCTTGAGGAACATGCGTCTCTGTGACTCAGTTATTCCCACATTGCTCAAAGCCAGAAAAGCCGCTTCCTCCTTTTTTTTATAATTTTTACAGTTACAGTTTGTCATTGGTATCATGCCTACACATTATTCACTGCCTGATGCTTGTCCCTCCTGGGTGGGGCCTGTGTGGACTGTCCGTCGCAGAGCACACCATCTCAGCTCCCGGGGGAGACGTTCCCCGTACATGGGGGGAATCATGACCCACAGTACCATACCATCAGTACATGGATACCCTGTAAGTACAAGATCAAGTTCCATCCCCCCTTTTTTTATTTGATTATTTGTAAATATACTGGATCAATTAGAAATGTATCTAGTCATTGCAGAGACACATTACACGCTTGTAAATAGT
The DNA here is from genome assembly GCA_028564925.1 of Lithobates sylvaticus. Classification (NCBI taxonomy): domain Eukaryota; kingdom Metazoa; phylum Chordata; class Amphibia; order Anura; family Ranidae; genus Lithobates; species Lithobates sylvaticus. The sequence goes on along the minus strand of CM053035.1, from coordinate 110,800,416 downwards.
AAAAAATGTATTCCTGCGCCACCTCAAATGAATAAGAACAAATACTGCAGCATACACTGGGGGGAAATGTCTGAACCCAGAGAAAAGAATATCAAGAAAGGTAGTGATGCGCTGTATGACTAAATAAAGTGCAAAAGTGCAGTGATTACGGCAAAGAGGTGAGAGGGTCAGGTAATCAAATATCCTGGTATAAATTAACCACAAGTTATCTGGTATAATTGTCCAATAACGTAAAATCAAATAGACTCAAAAGACCCAAGTTAGGGTGATAATAGTAATAGATAAACGATAAAGATTGCTGATCGTAGAGAGTATAAGTCTGCAGAGCTAAAAATATATGGTAAAGTGCTCAGGTGAAGTGATCAGACCACTAAGGAAGACATGGTGTCTGATACAGAGTGATCATAAATAAATTCCGGTAAAATAGCTCATAAAATCGCATGGAAGTGAACCATAAAAAATCACATAAAATCGCATAAAAATATTAAAGTGATAATATAATATTTATGACGGTGATCGATAGTCCATATGATAAGCAATATATTCAATCCAAAGCACCGATCATGTGAAAAATAATAATGGGGTGTCCGTGTAAGAATGCTTTGCCTTTTTTTTTTTCCTTGGTAGATGAACGGTGTAGCATATAGCATGACTGTATGCATAAAAATAAAGGTGCAAGTGCTGGTGATTGCTTCATGCGATGTGATATTGGTGTGTTAGGTGACTTTGTTATCCTCCGTGAAGTCTAAAGTGTGGGTTTCCCCTTACCTTACCTTACAGCTGTAAACAGGCATATACAATACGAGCGGCGAGCTCGTCCACGTCACTTCCGGTGTGTCAGTATTCCCGACGCGTGTTCGTCACGATCACTGATGAAGTCATTGTATATGCCTGTTTGTTACTACTAAATGTGAGTACCGCTGTCTGTTACTTTATAAATAAATATTTTTATACCAAAATATACTACACTATATGGGCATTCCTGTTCCTATTCCCCACATCCTTCCATGACCCACTGGTGAGGTCAATACCTTGCAGACACCTCCAGGGACAACTCTAGGGATTTAAAAGTGGACGCTGACTGCAAGGAAAACACACATACCAACAGAGCCGGAGACGCAATTCTGAGACGACCACCGGGGATCTCTACACCAAAGGCCTATATATTTTTCACGCTGTTACCTTACAGCCGTAAGGTAAGGGGAAACCCACACTTTAGACTTCACGGAGGATAACGAAGTCACCTAACACACCAATATTACATCGCATGAAGCAATCACCAGCACCTTTATTTTTATGCATACAGTCACGCTATATGCTACACCATTCATCTACCAAGGAAAAAAAAAGGAATTCTTACACGGACACCCCATTATTATTTTTCACTGACATGATCGGTGCTTTGGATTGAATATATTGCTTATCATATGGACTATCGATCACCGTCATTAATATTATATTAATATTTTTTATGCGATTTTATGTGATTTTTTGCGATTTTATGAGCTATTTTACCGGAATTTATTTATGATCACTCTGTATCAGACACCATGTCTTCCTTAGTGGTCTGATCACTTCACCTGAGCACTTTGGCACTTTACCATATATTTTTAGCTCTGCAGACTTATACTCTCTACGATCAGCAATCTTTATCGTTTATCTATTACTATTATCACCCTAGCTTGGGTCTTTTGAGTCTATTTGATTTTACGTTATTGGACAATTATACCAGATAACTTGTGGTTAATTTATACCAGGATATTTGATTACCTGACCCTCTCACCTCTTTGCCGTAATAACTGCACTTTTACATTACACGCTTGCTCCGGATGAGTGACGCCAAGTCACAAAACTCATAGAGCCAACAGATGTTGTGTTTCAATCATGTGTTATATTAGTATATTCTCTACTGTATCAATTGTTCTTAGCCAAAAGACGTTGGGTTCCATCATCCATCATGTGTTTACCAATTTTTTATGGACTGTTTTGAATTGTGTATTCATCCATGTATAATAAAGTTTTTATCTAGTACATTTTCTCATTTTCATGTTATCAACGTTAGGGATTAGAGTAATTTCAAACTATGCAGGTACCTATTTATGTGTGTGTGTGTGTGTGTGTGTGTGTGTGTATATATATATATATATATATATATGAGTTTTACTGAATATGAAATATAATTATCAATAATTAATAATGTGCCACAAATCTATTATATACTATAGATATGTTCATTACGATAATTCAATAAAAAAAAACCTTACCCCTTACGTACTTCAGGTAAAGTCCCATTCTTTTTGCTCTTTGTACATTAATATAGGGATGGAGGCTAATGACCACGTCATTGCCTCTTTTGTATAGAAACATTCTTTATCCTTCACAAGGGTAAAGTTATCTTGTGCCCAACACTTACCTTTCTACCAAAGATGGTATCTACTGTAACATCCATCTTAATGAAGACTATGGGGTTGAGTTACTAAAGGTAAATAGACTGCACTTTGCAAAGTGCAGTTGCACTCTGCAAGAGCAGTTGCTCCAGAGCCTAGTAAATAAGCAGAAGCTATGCTGACTTCCATCATCCAATCATGGGCAAGCAAAAATGCTGTTTTTTTTATTTTCCTTGCATGTGATTGGGTATTCTTTGTAAACTGAAACTCTACCTCATTTACTAAGCTCTGGAGCAACTGTACTTGCAGAGTGCAACTTTGCAAAGTGTACAGTCTATTTGCCTGTAGTAAATCAACCCCATAGTCCTTATGATTGTAATAATTAATAATTGCTACTAACAATACCCAAAAGAGATTGTTCGACATTGTTATAGCTACCAGAGTTTATTTGAAAGCCACAGCCTCTATCAGAAAGACAGACTCTCTCTGCCCTGTCATCAGGGCCTCACAACGGACATCCTGCTTCAAAATCCACTATTGCTTGGTGGATAAGACAACTAATCTCAAGAGCTTACACTATAAATATTAAAACGCTTCCAGCACTTTTATGTGCTCATTCCACCAGATCAGTGGGTATTTCCTGGGCATTCCGACATCAAGCCTCTGTTTCCCAGCTTTGCAAGGCCATCACCTGGTCCTAATTTCATACCTTCTCCAAGTTCTAACAGGTGCATGTCTAAGCCTCTGCAAATGTAGCTATCAGCTCAAGATTCTTGCAGCAGCACTCTGAGTTGGTCCTGTTGACCCCTGTTATTGTTGGGCCTCTTAGCATAGTTCTGTTTGCTTCATTGTTGCCTACCCTTCTCATTCACTGCTCTTTTCCCAGAGTCTATGAATATCCAGCCTGTGTCCCATACTATACGATTAAGATAAAGGGAATTTTTGTTTACCTGTAAATTCCATATCTTGGAGTACAGTACATGAGACAGGTCACCCCCTCTTCTGTTCCTGTTACTCTGATTTGCTTGCTAAAAAACTGAGGTCTTAAGGAATAGGATAAAGTTATAAGGTTATCAAAGCAGACGTGTTTAGGAAAGCTTTGCCAGTGTCCGGTCATCTGAGGGTAGCAGCCTATAACCCAGGGTCTATGACTATTCAGTCCATGTCCTGTATTGTACTAATTTATAGGCAAATCCAAATTCCTTTTAAAAAGGCTTTCATTAGAAACATATTCAGTAAACTCATTTATTTGCACTGAAGAAATGTTCAGATTTGTTAATATGCATAATAAATGTTGTTTTATTAAATGGGCTTATTTTTTTTTCATGTGGAAAAATGTAACTTGAAGTACATGTAAAATTTTAAAGTTTTAACATCTTAAGGCGGATTTCCGACAAATTATTTTTTTTAAGAGTCAGCAGCTATAAATACTGCAGCATATATAAACGGAGAAATAAACTGCGCTCAAAAGCAAAAAAAAATGTATAAATAAAAAGCTGCAATTAATAGAAAATATATAAATTGCGCTAATTAAATAACCACCCTAATTCTCATGTGCCATGAAAAATGAAAAATAAAGTGACAGATGATGCAAACCATATATGAATGCAAAACAAATATGAAATATAATGAACTTAATCGAAATATATGTGTACTCAATGGAACAAAATATGATGAAATTATTCAATAAATGTCTACTCAAACAAAAGCATAATGTGCACAAAAATAAATGAATAAAGTGAATAAAAATGAAAAATAAAGTCCATCAACAGTCCAAATCAAAAAATGAATGAAGACACAATATTATCCAGCAGGTAATCCAAAATTTGAAAGGAAAACCTTCACCAGAGCTTTGTAGATGGAAGGGAGATGGAAGTGGAAAGCCAAGATGTGGAAAGGTCAAAATGATGTATGCACCTTACCAGATTAGATGGACCCCCTAAATAGCGAAGTCTGAAATGCAAGCAGATATGACCCTCTGCACGGGTAAGTAGGATATCCAACTGGTCACTACTGACTCGTTTCGAGTCCTTTATAATTTTAATTTTATTTTTCAATTTTTAAAATTTTCAATCTAATTCTTATGTTTTATGATCAACACTTAGAGTGACCATAGGCTATATATGTAACTATTGTTACGGTCTGTATATACTCATAGTGGCGTACATTGTTTTGTTACACATATGTATGCTCATTTTCATCAATGGGTATGGTACAACATTCACAAATTACATTGTTGCGTACACTCCATGCCCTTCTTGGCTGTTTAATGGAGTTGTACGAACGTGAAGTGCGTCAGTTCGAGGTCTGGTGTTCTCTCGCGATATTTCTATATATGGCGACTCCGCAACCACAACGAGGCTTGGTTGCGGCTTAGTCAAATAAATGGTGATGGTTTCAGTACGTCACCCGTGCCCCATTGAAGACGTCAGCTCTGACGAAACATGTAGGGCGTTGCTACGTACTGACGCCACCACGCCCCCCATGTGTTTTTGGAACACGGGTGTTTGTTCTTATTTTGCCGGCAAGTTTTAAACTAAGCGAGTAACGCTGGTCTCCGCTTTTTGTGTTCTCCTTTTTTACTATTAATAAAAAAGTTTTTTACGATGCTACATCATTGGAGTTATCTTTTTTCTCCCACTTATGGTCCCGTTGGTGTATGTATAACCGTGACTCATTGGAATCCTGGTTCCTGCATTGCGGACTCCTTTTGACGGACAAATTCAGTGACCGGTTGGATATCCTACTTACCCATGCAGAGTAAGGTGCATACATCATTTTGACCTTTCCACATCTTGGCTTTCCACTTCCATCTCTCTTCCATCTACAAAGCTCTGGTGAAGGTTTTCCTTTCAAATTTCGGATTCTCTGCTGGATAATATTGTGTCTTCATTCATTTTTTGATTTGGACTGTTGATGGACTTTATTTTTAATTTTTATTCACTTTATTCATTTATTTTTGTGCACATTATGCTTTTGTTTAAATCATGTATTTGTTTCACAGAGTACACATTTATTGAATAATTTCATCATATTTTGTTCCATTGAGTACACATATATTTTGATTACGTTCATTATATTTGTTTTGCATTCATATATGGTTTGCATCATATGTCACTTTATTTTTCATTTTTCATGGCACATGAGAATTAGGGTGGTTATTTAATTAGCACAATTTATATATTTTCTATGAATACTGCAGCGGCTGACTTTTATAATATGGACATTTACCTGTCCAGGACGCCCGCGATGTCCTCACCCGAAGCCGATCTGTCCCTCAGCTCTCGGGTGGAGGTGCCAAAATCTTCGGTAAGGGAATCAGGAAGTGAAGCCTTGCGGCTTCACAGCCTGGTTCCCTACTGCACATATGCGATTCGCGCTGCCGGACATGGCGTAGATATCCGTGGATACTGCGGCTATCTATGCCCAGAAGTGGGAGCAAATACCTGTATTAGACAGGTATCTGCTCCCCCCTCCCCCCTGAAAGGTGCCAAATGTGACACGGGTTGGGCAGAGGAATCCGAAAAGCGGAAGTTCCATTTTTGGGTGGAACTCCGCTTTAATGTAATTTATAAAGTAATTTTCAAACCTGTTTCCCAACATTTATCTCCAACATTGTCACATACTCTGCCTATATAGGCTAAAAACAGCCTTGCAGGGTGCACATTACACAGACATGGCCTGCTGTTTTAACCTTCAGGTCTTAGAAATACAATGCGGCCATGCAGGCATGTAGACAGGACGTGGTTGCAGGAGATACGTAATAGGTGCGAAGATAAAAAAAAAAAGTGAAAAAAGTAATTGTGAAATACACAGCGCTTTAGACAATTAAATGTTGTTTGGTTAGACTTTTCAGTTATTCTAAAGAGATCTTTAGGAATATAAATGAACTTTTAGCAATGTGACATACTGTGCTCCAGTGATACACTTTGTTCCCAGGTAACCTTAAAGACTAAAGTGGAATTGGTTAAAAGCTCCTCTTTTAACCTCCATGTTTCTTGTGGGAGTCAGCTGATAATTAGTCTGTTCTTATTATAATTAGTCTGTAAAAATATTGGAAGAACAGTATTTGATCACCCAGGATTTTACTCTTCCGCTTCAGAGACCATCCCTTTTTCCTCATTCTTCACCCGTTCGGTGAATCAGTTCCTACTGACGCTTCATCTATCGTCACAAGGATTTTGTCCTCAGGACAGCAGGTGGAAATCTGGAGTCTGATAATCCTATTAGTAGAGTTGAGCTTGTGTTGCTGACAGAGGCTGCAGTTGGCATTTTATATATCCTGTTAGTTTGTCATCATGTTGGCGTCTCTTATGACAGCTCTGTTCTTTGTGGTACGGGTGTTTGGAAGGGTGAGTAACTTATTGTTTATCCCACTGTTATTACTGTAGGTAATTAATTATAAACAGCCTTCTAATTGTATGCACCCTAACTAACAGCATATGTTAGGGAGAAACAAAAAGAGGTAAACATCACATTAAGAAAGGAGTTTACAATTACAGTTGCAAAGGTAAGTCTTTTTAGGTTGATTGACATTTGGCATCTATCGAAAGAGGTATATAAGGTACATCAACTAGCAATATCTCTTCCCTGAATTTTAGGTGCATTAGTCAAAAAAAAAAGCAAAATAATTTCATTTGTCAATGGGAACAATTTAAAACATATGGCAGCATATGCCGTATGTTCCAGTGTTTAAGATTAATGATAAGTGTTTTATTCTTTCTTGGTATGTACAGTTTCTCCCAGGAAAGGCAGGAAGAGCTAATGGTAGAAAGTGATGGGATCTGATGGTGGAGAGGGAAAGAGAAAAAGAAGCTATTAGTGGGGAAAAGAATAGGAGTTGATGGGAAGAGGAAAGGAAGCTGATTTGGGGGGTTTGCTGATGGGGAGAGGAAGAGGAGCTAATAATGGAGATGTATGGAGGCAAGAACCTTACTATGAATAGCGATGGGAATTAATGGTGGTGTGAGGGGGTGTGATCCAATGCGGTGTGGTGTGATGTTACACTTAAGTCATTATTACGTTTGGCAGCTCAAAATACCAAAAAAAACATGATTTATTCTCCCAGCCAATCCAGTTACATTAATAAGCAACTCTTATATGCAAGTGTGTGTGTTGGGGAGGAGGGTAGGTAGCAACTAATTTGTACATCAGTATGTGGTCACCTTGACACACTTTTGAGGTATATGTTTCATAACACGAATGACTGTTCAAACTATTCATGCATGTCACCCCTTGTCCCCTCCCACCTTCAGGCACCGTCCCTTGGTTCCACCATCTACTCACCTCCCAGTACTACCCCATTTATAGAATACTGAACCAAGTATCATTTTGTGGTGCTAAGTAATTTGTAAGGTATTTGTTAATGATAACAATAAAAACAGTAAAATAGATCCCCTGCACCAGCAACAATAGACTGCCTGCAAAAACATACCCCCCAGCAACAATAGATCACAGAGCAGCCAGGAACAATAGACTCCCAACAGTAGATCCCTCCCAGCAATAATTTCCCCCCAGCAATATAAGACCCCACACAGTAGCAATAGATCCCCCTGCCAGCAACAGTAAATCTTCCCAGAAACAATAGACTCCCCCACTACAATAGATCTCCCCACGCAGGGCTTAAACTAGAGGGGGTACCTGCCTCGGGTGACACATCTAGGGGGTGCTGCCGCACTGGGAACCGCTGCTCTAAGGGTGTCACTGCCACTCGATCAAGTGTAATGGACAGGCAGGTCTCTCTCCTAGTCCTGCCCAGTGCCCAAACAGCCTATGTATTTTCTGTGAGGCGTCCCAGAGAAGGGAATGCTTCAAAGAAGACCATGACCTGGGGGGGGGGGGGGTGCAGAGGAGGCCCTGGAATGGGGAGTGCAGAGGAGGCCCTGGGCTGGAGGGTGCAGAGGAGGCCCTGACCTGGGGGGGTGCAGAGAAGGTCCTGGTGGGCTGGGGGGGGTGCGCAGAGGAGACCCTGGACTTGGGGGATGCAGAGGAGGATCTGGGCTGGAGGGGGGTGCAGAGGAGGCACTGGACTGGGGGGGGGTGCAGAGGAGGCACTGGACTGGGGGGTCCAGATGAGGTGCTGGAGTGGGGGGGGGGTGCGGAGTAGGCCCTTGACTAGAAGGGGAGTACACAGGAGGCCCTTGACTGGGGGTGCAGGGGAGGCCCTGGACTGGGGGATACAGAAGAGGCCCTGGACTAGGAGGGGAGAACAATGAAGGCCCTGGACTGGGGGATACAGAGGAGGCCCTGGACTAGGAGGGGAGTACAATGGAGGCCCTGGACTGGGGGGATGAATAGGAGGCCCTGGACTTGAAAAGTGGGGTTGATAAGGACCTGTGTGGTTGTACTTCTGTTGATCGCACCAGTGCAGATTGTTTTGTACTCCTGTGACCCATTTTCAGCTGACAACGGGCTTAAGCCTGCTCTCGGTTGATGAATCGGTCCAGGCTGGGGAAAGTTGGGATCGGCACCCAGCTCAGCCTCTCAGCGAGCCACTGAGAACCCGAGCCAGCCACTCCTGCCCCCTCTACAGCCAAGTGTTTCAGTGAGCACTGGGGGGAGGGGCTGAGCCGAGCCAGAGAATGGCAGCCACAATCTCTCTGCTTAGGGAGCACTGAGAACTGAGTGATCGGCTGTTTGATTACTCGGTTCTAAACCTTAGAGCCGGTGGGGGACAGATGCAGCATCTACCAAGGTAAGTATGATTCATAAATAAAATTCCCATACTTCTCTTTAAAATACCCGACATCTTCTCTTTCCTGCTATCTGGCCCACATGACAATTAGGCCTCATTTACATGGGCATTCCAGTCAAAGTCAATTGGGACGCAGCAGCTGCATGGACAGTCTAATGTAAAAATTTAATATGCAGACAGGAAGGGATGCATGTATCTAAATGCACAGTGTTTGCATTCAGATCTGTGCACCCACTTCTATAGGTGAAGCTCTCTGGTGGATTCAGATGCAGCAAAAAGCGGCTTAGCATACAGGACATGTCTGCTTAGCCCTTAGGGGAATTTATCAAAGCTAGAGCAGACAGAATTTGGAACAGCTGTGCATGGCAACCAGTCAGCTCATAGCTTTCATTTTTAAAGCTGAACAAGCTGAAGATAGAAGCTGTTTGGTTGCCATGCACAGCTGTTCCAAATTCTGACTGCACCAGTTTTGATAAATTCCTCTCACTGTGTTTTACATTTCTTACTCTTGACTGCTGCATTCTAAATACAGCACATGCTTTGTTAAAGTGGTTGTAAAGGCACAACATTCTATGCATGATGGTAAAAAACCTTCTGTGTGCACCAGCCCCACCTAATTCTTACCTGAGCCCCCTCTCGATCCAGCGATGTCCATGAGAGCCTTGCCTGTCTGGGGACTCGCACTCCCGATTGGCTGTTGGCAGCAGCAGGAGTCATTGGCTCACACTGCTGTCAAATACAGCCAGTGAGACAATCAGAAGACAGAGGGAGCGGAGTCGAGCCATGGCTCCGTGTGTGAATGGACACAAGCTGCTTGCTGTGGGGGCACCTAGAAAGAAGGAGGGGCCAGGGGTGACAGCAAGGGACCCAAGAAGAAGAGGGTCCAAGCTGCTCTGTGCAAAACCATTACACAGAACAGGTAAATATAACATGTTTATTATTTAGAAAAACAAACTAAAATCAAAAAGACTTTAATATCACTTTATGGTTAGCTGTGTGTAGTAAAGGATATGCAATAGAACAGTTTTATTTTATTAAAAAAGGTATACTGAGGTTTGTACTGTCTGATATATACTCGCTTGTGGCACAGTCATTAAAGCATATGGCCTTCCCACTTTTGATGCGATCTGCATGCAAAAAAATGTACAGCCCCGGCTGCCAGATGTGCTAGCTACGCCACTGCCCACACGATCAGCATCAGTAGACCCTTCAGCATATCCCAGCATCCTTTGCCATAGTATGTAATTCTACAGCCCATGACTGATACATGATTGTTTACATTTGGTATTATTTTTGGTCCATCACTTGACTCCAGCAGGTTAGTATACTCGGTATACAACTGTGCAAGAGATGATGTGCAGGGCAACTGAGATAGGGTACAAGATTTGTAGATTTGCTAAAACTAAAAAAAGTGCAAAATCTGGTTCAGCTGTGAATGGTAGCCATTCAGCTTCTAGCTTCAGCTTGTTCCATTAAGCAAGCTGATTGGTTTCTATGCAGAGCTGCACCAGATTTTGCACTCTCCAGGTTCAGTAAATCAATCCTAGATGTCTTATGTATGAAAAAATAAAGAAAGGAGAGCGCAGAGCCGCCTTGGTGTTGAACCGTTTAATAAAAATGAACAAAGACAACAAGAGTTGCTCTCACAATGGTAAACATGTAATCTGCCTGGGTAATCTGAATGACACGTGTGCTTCCTCTCCCGGCCTGTCCAGTGGACTGCACCCGATAAGATGGTGATCCAGGCTATTGTGGAACTAGAGGTCCCAGAGATCCCAGCAATGGTGTGCCGCTAAGCAGCTCTGAGAGCCGGGCATGTGCCTGCCACGCAACATCAGTCCAAGCAGCAATGGAAGACAGAGAGGAGCAGTGTAACCGTGCAATCTCCCAGGGTTGCTATGACAACATGTTTCAGAGGCACGGCCTCCTTCAGGTCACACCCCTTCCTCAAACATCCTGCTCTATATGGAGAACCCAAAATCCCTCCCAGATAAATTCCATAAAGGAGTCAGGCCAGGAGTGGAGCACACCCAATGTGGACAGCAAAAGGATGGGTGACAAGCAACATAATTAATCAAACTTAAATTATTGAAACTGAAAATTGAAAATTAATAATTTTCGATTAGAAATTAAAAACATATGTACGAGAAGACATGAATTATCTAAAAATAATAATAATAGCACTCATAATTACATTAAAAACACAAATGTGAAAACGACAAGTTATATCCCTCCATATACGAAGATTATTATAATATATAATGGCCAAGATTTAACCTTAATCCAACCATAATTAACCTATATTGGCTCTACTATTCGTGGGGGTCATCCGGCTGAAGGGCCCCCCCAAAATGACACAAGGCAATCACATAAATATCACAATGGTTTTGTATGATTATCCAAGCTCAAGCAATAACAGTGTTCAAACCAAATCAATCTCCCCCTCTATAAAAAATTGAGGACACAGGGGAGATAGAGGGGGGAAGAAACAAACACACCAAAAAGAGGAAAGTTGGAAATGTTAATTCTACCATAAAAATCTTTAATCTGTCCTCACATATTCTGAGGGAGAGTGAAATTGGCCTCCTTCAGAAGGGTCTCAATTTTGCCCCCAGTTGTAATGCCAATTTATTCAACCTGTTTAGGGATTTACATAAATATATCCACGGCATTACGGTCAAACCTTTTTTCTAGCCTCAAATCCTGTGTAGATACCATTAACACTCCAGCCATGGTTACTCATGCAGAGTGCATCCCTATGGAGCCACAGGATTCAGAAGAGTTGACCAAGGGTGAGATGGATTGGATAAGGAAGTGCTTCACATTTTGGAGGAATTACTTTTGAAGGGAGGGATGGAAGGGGATTGCACATGTCTACATCATATGATAACAACATTATGCATACCACTTTTCACCCAAAATCTAAATTTTATCCGCATCACAGTAAAAATTATTTTATTAAGACCTTTTATGCCATGGTATATGCAGATTTTAAAAAAGTGTGTGAACAACCACAAGGGAAGATGTATACAAGTGACCTCTTGATAGAGGAAAAACAGGCTCTTTTTACCCTTAAAAATAACCATGAATTGGTCATTCGTATGGCCGACAAAAGTGGGGGCATAGTGGTCCAGAATAAAACAGACTACCTTAAGGAAGCACACAGACTCCTTCTGGATGCTAACACTTATGAAGTGCTTTGTGCTGATCCCCTTCCAAGGTACAAATTAGAGTTAAGTGAAATGATTGATCAGGCTTACTCCAAAGGTATAATACAGAAATCTGAAAAACAATTATTTTTGATGAATTTCTTTAAGACATTTTATTTTTACCATATACCAAAAGTTCATAATGATCCCTTTTTTCCTCCTAGTAGGCCCATAGTGGCCCGTATGGATGGTGTTATGTTATGAGTATCCCAGTATGTGGATACATTTCTTCAACCCCTAGTTACTTTACTCCCGGCTTACCGTACATTAAGGATTCTGCTGATGTTCTCGATATGTTGCAACATTACAAATGGGAATCAAGCTATCTTTGGTTGTCTCCCTAATCCCTATACACATCGATTCCCCATGAGGGTGGGCTGCGGGCTGTAGAGTACTTTCTCTCCGAACCAGACTACATGCACCCAATGCAATCTGAGTTCGTTTGTCGATGCATGCATTTCGCATTAAAGAGAAACTACTTTAAATTTCAAGATCAGTACTATAGACAGATATCAGGCACTGCAATGGGTGCACATTTTGCACCATGCTATGCCAACCTTTTTATGGGGTTCTGGGAGAAGTTTCACATCTGGTTTCAGAACCCCTTTTCTAGGCATCTAGTGAATTATGGGACATTGATGATATACTTATCATCTGGGATGGTCCCCCTGACACTGTTAGTGAGTTTGTGACTTATTGCAATTCCAACCCTTTTGGGATAAAGTTCACACATGTGGTAGATGACAAGTCCTTGGTATTTCTTGACTTAGAATTGGCTTGGGATATGGATGGTAACATCTTGTCCAAGACCCATTTTAAGAAAACAGCGGGTAACTCGTATCTGCATTGGGATAGTTGTCACCATCCATAGTGGAAAGAGAATATACCAGTTCTGCCGGTTGCATAGAAATTGTAGTAGTACTGCTGATTATGATCAACATGCAGCTACACTTATCAAGAAATTACAAGAGAAATGGTATGATATCACTCATACTCGTAAGGCAGCAGAAAGGTATACATATGGTATTAGTCCCATTACCAACACATCAGATAAAGAACAACATGCGGTCCTATTTATTACTAAACTCAATGACCAACATTGAGCTAATTAAGAAAGCTGTCCAGAAATATTGGGACAGGACCAAGCTTTGGGTACAGTTCTCCTGAAAAGAACAAAGGTAGTATTTAGACGGGCAACTAATGTAAAAAGTCTCATCGCACCCAGTCGCCTTAGAGATAAACAAGCTAATGGGGCCAAAAATATCACCCAATTTTTTTTATATAAAAATCAAAAAGTTGTGCTGCGCTATCTGCATATTATACTGCTATGGCAGCGGTGATTAAATAAAGTGTCAATAGTGCTATATGATACTATAATGTATATCTTACTTACATGCAAAATCACATACATCAAATTCATAACACTGCTTAAATAATATTGAAATAATAAAGTGAAAAATTCCTGCGATATGTAAATGAATTCCCTTCAAAATCTCACCAGTCAAACTGACATGATAGAAATAGACAAAAACAAGTTCATTAGAGTAAATGCTGAATAAATAAAAGGGACAAAAAGTGAAAAATAAAGTGCTATACTATAGATTTTTATGCACACACGCGGCTATATAGGACGTGATTATTGGCAGCAGCTGGTTATATAATTTTTATTCTCAGTAGGTAGCTCGCAAGATTTTTTAATTAAAATGTTTTAATAGAATTGGTTGTTATAAGTGCAAACATAGTACAGTAGATGTAAGGCATCTCTCATGGTCAAAAAACCTTTGCCAGTAGAGATGGACGCACTTTCCAAATCCTGGATACCTTTTATGTAGGCAGGACGGTGCGAACCATGCAAACTTGCTTTGGTGAGCATCAGAGATTTATAGAGAAATAAATGGATAAGCATAGAGTCCCGCCCCATTTCAAACAGGTGCATGGGGGTAGCACAGATGGCCTGGTACATTTTGGAATAGGATCCGTGTCCGTGAGAAAGGTTCACCTGTTTATGTCAGCGTGAGTCCTTCTGGATATTTGCTTTAAATACCATGTCACCTGAAGGGTTAAATGAATAGTTAGAGGAAGGTACTTTGATTTGGTTTGAACACTGTTATTGCTTGAGCTTGGATAATCACACAAAACCATTGTGATATTTATGTGATTGTCTTGTGTAATTTTGGGGGGGGGCCCTTCAGCCGGATTACCCCCACAAATAGTAGAGCCAATATAGGTTAAGTATGGTTAGATTACGGTTAAATCTTGGCCATAGTGTTTGATGATTATTATATTAATCTTCAAATATGGAGGGATATAACTTGTCGTTTTCAAATTTGTGTTTTTAATGTAATTATGAGTGCTATTATTATTTTTTGAGATAATTCATGTTTTCTTGTACATATGTTTTTAATTTCTAATCGTTAATAATTCATTATTGATTTAAAATTTTCAGTTTCAATAATTATGTTGCTTGTCACCCATCCTTTTGCTGACCACATTGGGTGTGCTCCACCCCTGGTCTGACTCCTTTAAGGAATTTATCTGGGATCATAGACCACAGGATATGCGTGTATCTATACACACATATGAAAATCTGAATTTTCATTTGTCTCCGTTGTCTGTTGTTCTGTGAGGTTCCCCCATACCCTAAACCACAAATTCACCAGCACCAACCCAGTCTTTGTCCTGAGAAAGCTAATATCTTAGTGAAACGTTGATGAGCACGTTTTTGGAGGCATTACTGGATCAGAATTTTTCTCTCCTCTGTAAATGCATCATTGGGTAACTGGTAACTGTGTCCATACAGGGTGTTGTTGTTTATATGTATGTTTTTTGTAATTTTAATGATGCTGTAATAAAATGTATACTTTTTTATTAATTCTCCCTCTCATTGTGTGCCCACAAAGTCTGCCAATTTTTTGACTTGGTCAATCCTTATATATATATATATATATATATATATATATATATATTTTTTGGATGTTGGCATAGTGAGGGTCCTCCCTACCTAGTTATATTTGTGTCTCAACCTGCCCTAAAAAGAATACTCAATTTCTCAGTATTGGAAGCACCGTTAATCACCGTTTTCTTTTTCTGCAGATAGGCAGTGCAATCTTTCGAGAGGAACAACCCCCATATCTTATGTATCAGCCCCTTCCTTGGCATGTTCAGTATGTGACACAAAACAGGAGAGCAAGCAGAGACCAAGAGGTAGTAGAACATGTTTATTTATTCTATCTATCTATCTATCTATCTATCTATCTATCTATCTATCTATCCTCAATTAAGTTGTACTTCCAATAACTAATGCAGCTGCTAGTAAGAGGGGAAGAGGTGGAATCTGATCATGGATAGGTAGGTAGGTGTGAGTGTGTGTGCGGTCAGGTCCAGGTAAATAACAAAGTAATCAGCCATAGATCTGAGCAGGGGCTGACTCTTCTGTTATGGTAGAACACAGGGGCCCAGATGCTGGCCTATCCATCCTTGGGTGGATGGATTTCTGTCCGCCATCGCCCACATAGTTATCATTCTGCATCACTGATAGAAATTGCATCAGCATCTCTTCTGCAGCTCCTGGTTGAGTTAAGTAACCAGTGAAAACAATAAAAAAGGCTCATTCATTGACCAGCAACATAAGGAAGTGACTTCTCCCACTGATCACTTATGTAAAGGGGCATTTACACACTGGCCACCAAAGTAACCAAAGCATTTACACTGGCTAATAGGGATGAGCTGAACACCCCCCTGGGTCGGTTCGCACCAGAACATGCGAACAGGTAAGAAATTTGTGCGAACACCGTTAAAGTCTATTGGACACAAACATGAAAAATCAAAAGTGCTAATTTTAAAGGCTTATATGCAAGATATTGCTATAAAAAGTGTATGGGGATCCGGGTACTGCCCCAGGGGACATGTAATAATGCAAAAAAAAGTTTTAAAACCGTTTTTCAGGAGCAGCGATTTTAATAATGTTTAAAGTGAAACAATAAAAATGAAATATTCCTTTTAAATATTGTGCCTGGGTGGGCCCCTTAGTCTGCCTGTAAAGTAGCACATCTTTCCAATGTTTATTACAGTACTGCAGCAAAATGACATTTCTAAAGGAAGTTTAAATTCTAAATTCTAAAATGTCATTTAAAATTGCTTGCGGCTGTAATGTATTGTCAGCTCCCAGCAATATAGCAGCGTGCGGTCCCCCCCCCCAGTCCATACCAGGCCCTTCAGGTCTGGTATGGATTTTAAGGGGAACCCCGCGCCAAAATTAAAAAAAAGGGCGTGGGCCCACCCCAATCCGTACCAGGTCCTTCAGGTCTGGTATGGATTTTAAGGGGAACCCAGCACCAAAATGTAAAATAAAAAAAAGGAGTGTGGGTTCCCCCAAAATCCATACCAGACCCTTATTCAAGCATGCAACCTGGCAGGTCAGGATAGGGGGGGACGAGCGAGTGCCACCCCCCCGAACCGTACCAGGCCACATGCCCCCAACTAGGGGAGGGTGCTTTGGGGGGACCATGTTGATGGGGACAAGGGCCACATGCCCATAACCCTTCCCCAGTGGTTGTGGGGGTCTGCGGGCAGGGAGCTTATTGGAATCTGGAAGCCCCCTTTAACAAGGGTGTCCCCAGATCCCAGCCCCCCCTATGTGCATGGGTATCGGGTACATTGTACTCTTACCCATTCCCCAAAAAAGTGTCCAAAAATAGATTCTCCGCCGCTAGGGAAGCCCTTCCGGTGAAGTAAACGGGTGACCCCGCCCCCCTCTGACGTCATGTAATAAAGGAATTTTTCAAAACTGTTTCCTGTCGTTTTGACTTTTTTGGTGAATGGGTAGGGGTACTATGTACCCGATACCCATTCACATGGGGGGGGGGGCAGGATCTGTGGGCCCCCTTGTTAAAGGGGGATTCCAGATTCTGATAAGCCCCCCACCCGCAGACCCCCACAACCACTGGGCAAGGGTTGTGGGGATGAGGCCCTTGTCCCCCTCCCCATGTTGAGGGCATGTGGCCTGGTATGGTTCCGGGGGGGGGGCACTCGCTCTTCCCCCTGTATCCTGACCTGCCAGGTTACATGCTCAGATAAGGGTCTGGTATGGATTTGGGGGGGGGGGCCCGACACCATTTTTTTTATTTTGGCGTAGGGTTCCCCTTCGAATCCATACCAGACCTGAAGGACCTGGTATGGATTTGGGGGGGGGACCCCCACGCCATTTATTTTTATTTTGGCACAGGGTTCCCCTTAACCACTTTAATACACTGTGTTACATATACTACACTGCCTGCACTGACTGAATATAGAGTCTAAACTGAATATCAAGTCTACACTAAATGCAGAGTATACAGTGGTGTGAAAAAGTGTTTGCCCCCTTCCTCATTTCCTGTTCCTTTGCATGTTTGTCACACTTAAGTGTTTCGGAACATCAAACCAATTTAAACAATAGTCAAGGACAACACAAGTAAACACAAAATGCAATTTGTAAATGAAGGTGTTTATTATTAAAGGTGAAAAAAAATCCAAACCATCATGGCCCTGTGTGAAAAAGTGATTGCCCCCCTTGTTAAAACATACTATAACTGTGGTTGTCCACACCTGAGTTCAATTTCTCTAGCCACACCCAGGCCTGATTATTGCCACACCTGTTCACAATCAAGGCATCACTTAAATAGGAGCTGCTTGACACAGTAAGGTCCACCAGAAGATCCTTAAAAGCTACACATCATGCCGAGACCCAAAGAAATTCAGGAACAATTGAGAAAGAAAGTAATTGAGATCTATCAGTCTGGAAAGGGTTATAAAGCCATTTCCAAAGCTTTGGGAATCCAGCGAACCACAGTGAGAGCCATTATCCACAAATGGCGAAGACATGGAACAGTGGTGAACCTTCCCAGGAGTGGCCGGCCGCCCAAAATTACCCCAAGAGCGCAGCGACGACTCATTCAAGAGGTCACAAAAGACCCCACAACAACGTCCAAGGAACTGCAGGCCTCACTTGCCTCAGTTAAGGTCAGCGTTCATGCCTCCACCATCAGGAAAAGACTGGGCAAAAATGGCCTGCATGGCAGAGTTCCAAGGAGAAAACCACTGCTGAGCAAAAACAACATCAAAGCTCGTCTCAATTTCTCCACAACACATCTTGATGATCCCCAAGACTTTTGGGACAACATTCTGTGGACCAATGAGACAAAAGTGGAACTCTTTGGAAGGTGTGTGTCCAAGTATATCTGGCGTAGAAGGAACACTGCATTTCAGAAAAAGAACATTATACCAACAGTAAAATATGGTGGTGGTAGTGTGATGGTCTGGGGCTGTTTTGCTGCTTCAGGACCTGGAAGACTTGCCGTGATAAAAGGAACTATGAATTCTGCTGTCTACCAAGAGATCCTGAAGGAGAATGTCCGACCATCTGTTCGTGTACTCAAGCTGAAACGAACTTGGGTTCTGCAGCAGGACAATGATCCTAAACACACCAGCAAGTCCACCACCGAATGGCTGAAGAAAAACAAAATGAAGACTTTGGAGTGGCCTAGCCAAAGTCCTGACCTGAATCCTATTGAGATGTTGTGGTATGACCTTAAAAAGGCCGTTCATGCTCGAAAACCCTCTAATGTAACTGAATTAGGACAATTCTGCAAAGATGAGTGGGCCAAAATTCCTCCAGGACGCTGTAAAAGCCTCATTGCACGTTATCGCAAACGCTTGGTTGCAGTTGTTGCTGCTAAGGGTGGCCCAACCAGTTATTAGGTTTAGGGGGCAATCACTTTTTCACACAGGGCCATGATGGTTTGGATTTTTTTTCACCTTTAATAATAAACACCTTCATTTACAAATTGCATTTTGTGTTTACTTGTGTTGTCCTTGACTATTGTTTAAATTGGTTTGATGTTCCGAAACACTTAAGTGTGACAAACATGCAAAGGAACAGGAAATGAGGAAGGGGGCAAACACTTTTTCACACCACTGTATATATATATATATATATATATATACACACACATACTAGACTGTGTATATATATATATATATATATATATATTACTGCCTAATCTAGCTCAATCTATCTCCGTCCACACACAATACATGGCCGCTATGTAAGCAGCCCGCCTTTGGGCAATTATGGCTCTCGCAGCAGAGAGCGCTGTGATTGACCAAAGCATGCAGGTCAGGTCCATGCTTTGGCCAATCATCAGACATCAATGCAGTGCATTATGGGGTGTTCTGCGGTCCTTAAATTTACTGTGAACGCCCCACATGTTTGGTTCGTTTGCGGGCAAACAAACACCTGATGTTCAAGTCGAACCGTGGGCTCATCCCTACCGGCTAACAGTTTAATATGGTTGTAAACCCTGTTACACCACTTTTCACTACAGGTAAGCCTATAAAAAGATATTCACTGTCTCTGCATGTGCCGACGTCATCGGCACATGCGCACTGAAAAAAGTGGTTTTGGTTTGGTGTAATATTGTTGCTTTTTATTATTGTCTTATATAATAACTTGTAATTGATTATGAATATTTATTAATATTCTCCAGCACAATTATTATCAATAAGTTTCTGTATATATTGATTTTTCACCATTTATCCACAATCTATATTATAATAGTTTTATTTATTTATTCGTTCAAATATCAATTTTTTATATATTATATTATATTATATGATATATTTATTCAAGCATTTGCATTCTGCCTAGTGACACTGTCACTGATCACAGCTCCCTGTAATCAGTGTTGTGTGACACACAGCCACTCCCCCCACAGTTAGACTCACTCTCTAGGACACACTTAACCCCTACAGTGCCACCTAGTGTTAACCCCTTCACTACCAGTCACATTTACACAGTAATCAATACATTTTTAATTGCACTAATCACTGTATAAATGTGAATGGTCCCAAAATAGTGCCAAAAGTGTCTGATGTGTCCGCCATAATGTCGCAGTCACGCTAAAAATCGCTGATCGCCGCCATAACTAGTAAAAAAAATAATTATTAATAAAAATGCCATAAAACTATCCCCTATTTTGTAGACGCTATAACTTTTGCGCAAACCAATCAATAAACGTTTATTGCTTTTTTTTGTTACCAAAAATATGTAGAAGAGTACGTAAAAAATAGTTTTTTATAGATTTTTTGGGGATATTTATTATAGCAAAAAGTTAAAAATAATGTGTTTTTATCAAAATTGTAGCTATTTCTTTGTTTATAGCGCAAAAAATAAAAAACGCAGAGGTGATCAAATACTACCAAAAGAAAGCTCTATTTGTGGGGAAAAAAGGACGTCAATTTTGTTTAAGAGCCATGTCGCACGACCGTGCAATTGTCAGTTAGTGCTGAATCAGCAGTGCTGAATCACAAAATGTGCTCTGGTCTTTGGCCAGCCAAATGGTCCGGGGCTGAAGTGGTTAAAGTAACATGGGTATTTACACTCACCACCAATTACTGTGCTTTTATTGGTCAATGGGGAGCTTAATTTTCGGGGTGAATTTGATGGGAGCTTTATATTAGGGGACTGGTGGTGTCTGAAAGTGTCGCTTTAGGAGAAATGCTTGTGGGTAAATGTAGAAGGGTTTACACATAAGGAGGCTGGGGATAAACTGCTCTATCATATATTGTGCTGTTTCAGTGTCGCACAATTTGATGTTACTAGTTAGCATAATATAGTTTTGCTGTGTGAGATAAAGTGCTATTGCAGTCGTATATGCTAATAATGTATTGTTGTGGTGTTATATAATGTGTTGTTTGCTGGTTAATATAATTTGTTATTACAGTGTGATATGACCTTGCAATCATCCGCATCATCTTCTTTAATGGCTTGATTCAGGATAAAATGTGTAATGCTTGTGTGGCATGACAAATTCAGCCGAATTCACTAGCACAAGTTACTTTACTTTATCTAAAAGTATTATTTTATACCATGAGTAATTTGTCCAAAAATGTTAGTCACAAAAATATTGTTTTGATATGCTTTTTTTTTTTTGACAATGAATGAACACTTAACTGCCAAAAGCCAAATGTGGACAGTGGCTCTACTTTCCAAGTTAGAAAAAGGCCACATTCACACTAGTGCGATGCGTTGTGGTCACAGTGCAGGTGTATACATGGTGATGTTTTTTTTAGCTGCAGTCCCATTGAATTCTATTATGTCATGCATTTTTGCAGCATTTTCTGAAAGTGCTCCAAAAGTCCTGCATGCCGCATCTTTTGTGTGCTTTCAGAAAAGGCAGCAAAACACTCGACCCAATAGAAGTCAATGGGACGGTGGCTTAAAAATGTGTGTAAAATGCAAGGAATGCATACACCTCCAATGTGGCAAAAATGTAGCGCACCGGTGTGAACCCGGCCATAAAGTGATTGTAAAGGCAGAAGTTTTTTTTATCTTAAAGCATTCTATGCATTAAGATAAAAAGCCATCTGTGTACAGCAGCCCCCTGAATACTTACCCGAGCCCCATCTAGATCCAGCGATGTTGTAGGAATGTCTCGGCTGCCCGGGGACTTACCTCCTCATTGGCTGAGACAGCAGTGCAGCGCCATTGGCTCCCACTGCTGTCAATCAAAGTCAGTCAGCCAATGAAAATAGAAAGGGGGCGGGCCGGGTCTCGGCTCTGTGTCTGAAAAGACACAGGGAGCTGTGGCTCAGCTTGGGTGCTCCCATAGCAAGCTGCTTACTGTGGGGTCACTCGACAGGAGGAAGGGGCCAGAAGCACCAAAGAGGGACCCGAGAAGAAAAGGATCTTGGCCGCTCTGTGCAAAATCCCTGCACAGAGCAGGTAAGTATACCATGTTTGTTATTTTGAATTGAAAAAAAAAAAACGAGACTTTAACCACTTTAGCCCCGGAAAGATTTACCCCCTTCCTGACCAGAGCACTTTTTGCGATTCGGCACTGAATCATTTTAACTGACAATTCCACGGCCGTGCGAGATTGCACCCAAACAAACGTCCTTTTTTTTCCACAAATAGAGCTTTTGGTGGTATTTGATCACCTCTGCGATTTTAATTTTTTGTGCTATAAACAGAAAAAAGAGCAACAATTTTGAAAAAAAAACACAATATTTTGTACTTTTGGCTATAATAAATATGCCTGTTTTTTTTTTAAAAAAAAGCTAATTTTTTCTCAGTTTAGGCTGATATGTATCTTCTACAACTAGCGTTTATTGATTGGTTTGCACAAAGTTATAGCGTCTACAAAATAGGGGATAGATTTATAGCATTTTTATTATAATTATTTTTTTTTTTACTAGTAATGGCGGTGATCTGATTTTTATCTTGACTGCGACATTATGGTGGACAATTTTGACACATTTTTGGGACCATTGGCATTAATACAGTGATCAGTGCTAAAAAATGCATTGATTACTGTAAAAATGTCACTAGCAGGGAAGGGGTTAACACTAGGGGGCGATCGAGGGGTTAACTGTGTTCCCTGGGAGGTGATTCTGAATGAAGAACTAGAGGAAGTGACGGATCGTGGTTTCTAGCTAATAGGAACACACGATCTGGCATTCCTCTCAGAACAGAACACGGAGTTTGTGTGTTCACACACACACACTTCCGTGTTCTGTCTCTGGTGCTCGCGAACGCTCATGGCCAGCGGTCATCGCGTCTGTTGGCCATGAGCATCGGCACACGCGCCTGCTATCCCGATCCCGCGAGCCGACGTATAGCTACGACGGCTTGCGCAGAGGAGCCAACCTGCCACAGTATTACTGTGGCGGCTGGTCGGGAAGCGGTTAAAATCACTTTAATGCAGACACACAACATCAAGAAAGCTTAGTCATAAACAAAATAATTTAATGCAATATGATAGCATAACACAAAAAGATCTATTCACCTATCCAGAATTTGTAAAGGTAAGTGATAACACTCTACTTAGGCCTGCTATGCAGTAAGTTATCACATTAGAAGACAAAGCAGCCAATCAACTTCTATCGAATCCATAAGACTAAGAAAACGCAAGATGACCAAGTGCAGCTGCAGCAGCTTCCATACCTGTAGGATCTGTCAGATGTGTGTAACGTTCCTGTTCTATGGCAGCTGCTGGTCTTATTACAGCATCCTGATTTTGGCTGAGCTGCACTGTCCCTGTCTGACTGTCCACCTGCAGGGTGATTGATGTAGACACAGGCTCTGGGTTGAGAAAAAAACTGTTTTAAGCCTGACAAGCCCTTAGGCCCCATTCACACCTGAGCGTTTTGTAGCTTGAAGCCTGAAGCTACAAAATGCTGGAGGGGAAAAAAAAACAATTATTCTCTATGGAGATGATTCACATCTCGACTCCAAAACACCTGAAGCCAGAAGCTCCAAAACGCCTGAAACTCAAAGCTTTTTTAGGCAGATTTGGGCATTTTTATGCTTTTTACATTGGTGACCTTTTGACCTGTACAAAATCGCGGTAAAATCGATCGACTTCCTGCCTGAAAACCCTACGCTCAGGTGTGAATGGGGCCTTAGTGTCATGCTTGCAATAGTGTTTGCAACACATGCTTCAAGCCCCCTGTTTGCTTGCCTTGTTCCTGTACCTAGATTTTTGCCTTCCTCTGATCTCCACGCTGCCTGCTAGTTTGGATTACCCTGTTATTGACCTCGGATTGAACTTGGACTACTCTGAACTCTACATGTCTTTTGACCATAGATTTGACCCTGCCTACTCTCTGAACATTGCCTTAAACTCAGACTGCCATTGGACCACTCTGCCTGTCTGCCAACCGCAAGTACATATTTGCTGTACTTAGCCTATATCTGCCCCAGCGTGGTAGCCAGGCACATCTCATTGTGTATAAGACCTGATATACTGGTAGGCCTGCTTGCCTTATGGGAAACGGGGCTGCTATAGGTGAAGAACACGAGCCAGCTATAGTGCCTGACCATCAACGCCTGGAGTAGGCATGACAAGATCCCTTTAGAAGCTACAAATCACTGCAGTAGACACTGCTGCTACAGTGATCTCCACTTGCTTCTGGGTCCTGTGCCAAACAGCTGCCTTGTTGCACTGTGAACACAGGAGGACGGCCACTTGGCATGGATACCATTCAGACAGAGCTTTTCAGTCTCTCAATAAATGTAAAGCATTCTCTGATTGGACTAGGTAGATGACATTACCGCCTCATCTCTCCACCTCTTCTAATCAGAGAACTCTTTGCATTGAGAAAATGCAAAGCTTTCTCTGAATGGCACCTATGCAGAGCAGTTGACCTCCTTTGTTCACAATGAGAAGGGCAGCCGCTTGGGACAGGACCTGTAAGCTAGCAGAGATTACTGTAGTTACAGTGTCTACTACAGTGATTTCCTGCTTCAAGTGGGATCCCACAGGTATGGCACAAGCATGACCACTGTAACTACATAAAATTATATACCTGGAGTTTGTTGTTAAACATTTCACCAGGACAAGGTTATGCCTGTGCATGTGACAGACTTGACAGAAAGACTTAGAAAGACTTATCTTGTACTCCATTATCCTGACATTGTTCCTTTTTTCTCATTGTCAGTGTTGTAACTACTGTTAGTAGTTTGACTTCCCAAAGGTTCTGATTCTACATTTAATTTTGTATAAAAGATCCTGATGCACACTTCTGCAAACATTGCATTGCCACAGAAGTTTTTTCTGTCTTTCTTTTGCCCTTTAGTATCATCTACCATAATTGCAAAATGCCCAATCTCTTAATTTTTGCACTTATTTATCATATTTGCCATGACACAATGATTAAGGGTCCATGCACACTGGGCTTAAACAAAACACCAGTTCTTTTGGCAGAAAAAATGCTTGTATAGAACATTTTTGTACAAGCGTTTTGGAGCGTCTAGTGTATTTTTTCTGCCAAAAAACTCTTTTCGCAAATCAGGTTAACCACGGTGGAAGTGTGCAGGCATCACTTTTCTGCTCTGGGTTTAGGTGCATGATCACAATGTCAACAGCTTTTTTCTATGCTGTGATTGGCCCACAACTATCACATGGTCCCTAAGCTAATGATAGCACCCTGTACCATGTGATTAGCTGTAGCCAATCACAGATCACTAGCGATCACAGCTGTTGAAAACTTTGCTGTTACAATTATCTTCATTGTAACAGCAAACAAAGTATATAACAAAAAAAACCCTTATCACCACCTCAGAGTAGTACAGTATTACTATGGTGACACTGAACTACTCAGATGAAAGTGCGTAAATAAAAAATCTGTAAAGCATGAAAACAAATTATTGGCATATTGCATATTTTGAGCCACATTGCTTTTTTTTGTTCTTGTGCTCATTTCATACCTCTATTACATTATGACCTCTAGGAGAGGAAGTGGCTTCACACCAGTTGCAGAATTCAGTTAATGAAAATTTGTGTTCAGCATGCAGTTTATAGACACTTTGTAAAAAAAAAAAAAAAACACTAACATGCAAGGAACACCGTCTCTTTTGAAATTGAATATTCAAGCTGTTCAAACTTTCTGCAGCTGAACCCCAGTGTTGGGAAGCAAACGTTTTCCACTGGGTTTTCTTTTGAGAACTGCATAACCTTAGCCTTCCTATAGCCCTAAACAGGGGCTAATATGTAAATTTAGTTTTTGGCTGGGTTGTAGTTCGGTCAGCCTGATTGTTTAGCTTTTCACCTGGTTTTTCCCTAAGCTTAACCACTTGACCACTGGGCAGTTAAACCCCTTCCTAACCAGACCAATTTTCAGCTTTCGGTACTCTGACACTTTGAATGACAATTACTCCGTCATGCAACACTGTACCCAAATGAATTTTGTGTCCTTTTTTTCACACAAATAGAGCTTTCTTTTGGTGGTATTTAATCACCGCTGGGTTTTTTATTTTTTGCGCTATAAATCAAAAAATACAGAAAATTCGGTAAAAAAAAAAAAAAATTATTTGTTTCTATTAAAAATTATTGCAGAGTATTGGCGAGTATTGGCGAGTATTGGCAGAGTATTGGCAGAGTATTGACGAGTATTGGCAGAGTATTGGCGAGTATTGGCAAGTATTGGAGCATTGCACAGTGGTTGGTGGCAGAGCATTGCACAGTGGTTGCAGAGCATTGCACAGTGGTTGGTGGCAGAGCATTGCACAGTGGTTGCAGAGCATTGCACAGTGGTGGCAGAGCATTGCACAGTGGTGGCAGAGTATTGCACAGTGGTGGCAGTGTATTGACCAGCGCTGTGGGCACTACACATCCAGCCCACAGCGCTGGTCCCATCTCTCCCCCTCTCCGCTTCTCCCCTCTCTGTACCGATTGGTACAGAGAGGGGAGGGAGGAACCGGCGTCATGACGTGACGCCGGTTTGTGTACATGTGATCGCTCCGTCATTTGACGGAGCGATCACATGGTAAACGGCCGCTATCAGCGGCCGTTTACCGTGATCCGTGATGCGCTGGGTCCTCGGGACCCGGCGGTCACGGATGTTCCCGAGTGCGCGCCCCAGGGGCGCGCAGGAGCAAGTTTCTGGGAGGACGTCCGTAGGACGTCCACTCAGAACTTGCCGACCGCACTGTAGACGTCTTTCGACTATAGCGCGGTCGGCATGTGGTTAAAACGGTTCTGCACTGACGTTTTTTTTTATTAATGTATAAAAATCATGTCTTGCTAACATCATACTCACTTTCAGTTATGATGCTTGTTATCCAGGTCCGTTTTTCCATCTAATCGATAGTTTAAAAAATCATTCCCGGCTGATGTCCTCTTGCTTGTGGGCTTTTGAAGCCCACAAGCAGTCACTTCCTTGTTACAAGGAGCACGTCCGCAAATCCCACCCGAAATCTCGCGAGATTTGCGGACATCGAGCCAAAATCTCGCGAGATTTGCGGACATCGAGCCAAAATCTCGCGAGATTTGCGGACATCGAGCCGAAATCGCGCGAGATTTGCGGACATCGAGCCGAAATCTCGCGAGATTTGCGGACATCGCCCGAAATCTCGCGAGATTTCGGCTCGATGGCCCCACTGACTCCTGGGATGAATGACACCAGATCCCAGGAGACAGTGCGGCATGACGAGGATCCCCGCACAGACCCCGCCCACCCCTGCAGAGACAGAGGAAAGACCGGCAGCAATTACAAGGTAAGAACAAAAAAAAATTAAAAACGGCCATTTAGTACTCTTTGCCAGATTTGGAAGGCAATGAGATTTAGTAAAAAAAAGTGTGTGCAGAACCGCTTTAAGTTGGCTTGTGATATCACTGGTCATAGTATAAGGTTTCCCAAACAAAACGAAGTTATGAATATTTATATTTTCTTCGGCCAATCCAGTAGGATATGAATATTTGGGACAGGACATGTGCTTACTCTCTTTCTCTGGGCTGAGGCCTAGGGAGGTGCTGCTGGATGGAGCTCTGAATCTATAGCCTGTTTTGGGGACTAACGTATACTGGAGTGGTCCTGAAGCTGTCCTTCCTGGTATGGAGGCAGCTGTGCCAAGGAGGAAAGCCAGGGGAGGCCCCTTGCTGGAGAGAGCCAGGAAGCAGGCTGGTCTCTCAGAAGGGCCTGGTGACTTACTTAAAGGATGCACTGAAATTTGGGAACATCCTTACAGTGTTAAGTTGGCTTAAAGGTTCTGACACCGTGAGGCTATTGATCGGGAGAGTCTGTAAGTGATCTGCTATCTGGGATCCCTAACCCTCACCTCCTTAAAGGAGAAGTACAGCCAAAGCTAAAGCTCCTGTGGATCTTGGGATCTCGTAGGTGTATATAGCTGTATACACTACCCAGGACAGATGTACTCACAATGTGTGTATATTGTGTAGTGTATACAGCTATATACACACGACATCCAGGCACTTGGAAGAAGACAAACAATCCCCAAAAAAGGCCCCCTGATGTCCAGCTGTGCATCGTATACGCCCTGCCCTGGCTGGCTTGGTGTCTGAGTGCAGTTGTGATATCCATCAGGCATCAGGGAACTACTCAGCGTGTGGCTGTGCAGAACGGAGTGGCAGGCAGCTAGGTCTCAGAGAGAAGAGAAGACAGTGAGTGTCTCTGGGGTCTGAAGCGCCAGCACTTACCTTTTAAAGGCGCCGCTCAGGTCTCTCTGAATCCACCGCACGCACACACTAGTCGACTCCACCCCCACTGTGGCCAGGAAACCGGAATTGATGCCTGGCCGCAGTGACGAAAAATGCACCGCCCACTGTCCTCTCCGGTCCCTGCCGCGCCAATCCACAACCAGTTACTGTACGACAATCTGAGGCACAAACAAATGACAGTAGAGTGGGAGTGTTTGCAGTCGCATTGCGTGCGCCCCGACCACACCCTAAACATGGGCAGATTAGCTTCCCAGTTGGCAATCAGCTGATTTCCGCCTCAGAAGCTTCCCATAGACCGCCGTGTGTCCGCACCTGGTTTTATTTAACAGCATGGTGGGGCGGTGCCCATGCACCCCCTATGGACGGGCTGCCACTAATTTATTATCAATCAACTGTGTTTATCCTTTTTTAATTATAATCACAACAGAATCTACCCAAATTACCCTGATCAAAAGTTTACATACCCTGGTGATTTTGGCTTGATAACATGCATACAAGTTGACACAAAGGGGTTTGAATGGCTATTAAAGGTAACCATCCTCACCTGTGATCTGTTTGCTTGTAATTAGTGTGTGTGTGTGTGTGTGTGTGTGTGTGTGTGTGTGTATAAAAGGTCAATGAGTTTCTGGACTCCTGACAGACCCTTGCATCTTTCATCCAATGCTGCACTGACGTTTCTGGATTCTGAGTCATGGGGAAAGCAAAAGAATTGTCAAAGGATCTGTGGGAAAAGGTAGACCAACTAAAATGTCAGCCACAACTGCCAGGAAAATTGTTCGGGATGCAAAGAAAAACCCACAAATAACTTCAGGTGAAATACAGGACTCTCTTAAAACATGTGAAATCTGGTGACTGCCACATTATGGCGGACACATCAGACAATTTTGACACATTTTTGGGACCATTTGCATTATTACAGCAATCAATGCTATAAAATTGCATTGATTACTGTAAACATGTCACTGGCAGTGAAGGGGTTAACCACTAGGGGCGGGGAGGGGTTAAGTTGAAGCTGTTTCAAGTTGCACAATAAGGAGGCACTTAAAGAAAGATGGGCTGCATGGTCAAGTCGCCAGAAGAAAACCATTACTACGCAAATGCCACAGAGCATCCTGCTTACAATACACCAAACAGCACAGAAAGCCTCAAACCTTCTGGCACAAAGTCATTTGGAGTAATGAGACCAAAATGTTGCTTTTTGGCCACAACCATAGACACTACATTTGGAGAGGAGTCAACAAGGCCTATGATGAAAGGTATTCCATTCATACTGTGAAATACGGAGGTGGATCACTGATGTTTTGGGGATGTGTGAGCTACAAAGGCACAGGGAATTTGGTTAAAAATGATGGCAAGATGAATACAGTATGTTACCAAAAAATAGTGGAGGAACATTTGCATTCATCAGCCAGAAAGCTGCGTATGGGACGTACTTAGACATTCCAACATGACAATGATCCAAAACACAAGGCCAAGTCGACCTGTCATTGGCTACAGCAGAATAAAGTGAAGGTTCTGGAGTGGCCATCTCAGTCTCCTGACCTCAATATCATCGAGTCACTCTGGGGAGATCTCAGATGTGCAGTTCACGCAAAACAGACCAAGAATTTACAGGAACTGGATGCTTTTTGCCAAGAGGAATGGGCAGCTTTACCATCTGAGAAGATAAAGAGCCTCATCCACAAATACCACAAAAGACTTCAAGCTGTCATTGATGTTAAAGGGGGCAATACAATACATGGTTTTAAGAACTGTGGTATGTAAACTTTTGATCATTTGGTTATTTTCTGTTCTGATTATGATTTAAAAAGAGTAAACACAGTTGATTCATGATAAATGGCTTCAGCCAAACAATAACCATTAGTTTTTGTATTATCATTTATATTCTCTGGCCAAGAAATCATAAATTCTGCCAGGGTATATAAACTTATGAGCACAACTGTAAGACATAAACATTTTTTTAACTTAGCAGGGATGGTGGAAACCCCTCTACAGATAATTGCAATACAAATTAACTTCAAGTGCAACGACTTTTTAGTTGGGAGGTTCACACCATTATAGCACTTTGGAAATTTTTTTTTTAGATTGTTACATTTAATTTGATATGTTTTAGTTACTATTTTATAATGTCAATTTTCCACCACCCCTGCTAAGTCCATGTCTTTATGGATCTTGCTTTGTGCACTGGTGCGCAGTCCTGTTGGCACAGGAAGGGGCCATCCCCAAACTGTTCCCACAAAGTTGGGAGCATGAAATTGTCCAAAATGTCTTGGTATACTGACACCTTAAAGCATTGCTGTGTCATTTGGCCCCCTGTAAACCCTAAAAAACCTGTCTGATCCTGCATGACTATGCCCTCCCCCCTGCAAACAGACCACGATAATCATGGCTGCTGAGCCCCTGATACCAAGGTCTGTTTGCGTGATTCCGTCAGCTGCAGCTCTCCTGTCTGCAACTCTCCCTGTGTCCTCTGTCCTCCTCCCCCTCCCCTCCCCGCTTGTACCAGTGCCCGCCCCTGCTATGAAATCTTTTTATCTCCTCTGTACCTTACTAACATGTGTCCCTGTGCCTGTTTAATGTAAAAAAATCAGCCGATCTGTACCTTGTATGATCCCGGCTTCAGACGCTCAGCTGATTGTTGGCTCTCTGTCTCTTCTCTCCCCCTTCTCCCCGCTGACGTCAGCTCGGCCCGCCCACTGCAGCTGTGAGCCAGAGAGAGAAAGAGGAGAGGAGTCAGCTGTGTGCCCAGAGCGCAGCTTATATCAGTACAGTTTGGTGGATTTTTTACAGAACACAGGCACAGGGACACATCTTATTAAGGTACAGAGCAGATGAGATGATTTACACCCACTTTAAGAGTTCCCTTCACTAGAACTAAGGGGCCAAGCCCAACCCCTTAAAAACAAGCCCACACCATATTCCCCCCTCCACCAAATGATTTGGACCAGTCCACAAAGCAAGGTCCATAAAGACATGGATGAGCGAATTTGGGGTGGAGGAACTTGCCTGGCCTGCACAGAGTCCTAGCCTCAACCCGATAGAACACCTTTGGGATGAATTAGAGCGGAGACTGTGAGCCAGGCCTTCTCGTCCAACATCAGTGCCTGACCTCACAAATGTGCTTCTGGAAGAATGGTCAAACATTTCCATAGACACACTCCTTAACCTTGTGGACAGCCTTCCCAGAAGAGTTGAAGCTGTTCTATGGTGGGACAACTCAATATTGAACCCTACAGGCTAAGACTGGGATGCCATTGAAGTTCACGTGCGTGTAAAGGCAGGCATCCCAATCATTTTGACAATATAGTGTGTGTGTGTATATATATATATATATATATATATATATATATATATATATATATATATATACAAGCATGTGTGTTTGAGCTTTGGGGTGTACACCCTAATTCAATAGGCTGCGCACGCCTATGGTGGAAGTGTTGTGGTCAGATGAGACCAAAATCAAGCTTTTTGGCATCAACTCAACTCGCCGTGTTTGGAGGAGGAGGAATGCTGCCTATGAACACCATGCCCACCGTCAAACATGGAGGTGGAAACATTATACTTTAGGGGTGTTTTTCTGCTAAGAGGATAGGACAACTTCACTGCATCAAAGGGACAATGTACTGTCAAATCTTGGGTGAGAACCTCCTTCCCTCAGCCCGGGGAATTGAAAATGGGTCGTGGATGGGTATTCCAGGACCCAAAACACATGGCCAAGGCAACAAAGGAGTGGCTCAAGAAGAAGCACATTAAGGTCCAGGAGTGGCCTAGCCAGTCTCCAAACCTTAATCCCATAGAAAATATGTGGAGGGAGCTGAATTTTCGAGTTACCCAACGTCAGCCTCGAAACCTTAATGACTTGGAGAGGATCTGCAAAGAGGAGTGGGACAAAATCCCTCCTGAGATGTGTGCAAACCTGGTGGCCAACTACAAGAAATGTCTGACCTCTGTGATTGCCAACAAGGGTTTTGCCACCAAGTACTAGATCATGGTTTGCGAAGGGGTCAAATACTTATTTCACTCATTAAAATGCAAATCAATTTATAACTTTTTTGAAATGCGTGTTAAGTATGTATTCCTAACTAACTTTGACAGAGGAAGTTTGAAAGAGGCAGAAAAACACAGTAAGGAACACTTTCATAAAAAATAGATTACAGGCCAATTTAGTGGATGTGTATGGATTTTATTTTTTGGGAATAGGGATATTGTTTTCTAAAGGCATTGTACACTTTCTAATGTTTTTGTTTTAACTATTTATTATTGTAGTTATATCCCCTGTGTTGTTGGTTTGCCTTACCTTGTAATGATAGGCTCTCATTCTGGTGGCTGCAGTTTGTAGTGTCATGGCTAAGGGACATTATTCTTCTGGGTCACAAAAATTACAGTCAATGCCTTGCTATTTCTTCTGTGTTGCATCACAAATGGGGGAGTTCTCATGTGATGAAAGACTGCATGGTAATCTATCTGGTAATTGCTCTGTTTGCTTGTGTCTGTGTTCGATCTAATTACTATTTAACTCTCACCTGCAGAGCACTAAACTGAGAAACCTAGGGGTTGTGGGATATATAGTTTCTTCACTGGAAATGTCGGTTCTAAGACCACAGGCATAGGACACACCCCCTGCCACGCCCCCTCCCCCCTAATTAAAGGAGAATTCTACAAAAAAAATGATTGGTTAAACCCACAAATGGTTTTTTTTACAACTACTATTCCTTTATACTGGCTTTTCGAATATACAAATGCAGCAATTTAAAAATTGGGTGAAAGGTTTAGCTCTGTATCCTATTGATAGTTAAATAGTGCATTTTATCTAAAGCTATATAGATCAGACAAAAATGAGGGACAAATGAGAAGGAAAGAGGGACAGAGGGACTTTTTTCCGAATGAGGGACAGTCCCTCGAAATCAGGGACAGTTGGGAGTTATGTATTAGGCATAACAGCATAAGCGCCTCCTCTAGGGCAAAGATTGATGTAAATTGTTAAAAGTTAACTGTATTTCACAGGGTTATATAAAGGAGCTAAACAGATGTATTAAAGTAATAATAAGCATGTGTGACTGTAGATGGGGCTGTAGAGTATAAGTTTCTTTGGGGCAGAGTCTGATGTGGAAGGTTTAATGTTCTCTAATGTGGAAGAATACATTAGTGATAAATAAATGTACAATAATTAAAATAGGTGTCCCCATTGTCATAATAGTAATTAGATGTGTGACTGCGAATGGGACATAAATATGTGGGCAGTGCCAATCGGTCCTGCACGTGGGGGGTACCTTTCGCCATGTAGGTGCTCATTAATACCCGGGACCAGGCGGGAACTGCGGTCATGTAATAATCAAACATTAAGACAGTTCCCCAACTTAGAGATGAGCCGTGTCAGTGTCACAGTAATAAAAGTACAGAGTTCCTTTGAAAAGTGCTGTCCGTGCCCTCTCCTCCAATCCAGCGTACTTCTGCCACCGTACTCCCAGTGACAGAATGGGATCCCGCTGTGCACCTAACGCGGACCTCATGCGTGCACTTATTTAACTCCTACTTTCCCATACCATGTGGCCAGGCTATGGGTCTTTGTAACATGGGTTCGGTCCCAGTTGCTTTGGGAAACCGACTGCTGGGGAGGGAGCCAAATCGACCCCCTTGCTTCTGCAATGCAATGGATTTGCACGGAGCAGCCCCTATCTTTCTTTCCACAGGTACCCCGCTGGCACTCCTCTTCTTGGTGTGCCACCATAGGATGGCGCTTCCTATTGTGGCACACCTGCGGGCTCTATTCTGAGCCGCACGGTCTGTGTCAATGGATGCAGACAGTGTGGTTCAGCCCCACTCCCTGCTCCCTCTTCACATGATTTGCTTGACAGCAGCAGGAACCAGTGACTCCTGCTTTTATTGATCTGCCCTCTGAGGAGAGAGAGAGAGAGCGGAGAGAGGCACTGTGTAATATGTGAAGGATATGTAAATACCCAAAATGAAATACAGTGGACTTAGAGTGATACTAAACACATACCGTTTCGTTTACAATTTCCCTTCTATTTCAGTTTGTGGATAATGGCACTGTAATTATTTTAATAAAAAAAAAAAAACAGCCAAGTACCCTTTTCCTAATCGATATACAGCTGTCACATGGCCCAACTCTTTCCCAGCATGTCTGCAGGGAAACATAAGAAGGAGGAGCTTCTAGTCCTAATTAATATCAATGAACTGTTTAAATTGGCGTACAAATATATAGTTGAAATCAAATATTTATTATTTTTTGGCAATAACATGGTGTGGGCAGATTTCCACCAGTCAAAGCCTGTGTCTTAAGCCTACTACACACTAGTATTTTTTTTTGTTCAACCCAGCAGGGCTGAATGGAAAAAAAACTGACAGCTCAGGAGCAGACCCTTTACTAATTATCCGATGTTAGTACAGTCATCTCCCCTGTTGTGCTATTGTCTTCTGACAGGAGAACACCCCCCCGCCAGAACACTCCGGTCAACATTCTCAGCCATTGGCTGAGAGTGATGATCAGGAGCCGCTCGGCAGACATTTTTCGGTTATGCCTCTTTGACAGAAGCCAGCCGGATGGCCAGCTTCTGTTGGACCAACTGCAGTACACACGGGTTGAGACCAGCCGATGCTGCCCGACATTTCGGCCCATGTGTACTAGGCTTTAGAATAAGAGGAAGGTGAAGCCTCCCTTAATCTACATGTAATATCCTGCCCCCATTATGTTTAGCTAGTTAGTGGGCATGGAGGAGGAGGAAGGGAGTGGGCTGTCATTTACCACTGTGTATACGCCCACATGTGTGACTCAATCACATGGGCAGTTCAGATGTGATTGAGAGGAAATGCCCAGCATAGAAACTCACTGGAGCATGTGCAGAGTTGCCACCACAGCTGCAAAATCCCTAGCTGACTTGGGGGCATGGACAGACGCTGGCGATAGACAACAGCAGGATCAACCAGGTTTTTGCAGAATACATAAAACTAATCTCATGGTGACGAGGTACGAACAGCATGTAATACCATACACCGTTTATTGATAGTTTTTTTATGATGTGGGTTTAGTGATACTTTAATAACTGTTAATGAATTTAGTGTTTTATAAAACAGTACACCTTCCAAAAGTCAGGGAACAAAAAGCTCTTTCCATAAAATAAAAATTCTGCAGAAACATAATGAATTCTGAGACACTGGCATTGTGAACATTTTACGTTAAATAGCACATGCTGCCAGCACAGTTCATTAGTTCATTACCACTAGGCATTCCTAAAGTTGTGCACAGTAGACATAGTAGAAAAACTAATTACTAAGTGCAATTTACAGTCTGCAGACAACCAGACATAGTTAAAGGATGGAAGGGGAAGGAGGACACTGTCTGTTTGCCAATGGAAATTTGCATTATAGACACATATGCTGAGAGCTGGGGCCTTGAGGTGAGCCTATCCATCTGACTAGGCTTCATGTAAGCAAGGAAGGAGTCAGTAAAACAGGCACAACGATCAGCCTTTACTGTCACAGCTGTGCTTGAATTACTCGAACAGCCCTATAGCACGCAGTCAGGGGAATTCAATAAAGTATTTACAGCAGTTTTATGGCGGTGGGTCCCTTTAAAACTACCTGTGCCAAATTCAGGTAAGCATTTGCACCAGTGAGAGTAGAAGTATTGTTACATGCGACAAATTCAGATTGTTTGTCCTACTTCCAAGTTAAGAACCGGTCGGTATTGCAGGGACAAATGTCTAAAGAACTACCGTTGTTTACCGATTAGGAAACAGGTAGTAATTAACCACTTGCCGCACATTGTGTTCAAGTGGTTATACTGATGCTAGGGCTGCAGCTGTTGGTCATAACCCCAGTATTAAAATTTTCAGCTGGTGATTCCCCACATCCTTAAAAGTGATCCAAGTGGCCGATTAGCCACTGGATAACTTTTACAGGCAGCAGGGGGGGTCACTCCCCCTTCTGCCACCTGCCGGTGCCCATCCTGGCTCCCCCGTGTGATCGGAAAGCCCGGCATGCGATCATAGAGCTGACTGGAGACCAGAAGACCCCTGTTGTGTCCATAACAAGTACCTGTCACTGCTTATTGCTTTTACAAGGGATGTGGATCAAAAAAAGAATACATTTGAAGGGACAGTGTAAAAATAAAGTACAATTTAAAAAAAAGAGGCAGGGGCATATATAGCACCCTCTAGTGCTAGAATAGGTGTAGGAAAATGTACTTGACTTGTGGTAGTTGCATGAGTCTGTTAATTGGGTCAGGGTTCAGATTCAGGTCAGGCTGGAAGGCACTACAGACCAGGCCTTTATGGCTTCCCCTGGTTCTTGAGGTTTTATGGACACTGTTGATGCTAGTGGGCAGGAGTAAAGTGGCAGGGATCTGAATATTTATGGGAGTCTCACCAATACCCAGCCTGGAGGCTTGGCAGGGCAGTCAGACATGTCCATAAATATTGTGGAGCCTGACCACCAAGGGGAAAAAAAAGAGTCAGGTGGAAGATGGAGTGCTGAAGTGCTCCTGTTTGTGGCCTGGGAGGGGACCCCCGAAGAAGGGTCTGCCTTCAGGTTGGAGGCTGGAGGTTGAAGAAGGAAGCTGAAAGAGGGATCCCCACTGTCCTGCAGTCCACCAGAGATGGATAGCCTGCATAGCCAGGAAAGAAACTAGCCCAGTGAAAGGCCTGAAAACAGTTTCACCTACAGCTGCAGGACAAGGATAGTGTTAGTATCTCTAAACACCCCAGGGCCAACAAGCGAGAGGGCTGCTAGGTGCCTTACCCAACCAGTTCTCCCTAGGACAGTGTTAAAAACAAGTCTGTTCTGGAATTCCTTGCTCTGGGATACTCTTTCAGATGGATGGGTAGTTTCTAGCGGGGGTCTGAAGAGGTTAATTTAAAGGGGACCAAGTGCTCCTTACAGAGACTGTTACTGATTCATCTTTGTAGGGGTTTTTTTTGTATAGAAATAGGAAGTTTTGTCCACGAAGTTTTGTTTCAAGTCAAGTTGGGCATCCCATATACCCTAGGACCCTATCCAAGTTGTTTACCCTAAATAAAACAACAAAAACAAGCCCATGGACTGTTTACTGACTTTGGATGCACACACACATATGTAACTGGTTCACACCACACATGTGAGATATCGACACAAACGTTATAGCGAGAGCAATAATTCTAGTGCTAGACCTCCTTTGTAACCCTCAAATGGTAACCTGTAAAAATGTTTAAAGCGTCACCTATGAAGTTTTTTAAGTATCGTAGCTTGTCGCCATTCCACAATCATGCACAATTTAAAAGTGTGACAAGTTAGGTATCTATTTACTTGGCATAACATCATCTTTTATTGTAACAAAAGTTGGGTTGTATTTAGTCTTTTTTTGCATTAAAATCTATTAACCACTTGCCGTCTGCGCTATAGCCGAATGACGGCCACAGCGTGGACCTAAATATGATGGCCTCCCCTTTGCACGCTCCCTACGCGTGCCCTGTAGGGCGCGCGTGGCGCATGCTGTGATCACTGAGTCACTGAGACTCGGGTGATCACAGATCTGAGTAAGGGGCCGGTCCTGGCCCCTTACCATGTGATCAGCTGTCAGCCAATGACAGCTGATCACATGATGTAAACAAAAGCTTGGTAATCAGTTTTTTTTTTTCTCCTCACGCTGTTAGCGGTTCTCGCTGTGTCATGAGCGATCGCGGGAGCCCAGTGGCCATCGTGCCTGCCGGGCGCGCCCCTAGTGGCCACAGGGTGAATCGACCTAACATAACGTCGTTTTGCCCAGCCGTGCCATTCTGCCGCAGTAAAACTGCAGTGGCTGGTCGGCAAGTGGTTAAATGACGAGACACTGTATGATGAGACAGGTCCTTACTCTGTTCAACGCTGAACTGGATGATCAATCACAGCTGCAGTGTTGAACTAATTGCCCATTGAGATTCTCCGCATTATACTGTCCTCTCTTGCATTTGTCTTTTGTGGACAACCAGCCTTCTTGGGGGACTTGAATGGCCGTGTACACACGATCGGAATTTCCGGCGGGGTTGTCCGCTGGACTAGAGTCCGCCGGACATTCCGACCGTGTGTGGGGCTCCGGCGGACTTTTTCCTCCCAAAAGTCTGATGGACCTAGTGTTAAGTTTTGACTTAAAATTGACTGCCACCGTCTGTGTGCTAGTCTGCGGCACTTTTGAAATGAATGGACTTTCCTCACACTCATTTAGAACGTGACTCCAGGTAGACGGGGATAGCGAAGGAATCCAATGCCGCCGCCTCGATCGGCGACATTGACACCTCGCTAGCCCCGTTTACCTGGTATGGATTTAAAGGGGAATTCCTTTGCCGAAAAAACAGCGTGGGGGTGCCCCCCAAATCCATACCAGACCCTTATCCGAACACGCAGCCCAGCCGGTCAGAAAAGGCCTGGTACGGCTCAGGAGGGGGGCGCTCGCTCGTTCCCACCCCCTTTCCTGACCGGCCGGGCTGCATGCTCGGATAAGGGTCTGATATGGATTTGGGGGGACCCCCATGCCATTTTTCGGTGTAGGGATTCCCCTTAAATCCATACCAGGTGACGGGGCTAGCGAGGTGTCAATGTCGCCGATCGAGGCGGCGGCATTCACCTCCTTCGCTATCCCCGTCTACCTGGAGTCACGTTCTAAATGAACGGACTTTCCTCCGTGTGTGGACAAGTCCGTTCATTTCAAAAGTCCCGCGGACTTTGGCCAAAACTCCGGCGGATTGTCCGCCAGAAAAGTCCGGGTGTGTGTGGGTAAGTCCACACGTTCGGAAAGTCCAGCGGACCTCCACTGGAAAGTCCGGCGGGTTGTCCGCTGGACTAGGTCCGGCGGACAATCCCGCCGGAAAGTCAGATCGTGTGTACGTCGCAGAATGAGTTTGTAACATTGTAAAGGTGCAAACTTCTCTTGCTATGGCTGAAAGGGTCATCCCTTTGGCCTTCATCTGGACAACCTGCTGTCGGAGGTTTTCACTCACTTTAGAATGGCTCGCCATCTTGCAAAGTCAGAAAAAAATGGAAAGTTAGGCTGCCAGCTAACTACTTGCCGCCCGCCCACTGTCATGACAGACATTGCAGCTGTAGTTCTGGGCGGACGTCATATGACATGATCGCCTAATCGGCCCCCCACGGGGGCGCGCGCGCCTACCGCATCACTGGGGACCCGATGCGCGTGCCCGGCGGCTGCGATGTCCGCCGGGCACCGGCGATTGCCCAGTAACAGAGCAGGACCGTGGATCTGTGTGTGTAAACACACAGATCCACGTCCTGTCAGGTGAGAGGAGACCGATGGTGTGTTCCTTGTACAGAGGAACACTGATCGGTCTCCTCCCCTTGTGAGTCCCCTCCCCCTACAGTTAGAATCACTCCCTAGGAACATAATTAACCCCTCGATCGCCCTCTAGTGTTAACCCCTTCATTGCTAGTCACATTTATACAATAATCAATGCATTTTTATAGCACGGATCGCTGTATAAATGTGAATGGTCCCAAAAATATGTCAAAAGTATATGTACGCCGCAATATCGTAGTCATGATAAAAATCGCAGATCGCCGCCATTACTAGTAAAAAAAAAAAATAATAATAAAAATACTATAAATCTATCCCCTCTTTTGTAGACGCTATAACTTTTGCGCAAAACAATCAATATACGCTTATTGCGATATTTTTTACCAAAAAAAAAGAATATGTATCGGCCTAAACTGAGGAAAAATTTTAAAAAGAAATTGGGATATTTATTATAGCAAAAAGTAAAAAAGATTGTGTTTTTTTCAAACTTGTCACTATTTGTTTATAGCGCAAGAAAAAAAAATCTAATACCACTAAAAGAAAGCTCTATTTGTTGAAAAAAAATGATAAAAATGTCATTTGGGTACAGTGTTGCATGACAGCGCTGAAAGCTGAAAACTGGCCTGGGCAGGAAGGGGGTGAAAGTTATTGAAGTGGTTAAATACGTTTTGTCAGATCATTAAAAAAAATTAGCACAATGTGCCAGATTAACATCAATAACTGGGAGGTATCTGAAAATGTTCTCTAATTTTGATTATTGTTCTTTTTAAAATCTCATTGAAGTTTTTTATTCTGTGCTTCAAAGTATATGTAACTCATGAAATATGCTTAACAAAACTGCTCTTTTACTCTTGTTTAGATCATTTCAAAAAGGACTAAGCAGTGGTCTTGAAATTTAGGAAATTGTAGGTTGTTCTCTAACTTTGATCTTCAGTGTATATATAATGTTTGGGGGTTCTACGTAATTTTCTAGCAAAAAATACAGATTTTTTTGGACCAAGTAGTGGCTATGAATCTGCCCACAGCCATCTGCTATCAATCAATAGCACGATTGACCTGTTGGAGAACAAGTCTTTCAGTTCCCTGTCAGGCTTCCTCCCACCCATAGTACTAAACTAGTGAGATGGGTACAGTGAGGAGGGAGTGCACTGAGAAGGGAATGTCCAGTATGGACACTGCCTTCAGTGCCCGGCTCTGACAGTTTCATGTACCTGTCTCTGACACTCATTATGAATACCTTTAAAAAAAAGACTTGCCAGCTACTCCTATACCAGCAGCGTTTGGATTTAAAGCTGAACTCCAGCTTTTGTTACATTTTTTTTTTTTTTTTTTAAACAAGTTTTTTATTTCGCACAAATTCAAAACAAACATACATTGTATCCAACAGATTATCAATCAGGTAACATAGTATTTTTGTCCGCATATACCATTCTGCCAATGCATACCCGAGATCTTTTTTGTTACACTTTACATGCAATGAACACAAAGCTTCCTCTCATTGTCAGAGGTTGGGATATCTTCAGCCCGCCTCTCTATCTTAGCCAATAAGAGGAATTTCTGTATTTAGATTCCTCCTGTATCAAATTGTATTGTAAATGTACTGTCTGCCCTCGTGTTATAAAGCGCTGCACAAACTGTTGGCGCTATATACAGTAAATCCTGTATGATCATAATAATATTCATTGCTAGGATACATCGCTTTTTAATGAATGTCTGAGAACCTCACCTGATCCAGCAACTTATTTCTAGTTGCTGCGCCTA
This sequence comes from Lithobates sylvaticus, assembly GCA_028564925.1. Lineage (NCBI taxonomy): Eukaryota > Metazoa > Chordata > Amphibia > Anura > Ranidae > Lithobates > Lithobates sylvaticus. The sequence goes on along the minus strand of CM053035.1, from coordinate 110,759,089 downwards.
CCATCTGAACCATGAAATTGTCCTGCAAGACATTTAGGAACTGGCGAGCCCTTAGATGAATGTGTGGTTCCCTCCGCCCCAGTCTATGTCTGGATAATTAAAATCCCCCATTATGATAACACTTCCCAGTGTAGCACTAATCCCCGAAGGAGCTGCTGGTTTAATTTGGGCTTACCGTTACCTTCTTGACCTCGTATGCGTCTAGGGGTTTCCCGAGGTAGATGGCCCAAAGAACTGTAGAAACTGACACTGGATCCACTTTGGGATTTTTATTTGCAAAAATGGTAGACAAAACACAGTCTCTCAATAAAGCATAGAGGGTATAGGTAGGAAGTTCAGGTACTCTTGGAACTGCTTGAAATTGAATATCTCTAACTTTAAAATCCAGAGAATAGCCATTCACAACTGGATATTACAGCTAACTTATTCAGATAGAGCAAAGTCTCTGCCACAGACTTGATTGTAGAACTTGTAAATGAAAGTCTCTGCCACAGACTTGGTTGTAGAACTTGTAAATGAAAGTCTCTGCCACAGACTTGGTTGTAACTAAAGGAGAGAGGAACTCAGAAAACCCTCATACGGTATCAGTATCTTGCAGCCGGTCCGGTGATACCGTACGAGTATGGATTCACCTGGTGTCTTTCAACTTAGCTTCCAGGCTCTTGTCAAAGGACCAGCCTTTTTGCATGGCCCTCTTCTGAAAGGTCCTCCCCTGGTTGCGTTCTCAGTTGCTGGACCTCTCCGAAGACGAGACGGCACTGGACCACCTTAGAATCCTCCTTCCAGTTACTGTGCCTCGGGCTAGCCAGCCCCGAAACTCGGAAATGGATGGATCCGCACCCCAGGCCATGAGGGCCCCTGAGGGCTGGTCAGGAGGACCAGGAACAAACAGACAGAAAGATCTTCTGGACCGGAACCCAGAAGCACGTGATCTCAGTACCTTAAGTACCCTCTCCCAGAAATCACAGCAAGACGACACACTCACTGGTTGGTTCCGAGAGAGATTGGCACCCAATGCGTCCAACCAGACTGCGTTCTCATACTTTCCAGAGGTGACCCCGACACCTATGGCCAAGCAGAACAGCCAGACTGGTACTGAAATCATAATTTAGTACAATTAACCCTAAAACCCAACTGTGGTTTTAGGAACATTAAATTTACAAAACATATAGCGCGTGCTCATCAGGAGCCCGGCGCTACACCAGCCTTGCTGCTATTCCAACTTGTGATAGGAGATCTGTCTCCCCCTCCCTCAGGTTAGGGGGACTATAGCATACTCCGAGTAATCCGACTGTCTTTATAGAAAATCTGCTACGCTCTTGCTGCCTGCGACCCAATACTCTCCCTTCTATGCAGTGGAGAGGGCCCATATACTGCCCAAGCCTGGACCCCCTGGGGCACCACCCCGCACCTTCATTCTCAAATTCCTCAATTTTAGAGACAGCGGTGAAGTCCTCTGGGCAGCCCGGGTACAAGAGGACCTCAAGTATCAGAATACTAAACTACTTATATCTCCTGATTATTCTGTGGAAACACAGAAACTTTGGAGGTTAAAGCTGCCCTGCGTGCCCATGGGATTCGTTACAGTATCCTCTTTCCGGCTCTTCTGTGGGTTCAAGATGGGGAATCCACTAGGTTCTTCGCCTCTCCCTCTCCACCACCAGGGTGGAGTTGTTACCACCAAACTGCTGACTGCAGATTCTCTGTGCTACCCTGAAATCTCCTGTCATTAGCTGTCTGCTGGGCACGGGTTCCCTATTTCTTGTGATCTTTCCTGCTCTAGAGAGGTGAAAGAGCTACTCTTCAACATCTGGGAGCCACAATGTTCCTTGCACCAGTTGTGCCTGTTGATTTACTGAATTCTATCTAAGTGTTGTGCCCCTGGCTTGCCCAGGTTAACTACAAAAATGTGAGCTTCCCCCTGTTACTATTGCCCCTACAATTTAAGCTAACCTCGCTAATGCCAATCATCACTTCATGCCCTCTTTTTTTGTTATTCAGCTGTGACTAATGTTTGAACGGAAGACCTTTTATCCTACACACCCATGGCCCCTGTTTTTGTCGTCTGTGTCCCCTCTGCCTGGAGATGTGGAGGAGAAGGAATGCAGGATGCGGTGGCTTACTTGTTCCTTTTTTCCCTGTGATCTGAACCGATATCAATATTGTGAGATTCATTATGGTCCTATACATCAGTTTATGCACTGTTATGTTAGTGACTGAGGAGAACTTTGCTGTTGTTATTATTTTTCCTTTTAGGAGAGCTCTATATTATTTGTCCTGTTTTGCTGCAGCTCCAGTAGTTTCACTGTTATGAGTGTCTATACACCACAGGAGTACACACACTGGCTCACGCCTCCCCCTATTGGGTGCTCTACACTGTGGGATCTAAGCATTCCTCTGTTGGAGTTGGGGATGCAAGTTGGGGGTGGGACGATCCTCTACTGTTGTTCTTGGGGTGGGGATATTTTTGAAATGTGCTTTATTTTGGTATTATATATCTGACATGGGAAACAGACAGTACTGTACAGGGGATCCCCTACTTAAAAACATCCGACTTACAAACGACTCCTACTTACAAACGGAGGGAGACAACAGGAAGTGAGAGGAAATCCACCCCTAGGAAGGGAAACTCACTGTGTAAGAGTTAATATGGGAAAAAGGTGTCTCCACTGATGCTTTATCACCAGTCCATGCTTCCCTAACAACCTAAAATTTTCTAAATTCAATTGTCATTGGGACAGAAGGTGAGGTGAAATCTTCTGAACAGGTGCACAGACAGCAAAACAAATGTTACAGGGGTGATAACCCTTCTCTATGTTATCTAAAACACTTAAAAAAGGATTTTTTGGCTGGAGCTACACTTAAAAAATGTACCTGTTCCGACTTACAAACAGATTCAACTTAAGAACAAACCTACAGTCCCTAACTTGTTTGTAACTCGGGGACCCCCTGTACTGTTATTTTACCTATCTTGCAATACACTGCAAACTCTGGTCTCCTGATTTGTTCTTCAGTACAGTTTTTTCTGGTCAGCTGCCCCCACAAGCTTATCCCCTGCTTCTTTAAAATTTTATAGGTGCCTTATGTCTCAGTTTACAGTAATCTCCTGGAATGTACCAGGCCAAATTCTGCTGTTAAGGGCTTTTTGGTGCTCCGCTTCCTGCAGAGACACAATCTTCATATCTGCATTCTGCAGGAGACGCATCTCCAGGGATCCAGAACGGTCAGTCTTAAAAAATCATGGGTGCGTACGCGTTTTCATGCTACCTACTCCACATATGCTCATGGGGTTAGTATCCTCGTCCGTAAATCTGTTCCGTTTTAGGCCCTCTAGGTCCGAACGGACCCAGAAGGTAGATAGGTTATTTTGCATGCCAGTATCTATTATAAAGCTGTAGTGATTGTAGGAGTGTATATCCCACATCTGGCTTCTACCCAGGTTCTTGGCACAATTATGTAAATTCTGGTGCAATTTGATGCTGATATTGTTTTACTCATGCATGTGTGATTTCAATATGGTCCCTTGCCCGGTGCTGGACAGGCTGCATATCTTGGCCCGTGTCTCTCCTGACCTCAGACAATGGGCCACTACATGTGCCCTGACTGATGTCTGGAGACACATGAATCCACATACAGGACTCTGTCTTGAATTGATCTGGTGTTTGCCTCCTCCTCTGCGCTGTGATGTGTTTGGAAAGTGTCTATACTACCGCGGGGAGTGTCGGATCATGCCTCTTTATGTCTATCTCTTGATCTGTCTATCCCTCCTGAGTTCTGTCTGTGGCATCTCTCCAGGTTCTGGGCAATGGATGAACGGTTGCAGGAGCCGTTAACTGCATCTATTTGTAACTACTGGGTGTCAAATGATGACTCTGTCTCCCCTCTGCTGGTGTGGGATTCCTTTAAGTCATGGGTTAGATTGGCTGACAGCTGATCACATGGTAAGGGGCCGGGACCTGCCCCTTACTCAGATCACTGATCACCCGAGTCTCAGTGACTCGGTGATCACAGCACGCTCCGCGCGCGCCCCATAGGGCACCTGCAGGGAGCGTGCACAGGGGAGGACGTCATATGACGGCCTCCCGGGAATTGAGATCCGCACTGTGGCCGTCATTCGGCCATAGCGCGGATGTCAAGTAGTTATACTGTCCAAAGGCTCCATCGTATTTACCTGGATAAAGACCCCACATGTCTGAGATGTAGGATACATGAGGGATTGTTTCTCCATATGTTCTGGGATTGCCCCATAATTGTAATGCTTTGGTCAGCGATATTCTCAGAGATAAATCTTAGGTTGCAGTTATCACTGCCTGTGTTGCCAGAGCTAGCCTTACTAGGGATTCATGATGATGCTCATCATTCCCATCATTCTATATTGCTGATTTCCTATCTTCTGTTTCATGCTAAAAAAGAGATTCTTATGAAATGGGCCTCCAGCTTTATCCTTGTGGCATGATAGATACAGCTCTGCCCATGTAAAGGATTACATATGTGAATAGGGGGTGTTTGTGGAAATATGATAAGGTTTGGTCCCCGTGGACTTCCACCTAAATACTAATTACTGGATGTATAACTACATGTCGGGCATGCTGACCAGGGTACTGGGATGAGCAACTTGGTCCTTATTCCCCTCCTTCTCTCTCCCGCTACCCTTGCCTGCCTTCCCCTCCCCCTCTCCCCCCTTGTCCTGCTTCCCCCTCTGTTTCACTTGTATTTACTTCCGGATATACTATATGGATTGTCTCTTTCTTCATGTTAAGTCTACCTTGGGAATATGTATTTTCTCTGCATGAAGTCAATCTTTTTTTTTTTTTTTTTATCTGCTGTCAGATGTACCAGGCATTATACCATATCATTGTATGTGTTTTCATATTGTTTTATTTTGGATATCAATAAAGCACTCCTGTTTTGTAAAAAAAAAAAAAAAAAAAAGAAGAAGAAGATGAGTGAACAGGAAGTTTTTGTTACAGAGGCCATTGCTAGTTCAAACCTAATGTGAGTTTTTGGTTACACAGATGATAAGGGCTCTAAAAATGTGCCATAGGACATCTAGTAGATTTCCAAGCACCAACAAACCTCACCTAGTGCTGCCTTTTCTAAGCAGGCATTTACAAAGCATTCTTCTTAAAGCACTTTAATATCCCATTGGCTGCTTAATTGGAGTGCTGAGCACAGACCTTACACTGATCAGAGGGGGGAAGGGGTATGTTTTCTTTAAGTCTATCAATTAGATGCTTGTTGCTAAGGAGAAGGTGACAGCAGCATTTTAGGAGACTGTGGAATAAACAGCATGCAGGACAGACTAACTTCCTGGGAGGTTAGTTTGAACCAGGGGTCTCCAAACCTTTCAAGATGAAGGCCACATTGTATATCTTACAAATATTTGCAGGCCGAAAAAAAAAAAAAAAAATGTTAAATGAAGTTTCCGCTTACATCAGGGTCCCCCTTACATAAGAGGCCTTCTCACATTAGAGTCCCCCCTACATTAGATTCCCCATTAGACCCCCCTTACATCAGATTTCCTGTCAGCATGCCCACTTACATCAGGTCTGTCCCCTTTAGAATCCCCCTTTACTTCAGGGTACCCCCTTACCTCTGGTTCCCCTCAGAGCCCCCCCTTACAACAGGGTCCCTATCAGTCCCCCCTTACATCAGTTTCCCCGTCAGTGCCCCCCTTACATCAGGGTCTCCGTCAGAGTCCCCCTTTTATCATAGTCCTTATCAGATTCCCCCTTACTTCAGAGTCTGCATTAGGATGAGGATACACCAATGACCCTGGCTGTGGGCCAAATAAAATCTTATAGAGGGCCAGATAGTTTGGAGAATCCTGGTTTAAGAAAATAAAAAAGTTTTAATTAGAAGTATGGGTATTTATCTATTATATCATATTGTCAGACTACAGTGCTGCTTTCAAAAAGGCCATAAAGTCAAGCCATTCTGTATGTTTAGGCCCTGTTTGTCTATGCCTTTTCGGAATTTATATGTGTTAAAGGAGAAGTATGTCCAAAGCTATTTGGCTATACCTCTCCTATAGATTCCAGGAACACAGTTCGTTCTGCACTCCTGTGACTCGTTTCCAGCCAGCAGCGGGTTGAAGTTGGCTGAGGTCACAGAGCCGGGCCAGGCTCTGAAAAGATCCCAACCACCCAGAAGCCTGGACCAATAGCTTGCTCAGCCTCTCAGCAATCTGCTGAGAACTTAAGCTAGTCCCCTCCACAGCCCAGTAGATAGTTTTTAAACTGTAGCAGTAGGTAATTTGACTTGGTTGGCAGCCAAGCTGGGTTGAATCTGGGTCAGGGATGAGTAACTCATGGAGCCTGTATGACTCAGCAAGCAGAACCTCTAATAACTCTCCCTGCTCTCTGGAACCATAGATAAGCTTTCAGAAGTAGAGGGTGGAGTCTGTGAGGAGCTGCTTGGAGTATTGAGGAGGGCCCCAGCCAATCCTCAGGAAGTGGGGTGGCAGGGGGTGGGCACCTCTTAAATACTCTTATGTCATGCCAGCAGGGGCAGTCGGGGGAAAATGGAGAAGGAGTGCTGAGGAGGCTGTCGGTGGCCCATGGGGGTGCCCTCTATTCTGGGGGTGACCTTGGGCCTTGGGCTCGGGTGCTGGAGAGATCCTCTTTCCAAACACGGAGGAATCGTGTCCTGGATGCACAGAAGTAGGTGTGAGGACAGTGGGACATAGTCAGCACATCCAGGAGTTTTCCAGGAGAAGACAGCTGGGTGGACTGGTGAGTGTGCAGTCTGGGAGGACTGTGGTGTTAGTCTGGGAGGACTGGGGAGAGTAGCCAGGAGGGCTAGTGAAAGGGGCAGCGGCAGCCAGGCGGGCTGGCAGTACCTGAAGAGGTGGTGCTGGGATCAGTAGCCACAGGGATCTAAACTGAACACTGGCTTTGCTACACATTTAAAGGGGCCCTGGGTCCCTGCCTATAACATGCTGTTGCTTCAAGATCAGACTGCTGTATCAGGATAATTGTTTTGTCAAGTGTGCCAGTGAAGTTCTGCAAGCAAGTAGCAGGGAGTGCATATAGACTGGATAAAAGAAAGTTGTCCCTAAAGTTGTGCTGAAAGTTCTCTGAAGCTAGTGGGCACCTACTACCTATAAACCTACTACCTATCCAAGTTTTATCCCCTCAATAAAAATACAAAAACAAGCACTGGACTGTTTCTTGACTCTGGGAAGCCTGTGGAAATTCAGTGTGCCTAGCTATGCAGGGTGGGGGTTCCCAGTTCACCAGCGGCTCCTACATGGAGTGCGCTACACATATACTGTATATTACTATATTTCTCAATAGCAACAAACCATATAAATCAAATTTTGTACACCAAGCACCTTTGCATGCACAGATATTGCCTTTTAAATGTTGCGATATCCTGTGCAGAGAGCTGTGGGAGAGGCCCAGCAGGCTCCATCCAATGCAGGCTGCCTGCAGAAAACTACAGGAGGGGGCAGATCCAAGACCAATTACCCTGCACAAGGAGAGAGCACACCAGTGAGTGGTCTCTATTATAATAAGCTCCTGCACAGAGGAAACGTTTCTCACTGGATTACTGCACAGATCTCGAAGAAATACACAGCGCACCAAGAATCAAGTACAAATACATAGTTACATAGTTACATAGTTACATAGTTAGTTAGGTTGAAAAAAGACACAAGTCCATCCAGTTCAACCACAAATAAAAAAAAAAATATATAAAAAAAAAATATATATATCATACAATCCCATATACCCAATTCTATACCCACAGTTGATCCAGAGGAAGGCAAAAAAAAAAACAGCAGAGCATGCTCCAATTTGCTAAAGCAGGGAAAAAATTCCTTCCTGATCCCCCGAGAGGCAATCGGATTTTCCCCGGATCAACTTTACCTATAAATGTTGGTACCCAGTTATATTATGTACATTTAGGAAAGTATCCAGGCCTTTCTTAAAGCAATCTACTGAGCTGGCCAGAACCCCCTCTGCAGGGTGTCTATTCCACATTTTCACAGCTCTTGGAGATGAAATCTCTTTTCCTCTAGATGTAAAACCTTTCCGTATTTGGAGATGAAATATCCTTTTTGAGAACTGGTGCCCAAAACTGAACTGCATATTCCAGATGAGGTCTTACTAATGATTTGAACAGGGGCAAAATGATATCTCTCTCTCTGGAGTCCATACCTCTCTTAATACAAGAAAGGACTTTGCTCGCTTTGGAAACCGCAGCTTGGCATTGCATGCTATTATTGAGCTTATGATCTACCAAAACCCCCAGATCCTTCTCCACTATGGATCCCCCCAGTTGTACTCCCCCTAGCATGTATAATGCATGCATATTCTTAGCCCCCAAGTGGATAACTTTACATTTATCAACATTAAACATCATCTGCCACATAGTAGCCCAATTAGACAGATTGAGGTCGGCTTGTAAATTGGAGACCTCCTGTAAGGACGTTATTCCACTGCATAGCTTGGTGTCATCTGCAAAGATGGAAATGTTACTTTTGATCCCAGACCCAATATTATTTATAAAGATATTAAAAAGTAAGGGTCCCAGCACTGAACCTTGGGGTACACCACTGATAACCTTAGACCATTCAGAGTAAGAATCATTAACCACTACTCTCTGAATTCTGTCTTTTAGCCAGTTTTCTATCCATTTACAAACCAATATTTCCAAACCTGTAGACTTTACCTTACACATGAGCCGCGTGTGCGGAACTGTATCGAACGCTTTTGCAAAATCCAAGTATACCACGTCCACCGCCACCCCTCTGTCCAAGGTTTTACTTACCTCCTCATAAAAAGAAATCAGGTTTGTCTGACAACTTCTGTCTTTCATGAACCCATGCTGTCTGTTGCTTAAAATATTTTTTTCCTGCAAGAACTCGTCTATGTGGTCTTTTATTAATATCTCCAGTATCTTCCCAACTATAGAAGTTAAACTAACAGGTCTATAGTTACTTGGTAAAGACTTTGTTCCCTTTTTAAATATAGGCACCACGTTCGCTCTGCGCCAATCCAGTGGTACTATTCCTGTCATTAATAAGTCCCTAAAAATTAGATACAATGGCTTTAAAATTACAGAGCTCAATTCTTTTAGGATCCGTGGGTGGATGCCATCGGGTCCAGGTGCTTTATCCACCTTTATTCTGTCTAAATATTTCTGGACCATATCACTTTTGAGCCATTGTGGATTTGGGGCTGTGTCACTACCACCCCCATTATGGACATGAGCTCCCCCATGCTCCTTTGTATACACAGAGCTGAAGAAAGTATTTCATAAATTAGCCTTCTCTTTGTCCCCAGTCACCCACTCTAGATTATTTTGTAAAGGGCCTACATGCTCAGACTTGACCTTTTTACTATTAATATATTTGAAGAATTTTTTGGGGTTTGTCCTACTATCTTTTGCAATCTGTCTTTCGTTTTTAATTTTTTGCATCCTTGATTTCCTTTTTACATATTCTGTTATATTCTTTGTAACATTTAAATGACACTAGTGATCCTTCATTTTTATATTTTTTAAAGGCTCTTTTCTTATAGTTTATAGCTTTTTTAACTTTGGCCGTGAGCCACATAGGTTTTATTTTTAGCCTTTTGAACTTATTGCCCATGGGAATATACTTTGCAGTGAGTTCACAGTCTTTTTGAAGAATCCCCATTTCTGTTTTGTGCCCATTGTTGTCAATATTCTCTCCCAGTCTAAGTTCTGGAGAGCAGCCCTCATGCTTGGAAAATTTGCTCTCTTGAAATTAAGTGTTTTTATTTTTCACGTATGTGATTTTTGCTTACAGCTAACATCAAATGAAATCATGTTATGGTCACTGCTACCCAGATGTTCCTTTATCTGAACATTAGTAATACGCTCTGCATGGTTTGAGATTACCAGATCCAGCAGAGCATCATTCCTAGTTGTGGCCTCAATAAACTGGACCATAAAATTGTCCTGTAATAGGTTTATAACTTTTTGTCCTTTAACCGTCCCAGCAGTGCCATTACTCCAGTTAATTTCTGGGTAGTTAAAATCCCCCATTATTATCACTATCCCAGCCCTTGCAGCCCTTTCCATCTGTGCAAGGAGCTGAGTATCCAACTCCTCATTAACATTGGGTGGTCTATAACAAACTCCAATGATTAACTTGATGAACTACGCACATCTGTATGCAGTTCCACCCATAATGCGTCAGACTCATCACACTCTCCATCCCCCAGGTCCTCTTTCACACTCGCTTTGAGATCACTTCTCACATACAGACAGACCCCTCCACCTTTCCTTTTAACTCTGTCTTTCCGAAAGAGTGCAAAGCCAGGAATATTTATAGCCCAGTCATGTGAGGACTGAAGCCAAGTTTCAGCAATACCGATTACATCATAGCTCTCCTGATGCACCAGAGCTTCCAACTCACCTATTTTGCTTGGCAGACTTCTTTGGTGAACTGGTGACTGCATTGGTGAACAAACACTTTAATGCATTACTATATTTTGACCGGTCACATACTATCCTCTTGGGTGTTCCGAGATTGCAACTAGGACTTGCTACTATACTTGCCTTGGGTTTATGTGCTTTGGTTACCCTACCCCTAATATTACTCTCTGGAATATGTTCCACGCTGACTATCCCTATCTCAGGACCCTCCCCCCATCGCCTAGTTTAAAAACCCCTCTAACTTTTTGGCCATCCTTATTCCCAGCTGATCTGCACCCTCCTCATTTAGGTGCAGTCCGTCCCTCCTATAGTACCGGTTATCGACTGAGAAGTCGTCCCAGTCCTCCAGGAACCCAAACCCCTCCTTACTACACCAGCTCTTCAGCCACTTGTTTACTTCCCTAATTTCCCCATACATACGACTCTTCTATTTAGACAATAATTGCTTATACCAGAGTTCAGCTTTAAGCAAGTATGTACTCATTGGGTAGCATTTCTCTTCTAAATTGTGATATAAATTATCTTTATTGTCATAGAAGTTCCACATGTAAGAGAATTTCTCATTGGACATTTATGTTTATCAGTAGTGTCTATGAGAAATTGTCTATATCTTAAAAATAACAGTTTCTGTGCTTAAATATATATTGGCCTGACACTCTAGGCCAGTGCCACCTTGGCACCCCAGATGTTTTGTAACTACATTTCCCATGATGCTCATGCAGTGTATGTGTATAATAATTGATGTTGCGCTGTTGTTGAACTGAAGTAACAAATCTCTGAGGCAGACTTTTTAAAATTAAGGTGAAGAACAGTAAAGTGTAGTGCTACAGTCTTAACTGTGCAAACTGATAAATATAAACAGGTGTCTCTTCATTTCATGCAATGTCACCTCTGTGTAAAGTGGCCTTTCACCTTACTGCTGTAAGGTGACAGCATAGGAAAACCAGTGGTTGCAATATCTTGTGATCTTGTGGGGTCTTTATATAAATGGCTGGTGGTTTGAGAAAATCTTGATTTCAATTCAGGGTCTTCCTCTTGTCTTGTCCCAAGAATCAATGCTGGGTAGTGGACAGAGATTCCTCTATAATGTAATCTCACTCTCACCAAAAGGGGGAGGGGGATATAGAGGGAAGAAGGGGAATGCCCATATAGTGTAGTATATAATAAATTATTTATTCAATAAAAACAAACACTAAAACACTCACATTAAGCAAGACGGAACACAATACATCATCCACGAGCACCGAGCTCGTTCCCACTTCCTGTGTGCCTGTCAGCCAATCCCAATGCGTATCGTCAGTCACATGACTTCATCAGGGGTTCCCTTTTGGGGGAGAGTGAGATTACATTATAGTGGAATCACCATCCACTACCCATAATTGATTTTTGGGACAACGAGAGAAAGAACTTCGAGATTTTCTCAAACCACTAGCCATTTATATAAAGACCCCCAGAAGATATTGCAACCACTGGTTTTCCTATGCTGTTACCTTACAGCAGTAAGATGAGAGGCCACTTTACACAGAGGTGTCATTGTATGGAATGAAGAGACACATGTTTATATTTATTAGTTTGCACTGTTAATACTGTAGAACTACACTTTACTGTTTTTCACCTTAATTTTAAGAAAACTGCCTCAAAGATTAGTGACTTGTCATATTTTCACTTCACTGTTTAGTGTATGTCGATCAGCATCGATTGACTAACCACCCACGTTTGTAATATATGTCATCTGGTTTGTTGTGCAAATCATTTTTTATTTATTTGATTGCAAGGAATCTGTTATTTAAAGAGTTTATTTAAACGTCTGGTTTACACTGCCACCTTGTGCACATCTTTATTATTGCCTTTTCATTTGAAGTACATTTATTATTTTGTGACACTTTGGTTACTTCAGTTTAACAACAGTGCAACATCACTTTCTATACACATACACTTATTGGTCACGGATCCATCTATCAGTGTTTGCAGCAGTTGTGTTATACATAGTTTTTTCCACTTTCAGTGATAGCGTGGGAATATTCCTCTACTTGTCTTGCACTCTGCAGTGTAGTTGCGCATCATGGGAAATGTAGTTCCAAAATATCTGAGGTGCCAAGATTCACCATCATTGCTCTAGGCCATCATCTGTTTTGTATCGGAACCAAAAACAAATAAAAAAGGATCAGACTGTACAGGCCAGACAAGGAGTCTTAAAATAAAATGTAAAATTATTATTATACATGATTAAAAAGCAAAACACTTCATAAAAACTTTATATGGTGCTTGATTGATTACCTGCACATGAAACATTAATATTCCTCTTGCTTGATACAGCCAATAAAGAGAAATCCTCATGTTTCAACGCGTTTCGCTGAGGTTATGCTTCATCAGGACACATGAGTATAGTACAGTAATCCTCTAAGAAAAATAACAGCATATAGGATTCAAAAACATTTCCATAAATGCACATTATATTACAACAACATTATATAGTTTGCTGTGTGGGACATACCTCAGCATCACATATGGCGCATATAGCCTCCAGGGGAGGCACTGGAGCAGACAGGGAGGACAAGATCAAGATCTCAACAGGGCACCTCAAAATAACAGATTTATGTTAAAGGATTTACCCTAAAAACCATCATTCCAGAATTAATTGTAACTGAATAGGTATTGTACAGATGATAGTTACCTAATTTGTATACTCCTGAAGCCACCAGTTGTCAAAACGTTTCAGATATAAGCACAGCTCATCATCTGTATCTATCCAAGCCCTACAGATAAGGATAACAGATATTACCAACATGCGTCATAAGAGAAGACAAAAGATACAATAGAACACCTAAGTATATATTTAATATATACATATACCTAGATTGAGTCAAGGGAAAGGAGTCCCATGTAGTTCCTGCATATAGGATATCCAAAATAGGGGGATCTATATGACAAGCACAATGCAAATTTATGCTACTGTTTCCCCTTCTCCATTAGTTAAAAAGTATATGTCATCCAAAGTTCATACTTGCTGTATACACCAGCTTTACTTAAAATTAAAAAAAGGTGAAAGAGAGCATGCGACCATAGTCCCTCCACCAGATGTTCTATATGTAACAAACAAAATAAATCCAACACTTAACCATAGGAACCTGGTACACAAAACCATCTCCAGCATAGATCTTAAATAATCACCTACCATAACATTGTTTCAATGCCCACATGCCCCGGTGCCGGAAGCCAAAGGCCAAAACATCCTCCCTATATACCCCTACCCTCCTGCATCCTCCCAGCTCACGACAAAACTAGCTTTGGGCACGGAGGCGCGGGGGGGGGGCGTGGCTGGTTCTGGGCACGCATAGACCTGCGCATTAGTCAGCCCCGACATTGGAAACCCAGGCAACACGACGGTAGTGTAGATGGTAGTCAGGCATGCGCAGAACATGCTGCACCATCCGACATCCATCCATGTAGATGGAAACACCATCACGTGATCGGGCATTTCCGCCAACCACTGAGCATGCGTCGGATTGCATGCAAAGGGCCCGCGCTGCAAAGCCACCCTCCACCAAGGAGGGGGAGTATGCTGTGGATATGGGCCAATGGTGGGTAGTTTTTGTGCTGCTGCTAACCACTCAAGTATAATTTTCTTATAATATAATATTTATTTTTGAAGGAAATACCTTTTTTAAATGTGATTGTACGCAGACTCACAAAATGACCTAAATGTAAATATAGAAGGGGCAGACCGACCATATACAGGCACAAAATTATCTTACAAATAAAATAAAATAAAAACTGACTAGAAATAGCAGCTACCACTCACTAGACATACAGTGGTGTGAAAAAGTGTTTGCCCCCTTCCTCATTTCCTGTTCCTTTGCATGTTTGTCACACTTAAGTGTTTCGGAACATCAAACCAATTTAAACAATAGTCAAGGACAACACAAGTAAACACAAAATGCAATTTGTAAATGAAGGTGTTTATTATTAAAGGTGAAAAAAAATCCAAACCATCATGGCCCTGTGTGAAAAGTGATTGCCCCCCTTGTTAAAACATACTATAACTGTGGTTGTCCACACCTGAGTTCAATTTCTCTAGTCACACCCAGGCCTGATTATTGCCACACCTGTTCACAATCAAGGCATCACTTAAATAGGAGCTGCTTGACACAGTAAGGTCCACCAGAAGATCCTTAAAAGCTACACATCATGCCGAGACCCAAAGAAATTCAGGAACAATTGAGAAAGAAAGTAATTGAGATCTATCAGTCTGGAAAGGGTTATAAAGCCATTTCCAAAGCTTTGGGAATCCAGCGAACCACAGTGAGAGCCATTATCCACAAATGGCGAAGACATGGAACAGTGGTGAACCTTCCCAGGAGTGGCCGGCCGCCCAAAATTACCCCAAGAGCGCAGCAACGACTCATCCAAGAGGTCACAAAAGACCCCACAACAACGTCCAAGGAACTGCAGGCCTCACTTGCCTCAGTTAAGGTCAGCGTTCATGCCTCCACCATCAGGAAAAGACTGGGCAAAAATGGCCTGCATGGCAGAGTTCCAAGGAGAAACCCACTGCTGAGCAAAAAGAACATCAAAGCTCGTCTCAATTTCTCCACAACACATCTTGATGATCCCCAAGACTTTTGGGACAACATTCTGTGGACCGATGAGACAAAAGTGGAACTCTTTGGAAGGTGTGTGTCCAAGTATATCTGGCGTAGAAGGAACACTGCATTTCAGAAAAAGAACATTATACCAACAGTAAAATATGGTGGTGGTAGTGTGATGGTCTGGGGCTGTTTTGCTGCTTCAGGACCTGGAAGACTTGCCGTGATAAAAGGAACTATGAATTCTGCTGTCTACCAAGAGATCCTGAAGGAGAATGTCCGACCATCTGTTCGTGTACTCAAGCTGAAACGAACTTGGGTTCTGCAGCAGGACAATGATCCTAAACACACCAGCAAGTCCACCACCGAATGGCTGAAGAAAAACAAAATGAAGACTTTGGAGTGGCCTAGCCAAAGTCCTGACCTGAATCCTATTGAGATGTTGTGGTATGACCTTAAAAAGGCCGTTCATGCTCGAAAACCCTCTAATGTAACTGAATTAGGACAATTCTGCAAAGATGAGTGGGCCAAAATTCCTCCAGGACGCTGTAAAAGCCTCATTGCACGTTATCGCAAACGCTTGGTTGCAGTTGTTGCTGCTAAGGGTGGCCCAACCAGTTATTAGGTTTAGGGGGCAATCACTTTTTCACACAGGGCCATGATGGTTTGGATTTTTTTTCACCTTTAATAATAAACACCTTCATTTACAAATTGCATTTTGTGTTTACTTGTGTTGTCCTTGACTATTGTTTAAATTGGTTTGATGTTCCGAAACACTTAAGTGTGACAAACATGCAAAGGAACAGGAAATGAGGAAGGGGGCAAACACTTTTTCACACCACTGTATAGTGCAAACATTTAACAAATAAATAGTGCAGCGCTCAATAAAATGTATGTAAAGAAAGTGAATTAAAACAAATTGATGAAATGAATAAACTGGCAGTGAGGCCAATGTGGTAATATGAAAAATCGAATATTAATGTCCATCAACAATAATTCAATAGATGAATAATGAAAAACCGTGCTGTGATCAAAAATATTCCGAGATTATAAATGTATAATCATGTGAAAAAATAGTCCACCATGAACATGAAATCACTGAAGTAGAAGAAAAGACATGTGAGGGCACAGTAGAATTATGACTTCGCTTCTGATTGCGAGACCCACCCCCATATGATAAAATTGGCATGCTTACCAGCGAGTGTGGACTAACATACCAATAAGTATTGAGTCAAACGAGCATTTGTCAGGTATACCTCAACAAACTGGCAGTATCAGATGGGTGGTTGGAGATCACCCCTCCATGATGGGAATGGAGAAGTTTCACTTGATCCACAGACAGCAGACATCAATGAGTAATGCCTGGACATGTATATAGGGAATAAACGGCCCCATAAAGTGTAAAACTGCATAAATTGTTTAATGTAAAAAACAGAAGTACACTTACAAACATCCACTTGATAAAAGCAGTAAAATCCAAATTGGGATCACAAAGGATTGCAATGACTCCAGGAGCGTTAACTGACACGTTTCGTCCTATTGGACATCACCCTAGATCAGTGATGGCGAACCTTGGCACCCCAGATGTTTTGGAACTACATTTCCCATAATGATTATGCCCTCTGCAGTGTAGTTGAGCATCATGGGAAATTTAGTTCCAAAACATCTGGGGTGCCAAGGTTCGCCATCGCTGCCCTAGGTGATGTCCAATAGGATGAAACGCATCAGCTAACGCTGCACTATTTATTTATTACAAAATTATCTTAACGTGCTGAAAATTAGGATGTTGAAAAGACAGGCTGAAAAACTGTTAAATGGTTCCTACTAAATTCCTAATTAAAGTGGTTGTAACCCTAAACAAAAAAAACAACAAAAAAAAACATGCTCCTGTCCCTTTAAGGCACGAGATATAGCACAGTGATTTTGCCATGTTAATTTTTCCTTTCTATGTTCTACAATACCTGTCTGATCCTGCCTGTTCCTGTCTTCCCCTGTAAACTGACCACGTTTATTATGGCTGCTGATCTCTGATAGCATGGTCAGTTTACGTACCTCTGTCATCCAGCTATCTCCTCAGCATCTCTGCATCCCCCCTCCCACTCCCTCTCTCTTCCGTAGTCTGTGTGAAAGCAGATCTCCTACGCACCCCTCCCCTCTCTTCCCATTTATGCCTGTGTAATTCTGTTCCTTGCAGCTGCTCCAGTGATTGTAAAGTAAAGTCACATGTATTCATTATTTTGATCCTCTCTATTTTTAATTTCTAAACATTTCTAAATACCTTCTTTGCAGAGCCCTGCTGTGCAGTCATGTGGCCTCCCCCTGCCAGCTTGCATTCATCAGGGGGGAATCTCAGCCCCTCTTCCTGTACTCACTGTACTCACTTACTCTGGAAGGGAAGCAGAGGGAGGTCACATGACTGCACAGCAGGGCTCTCCAAAGAAGGTATTTAGCATTATAATTTTAGGAAAACACACACACACACACTGTACTGAACAGGAACCTAAAACAGAGAGAATCAAAGTAATTAATACATGTGACTTTACAACCACTTTGATTTTATTCCTTATTAAATTATTGCGATTTTATTAAGATTTTCTTTTTTTTTAAATTGGTAGTGCCATTCTATCGGAAAATCACATAATATTTAGGCTAGATCAGGGATCTCCAAACTATTGATTTGGAGGGCCACATCATAAATTTTACACATACTCCAAAAAAAATCAATTTATAAATAAATCTGCAGCAGTGGAATATAATAAAATGTACCTAGCTGCTGGAAGCTGGGCTAGATGGTGCACCTGTATCCTACTCCTGCAGCTAAATGCAGGGGGTTAAACTTCCAGTGTGCATTAGGGCCCACACATTTGTGTCCCCATCACTTATCAGTGTTTCCCTGCAAATTGGGGTCCCCATCACATTTGTGTGTTTATCGGAGCCCCTTCGCACATTTGTGTGCTCATCGGAGCCCCTCCACACGTATGTGTGCTCATCGGAGCCCCTCCACACATTTGTATGCCCATCAGTGTCTCCCTGCTCATTTGTGTCACCCTCAGACCATCACATCCCCCTGTGTCCCCATCACAGCCATCAAACCCCCCTAAACTGTGTCCCCCTTAGAGCCATCACCTGCAACACAACTGTGTCCCCTGCAGTGCCATCAACCCCCCCCACACAGCTCTGTCCCCTTCAGTGCCATCAAACCCACCCAAACTGTGTCCCCTTCAGAGCCATCACCACCAACACAACTGTGTCCCCTTCAGTGCCATAGCCCCCCACAGCTTTGTCCCCTTCAGTGCCATCAAACCCCCCAAACTGTGTCCCCTTCAGTGCCATAACCCCCCACAGCTGTGTCCCCTTCAGTGCCATAACCCCCCACAACTGTGCCCCCTTCAGTGCCATCGAACCCCCCTAAATTGCGTCCCCTTAAGAGCCATCACCTGCAAGACAACTGTGTCCCCTTCAGAGCAAACAACTCCACACCTCCCTCAACAACTGTGTCCCCAACATAACCAATCCATCCCATGTCGCACAATTGTTTCCTTCCTATCAGTCTCTCGGTACTTTAACACTGTACAGTGTGCCTCAAGTGCAGACCTTCTGCACCTCCCCATCTTGGCTCCCACCTCGCTGTTACAGAGGCATGCTGTATGCAAAATTACACTGATGTAAACAGCAGGGCGGGACCCAGGAGATGCAGCCGGTCTGCACTGTAATACTTCATTGGTTGAGGCCGAGCGCCGGGATTGGTTGAGGCAAAGTGCTGGGAGTGGTTGCGGGACCTGTGCTGCATACTGCCGGGGGTGAACATGCATCACAAGTTTTGCAACCCGACAATGCTTTGGCAGAGAGACCGTCCCTGAGGCAAATCTGAGGACTCTAGTTGCGGGCCGGTAAAAATGGCCTAGCGGGCTGAACTTTGGAGACCCCTGGGCTAGGTTCACACTTTTGCGTGTCAGGAACATACACTAAATCGTATGCATTCTTAGCCCACACAGAAACATGCTGCCCTTTTGCAGACACGTGGGGTGTCATTACCTGTGTTGAGTGTGATGCGTTTTTGGAAAAAGCCCAGAGACTTATTTTCCGTGTTTCTCGTACGTAGGGCAGTTCATTGAAATAAATGGGCTGTCCTACACACACTATAAGAAAAACGTGCACAGTCGCACCTGTAGGTGTAAACCTAGCTTTAAAATAAATAGAATGATACATTGTCCTGAAGTGAGAACAGTAATAAGCCCCCGTGCACACGGTCGGAAATTCCAACCACAACCACATTTTCCAACGGAATTTGTCCGAAACTGGTGTTGCATACACACGGTCAGACAAAGCTGTCAGAAAATCTGATCATTCCGAACGCGGTGATGTTCGTTGCATATGACGGAACTACGTGGAGGCTAGTAGCCAATAGCTTTGGTCTCATAATTTGATCTGAGCATGCGTGGCACTTTGTCCGTTGGAAATTCTCTACACACGATCAGAAAAAGTCCGATCAGATTTTGTTGTCGGAAAATTTGAGATCCTGCTCTCAAATTATTTCCGTTGAAAAAGTCAGATGGAGCCCACACACGGGCGGATTTTCCGTCGGAATTTCTGACCGTGTGTATGGGGCATAAGTCTCTTTACAGGTGATATAATTAAAGTGGTTCTAAATGCAAAAGTTTTTTTTTTTTTTTTACCTTAATACATTTTAACAGGCAGCTTGTAGTAGGCTGTACACTGCACATGTGCCTCCCTTGCTCCAAAAAAAAATTGAGTTTTTTACACAGTATGAGCCAAACTACCCGTGTCCATGAGCTCCAATGATTACATTTCCATTTAAAACATAATTTTTTAATTTATTTGTTTAATCACAATACAAAATGATGCTGTGCGTGTATAAAACCAGTTTTCTTCTTATCCCCAAGTATGGCATATATGAATGTTTAAAGCCTCGGGGGAACCGAGGAGGGAATACAATCTGAAGAGAAATCTGTTGCATGTAGGATCCTCAAAAAAAAATGTAAATGCAAATTTATCAGACTTGGAAAGAGTGAAATGCATTATTCTATAAAAAAAAGTCCTGCTAGCAGCATCTTTGGAGTGGTGAAGGAGCGGTGTATTCACCGTTCCTATACCGCTCCTACCCATTGAAATCAATGGGACACCGTGGGGATACCGCCGGCAAAGCGCCGCTGCAGCGGTGCTTTGCCGGGGGTTTTAACCCTTTTTTTCGGCCGCTAGCGGGGGTTAAAACCACCCCGCTAGCGGCCACATACCACGGGTAAAACTACGGTAAAGCAGCGCTAAATATAGCGCTGCTTTACCGCCGCCGCCCGCACCGCTCCGGTGTGAAACCAGCCCAAATAGGAACATTTTTCTTGCAATAACTCCTGTAAATAGGTAGGCTTGTTGGTAGATTCTTGTGTATCCCTAGTAAAAAAATAGCCCATGATGTAGTTATTTTGCCAGGCTCTGGGATCAGAGAATAACCAATTAGAGAATTCAGGCTGGCAAAGGCTAGAAAGCAAGTTTGCAATGGTTTCAGAGTACTAATGTGAATTGTTGGGCACTGGGACACTGAGATGCAAACAATGATGGAAAAAAAATAAAGCTTATGATGCACAGTGCTTTAGTGGACTGGATGTCATCTAGTTTGGGGCTACAGTTCCTTGAATATGTATTCATAACGCTTAAAATTTTTCACATTTTGCCATGTTACAACCAAAACTTAAATGTGGGATTTTATGTGATAGACTAACACAAAGCGGCACATAATTGTGAAGTGGAAGGAAAATGATAAATGGTTTTCAATTTTTTTTACAAATAAATATCTGAAAAGTGTGGCGTGCATTTGTATACAGCCCCCTTTACTCTGATACCCCTAACTAAAATCTAGTGGAACCACCTGTGTGTAATTTAATCTCAGTATAAATACAGCTGTTCCGTGAAGCCCTCAGAGGTTTGTTAGAGAACCTTAGTGAACAAACAGCATCATGAAGGCCAAGGAACACACCAGACAGGTCAGGAATAAAGCTTTGGGAAGTTTAAAGCAGGGTTTTGTTATAAAAAAATATCCCAAGCTTTGAACATCTCACGGAGCACTGTTCAGTCCATCATCAGAAAATAGAAAAAATTTGGCACAACTGCAAACCAACCAAGACATGGCTGTCCACCTAAACTGACAGGCCAGGCAAGGAGAGCATTATAAGAGAAGCAAGCCAAGAGGCCCATGGTAACTCTGGAGGAGCTGCAGAGATCCACAGCTCAGGTGGGAGAATCTGTCCACAGGACAACTATTAGTTGTGTACTCCACAAATCTGGCTTTTATGGAAGAGTGGAAAGAAGAAAGCCATTTTGAATTAAAGCAATAAGTCCCTGTTTGCAGTTTGAGAGAAGCCATGTGGGGGACACAGCAAACATGTGGAAGAAGGTGCTCTGGTCAGATGGGCTCAAAATTCAACTTTTTGGCCTGAAAGCAAAACGCTATGAGTGGCGAAAAACTAACACTGCACATCACCATGAACACACCATACCCCCATGAAACATGGTGGTGGCAGCATCATGTTGTGGGAATGCGTTTCTTCAGCAGAGACAGGGAAGCTGGTCAGAGTTGATGGGAAGATTGATGGAGCCAAATACTGGGGCAATCTTAGAAGAAAACTTGTTAGAGTCTGCAAAAGACTTGAGACTGGGGTGGAGGTTCACCTTCCAGCAGGACAACGACCCTAAACATCCAGCCAGGGCTACAATGGAATGGTTTAGATCAAAGCATATTCATGTGTTAGAATGACCCAGTCAAAGTCCAGACCTAAATCCAATTCTAGAATCTGTGGCAAGACTTAAAAATTGCTGTTCACAGACGCTCTCCATCCAAACTGACAGAGCTTGAGCTATTTTGCAAAGAAGAATGGGCAAACATGTCAGTAGAGACATCCCCAAAATGTCTGTTGGTCTATCACATAAAATCTCAATAAAATACATTTATGTTTTTGGTTGTAACATGACAAAATGTGGAAAATGTCAAGGGGTATGAATACTTTTTCAAGGCACTGTACCATTTCCTGGTTTATTTGTAAAATTAAGATGTTATAAAAAAAATTGCAATTAAAAAATATATGCATTTTCAACTTCTAAATATTGAAAAAAGCATTTTAGAGCAAGTTATTTTTATTATTAAATAGCGGCACAGTTTGTGCAGGGAAATAGTACAGTTACAATACAATTCAGAATATGAGCAACAGGAGGTCCCTGCTTGTGAGAGCTTACAAACTATAATGGCTACCTTTTACAGTTGTTTAGTCATTTGTATTTTGTTTTTAATGGTGGTGGTTTTGTATTCATTTAGTGAGGTGGTAACCTTTTTGGATACTGCAGGATTACACTGTTGGTTCTATGGTTTTATGAAGCATAATAATTTGCGATTGGACAGGGCTGCAGTTCATTTAAAATGTTTTCTGCCAGTGTTCTTTGTAGACAGACAAGGGCAGTGCAGCAATCTATCACAGCAATAGGAAAAAGTACAAAAGATGATTGAATGAAAAATCATTTCTATAAAGTGAAAATTATCTTTTGAATGTGCTGCATTTATTCCTGAAAACATGCAAAAATTAAATTACATTTTCAGATGCCATAATGAGCCGTGCACAAAGGAAAAATATTTTAATATCAACACATGGGCATATTTGTCCTTTACAGACTTGAGAGACTAGTGATGAAAATAGAAATCTGTGCTATAAATATGTTTTCTGACATTTCTCTTTTTTTCTGTTTTAGAGAAGAGGAAGTTGTCAGTACACCTGTACCACCTACCCTGCGAGAGGTGAGCATGCTACAAAATGTTCTGTGCCTTTCACCTACCAATCTGGTTGCATTAATGGACACCTTTTTAAAGTTTTTTTTTTTTTTTTTACTAATTTACTTTTTACATACCTTAAATTCTAATGTCTTTTGGCCAGTTATGTGACATCCTGGGCGCCAGGGCTGGTGCAAGGATTCTTGACACCCCTTGACAAAACCTAATTTTGCAGCTTTCCCCTTGGCTCCACCCCTGACTCTACCCCCTTTGCACTGCCCATGTATACCCCACCTTTTTAACAAAGCGCCCATCAAATGCTGCCTCACCAGTGCCCATCAAATGCAGCCTCACTAGTGCCCATCAAATACAGCCTCACCCATCAAATGCAGTCTCTCCAGCGCCCATTAAATGCAGCCTCACCCTCGCCCATCAAATGCAGTCTCTCCAGCACCCATCAAATGCAGCCTCACCTGTGCCCATCAATGCAGCCTCTCCAGCACCCATCAAATGCAGCCTCTCCAGCGCCCATCAAATGCAGCCTCTCCAGCACCCATCAAATGCAGCCTCACCAGTGCCGACCAAATGCAGCCTCACCAGTGCCCATCAAATGTAGTCTCACCAGTGCCTATCAAATGCAGCCTCACCCTCGCCCATCAAATGCAGTTTCTCCAGCGCCCATCAAATGCAGCCTTACCAGTGCCCATCAAATGCAGCCTCTCCAGTGCCCATCAAATGCAACCTCTCCAGCGCCCATCAAATGCAGCCTCTCCAGCGCCCATCAAATGCAGCCTCTCCAGCGCCCATCAATGCAGCCTACCAGTGCCCATCAATGAATGTTTGCTTTCTTCCATTCATTTGGGAGTCGGGACACAGACACAGTCATCCGCCGCCGCTGTGCCTCTGACACTATGTGCGAATGGAGCGGCCTACTGATGCCTACTGATGCTAAGACTTAGTTGCTTGCTGCAGAGAGAAGAGAGTAGGAACACCAGTGGCTGGGCGCCCTAGGCGGCTGCCTAGTTTGCCTAGTGGTAGCACCGGTCCTGCTGAGCACCTTCCTCTTTTGATCCCATCCTTGAACAGTGTGTAGTGCTTAATAGTGTGCCATTCTCTACAGTCTACAGCATTCTCCTATGAGGCAGTGTGTCAATGACAGCTTGAATGCACAGGGAGCTGGGTCAAGGGGCCACTCACACAATCTCATTGCAGTAGTGTGTGTTGCATTACGGCAGCCAGGTCATTTAACTGGGATGCCTAACATACCAACACAAGTGCTTGGCAGTGATATAAAAATATGAAGTTAGAAATATGCATTGAAGTGTATCTAAACACCAAAACAAAAATATTATATGATTCAGCTTACCAGTCCTTAGATGTGGTGGCTAAATAAGTTTTTTTAAAAATACTTTTTTACCTTTATTTTTACCTGGTAATCCTGAAAATAACACTTTTCCTGTCCCTTTGTTTTCGCATTCACTTTTCTATGGTATCTATGGAGGCAGCCATGATTGTCACACAGGCTGGACTTCAGATATGTCCGTCTTTGTTCATATCTATTGCATTGTAATTGATGGTATTAGTAGTTTTCAAATTACTGTAGAGAGAACATGATTGTTTATGCTGTCTTTTCAATGCACATGAAATGACAAGGACACTGCATTTCTGACAAGAGCAGGAGTAAATTCTGTACTTGCTTACAATGTTCTTAGTCTTATGCCCCATACACACGATCGGAAATTCTGCCAGCAAAAGTCAGATGAGAGCCTTTGGTCCGAAATTTCCGACCGTGTGTATGCTCCATCGGACCTTTGCTGGCTGGAATTCCCACCAGCAAAATATTGAGAACATGTTCTCTATTTTTTGGTCGAAAAAAGTTCCGATCCAAAATTCCGATCGTCTGTACAAATTCCGACGCGCAAAATACCTACGCATGCTCGGAAACAATTCGACGCATGCTCGGAAGCATTGAACTTAATTTTCTCGGCTCGCCGTAGTGTTGTACGTCACTGCGTTCTTGGCGGTCGAAAGTTCATAGAACTTTTGTGTGACTGTGTGTATGCAAGCCAAGCTTGAGCAGAATTCCGTCGGAAAAAACATCCAAGTTTTTTCCGATGGAAAATCCGCTCGTGTGTACGGAGCATCAAAAAGGGAAACTAATGCAGCCACCACATCTAAGGATCTGTAGAATACAAATATTTTATATTTTTGTTTTGGGGTTCACATACAGTACAATTTATTATATAACATTTGGTTTTAATATACAGCTTCAGAGGTGATTCAAATAATATTTCTTCAAAAAGACAATTCCCATTTTAAAATACACATATAAGAGCAAACAAAGCAAAGTCACCCCACCACTGCATAACAGTTGACCTCTAAGTTTGCTAGCTGCCCCATTCTGTACTGCAGATACCAACCTTTTAAAAACTGTTTTTCTTTAAAGCAAACCTGTCTTTTTCTTTTTGTAATAAAACCTGTATTAAAATATCTCTAAGAAGGTCATTTACCACCTGTACCTGTATAGAAAGTCTAAATGACACTGCGGCCTTAGGTTGGGCAACGCGTTTCAGTAATCATCCACTGCTATTAGGAACTCCTGCTGCCCTGTGATGACCTTGACATATACACTCTGGGATCAGTCACTCAAAAGAAGACCTAATAGCACCTATTTATGTAGGCCTAGCTTTTGTACTCGGTGCTGCTTTATAGTCCTGTGATTTGTTACTGTAACTGGGGAAGGATATTGGCAGCAGGGAGAGATTCAGTGACAATACAAGGTGATCACTGCATCTGTCCTCAGAAGAGTGTCATAGTTTGCATAGGCAAGATCTCTGGAACGGGATTAGCAGTGGAAAGGGATCTATGCTAAACAATTGCCACACAGAAAAACAACATTCACATTGACATTGACAGTGGCTACAAAGTAGCTTATTTTAAACCAAGACACCATGAATTTTTTTTTGTGCTGAGTAACAAATAGTTAACTATAATGAGGTATGCGTGACCTCCAGGACCTTTGTAGCTCTCCCATTGTACTGTTGTTTATCCACCCCTCCCTTCCTCCTCTTGTCCATTCACAGAATGCTTCATATTCTGTGAAGCCTTCACAAAATAAAACATGTGCTGTGAAGGGACAAAGGGAGAGTTGGGAGGATAGTATGACTTCTGTGTAGGACATACACAGCTCTCCTGTCACAGTGTCGGAAGTATAGCAAAAGCTATACTATACAACATCTGTGAAACAGTAAATAATAAAGAAATTGAAAAGTTAACAGTTGCACAGAACAAAACAATTTTGCCAAGTGGAATGGGTGAAATTATAGGAGCCAAATATGTAGAGGTGCTAGAGGATCACTATAAAAATGAATATCTGTAATTGAAGCCAAAGGTGTTTCTGCAAAGCCTTGGAGTTTTGTGCCACAATAAATATATTTTACACCTTCAGATTCAGATAACGTACATTATGTAAATCAATTGGTAAAAATCGACATTAAATCTATTTTAGATGACAGCTTACAGTAGTTTCCAGTTAATTTGCTCACTATGGTCACCCCATTAGTGCCCCCAACAGTGCTAAATACCAGCCACAAGAGATCTTTACTGTGTCACATTGCCTGGTGCTTTGCATCCTTTTGTAGTAAATAGTGCTGGCAGGCCTACTACATCCATTTCTTTGGATGAGTCTGCATCCATGTTGGAAAGCAATGGAAACATGGTCCACCAGCACAATTTGGTGCTGGGCAAGGCCACACAGTGGAGAACAGCTGACAGTAAACATCAGTTGTTCACTATGTAGCTGTGGTATTGTTTAATTCCTATGATCATGAACATTTTATTTTGGTTCAGTAATATTGGAATATAGTGCATCTTTTAAAATAGGGAATAAAACACATGACTGATATTTCCACTTGCAATTCCAATAAATAAAAACTTTTCCAATTAAATCTTTATAGATATTACACACATAATGCAACTCTGTAATCATTAATATATCATTAAATGAAAGCATTTTAACTACCCAAATCTGACCTGCTGTTAGCCTCTTGCAGGGCCCTGTACAGCAGGGCTGGAGTATGAGAGGAAAAAGTGGCACAAGGAGCCAATCAGTTCATGTGCTGCCAAATAGCATGCTAATAGGAAGAGAAAACAGAGTGACAGAGAGATGAACTCAGCACTGCGCTGCTTCTCCCTTCACTGTCCAGTCACAGGCTGGGGTGGGTCCAGAATGACCTGGGCTGAGAAAACGTGGGATAAAGAATGCTGGTTATCAGACTTAGGACATCTAGTGGAAGAAAAAAATCACAGTGGGGAAATCTCTAGATTAAAAGTAAATATTTGCTGATTTTATTTTCTCTTTTATTAGCTATTCATTTAATTTTGTTATTTGTGGCTGGGGTTCTGCTTTAATTTAGATACAACTGCTAATATGTAAAAAAATAACAAACAAGAGCCTTGAGTGCACAAACTGTACGGGAGGAAAGTATATAAACCGTCATTCTATTACAACAGGCCATACACTTGCCAGGAAATGTAATGATACATATGCGAAAAGCTATTCTGCCTGTTTTTTTTAATTTTTATTTATTTATATATTTTTGTTTTCCTGGACCACAAACTCATCATTACAGACAATGCAATTATACCTAACAGTAATCCCCCCCAAGAGACTCCTTTCACTTAATTAGAAGCTTGTTGTAAGCGACTAGGAAACAATTTGTAACATTTCTTGGAAGCAGCTGAAAATCGGAAGGATTGCAATTACCACATAAGCTGCCATTATATAGGTTTAGTGGAAAGTTTGTTCTTAAAATACACTTTTTTGCTCATTGGGATAGCCAACATTGTACACTATTCTGATTGTATAATAGAATTTGCATATCTTTGATTACATTTTAGGATTGCATTTTCAGGATGGTATATCTAATGTTATTACCTGAAAATTCGTAATAGATTTTTTCTTGTGTCAAGGATTATTTCTTCTGTACTCTTTTTAGAAATGTGTATCTTCTATCCTCTCTAGTAAGGTCCCTCACATCCGTACTGTAATCGGATTAAAATGAGATCTATGCTAATCCCTCCATATGAGCAAAGGACAACCGCTTTCTATTTATAGTTGATTAGGAAGCTGTATATGACTGCTGAAAAACTGCTTTGGGCTCATCTTCTCTACAGGTGTGAGGAGGGCCAACCCATCCAGAGAGTTCACAGGACAAGATGCCACTGAGAGAGCTGCTCTAACTATCCAGACTCACTATCGTAAATACCAGCAACATAAACATCACCAGGGATAGCTTCAAGACCATCCTGGATCTGCCTGAACCACAACTACCCTTGGATACCATGACTGCAGTTTACCACATTCTGTGAAGGCAACTTATGCCGGGAGATCAGAGACTTCTACCTCATAGGCCTATCACAACACCCAAATCTCACTGCAGACAGTACAGGAGGGATTAACAGACAGTTGGGGTTCTAGTTAAACAGGAGCCATAAAATCAGGAGGGAAAGCTTAATATAGGAGCAAATACTAAACAAATCTTAATTCTACAGTTACATTGAGATATCATAATGATAATTTTGGATTGTGGTCATAGGTGGCTTCCAAGATTTTCTTCACACACCAATACAAAATTATAGTTTGCATACACACGCACAGTAGAATCTTTCTCGGTGTTCAATATGCAAAATACTGTATCATAGTATACACTGTGTGACAGTACAGAAGCCAGGCCCCAATTCTTTCATTAAGTTTAGCTTCCACATTTACTTAAAAATAATACGCTACAATGTACACTTACCTTAAGTTGGTACTTCTCTTTTGTAGGGATGTCTGTCTATAGCAACTCTCATAATATTATAACAGTCTTACTGATAAGCAATAGCTGTGGTTGGGAGACACTAGTGTCTGCAAAGAAAAGGATAACCCATGGCATCAGCTTTAGTTAATTACAAAGTGCAGGAAGTCTGTGTTATAACATTCCATGTATACTGGTTGCAATTATTTTTTCCTAAGCCATAATTGTATACTAGTTAGAAATTATATAATCAATGGTAATAATTCACCACTCCACATAATTGTTACAATGACTTATGATGACAGAATATTTGTGGAAATTTAAGTTTAAGCAATATGATCTGTTTTTAAAAAACTGATGTATGCATCCTTTGTATAACAAATCTTGCATTGGAAAATATATTATCCAGGTTATAAAGCCAAATATTTAAATAAATATTATGACAATTGTGAAATTGGCCAAAAGGTATGTTGGAGACAAAGAAGATATATGGAAAAATGTTCCCTAGTTTGATGAGACTAACACTGAATTCCGTGGCCTTTGTATGATATGCTTTGAATCATGGTGAGCAAAGAACACCATGCTCACCTTGCAGCATGGTGATGGTGATGGCATCTGCTTTTCAGCAGAAGGGACCAGGAAACAGGTTGGAATGAACTAGAAATGAATGAAAGGTGAACTGAGTTCTAGAGGAAAATAGTTTTTAGTCTGCAAGATCTAGGACTGAGATAAAGTGTTATCTTCCAGCAGGGGAACATAGCCAAAGATACACATGAGTGGTTAAAAAAAAACTGAGCCTGAAAGTGTTATAATGGTAGTATATGCCAAGATCTCAACCAATATTCGTTGGTAAGACTTGAAAAGTTAAGTTGCACAGAACAAAAAATTTTGCCAAGTGGAATGGGTAAAATTATAGGCGCCAAATATGTAGAGGTGCTAGAGGATCACTATAAAAAATTATATCTGTAATTGAAGCCAAAGGTGTTTCTGCAAAGCCTTGGAGTTTTGTGCCACAATAAATATATTTTACACCTTCAGATTCAGATAATGTACATTATGTAAATCAATTGGTAAAAATCGATATTAAATCTATTGTAAATGACAGCTTACAGTAGTTTCCAGTTAATTTGCCCACTATGGTCACCCCATTAGTGCCCCCGACAGTGCTAAATACCAGCCTTCAGCCACGCTCAAGAGATCTTTACTTTTTTGCATTGCCTGGTGCTTTGCATCCTTTTGTAGTAAATAGTGCTGGTAGGTCTACTACATCCATTTCTATGGATGAGTTTGCACCCATGTTGGAAAGCAATGGAAACATGGTCCACCAGCACGATTTGGTGCTGGGCAAGTCCACACAGTGGGGAACAGCTGAAAGTAAGCATTTAACCATGCTGGGTAGATTGAGGGTCTATATAGAAAACTTTAATAAAATTGAGTTGTCCTTCAAGTCTAAGGATGCAGATTTAGGAATGTTCTATTCCACTGTTCCATTCTTCCACAGATTGGCAGTGTTCATGACAATTGCTGTGGGGGACAGAAGTAGGGCTAACAAGTTGTACAGAACATGGGGGATCTGAAAGATATTTACAGTATGTGCTTTGAGATTGTGTGCACTCATAACTGAGATGGAAAACATAAAGGGATAGGTGATCAATATGTTGCTGCATATTAATTATGGGTCCAGTTCACAAATTTATTATAGACACATATTTTAAACAGTCAATAGACTTGTGATGACATGCTCAATCTAGGCATTTTTGGTCTAAAGGTTAATCTAGTATCATCCATGGTGGTAGACAGATACTCACTGTCCGACAACTATCAATGGGAACTTCCATTGAATAATCAGAAAAGCCTGTGCTGGTCACTTTGGTTTCCCCCCAAGACTGGTAGTGACACTTAGGGGGGAACTATGGGAACTCTTTCTCCTTTCCACAGAAGGAAGGAACAGCTGTTATGTTCAGTTCCCTCTTTAGACTTTTCTGTTCATTAAGGACTATGCTGCTTCAGCTCACTGTGAACGTGAAAATAAAGGAAAATTGTTATCAAATACTTACCGTAATTTTCCTTTCCTGCCCCATCCTCAGGTCAGCACACAATGGGTTTACACCTCCTCTGGATCCCCACAGGACCACCTCTTCCTAGCTAAATAAAAGACAACCCCTCCCCGAACATAATTGTTTGATAACCTAGCCTACTACAAGCCACTAGTGGGGGAGTCCTGTGCTGATGTGAGGATGGACCAGGAAATGAAAATGATAGTAAGTATTTGATAACAATTTTCCGTTTTCCTGGCCCACCTCACGTCAGCACACAATGGGATATACCATAGCTGAATAAATGGGTGGGAGAGAACAAATGAAAAGTTACACTGACAATCAAAGAAAAGCTGCTAAAGCCAAAAATAATTGATCTCTCTTGTCCCAAACTTGCTGACCGCACATTTAGTTTGTAAGGTTGAATGAAGGCCGCACAAGAACTTCAAGCTAGCCATCTTACATATATCTTCCAAGCAATCCTGGCATAACTGCCCCAAAGACTGCCACCCCTCTAGTCAAATAAGCTTGCAATTGTTCCAGAGCAGAAAGGCCTACTTCATGCATGCCAATCTAATCACCCTGGTAACCCAACAGTGGATGACTCTTGAGGACCCGATAGCTAAATGAAAAGATTGTCCACCTTCCTCCTTTGACCTAGTACACTGTTAGTAACTTGACCATGTGTAAGAAACTGAAGTCTTCCTGCTGTGCACTCAGTGACTCTCGTGTGAAAACTCAATGGGACTACTTCCCAGTTTTGCTGGAAACTGGATCCCACTTTAAAATTGTATTTTGGAGATAGACGTAGTATCACCATTTCTGGTAAAAAAAAAAAAAGAAAAGACACCAAAGGAAAGTGTTGCAATCTTCAACCTCCTTTTGTCTGAAGTAGTTGCTGTCAGAAGAACTAGTTTTACCATGAGGTACTTAAATGGAAATGAAACCATTGGAGCAAAAGGTTCTCTCAGATCCAAACCTAAGTCCCACAGAGGGAACAAGGATTTCCTTCAAGGTCATCTATAGATTGTCGCCTGCAAGAAGCATCTGGTCATTGGCTTTTCCACCCATCTGCAGCCTGTGAAAGATAAGGTAGAGATCTGTACCTTAAATGGAGTTGTATGCCAGACCAACCTCTAGTGCTGTCTGTAAAATGTACAGTATATTGGCTAGAGCAGGGAACACAGGAGAGAAAGCTTTTGCTGAGCAAACTAAACAAACTTCTTTCATATCCTCTCATATGTAGCGTTCATGGATGATCTTCTGTTCACCAAGATCTGAACAACCTCGGATGAGAATCCCCATACCTCTAGTCTAGCCTATTCCATAGCCAGGCTATTAAATGTAGTCTCATTGGATTGTAGTGCTGTCACTTACCTTGCCACAAAAAATTTAATTTGACCAGAAACAGGTTTGGTGGTGCTGATGACATTTGGTGGAGCAGTGAAAGCCAAGGCCTTCTCAGTAGGTGGAAAGGACCTGTATGGCATGGACTTGTTCTGTCCAAATTTTCAGAAATCCTTCTGTTTTTTTTCTCTACTCTCACCTTTATATTCAAATGACACTGGAGAGAGAGATAGCTCAAACAGAAAATTCCATGGCCCTGTGAACCTGTCTTGTATGACGGAGTGTTTGCATTGGTATCCTGTTGCAAATATCAGAAGCTGTGTGTTCAGTGGAGTCTTCCTAAGAACTACAGCTGGAAAGCCCCATAGGGCCAATATTGATTTGAGGCACTTATTGAAAAATATTCTGCCTAACCGAACCAATAGTTGATTTTGCTTTCCTAGCAAGAAGACCAACCTTAACTGGCTGTAAATGGTTCTCTACCCAGCAAAAAGTTTCTTTGATGTAACAGGAAACTACTTTTGGTGTCCCCTTGGCAGGCAATGTAGGCTAGTACTGTCTTGTTGTCAATCAACTTTACTCAGGCCCCCTTGAAGAAGATCCTGAAAGGCCTGCAATGCTAGAAAAGGCTTTCTTCCATTCAAGATGATTGGGGAGTCTGCATTCCACTGTGCTCCAATGGCATTGCACCCGATTCTTCAGATTGTGGACTCCCCAAATCCAGAGACTGGAATCTGGCTTTGGAATCATCCTATCTCCTGGGCTGAGAGGCATGCCCCGAAAGAAACACAGTGGTGATGTCCAAAATTCCAGTTCTTGCTGAATTTGCATAGGCACAAAGATTTTCTGGTCCATAATACAGCCCAGCTCATAGACTAAAGGAAGCAAATTGAAACACCCTGTCTACTTGGTCCAAGGTATCACCACTGCCAACAAGATCTTCAAAAGATTCCTGGGGCTATGCCAATTCTGTAAAAGGCAGACATCTGAAGTGGAAGTGACATCTGACCACCGCAGATCTCACATGCCTCTGGTGCTCGGCATTGGTCAGGACATGGAAGTATGAGTTGGCAGGTCGTATGGCACTAACTGGTCCTCCTGCTGAACTATACCTGTGACTGTCTGCATGGACTCCATCTTGAACCTCTTGGTGTGTATGTACACATTCGATTCCCTCAAACTGAAACAGGTCAGACGGCTCCTGTCTTAGATACTAGAAAAGCCCCCAGAGGAGAGAAGTCCTCTCAACTGCAGACCTCTGAGATCATTTACGTGCTGTCCATCTTCCCGCCCCCTGTGACATCATTCACAGCTGCTCTCAGACTGACAATAAAGCTAGGAGAGCAGTGCAGTGATCTGCAAATAAAAGACAGGAAAAAAAACCCAAGGTAGAGGCAATGATGAAATTGCAGAGCTTTTATAATACCACACCTGTGCAATGTCAATGCTGTTTAAGCATCATTTTGCCTGCATCCCGGCACACAGGTCACCCAGTTTTTAGGAGGGTTTACCACAACATTCAGGGTCTCTCAACTGCATGAGAGGCTGAACATGGAGGGGTAGGTTTGGCAGGGGGGATATACGGCAGCAAACAAAGTACTTAACAGGTGGCCTGGAGCATGACCAAAAAAGAAGAACACTTATTTTGGGGAGGGGTGGTCTTTTTATTTAGCTAGGAAAAGGTGGTCCTGTGGGGCTCCAGAGGAGGTGTTAACCTGTTGTGTGCTGACGGGAGTTGGGCCAGGAAATTATGCTGCTCACCAACATGTGCTGTCCATCTATTCTTAAATCCTTCTGATTTTTTTCTCTACTTTCATCTGTGCCCACTTTCCTTCTCCTATGATAATTCATCTATGCTTTCTTTACTCCCCCTTTTATCATTCTCTTCCACTTTCACCCATACCTTCTCTCCTCACTGGTCATGTTTTTCCTCTGTCATCCATGCTCCCTCATCTTCTCTGTACCACCATCCATGCGCAATCTCCTGCACTTCCATTTAGAACAGTTTAATACAATATAGAAGTACACGGAACAAACAAATTGCCATACATTAAACAATTCCTAGTAATAAAATGGGTACAGGACAGATAAGGTACCCACTTCCAAATTGTCTCTGTTTATAAACCGGCACACAGTTAGTCTAATTATGTGACCTTTAAATGTTTTGCTTTTCCAACTGATTGCTACCTTGTACATTGTATATTGGCATAGTTGTGTTTTTTTTTTTACCTATTTTGGTATTTTATTTAGTGTGTCATCTTTTAAGCCAGGGGTGCCAAACTCAATTTCATTGTGGGCCGCATCAGCATTATGATTGTCCTCAAAAGGGCCGGTTGTATCTGTAAGATCAGATGTCCAGCGCATCCCCTCTCCTTACATTAGATGTCCAGAGCCACCCCACCATCAGAAGTTGAGTCCCCTACTCTCCCTAACATCACAGTACACCCCCTTTCCTTATGCTGCTGCTGGGAAGAAGCTGGATGCATTGCTTGAAAGCAGAAAGTAGGGGTCTGAAGGAGGACCAGAGGAGGGCTGGAGCTCTCCTGCAGCTGCAGGAGAGGTGCGAGGGCCACATGAAATGGCCTGGAGGGACAGATTCGGCCCACTGGCCTTGTGTTTGACACCTGTGTTTTAAGGCATGCAGTGTATAAACCTTGTGTTTGTAGTTTTTATCTGTGGTTATCAGTGATGTAACTAACTTAGTTAAAGTAAACGGCGTTACTTAATGCTGTTACTTTAGAGGGTAACGAGTAATCTAACTGATTACTGTTTCCCTCATGGTAACGCCGTTCCCATTACTTGGGCGGCATTACCGCAATTACATCTACTGCCGACGGGTGCACCAAGATGGCCGCCGCTCCGGAGCTCTGCGGATCGTCACCCGCCGCGATCCGCGGAGCGCTCCGCGGCCTCGGCCTTAGGAAAGGCTTCGGCCTAGCTCCGGAGCGGCGGCCATCAAATGACGGAGCGATCACTTGTAAACACCGGTTCCTCTCTCCCCTCTGTGTACAGATCTGTACAGTGGAGGGGAGAGATCAGATGGCAGCAGCACTGTGGGATGGATCTGTAGTGCCCACAGCGCTGCTCTGTGACAATTGCAGTCACAGCCATCCATCCATATCCTGCCAATACTCTGCCAATACCCTGCCAATACTGTGCAATACCCTGCCAATACTATGCAATACCTTGCCAATACCCTGCCAATACTCTGCCATAATCTGCCAATACTCTGCAATACCCTGACAATACTCTGCAATACCCTGACAATACCCTGCCAATACCCTGCCAATACTCTGCCATTACTCTGCAATACTCTGCAATACTCTGACATACTCTGCCATACTCGGCCATACTCGGTAATACCCAGCAATACTCTGTAATACCCAGCCATACTCGGCGATACCCAGCCGTACCCAGCCATGCTCAGCCGTACCCAGCCATACTCAGCCAATATTACAGGGGGGGAGATAACGTGGATATTACAGTGGGGGAGATAACGTGGATATTACAGTGGGGGAGATGTATATTACAGTGGGGGAGATTGTGGATCTTACAGTGGGGACTATATGGTGGTGGAATTTTCACAAATTCAAATTATTATTTGCTGACCCGTTCTCTGATCCGAGGAACGATCCGATCCGTGAGTTTGGGGGGGGGGACAGATATACAGAGGGGGAACAGATATATGTGTGTGGGGGGATGACAGACGTGTAGTAGGGTACAGAGGGGGAACAGATATATGTGTGCGGGGGGGACAGACGTGTAGTGGGGTACAGAGGGGGAACAGATATATGTGTGGGGGGGGGGAACAGACGTGCAGGGGGGTACAGAGGGGAAATAGACACGCAGGGTGGAACGCGCCCCTTGCTTACAGTAATACTAGACCCGCCCCTTAGAATATTAAAAAAAAAGTCACAGTTACTTTGCTGAGTAACTAATTACTTTTCCAATGTAGTAACTGAGTTACAACGCAATTACTTTTTGGGAGAAGTAATTTGTAACTTAACTAATTACTTTTTTAAAGTAAGATGACCAACACTGGTGGTTATGGCAATCTTTTTGTACATTTAAAAAGCAAAAACACGCACATGCCTGCCGTCCAGTCTCTTTTACTATATCACAACAAATGAGTAGCAATGTCAAGTCACTACAAACACATACGGGTAAGATAAAAACATTTAACTTTAAGAAAGCTAATTTTCCAAGGATAATGGGCTGCTCTCCAGGATTTAGACTGGGAAGGAATATTGGCATCAATGGACACAGAACAAAAATGGGAATTCTTCAAAGTGACTGTATGTAAACTCACTTCAAAGTATATTCCCATTGGCAATACGTTTAAAAGGCTAAAAATAAAACCTATGTGGCTCACGGACAAAGTTAGAATGGCTATAAATAATAAAAAAGAGCTTTTAAAAAATATAAAAATGAATGAAAGCTATCATTGTTTAAATGTTACAAAGAATATAACAGAATATGTAAAAAGGAAATCAAGGATGCAAAAATTCAAAATGAAAGACAGATTGCAAAAGGTAATTAATAAAAATGAGTGCAGTGCTGTTAATCCATAAATACATATAATCTATGTAATTAAAGTTCATATATGTGAAAAACAACTTATGTGCTTAATTGTTGTGAATTCTTAGTTCATATATCATCCACCAATGTGCTCCTCGCGTCTTCTGCAGATAATGATACTATGTGTACACCATTACCAGCCATTATACCTGCTCACCTCATACACAAATGAGGTAGACTCAGAAACGATTCCTTTACTTTCAGCTATGGTCTCATATCTTCCACATCCGACCTGCTACTCGGTATCCACTCTTAAATCAGTAGCTTCCCAGGGGGATCACGTAGATCGCGATAATGATCTTTCATATATACAGCCCCACTGCTTCTCTCCTTCCTCCACACCAGTAATATAGCTCGGTATTCCTTTTAGAATATGGCTCCACAATCATGCAACAATAAATAGAGGATACATAGTGCTCTCTGTTTGTAACATTTCTTAAAATGCCAAAATAAAAACACACTTACAAGATATTCAATCAAAACCAGCTCAATACAATTCAATTGCGTCCACCTGCTCACCACTGTGGCTGCGTGACATCACGGGCTCGGCTCCTCACACACGTATCGTCCTCTGATTGGACTTTCTCAATAGATGGGCGGGCCGCCTCACCTGAGCGATACCAAGGCAACCTTCAAATATATTAATAGTAAAAAGGTCAGGTCTGAGCATATAGGCCCTTTACAATATAAAGCCCCATACACACGGTCGGACTTTTTCATGGATTCTGTCCGATCGGACAAGGTTGTTGAAAAATCAGACCGTGTGTATGCACCATCGGACAGTGTTCGTCGGTTTGACCGACGGACAAAGTCTTATCTCCTGCTGGAAAGATTTGCCGTCAACACGGTCCGATCACACCAAATCCGATCGTGTGTACGGTTGTCCGACCGGACAAAGTGCTACGCATGCTCAGATCACATTACAAGACCAAAGCTATTGGCTACTAGCCTCTACGTAGTCCCGTCGTAGGCAACAAACGTCACCACGTTCAGAATGATCGGATTTTCCGACAACTTTGTCCGACCGTGTGTACGCAAAACCAACATCGGACAAACTATGACGGACATAGTCCGACGGACCTGGTCCGCGGA
The DNA here is from genome assembly GCA_028564925.1 of Lithobates sylvaticus. Classification (NCBI taxonomy): domain Eukaryota; kingdom Metazoa; phylum Chordata; class Amphibia; order Anura; family Ranidae; genus Lithobates; species Lithobates sylvaticus. The sequence goes on along the minus strand of CM053035.1, from coordinate 110,721,471 downwards.
TTGTCCGACCGTGTGTATGGGGCTTAAGAGTGGGTGACTGGGAACAAAGAAAAGGCAAATTTATTTTATACTTTCTAAATCTTTGTGTGTACAAAGAAGTGTGGGGGAGCTCATGTCGATAATGGTTGTGGTAGTGACACAGCCCTAAATGATCCACAATGTCTCAAAAGTGATATGGTTCAGAAATATTTAGACAGAATAAAGGTGGATAAAGCACCTGGGCCAGATGCCATCCACCCATGGATCCTAAAAGAATTGAGCTCTGTCATTTCAAGGCCATTGTTTCTAATATTTAGGGACTCTGTAATGACTGGAATTGTACCATGCCCATATTTAAAAACTGATCAAAGTCTTTACCAAGTAACTATAGACCTGTTAGTTTAACTTCTATCGTTGTGAAGATACTGTAGAGGTTAATAAAAGACCACATTGATGAGTTTTTGCTGGAAAAAAATATTTTAAACAACAGACAGCATGAATTCATGAAAGACAGAAGTTGTCAAACAAACTTGATTTTTTATGAGGAAGTAAGTAAATCCTTGGATTTTGCCAAAGCGTTTGAGACAGTTCCCCACACATGGCTCATGTGTAAGGTAAAGTTTACAGGCTTTGGAAAGATCAATTTGTAAATGGATAGAAAACTGTCTAAAAAAGACAGAATTCAGAGAGTACTGGTTAATGATTCTTACTTTGAATGGTCTAAGGTTATCAGGGGTGTACCCCAAGGTTCAGTGCTGGGACCCTTACTTTTTAATATCTTTATAAATGATATTGGGTCTGGGATTAAAAGTATCATTTCTGTCTTTGCAGATGACACTAAGCTATGCAGTGTAATACGATCCTAACAGGATGTCTCCAACTTACAAACCAACCTCTATGCACTGTCATAACTGAGCAACTAAGTGGCAAATGAGGTTTAATGTTGATAAATGTAAAGTTATCCATTTGGGGGCTAAGAATATTCATGTATCATACATACTAGGGAGAGTACAACTGGTGGAGAAGGATCTGGGGGTTTTGGTAGATCATAAGTTCAATAATAGCATGCAATGCCAAGCTGCGTTTTCCAAAGCGAGCAAAGTCCTTTCTTGTATTAAGAGAGGTATGGACTCCAGAGAGAGAGATGTCATTTTGCCCCTGGACAAATCATTAGTAAGACCTCATCTGGAATATGCAGTTCAGTTTTGGACACCAGTTCACAAAAAGGACATTGGGGAACTGGAGAAAGTGAGAGAAGGGCAACCAAACTGATAAGAGACATGGAGGAGCTCAGCTATTATTATTATTATTATTATTATTATACAGGATTTATATAGCGCCAACAGTTTGCGCAGCGCTTAACAAAATAAAAGGCAGACATTACAATTACATAACAATTTGGTACAAGAGGAATCAGAGGGCCCTGCTCGCTAGAGCTTACAATCTAAAAAGAAAGGGTCAATTGATACAAGAGGTAATAGCTGTGGGGGATGAGCTGATGGAGGAAGTAAAACGGTGTTAGTTAGAAGCAGGATAGGCTTCTTTTAAGAGAAAGGTTTTTAGGGATCGTCTAAAGATGGATAGATTAGGGGACAGTCGGACAGATTGGGGTAGAGAGTTCCAAAGGATGGGAGAAACTCTGGAGAAATCCTGGAGGCGAGCATGGGAGGAGGTGACAAGGGAGCTAGAGAGCCGGAGGTCTTGGGAGGACCGAAGAGAGCGGCTTGGTTGGTATTTTGGTACTAGGTTAGTGATGTAGCTGGGGGCAGAGTTATGGATGGCTTTGTAAACTATTGTTAGTACTTTGAATTTTATTCGTTGTGTGAGTGGAAGCCAGTGGAGGGATTGGCAGAGAGGGGTGGAGGACGCTGAATGGTTGGTAAGGTGGATAAGTCTTGCAGCAGCATTCATTATGGACTGAAGGGGGGATAGTCTATGTAAAGGTAATCCAATGAGGAGGGAGTTGCAGTAGTCGAGGCGAGAGATAACCAGGGAGTGAGTTAGAAGCTTGGTGGTGTCATTCGTTAAAAAGGGGCGTATTCTGGAAATGTTGCGGAGGCTAAGGCGGCATGATTTGGACAGGGATTGTATGTGGGTCCGAAAGGACAGTTCAGAGTCTAGGATTACCCCTAGCATCCTGGCATGTGGGGACGGACTGATAGATGTGCCATTGATCTTGACTGAGAAGTCAGGGGAAGGGGCACGTGGGGGAGGAAATATTAAGAGCTCAGTTTTAGACAGATTAAGTTTGAGAAAGTGGTTTGACATCCAGACTGATATGTCTGCTAGTAAATCAGTTATGCGTGAGGAGATTGATGGGGTGAGTTGAGGGGCAGAGAGATAGATCTGGGTGTCATCAGCATATAAATGGTAGTGGAAGCCATGTGAGGCTATCAGCTTACCCAGGGAGGATGTGTAGATTGAGAATAGTAGAGGTCCAAGGACAGAACCTTGGGGGACCCCAACAGTAAGAGGAGTTGGAGAAGAGGAAGTGGAGTTGTAAGTGAAACTGAAGGTGCGATGAGATAGGTAAGATTCGAACCAACGGAGAGCACAGCCATGGAGACCAAGCAAATTTAGTTTTTTGAGGAGGAGGGGGTGGTCAACTGTATCAAAGGCAGCAGAAAGGTCTAAGAGTAAGAGTACGGAATAATGACCATTGGTTTTGGCTGTTAGTAAGTCATTTGTGAGTTTTAGGAGGGCAGTTTCTGTGGAGTGCTGTGGGCGAAATCCAGACTGAAGGGGATCCAGAAGGTTATTCTCAATGAGGTGGTCGCTCAGTCGGCTGTAGACTAAACGTTCAAGGAGTTTGGAGGCAAAAGGGAGTAGAGAGATGGGTCTTAGATTGTTAAGATTGGTTGGGTCTAGTGAGGTCTTTTTTGGTATGGGAGTGACTAGGGCATGTTTTAGAGGGTTGGGGAAGATGCCAGTAGAGAGGGAGAGGTTGAAGATATGAGTTAAAGAGTGTAGAATAGAGTCAGATGGTGACCGTAGTATTTGAGAAGGAACAGGGTCCAGGGGGCAGGAGGTTAGGTGGGCATTAGAAAAATTTTTAGTGACTTCCTCTATAGTAGCTGGATTAAAAGAGGAAAGTATTGATTGTGCAGGAGGACAAGGAGTGTAAAGTGAGGGAGATATGTGTAGAGTAGAGAACTCAAGACGAATTGTCTCAATCTTGTTTTTGAAGTGATTAGCAATCTCCTGGGCAGTGAGTAAGTTAGTGGGTGGAGGTAATGGAGGACGAAGTAGAGAAGTAAATGTAGAAAAGAGTTGACGGGGACTGCGTGAGAGGGTGTTAATGAGAGTGGTAAAGTAGGTCTGTTTGGCAGTGCGCAGGCAGGAATGGTATTTTTGGAGGGCAGATTTATATTGGCTGAAATCTTGCTGTGACTTAGTCTTACGCCACAGACGCTCAAGAGCACGGCTCTGCTTTTTGAGGCTTCTGGTGTTGTCTGTCTGCCAGGGTTGTAGCGGCCGGGGCCTGATTCTGTGTGTAGTGAGGGGGGCCAAGGTATCCAGGGTGGATGACAATGAACTGTTGTATATGGAAGTGGCCAAGTTGGGGCAGGACAAGGATGAGATTTTGTCGTAGAGACAATCTGTAGCAGAAAAAAGAAGAGAAGGGTTAAGATGGCGAAGGTTTCTACGGGTAATAGTTTGGTAGTTGGAAGGCAAGGAGGAGGCAGACAAGGAGAGAGTGAAACTAATAAGGTGGTGATCAGAGAGAGGAAAAGGAATATTGGAGAGGTTGTGCGGAGTGCATAGGTAGGAGAATATGAGATCAAGGCAGTTGCCAACAGAGTGAGTAGAAGCGCTCGTCCATTGTTTTAGGTCAAAAGAGGAGGTTAGGCTCAGCAGCTTAGAAGTAGCGGGAGTGTTAAGATTAACAGGGATGTTGAAGTCACCAAGAATGATTGTTGGAATTTCAGAAGAGAGAAAGTAGGGTAGCCAGGCAGAGAAGTCGTCAAGGAAGTTTGATACGGGTCCAGGGGGCCGATAGATCACAGCAATTCTCAGTGAAACTGGAGAAAATTGACGAATACAGTGAGCTTCAAATGAGGAAAGGGACAGAGAGGGCGGTGGATGAAGAACCTGAAAAGTGCTTTGAAGGGATAGGAGGATTCCAACACCACCTCCTTTCCGTCCACTAGGCCTGGGGGAGTGAGTCCACAGAAGGCCACCGTAGGAGAGAGCAGCAGGAGAAGGAAGGTCAGATTCTTGAATCCAGGTCTCAGTAATTGCAAGTAGGTTCAGGGAGTTTGTGATAAATAAGTCATGGACAGTGGTGAGTTTGTTACAAACAGAGCGGGCATTCCAAAGGGCACAAGAGAAGGGGAGGCTGGTTCTAGGCAGAAGAGGAATGGAAATGAGATTGTGTGGATTGTGACTGGAATGAGAGGATGAGGGTTGCTGAGTATGTTGGCCGAAGGTAAAGGATGGCGGTCCAGGATTTGGGGAAATATCTCCAGAAATCAGGAGAAGCATTAGGGTGAGAGAGATGATATGGGATTGCGACTTGTGTAGTGGGACACGTCCCAGTGTCCTGCAGGTTTTATTGGCATTTGGGTTCAGAGTTAGCAGGAGCTGATATGTGCAGTAATAAGGTGATGACAGGAGTGAGGGTGATATATATAAGCTGTGGGGTGGAGAAGATGGGTGAAGGAGAGAGAATTTAAGGAGAGAGGATGCAACTGTGAGAAGGAAAAGTAGGAAGTGCATGACAGAGTGGAAAGATTTGAGATGAGGCCTGGATGGGAGATGAGGACTCAGGTCACCTGTAGTCTGTGTAATGTTCCGCTGAAGTCTGTTCTGCTTTTTCGCTTTGTGCAGTCGCTGAAGTGCTGAGCCGAAGTGCAATACTTAATCCAATATGAATACTTCATCCAAGATGATAGTTGCCAATGCAATCCCTGCCTGTGCAAACCCCTAAAGAGGGCCTTAATTTATACTCAGTTTGGGTGGGGGTATTGCCAATTAATTAGACAGGATTGCATAGGAGAAACACTTGGCTAACAGAATGAACTTCTCACACTGAGGGCTGGCTGACTACAAGACACAGCAAGAGAGCAGAGAGGTCACAGTCATAAAGATAGGAAAAGCTCATAATTTAGGTATAGACACCAAGAAAGTAAAACAAACATCACAGTGCTATGGGCAGAGGTAAAGAATTTGAATGCAGCATAGATCACCAAAAGCACATACACAGAATTAACAATTCTAGATGGAGTTGCAGCAGTATAAGCATACCAGTGTTAAAAGGGACAAACAGTTTTCAGTAATGCGATTCTAGATGGAGTTGCAGCAGTATAAGCATACCAGTGTTAAAAGGGACAAACAGTTTTCAGTAATGCGATTCTAGATGGAGTTGCAGCAGTATAAGCATACCAGTGTTAAAAGGGACAAACAGTTTTCAGTAATGCGATTCTAGATGGAGTTGCAGCAGTATAAGCATACCTGAGGAGAGGTAGAGAAGAGTTGTGTTAGATAGTGCTGAGCCGAAGTGCAATACTTAATCCAATATGAATACTTTATCCAAGATGATAGTTGCCAATGCAATCCCTGCCTGTGCAAACCCCTTGCTGTGCAAACCCCTAAAGAGGGCCTTAATTTATACTCAGTTTGGGTGGGGGTATTGCCAATTAATAAGATTAGAAGAACTGAAGCTATTCACTCTTGAGAATTAAGGGGGGATATGATCAACATGTACAAATACATAAGTGGTCCATATAGTGAACTTGGTGTTGAGTTATTCACTTTAAGGTCATCACAGAGGACAAGGGGGCACTCTTTATGTCTAGAGGAAAAAAGATTTAATCCAAATATGAAAAGGTTTCTTCACAGTAAAGCCCCATACACACGGTCGGATTTTCCCATGGATTCTGTCCTATCGGACAATGTTGTCGGAAAATCCGACCGTGTGTAGGCACCATCGGACAGTGTACGTCGGATTGTCCGACGGACAAAGTCCTATCTCCTGCTGGATAGATTTTTCAAAAACAAAGTCCGATCACACCAAATCCGATCGTGTGTATCGAATTCCGACGGACAAAGTGCTACGCATGCTCAGATCACATTACAAGACCAAAGCTATTGGCTACTAGCCTCTACGTAGTCCTGTCGTAGGCAACAAACGTCACCACGTTCAGAATGATCGGATTTTCCGACAACTTTGTCCGACCGTGTGTATGCAACACCAACATCGGACAAAGTATGACGGACAGGATCCGACGGACCTGGTCCTCGGATAATCCACGCGTGTGTATGGGGCTTTAGACCTGTGAAAATAGGGAATAGACTCCCTCCAGAGATGGTTCTGGCAAGCTCAGTAGATTGCTTCAAAAAAGGCCTGAATTATTTGCTAAATGTACATAATATAAGGCCTGATTCAAATTTTTTGTGCATTTTGCAGATTTGCACTACAGAACGTGTTCCATAGGAAACCATGTTAAATGGACTGTAGTGCAAATCTGCAAAATGAAAAAGGCACTAAAAATGCATAGGTGTGAATCAGGCCTAACTGGGTACTAACACTAATTTATAGGTAAAGTTGATCCATGGAAAATATGATTGCCTCTCGGGGGATCAGGAAGGAAATTATTCCCCTGCTGTAGCAAATTGGAGCATGCTTTGCTGGGGATTTTCGCCTTTCTCTGGATCAATTGTGGGTGAAGGATTGTGTATATGGGATTGTATTTTTTGTTTTTGGTTGAACTAGATAGACTTGTGTCTTTTTTCAACTGGACTAACTATGTAACTATGTAACTATTATATTACAACATGTAATCCCCCATCATTGTTCAAAATACTGCTAAACCTGCCATGCATTCTTGCACAAGGTCCATGCTGCACTCATATCTCTATGGCCATTCAGGAAAGGTCTGGTGAATGGCAGGCAGTTGCACCATAAACAGCAGGTAAAAGATGGCACTCTGGAAAGTATTTGAAGTTAAAGGATACACAAAGAACAGCAGCAAGACGTGTTCTTGTTGCAGTTCTTCTTGAGTGATTTCAGTAAAATTAACTCCCACGTCACACAACTGTGGAACAATACAGTTTTGGTCACTAATCTTAAGAAAGGATGTCCCTGAACTAGAGAGAGTCCAGAGAGAGGAAACAAAGATATGAAAGGGGCTTGAGGATCCAGTGGCATCACTAATGTTGGTGTCACCTGGTGCAGTAAAGCATGGTGTCACCCACTATGTTTTACCGCACTGGCGCAGCTCTCTCCCCCCAGCCTGCCACAGTGCTCTGTCCTGCCACTGCGGAGTGACAGAAGGAGCAGGACAGAGAAGTAGATACTGGGCAGGCTAGCGCATCTGATGAATGCGCTGTCATGGATGGGATGGTGTCACCCCTCTGGCGGGTGTCACCCAAATGCGATCCGCACCCCCATAGTCACACCACTGGGAGGACCTCAGTTATGAGAAATGAGTACAAACATTAAATTATTCTCCCTGGAGAAGAGATTCTTAAAAGGGGATAGGATTGCAATATACTGTACAAATATTTGAATGGTGACTCTTGCATTGGGAGGAAACTATCTAACCTAAGGTTTCTAAAAAAGACACGTGGCCACACAATGAAGTTGGATGAGAAGTGGTTCAGTCTTAAACTGTGTAAGGGGTTCATTTCTGTTAGGACAGTAAGGATGTGGAACTCCTTTCCACAGTTGGTGGTGTCAGCAGGGAGTGTAGATAAATTAAAAAATCTTTTAGATGTGTTCTAGTAAACACAGTGTACAGATATTGAAAATAGTACAGACACACACACTCAGGTCAGACTGGTGTCTTTGTTCAACCTTACCAATTATCTAACTATGTAATATTCCTAATGTATCTGCATGAGTAACTAACATCATGGAAAGATTTTTTGTCCCTTATATTCTCTACTTATATTGCATTAGGCCCTCCAAAAGCCTTTCATAGACTGAGTTAGTTGTAAGCAAGTGTTTCCCAACCTTTTTTCAGTCAAGGCAATCACAAAATCTTGAGGCGCCACATTCTAAAATGTAAAATTTCTAAACTAATAATTTTACATAATAAGCAGCATCCACACACATTGGACATGCAGGATTGGAAGTGATTACTTTTTTCAAAGCAAATATACCTTTACACACTGGTACTGACTAGTTTTACAGCACTTCTTTTCTCCCTCAGTTTCTCTACCGTACACAGCTAACGTGACTCCAGTGCTGACAAAAAGGGTCAAACCAGATCGTTGTACAGGCACCAAACATACTTCTTATCAATCAATGATGTAATCAATTGTTAGGATGCTGGCAGCTGTCCTGCATGGTGCCCATGGTTGGAATACTGCCCAATAAAAACATGTAGCTGTATGTAAAAAACAAAAAACCTGGCTTGATCCACCATTTGTTGGGCAATTTGGGGGAATTTTAGATATTTTTCCTTGGCACTCTTAAAGAATATAGACCTCAGGCTACATCTACTGATATATCAGATGTACAACATTTCCCCCACTGGCGAATTTAGTAAAAAAAAATAACACAGCTTTTTTTGGTAAATGAAAAGCATAGTACTTATCTAATTTTCTGCATCTAATAGATAAGATGTAATGAAATATCAATCAGACCTTTTCCAGTCAAATAGGCTATTTATACTTGCTCAATCTGGTTCATTACATAAGGGATTGTCTTTTGCATAGAAAGCTACAGGAACCATGTCCACTCCATGTGCTCAGTATTACTGGCTTACTGTAAGCCATAGAAAGCTGGGATTCACTTCTCTTTTCACCTCTTTAAAGTAAACCTTTCATCAAAAGCATACAGCAATCGCCATGTTCAATCTGGTACTGGTTGCTTGGCTTTTCAATTACATAGTTACATAGTTACATAGTAGGTGAGGTTGAAAAAAGACACAAGTCCAACCTATGTGTGTGATTATATGTCAGTATTACATTGTATATCCCTGTATGCTGCGGTCATTCAGGTGCTTATCTAATCGTTTTTTGAAACTATTGATGCTCCCCGCTGGAAACCACCGCCTGTGGAAGGGAATCCTTGCCGCTCTTACAGTAAAGAACCCTCTACGCAGTTTAAGGTTAAACCTATTTTCTTCTAATTTTAGTGAGTGGCTACATGTCTTGTTAAACTCCCTTCCGCTAAAAAGTTTTATCCCTATTGTGGGGTCACCAGTACGGTATTTGTAAATTGAAATCATATCCCCTCTCAATTGTCTCTTCTCCAGAGAAAATAAGTTCAGTGCTCGCAACCTTTCATCTTAACTAATGTCCTCCGGACCCTTTATTAGCGTTATTAGCTTTGTTGCCCTTTGTTTACCCATTAGCTTTAGTACCTTTTCTGTCACTGACCTCAAACAAGTTTGCACATAAGGAGAAGTCCCAACCTCAAACAAAGAATAAAATTTGCACAATTAAAAATTTTAGAAAAGAAGAGGTCAGAAGTCCATCAAAGCTATGCTCTCTTAAGAAGGACCTAAACTAAAGTTGTGCCCATATAAAAAGGCAAGCAGGTGGCAGTGGCCTAGCCACCAGACTTACTATACCTTGTTCCACATTGTGTCTCCTTGTTGAGGTAGCCATCTTGGTAGAGGAGCAGAGTTTTATTTCCTCCTGTCCAAGCTGCCCCTCGGATGACTGTTGTCCTGATGGCTGTTTGTGTAATGGTCAAGAAGCAGCAGTAGAGGTGTAGAAAGCACATATATTCAGAATGACTGAAACAGAAGTAGGAAAATGGATGCACTGCAAGAACATCACCAAATCTCACTTCACATCTGGTGAGATTAGAAGTTACATGTACAGCGCCTTATATGGTTTCACACAGTAGAAATATGGATATGGTGCCCCAGGCAGGGGTAAATGCACAGCTATTAATCTGTCAAGGCAAAAGTTACAATTTTCAGGGTAATGCTTGTTTAGGCTCAATTTACATTGCTACATGTTCCCTGCAATATAGCAAATCTTCACTTCAATTGAGGTTTACTTTAAACCACATGTACACGAAATAGTGGAAAAATAATTCAAATTTGAAAACAATTAAGAACCCATAATTTGTTTCTACTGTAAATTTCAAACTAAGCTGGTCAGTAAAAAAACTGTCCCTGATTTGAAACAAAGTCCCTCTGTCCCTCTTTTCTCCTCATTTGTCCCTCATTTTGGTCTGATTTATAAAGTTGCATATAAAATGCGCTTTTTATTTTTTAAAAAGTGTTTCCCAGTGCTCAACCTTTCATCCAATTTATAAATTGCTGCATTTGAAAATTTTAAAGCCAATATAAAGGAATGTAGTGGTAAAAAAAAAAGCACACTGGGTTTAACTAATCATTTTTTAATATAATTCTCCTTTAAGAGGGCGTGGCAGCGGGTGTGTCCTATGCCTACATACTTTTGCTAATAGGTGTCCCTCATTCCCGTCTCAAAAAGTTGGGAGTTGTGCATCTCTGATTAATACAATCAATGCCTGCCAAGTACCAATCTTAATTTCATGACAATGGAAAATGTTCATCTTCTATATGTATGTGGTAAATAGGCCCAGATAGAACTGTTTTTGCCTGAATGCAGAAAGCGTGTCCTCTATCAGCTGCTTTTGGGTGAAAATTAGGGGGAAGCAGACTCAAATATGTTAGGTTACTAAGAATTCCCAGGAAGAACCTTAATTCATACTCTCTTACCTTGTAACCCAATTTTTAAGAATGGAAGCATCATAAAAATACTAATTAATTGAATGTTTTTGCTAGAATAAAGTTGGCACAGAAGGATAACTGGGCTTTCTTTATTCTTTTATTCAAAGTACCAATTATCTGCTAGTTTCTGCTGTTGCTTTGCAAGAATATTTGCCAAGTCTGTCAGCTCAGGTTAATAAACCCTATTTCGTATAAACTTGAATGTTGACTTGTGTAAAAATGTAAAAAGTGGTTTGATACATATTTTCTTACTTTGTTTTTATGGCTAAGACTTAAAGAATATCATTTTTTTGAGTCCAGTGAATATGACATATTACATATTAATATTATGCAGTCTTTGAACTAGGAGGCGAGGCGCCAGTCTCCTTTCCACATCATTAGCAAAATTACATTCTTGATCCTACAGTGCCGGAAAAAAATATGCATAAGCAACTCAGTTTTACACAAGTACCTTCAAGTGATTGGTCACTGGCAAAAAAAAAGCTGAGAGGACCCCCATATAACCCCTCCCACTCCCAGCAATCCTCAGTTCTTTGTTAGTGTTTTGAGACATTTTCCAAAAATAGGGGGTCCACCGGGCATGAATCTCCTTGTGTCAAGATTCAGCCACAAAGTGGACAGGTTCATGTCTTTGGCCTTCGTTAGTTCCCAGTTATCTCCGAATCTGCCTGTGTCATATGCTGTAGGATCAAGAAAATTCGATTTTTGACTTGCCTGTAAAATCCATTTCTTGGAGCACAGTACAGGATACAGGCCACCCTCCCCTCTGTGGTCTTTATTGTTTGCTACATAACTAAAGAGGTTATGTTGGGGTACTCACAGCTTTCTTGCCAGTGTCCAGTCACCTGATTGTACCTGCCTACAACCTAGTCATCTCTGAATCTGCCCGTGCCCTGTACTGTTATCCATGAGGTGTATTTTACAGGTAATTAAAAAAAAAAATCTTGATGAATAAATTACTGACCTGTAATGTAATATAAACAGCAAAAGTATATATTTTCAAAAAAGCTCTTTTGCCCTTTTGTCAGTAAAAGGCAGTATTGATGCTATAGTCCAGTGACTCCAGATGATGTCATCAGTCTACTGCAAGCAGGAAGAAGTCTTCTAACCGCCTGTTTTAACCCCACCGCACCACTGTTTAGGGGTGGCTCCATTCACTAGAATGGGCCAATTCCAGTGGACAGTGTTGCCTGCTGAATGTGAGAGCCAGGATATGTGCATAATACTATATATGTGTTTATATAGAAAATCACTCAATTCCCGGGAGGGGTGACTGGTTGGGAGAACACAGCGACTATTGCAAAAAAATAATTACATATAAAATCTGACATTCTGGTTGTACCCAAGTTGATCAATCGATTATCAACTTGGATGCATTCAGCCTGCGCATTCATGCCATGGAAACCAGCCTAGATTCCAACTGTCTATGGCCGGCTTTATTGTTTTGTGTTGACGATGTAGAGAATGTAATTTGGCAAGTCTCTAGAATGTCCTTTATCTCTGTGCATATGTGCAGGATTTGTGGCTAAAAGCTTGGTCTGCTTGTAAGAAGCATCTTCTGTTCATGCCTTTTGATGGTGAACACCTATTTGGTAAATGCATTAATAAATTCATCAAGGAACTGGATGTGAGGAGCTCCTACCCTACAAGAAGAAGCATAAGCCTTGTATTGCTACAACTACTACTGCTTAGCTAAAGGAAAATTTGTGTTCTCCCCAGGCAACAACCTCAAAACTAAGGTCAAGCCCTGGACTCTTTAGTCCACTGAACCTGCGTAGAAGCCCTCATCACAATGAGGGGGCATTCCCACTCCTTTGGGTCCAATATGTTACTTCAAAGAGGTACAAAATAGAGTTTATTTTTTATCAATTATATTTTATTGCAAGATATTTTATTCATAAACAATTACAGAATTCAAAGCAAAACAGATCTGGTCATTGCATTTAGTAGGGCCCAGTAACATAGCATACAAACGGAGATCTTAATTTAAAAATAATCATTTGTTCCTGTCTAATAGAAAAGTAGGATTTGGAGACATGGGGAGAGCTGACTTCAGTGTACTCAAAGAAAAAAGAGGAGGGAAAACAATAAACCTCAAAATATAACAGCACAACTGAAAAATAATCAATTATTGTGATTGACTGTTGGTGACATAATGAGATGTTGTCTTAGGGAACCGATACTGAAACTGTTGACAAGTGACGATGTATTCATCAAAATGGAGGGGGAGCCTGCAGAGAGTTTGTCAAGTTTGTCAAGGAGCCACTGGGATTTTTGTAGAAGGGTCACAGATTGGTCAATGAAGCCAAATCGCAATAAAAAGGGGTCATGTGGTGGTGGAATATGGTCGACCGACACTATGTATATTCTGACTTGGTTCCAAAAGATTGATATATGTTGGCAGGACTGTAGGCAGTGTGCCAAAGTGAGATTGAGTTGCCTGAACTAGGGGCATTAAGAGGTACATTGTCCAGAATCCTTGGAGACAAAGTAGGGAGTGTATGCCCTATGCATTATTTTAAACTGAGTTTCTCTTCATATTTTCACTTTTGTGGTTTGTTGAGGCAGTTGTTCGGAAGCCTTTTATGAGTTTGTCCACAGGGTTTTCAGTGGAGAAGTCTTTGGCCCATTTACTTAGATACATTTCAACCCCTCTAAGTTTTTGGTAGACAAAAAAAGAAGCGGTGTATATATGGCTGAAATCGAGATGTTGGCGTGATTCAGGAGGGTATTAAGAAAGTTAGGTTGTAAGTTCCTTGTTATTTACAGTATATTGAAATCTTGCATCTAGACATACAGGATGCCTTTATACACATTCCCATTGTTTTCAGCACCTTAACACTTTGTTTTTGCTGTGGCAGACCAACAAATTCTTGCGTGCAGCACTACCATTTGGGCTCTGCTTGGCGTGTTCACAAATGTGCTTGCTCCCCTTCTGGCGATTCTGGGGACCTAGAGAATTCATGTTACAGGGTACCTAGATGATCTTCTCCTGAAGGGCTGATTTGACTTGATAATTCACACTATCTTGAGTACTTAGGGCTATTTCTGGAGATGGCCCAATCCAAACTTCTCTTCCCTCAGGAAAAACAAAATGTCTCCCTAAGATCCCATTTATAGACCCTCAGATCCATAAGGGACCCCTCAGTTTGCTTCTGCATGAAAGTTCTGGGGCTCATGGTGGCCTCCTTTGGTGTTCCCTTTGACAAATTTTTACCATGCCTTTTCAATCCAACATCCTCATGATGTGCAGCAAGCAAATTAAACCCTTTGATCTTTCAATGAAGATATCCAGCCAGACATAGCTCTCCCTTATATGGTGGATCTCCAATTCAGCAATGAAATTGGGAATGCCCTGAAATATTCTGGAGACAAGAGTCATCAGAATGCCTTCCATAAGACATAATTTGCCAATTTGAAGGATTAGACTAAGTACACTGGTATTTTCACTTTATGTATTCTAAAAAATCTATTTATCGGTTCTCTGTAAGCAATGCACAGGGCCAAGGAACCCTGGAGTGCACCTGAAATAACAAGGACATACTGTAGGATAAAGAAACACAAAATTAATGCACAACATGGGTCTTATTAAAATCCAAATACACACCATTTCTGTGTGTTCAGAATAAAAATCTCCCAAGTTTCTGTGATTGGAAAGAGGCAAAATAGGCAAAGGGCACATCCCTGTCAATGGTCCTGTTACGTAGATCATGAAAAATGAATATGGAAAACATGATTAGTTAAACCCACAACTGTTTTTTTTCCCCACTACTTTTACGTATTACTGATTATTCATAATAATAAGTGCAATAATTTAGAGGCTGGATGAAAGGTTTAATAGCAATAAAATTGGTTGACTGATGTTCTCTGAAGTCTATACCAAGCCCTAGGTACACCCTGCAATAGGAGTTTCATTTTTGTTGAGATATTCCTTAATGCATGCCTAGTTAAAGGATCCATACACTACTGGATTCCTCTATAGAACATGGATTGTGTATTCATGTGGTGTCTGATTCATGATGTTTCCATATGTGATGTCTAAAGGCCCCATCACATTTCATTCACAACTGTTCCCAGTGGAAAAGGATTACAACCAAAATCTTTGATTTATGGAGGATGAACAAGGTTAAAGGCCTTTGTGACATTACAATTTGGATAATCCAGTTTACATCTTTCAACTCAAATTGTCCATGTTGTAAGTACATTTGTGAGGCTGTTCATGTAAACCAGGGATCTCCAAACTTTCTAAGTTTACTGTCACTCAGACTTTAGGGGGGCACACTATAGCCTATATACAACTATATAAAGTAAACAGTGCCCCATTATTTGGGGGAGAAATAGTGCCCCCTTGTTGGTGTCTATGTCAGGAATTATGCCCCATTGTTGGTGTCAGTGGTAAGAATAATGCCCCATTGTTGATGTCATTGGCAGGAATTACATTCGGAAAGTATTCACAACGCTTCACTTTTTCTACATTTTGTTATGTTTCAGCCTTATTCCAAAATAGATAAAATTCATTATTTTCCTCAAAATTATACAAACAATACCCCATAATGACAACGTGGAAGAAGATGTATCAAATCTTTGCAAATTTATTAAAAATAAAAAGCGAAAAAAATCACATGTACATAAGTATTCACAGGCTTTGCTCAATACTTTGTTGAAGCACCTTTGATACCAATTATAGCCTCAAGCCTTTTTGAGTATGATGCTACAAGATTGGCACACCTATTTGGACAGTTTCTCCCATTCTTCTTTGGAGGACCTCTCAAGCTCCATCAAGTTGGATGGGAAGCGTCGGTGCACAGCCATTTTCAGATCTCTCCAGAGATGTTTAATCGGGGTCTAGGCTCTGGCTGGGCCACTCAAAGACATTCACAGAGTTGTCCCGTAGGCCACTCCTTTGTTATTTGGCTGTGTGCTTATGGTTGTTGTCTTGCTGGAAGATGAACCTTCGCCCCAGTCTGAGGTACAGAGCACTCTGGAGCAGGTTTTCATCAAGGATGTCTCTGTACATTGCTGCATTCATCTGTCCCTCGATCATGACTAGTCTCCCAGTTTCTGCCACTGAAAAACATCCCCACAGCATGATGCTGCCACCACCATGCTTCACTGTAGGAGATGGTATTGGCCAGGTGATGAACAGTGCCTGGTTTACTCCAGACATGACGCTTGATATTCAGGCCAACAAGTTCAAGCTTTGTTTCATCAGACCAGAGAATTATGTTTCTCATGGTCTGAGAGTTCTTCAGGTGCCTTTTGGCAGACTCCAGGTGGGCTGTCATGTGCCTTTTACTGAGGAGTGGCCTCCATCAGACCACTCTACCATACATGCCTGTTTGGTGGAGTGCTGCAGAGATGGTTGTTCTTCTGGAATGTTCTCCTCTCTCCACAGAGAAACGCTGAAGCTCTGTCGCTCAGTTTGGCCGGATGGCCTGCTGGTTCCAAACTTCTTCCATTTACGCGATGATGGAGGCTAGTGTGCTCATTGAGACCTTCAATGCAGCAAAATTTTTCTGTACCCCAGATCAGTGCCTCAATACAATCCTGTCTGTCTTGGAGGTCTACAGACAATTCCTTGGAATTCATGGCTTGGTTTGTTCTCCGGCATGCACTGTTAACTGTGGGGTCTTATATAGACAGGCGTGTGCCTTTCCAAATCATGTCCAATTAACTGAATTTACAACAGGTGGACTCCAATCAACATGTAGAATCATCTCAAGGATGATCAGTGGAAACAGGATGCACCTGAGCTCAATTTTGAGTGTCATGGCAAAGGCTGTGAATACTTATGTACATGTGATTTTGTTTGTTCTTTATTTTTAATAAATTTGCAGAGTTTTCAAACAAACGTCTTTCACGTTGTCATTATGGGGTATTGTTTTTAGAATTTGGAGGAAAATTGAATTTAATCCATTTTGGAATAAGGCTGTAACATTACAAAATGTGGAAAAAGTGAAGCGCTGTGAGTACTTTCCGAAAGCACTGTATACCCCATTGTTGGTGTTAGTAGAAGGAACAGTGCCTCACCGTTAGTGTCAGGAGGAATAGTACCCCATTGTTAGTGTCAGTGGGAGAAGTAATGCCCCATTGTTGATGCCAGTGGGAGGGATAGGGCCCCAAGGGCCAGATAAAGGCAAACAAAGGGCTGCATGCATCTGGACTCCAGGCCACAGTTTGAAGACCACTGATGAAGGCAATAGAAACCAGAAACTTGTTTTCTCATGTGCCTGAAACCACATGAACACATAATGGGATTTTCTCAGGTGGTTATAATGTGGGCTGACCCTTCCATTCAGAAATCAGTCTGACCAAGGACAGATCCTTGCAATGTATATACAGTTGTGCTTATAAGTTTATATACCCTGACAGAATTTATGATTTCTTGGGCATTATTCATAGAATATGAATGATAATACAAAAACATTTCTTTCACACGTGGGTTAGTGTTTGGCTGAAGCCATTTATTATCAATCAATTGTGTTTACTCTTTTTTAATCATAATGACAACAGAAACTACCCAAATGACCCTGATCAAAAGTTTACATACCCTGGTGATTTTGGCCTGATAACATGCAGACAAGTTGACACAAATGGGGTTTGAATGGCTATTAAAGGCAATCATCCTCACCTGTCATCTGTTTGCTTGTAATTAGCATGTGTATATAAAATGTCAATGAGTTTTTGGACTCCTGACAGACCCTTGCATCTTTCATCCAGTTCTGCACTGACGTTTCTGGATTCTGAGTCATGGGGAAAGCGAAAGAATTGTCAAAGGATCTGTGGGAAAAGGTAGTTGAACTGTATAAAACAGGAAAGGGATATAAAAAGATATCCAATGAATTGAGAATGCCAAGCAGCAGTGTTCAAACTCTAATCAAGAAGTGGAAAATGAGGGGTTCTGTTGAAACCAAACCATGGTCAGGTAGACCAACTAAAATTTCAGCCACAACTGCCAGGAAAGTTGTCCGGGATACAAAGAAAAACCCACAAATAAAAACATGTGGTGTGGCTGTTTCAGGATGCACAATAAGGAGGCACTTGAAGAAAGATGGGCTGCATGGTCGAGTCACCAGAAGAAAGCCATTACTATGCAAATGCCACAAAGTATCCCGCTTACAATACACCAAACAGCACAGAGACAAGCCTCAAACCTTCTGGCACAAAGTCATTTGGAGTGATGAGACCAAAATTTAGCTTTTTGGCCACAACCATAAACACTACATTTGGAGAGGAGTCAACCAGGCCTATGATGAAAGGTACACCATTCCTACTGTGAAACACGGAGGTGGTTCACTGATGTTTTGGGGATGTGTGAGCTACAAAGGCACAGCGAATTTGGTCAAAATTGATGGCAAAATGAATGCAGTATGTTATCAAAAAATACTGGAGGAACATTTGCATTCATCAGCCAGGAAGCTGCGCATGGGACGTACTTGGACATTCCAACATGACAATGATCCAAAACACAAAGGACAAGTCAACCTGTCACTGGCTACAGCAGTATAAAGTGAAGGTTCTGGAGTGGCCATCTCAGTCTCCTGACCTCAATATCATTGAGCCACTCTGGGGAGATCTCAAACATGCAGTTCATGCAAGACAGCCCAAGAATTTACAGGAACTGGAGGCTTTTTGCAAGAGGAATGGGCAGCTTTACCATCTGAGAAGATAAAGAGCCTCATCCACAAATACCACAAACGACCTCAAGCTGTCATTGATGTTAAAGGGGGCAATACACAGTATTAAAAACTGGGGTATGTAAACTTTTGATCAGGGTCATTTGGGTAGTTTCTGTTGTCATTATGATTTAAAAAGAGTAAACACAGTTGATTGATAACAAATGGCTTCAACCAAATGCTAGCCATGAGTGAAAGAAAAGTTTTTGTGTTATCATATTCTCTGAAAAATGGCCAAGAAATCTTAAATTCTGCCAGGGTATGTAAACTTCTGAACACAACTGTAGTTCACCTAGAGGGAATTATTGTTACACTTTAGGGTGCATTCATACTTGCAAGGGCACCTGCTTTTAGATTAGATGTGAGAACCCCAGTGAGGGTTCCCACAATTAGCAGCGAGAGGCAGCCCCACTGAAAGCAATGGGAGGCTGCTGGCTCCCGCTGCTAAAGTGCGCCCACTCACATGCAATCACTCATCTAGCGATCACTTACGAGTGAATGCCCCTGGACACAGATTGCCTGCATCATAGGCCGAGCTTGTACATGTGATTGCTGCATGAACAATTACATGCGAGTGAGCGCGGTTAACTGTGGGAGCCAGCAGCTTCCCATTGCTTTCAGTGGAGCTGCCTCTCGCAGTTAGTCGCAGGAACCCACTGCTAGGGTCCTCACATCTAATTGCCAAGTGGGTGCATTCCTAAGTGTGAATGCACCCTAAAAGTGAACAATCATTAAAAAAATGTAAATAAATATGGAAGCACAGGGCAATTTTCAGCATTACCAAGTCACAAAATAGTAAGAATGAAATTTTTTTTTTATAGCGATGAATAATAAATGTGGCTCAGTGCTCCTTCATGACATTTATATCTTAGACAAAGATGACATTATGTCTAGATACTAGGGTATTTGACATCATTGGAGGCTGCAGAGAGTCTATTGTTTTCAGTCAGACAGACTATCAGTGAGATAAAAGGATCCACAGGAAGCAGAGTCCGCTTATGTAATATGCCATTATGATGGCTCCTGTGTACATATGTAATTACAGGCTATAAATAAAAACAATTTTTTTTTAAATATTAGGTACTTGGTTACGATTTTTTTGCATTTTTTCACGTGTACAGTACATTTAAACTTTTTAAAGTGCCAGCACTATATACCTGTCAGCAGCAATTTTTGACAGAGGATCAATCGTGCCTGCCGAGTGAATACTTTTCATCATGTAAATCATCTTTTGCATGCAGCTATCCCAATACTTACACTCCTGTTATGGCTGTTAATCGTATTTTAGATATGGTCCCGGATCTGAGATGTGTCATGAATACCTTTTGTATTGCTTCTTTTTGTCTCTGTCCTCTCTGTGAGCACACCGCGGTCTTTCTTGCCTGTATGGAGCATGAGAGGGAGGAAGACTTCATGATGCAACCACTTACATAGCAACAAAATTTCCTTGAGATTATAAGCAGGGCTGAACTTACCATTATGGCACTCTGCTTAGGACGGCACCAAGGCTCAAAATATACTAAAATGTGATAACGATTTACCTATTTTATTTTCTTTATCTGCTTAAAGGCTCACTTCTCAAAGCTAACACACCAAAATGAGTTTCCTTATCTTTAAAACAGTGACAGTTATTTTCAGTTAAGTCCAATAAAGTTTGAAAATTACAAACACATGACTGAAAATAAAGATCCTAGCGTTAACGCTGAATTAAAGTGGGAGAAAACTCCCTTGGTTGATTTTTACCTATAGGTACAGTAAATATCTCCTAAACGTGCACTGTTTAGGAGATATTTACTTGTGAAGCCGCCGTTGACACCACCGGCGCAAGCGCTTCTTTCAGAGCCCTGTGCCGTGAACAGTAGCTTCTGTGCATGTGCAGCAGTGAAGTCATCGTGGCTTGTCCAATCAAGTGACCGGAGCCCGCCAACCCAGAAGGAAGACCAGGTCAAGATGGAAGCCCTGTCAGCGGTTACAGCGCGCCGCTGGAGGTCTTCGTTTTAAGGCAAGTTTCACATAATGTGCTAGTATGTGATGCATACTAGCACATCATAACATTGCCTTGCAGCAGGATTTTTTTTTCTTTACCGAGTTTACTACTGCTTTAAACCCATTGATTAAATGGTTTCCTAAAACAATTACATTTAAAAAGGAAGTAAACCCCCCCAAACCACTTTGGCCTACAGGTAAGCCTAGATTAAGGCTTACCTGTAGGTCCAATAAATATCTCCTAAACCTACATGGTTTAGGAGATATTTATAAAAAAAAGAGGCATCGCTGTCTACGGCACATGCGCCGCAGACAGCGGCGCGCAGGCGCACTGCGCATGCCGAGTTCACGGCGATATGCCGCTTTCCTGCGCATGCGCGGGAGTGACGTCATCGCCGCTCCAGCGAATCACAGCGCTGGAGCGGCGAGACCCGGAAGTCACTCCTGTATCGATGGCGGCGGAGGAGGATGTGGACGAGCGGCGCTTCGGGGGCTTTGTTCTCAGGTAAGTTATTCATAATGAGCTAGTATGCTATGCATACTAGCTCATTATGCCTTTGCCTTGCAGGTTCCGTTTTTTTTTTTTTTTGTGAGGAGGGTTTACTTCCTCTTTAAGGATATGTCATAAATAACTGTCATAGTTGCTTACGTTCTCAACCAAACTATCAAGACATTGAATGGTTGATGCCATAATTGATCACATGTGCAGCACCATATGGTGGCTTCCTTGGCTGTAAAAGATGGGAGGATTTCATTCTGTTTTAAAGCTTTGTGAATTGTGCCTCATGTCTGGACATTTGTGGTTGAATTAAAAAAAAGAACTTTAGGAAAAAGATGAGTTAGAAGGTCCCTATAATTTGGGAAACATGCTACCATTCCTTTCCCCTTTGTTTGGTGCTCTGTACAGGTGAGAGTAGCTCAGCAGACCCCATACTGCATCCAATATACAAGTAAAGGTGCAGAGAACTGGACCAATCGATATCACCCAATATTTAAATAATGTGATGTAAGCATAATATTATATGCACGATAAAACTGTTATGATAAGGAAAGTCCACAGTCTTATAGTTATTATAACAAAGTCCATGGACCATATGAGATGATAATAAATGGAGAAAGGAGGGTTTCCACACTTAGGGCTGCCATCGGGGTGGAACAGAAACCATGTACCGGATGCACTGAGAAAACACAAGAAGAGAGGCGCCTCTGGGTGCAGATGTAGGACAATTTTAATATGAAAATAAAATACACAGGCAACTCACATTAGATGGAGTAAAAGTAAGCGTTTGTCCCAACATAAGGGAGTCATCAGTGTAGTCAGTCTCTTGCTGCTTTCGAGCTTGAAGAAGGAGCGCGGCCGCCACGTCACTCACAGCCTTTATGCTCAGGAAATGCGTTGCTTTCCAGTGACGTCATCTCTTCTTGCCTGGTTACCATCTGCGCCCCAAGCCTCGTTCTGAGGTATCCTCCACTGCAGCCGGATCACGACCATCCAGCGGTGTCACGGAGCTAGTAACAAGAGCGCCTATACTGCAGGAAGAGACTGACCACACTGCTGACTCCCCTATATTGGGACAAATGCTTATTTTGACTCCATCTAATGTGAGTTGCCTGTGTATTTTATTTTCACATTAAAATTGTCCTACATCTGCACTCAGAGGCGCCTCTCTTCTTGTGTTTTCCCATACTGCGTCCAGAAGAGCATTATAACCATAACTTCTACTAAAATAACCACGTGAAATAAGGGGCAGAGTTTGAACAAAAGAGCATCATCAATGTGCTTGGGGTAGCATGTTATCTGATCATAAGGGTACAATCCTTTAAATTCACTTTCCCTGGACTGTTTAACATAATCAGCTTTTTCAAAATCCAACTGCTTCTTTATGGCTTAGGAAACAGCTGGTGCTAAGCTTATTAAAGTGAAAAAATGATTTATTTTATTTTATTTAAGAAATTCTCTCAGTATGGTCAAGCAGTTCATCACAATCAAGCATGTCTTAGAAAGCAAACAGGACAGTGTATAATAGTCATATTCATATCCCACCTCCCTAATTGCTTATGTACCTCCACTGCAGAGCAATGGCTTCCTCTGGTGTTAACAGCCCGTCCATTGAAAAAATGAAAAAATACCCCCCCCCACCCCCACCCCCAATGCACAATATATCAAGACTCTGTATATGGCCTCATTCACATCTATGTGCAAATGAGGCTACCACCAAAGAGATTTTCAAAGAACAGGCGTTGGACATTGAAGAAGCTGCAGCTGGGGCAAGGGTTAGTGCAGTTTAGCTTGAATAGGGATAGGGAAGTGGGTTTGAAAGTGTGTGTTAAAAGTATACATGTACTTGTACGACAATTCATCTTTCATTGTTGAGACAGCATTAAAAAAAAAATCCCAGCTGGTTACTACAGGCATACTCCACTTTTACGTACACAATGGCTCACCTCTGCATAGAAACCAATGAGCTTCTAATCTTGGCTTGTTCAATTAAGCTTTGGTAATAAAACCTGGAAGCTCATTGGTTTCTATGCAGAAGTGAGCCTGATTTTACACTTTCCAGCTTTAGTAAATAAACCCCATTGTGTACTTAAAAGTGGGTTATGCCTGTATAGATTTACAGCACTTTAAAGCGTTGCTCTATGTACTGGTTTAGTTAGTTTCCCCGAAAATAAGACCTAGCGTGATTGTCGGTGATGGCTGCAATATAAGCCCTACACCCCAAATAAGCCCTACCATGTTTCCCCGAAAATAAGCCCTACCCTGAAAACAAGACCTACAAGGACTTTAAATAGGGCTTATTTGGGGGGGTAGGGCTTATATTGCAGCCATCGCCGACAATCACGCTAGGTCTTATTTTCGGGGAAACAGGGTAGTACTTATTCTATATTATTTGTTTTCCAGAATGGAAACCCTCATTTTAAACTAAATCCAGACCTGAGGAAAATGAACACTGAAACAAATGAAATCAGTTCATCATATAGGTAGAAGATGATGGCTGTTTTCCGTGAACATCTAGCAATTCCTGCAAAAAAATATAGTATATATGGGACATACAAAACTGAAATCTTTCAAAGTACACACGCACTCATTAAAAAAAGACATTAATATCTGTCTCATGTGCCAGACACACCATAAACTCATCTTTCATAAAGTGCACCTGTCACCTTGCATTCACCATCATTCAATAGTGCAGATAAAACAATTTATATAAATGATTTATTCATTAAAAAAAACTCTTAATACAGAATAATACATTTGGTGACAGGTTCACTTTGAAGCTGTTGGACAAACGGATAAACCTCTTGAGAATGTCATCGCCATGTGAATACATTTCTTTATTCCTGGAAACACAGTCTCCACACACTCTTCAGCATCACTTAACATATAGCACACTCAAGCAACCTCCGAGAATTCTGCATGCAGCTCTCTCTCTTCTCTTCACTCTCATGTGCCACAGATAAAATACAGATTTCTTTTCTTATTTGTTTTTTATCCTGAAGAAGAAAATAGGTATTTTTCATACAAAAAAATGTCTTTTTTTTTATCACCAAGTTTTTGTTTAAATTTTAAATTTGTCCTTTTTTTTTTTTTAAATGTTTCTTTCAAAATATAGAAATACAGCCAAGACACTGCGCAGGGGGAAGGGATTTTGCAGTCTGTGAGTATGTAGGGAGAGAAGTGTCAAGAGGGGTGGGTGTCAGACCAATGTGTAAGATTTAGAATAGGCTCCTGCTCCTTGTTTCTGTGCCCGGCCACCTCCAGAATTGCTCATTTCCAGCAAAGAGTCCCGGGAGCCGCCCATCTTGCTGTGCTGGGCAGGTAAACGATTCTCTAAAGGTCCGGCAGAGGCAGCAGGTTCAGCGGGGGCAGATGGCGCCGTGGCTGTGGGGGCTGATGGCGCAGAGGCCGAAGCACCAGCCATGTGAAGAGTCCGTTGAGGTAAGTTCCCACCAGATGGGGCTGGGTGAGAAAGGCCAGGTGGGGGTTTAGCACCCGGCTCTAGAGTCAGATGGCGTGAGTGATAACCGCGGCTCAGATTACGCATAGAGGCCTCTCTTGGAGGCACTACAGGACAAGGGTCATGAGGGTCAGGCTTACGAAAGTGGGGATCAGATTTTACATACAGTGGAAGATTGCAATATTCACCTGTAAACAAAAGAGACAGTATATAAGAACAGGAAGAACAGTTTGCCAAAATATGACATTTTAAATTAGACAAACCCTAAAATCAATACATTAGTTTAGGTGGATTGTAATAAAAATGTGCTATGAAAAAGCATCGATAGGAAATGTTTCCAACAACATTCTCATACCTCATAATCGTGCAGTCCACACCTGTCAGAATTAAAGTGTTTTATAAGAGAAGTATGACTAAAGATTTTTTTAACCATAGTTCTCTTCTAAGTCACAGAAGTGCACTTACAGTGCCTTGAAAAAGTATTCATACCCCTTGACATTTTTCCACATTTTGTCATGTTACAACCAAAAACGTAAATGTATTTTATTGGGATTTTATGTAACAGACCAAAACAAAGTGGCAAATAATTGTAGAGTGGAAGGAAAATTAAAAAATGGTTTTCAATTTTTTTTACAAATAAATATCTGAAAAGTGTGGCATGCATTTGTATTCAGCTCCCCTGGGTCAATACTTTGTAGAACCACCTTTCGCTGCAATTACAGCTGCAAGTCTTTTTGGGGATGTCTCTACCAGTTTTGCACATCTAGAGAGTGACGTTTTTGCCCATTCTTCTTTGCAAAATAGCTCAAGTTCTGTCAGATTGGATGGAGAACGACTGTGAACAGCAATTTTCCAGTCTTGTCACAGATTTTCAATTGGATTTAGGTCTGCACTTTGACTGGGTCATTCTAATGCCTCGTACACACGTAGGGACTTTTGCCGGCGGACCTAGTCCAGCGGACAATCCCGCGGGACTTTCCGGCTAGGTCCGCTGGACTTTCCGAGGGTGTGGAATTGCCCACACACGCACGGACTTCTCCAGCGGATAATCCGCCGGCCAAAAGTCCGCGGGACTTTTGAAAATGAACGGACTTGCCCACACACGGAGCAGTCCGTTCATTTCGAACGTAACTTCAGGTTACGTAGCTAGCGTAGGCAGTAAATGCCGCCGCGCTAGCTCCGCAAGCTGGCATGGATTTAAAGGGAATCCCCACGCCGAAAAAACGGCGTGGGGGTTCCCCCCAAATCCAAGTCAGACCCTCATCCGAGCACGCAGCCTGGCAGGCCAGGAAAGGGGTGGGGACGAACGAGCGCCCCCCCCCTCCTGAGCCGTACCAGGCCGCGTGCCTCAACATGGGGGGTGCCCTGGGGAAAGGGGGGCCGTGCGGCCCCCCCACCCCAAAGCACCTTGTCCCCATGTTGATGAGGACAAGGGCCTCTTCCCGACAACCCTGGCCGTTGGTTGTCGGGGTCTGCGGGCGGGGGCTTATCGGAATCTGGGAGCCCCCTTTAATAAGGGGGCCCCCAGATACCGGCCCGCCACCCTATGTGAATGAGTATGGGGTACGATGTACCCCTACCCATTCACCTAAGGTGTAAAATGTAAAGTACAAAAACACACACACTTTTGAAAAAATATTTTATTGCACTGCTCCGGGGGTCTTCTTCCGTCTTGGGGGTCTTCTCGCCGGACTCCCCCGCTCTCTTCTGCTCTTTTACCTAGCTCTTTCACGAGGGGGGGAGTCCGGCTACCTTCTTCGTCGTCGCCGCCGTCGTCTGGGGGTCTCGATCCGCCTTCGGGGGTCTTCCGGGGTCTCTTCTGTTCTTGCGGCGGTCGTCGTCTTCCGCGCCGCCGGCGCCTTCTTCTTCTTGTCCTTCTTCTTGTCCTTCTTGTTCTTCTTCTTCTTCCGATGTTGACCCGACGCTCTCTCTGCCCGGAATGCCTGTGCCGCTCTGCGCTCGGACTTATATAGGGACATGGGCGACAGGGTCACATGTTCATGTCACATGGGGACCCCGCCCCCTTGCGATGTCACAGTCCCAGCATCCTCCGGGACTGTGACAACACAAGGGGGCGGGGTCACCATGTGACATGTGCATGTGACCCTGTCGCCCATGTCCCTATATAAGTCCGAGCGCAGAGCGGCACAGGCATTCCGGGCAGAGAGAGCGTCGGGTCAACATCGGAAGAAGAAGAAGAACAAGAAGGACAAGAAGAAGGACAAGAAGAAGAAGGCGCCGGCGGCGCGGAAGACGACGACCGCCGCAAGAACAGAAGAGACCCCGGAAGACCCCCGAAGGCGGATCGAGACCCCCAGACGACGGCGGCGATGACGAAGAAGGTAGCCGGACTCCCCCCCTCGTGAAAGAGCTAGGTAAAAGAGCAGAAGAGAGCGGGGGAGTCCGGCGAGAAGACCCCCAAGACGGAAGAAGACCCCCGAAGGCGGATCGAGACCCCCAGACGGCGGCGACGACGAAGAAGGTAGCCGGACTTCCCCCGCTCGGTAAAAGAGCTTGGTAAATGGCGGGGGAGTCCGGCGAGAAGACCCCCAAGACGGAAGAAGACCCCCGGAGCAGTGCAATAAACTATTTTTTCAAAAGTGTGGGTGTTTTTTTTTACTTTACATTTTACACCTTAGGTGAATGGGTAGGGGTACATCGTACCCCATACTCATTCACATAGGGTGGGGGGGCCGGGATCTGGGGGCCCCCTTATTAAAGGGGGTTCCCAGATTCCGATAAGCCCCCGCCCGCAGACCCCGACAACCAACGGCCAGGGTTGTCGGGAAGAGGCCCTTGTCCTCATCAACATGGGGACAAGGTGCTTTGGGGTGGGGGGGCCGCACGGCCCCCCTTTCCCCAGGGCACCCCGCATGTTGAGGGCACGCGGCCTGGTACGGCTCAGGAGGGGGGGGGGCGCTCGTTCGTCCCCACCCCTTTCCTGGCCTGCCAGGCTGCGTGCTCGGATGAGGGTCTGACTTGGATTTGGGGGGAACCCCCACGCCGTTTTTTCGGCGTGGGGAGTCCCTTTAAATCCATGCCAGGTCACGGAGCTAGCGCGGCGGCAGTAACTGCCTACGCTAGCTACGTAACCTGAAGTCACGTGCTAAATGAACGGACTTGCCGATGAGCGGCAAGTCCCTTCATTTCAAAAGTCCCGCGGACTTGCCCACTAACGGCGGGATTGTCCGCTGGACTTCCAAGTCCAGCGGATAATTTGAAAACAAAACTTCAAACTTTAGTCCGCCGTACTTTGGCGCCAAAAAGTCCGCCGGCGCCCACACACGAGGGGATTATCCGCTGGACTTCAGTCCAGAGGATAATCCCGCGGGATTGTCCCTTCGTGTGTACGCGGCATAACACATAAATATGCTTTGATCTAAACCATTCCACTGTAGCTCTGGCTGTATGTTTAGGTTTGTTGCCCTGCTGTAAGGTAAACTTCTGCCCCAGTCTCAACTCTGTTGCAGACCCTGTACACGCGGTCGGAAAATCCGACCACAAAATCCATTGGATTTTTTCCGACGGATTTTGTCCGACACTGGTGTTGCATACACACGGTCGGACAAAGTTGTCGGAAAATCCGATCATTCTGAACGTGGTGACGTTTGTTGCCTACGACGGGACTACATAGAGGCTAGTAGCCAATAGCTTTGGTCTTGTAATGTGATCTGAGCATGCGTGGCACTTTGTCCGTCGGAATTCGCTACACACGATCGGAAAAAGTCCAATAGGACTTTGTTGTCGGAAAATTTGAGAGCAGGAGATAAAACTTTGTCCGTCGGATTTTCCGATGGAGCCTACACACGGTCTGAATTTCCGACAGCATTGTCCGATAGGACATTTTCCGTCAGAAAATCCGACCGTGTGTATGGGGCATAACAGGTTTTCTTCTAAGATTGCCCTGTATTTGGCTCCATCCATCCTCCCATACAACTCTGACCAGTTTCTCTGACCCTGCTGAAGAAAGGCATCCCCACAACACAATGTGGATGGTGTGCTCAGGGTTCAGGGCGATGTGCTGTGTTAGTTTTCCACCATACATAGTGTTTTGCTTTTAGGCCACAAAGTTAAATTTTGGTCTCATCTGGCCAGAGCACCTTCTTCCACATGTTTGCGGTGTCCCCCACATGGCTTCTCGCAAACTGCAAACGGGATTCTTATGGCTTTTTTTTTCCAACAATGGCTTTTTCTTTGTACCACTCTTCCATAAAGGCCAGATTTGTGGAGTGCACGACTAATAGTTGTCCTGTGGACAGATTATCCCACCTGAGCTGTGGATCTCTGCAGCTCCTCCAGAGTTACCATGGGCCTCTGGGCTGCTTCTCTGAATAATGTTCTCTTTACCTGGCCTGTCAGTTTAGGTGGAAGGTGATGTCTTGGTAGGTTTGCAGTTGTGCCATACTCTTTCCATTTTTGGATGATGGATTAAACATTGCTCCATGAGATGTTCAAAGCTTGGGATATTTTTTTTAACCTAACCCTGCTTTATACTTCTCTACAACGTTATCCCTGACCTGTATGGTCTATTCCTTGGCCTTCATGATGCTGTTTGTTCACTAAGGTTCTCTAACAAACCTCTGAGGGCTTCACAGAACAGCTGTATTTATATTGAGATTAAATTACACACAGGTGGACTCTATTTACTAATTAGGTATCTTCTGAAGGCAATTGGTTCCACTAGATTTTAGTTAGGGATATCAGAGTAAAGGGGACTGAATACAAATGCAGGCCACACTTTTCTGATATTTATTTGAAAAAAAATTGAAAACCAATTATCATTTTCCTTCCACTTCACAATTATGTGCCATTTTGTGTTGGTCTATCACATAAAATTCCAATAAAATACACTTACGTTTTTGGTTGCAACATGGCAAAATGTGGAAAATTATAGTTATAAATATTTTTTCAAGAAACTGTATTGCTTCATTCCTGTGATCCAGATTTAGCAAACAGCAGGCAATAGCCCACTGTAGACTGAACTTACATCGCTGGAAAAGGCCCTGGAAGAATCCCGACTTTAATGTTGGGATCCACCCAGATGCCTGACAGGCAGTTGGTTCAGCCTGTCAGCACATCATCCCCTCTCTCTGCTCTGTGAAGACAATAACGGAGCAATCAGCTGTCATGTGATCGCTTTGTTCTTGGTCTAAGGCCTAGCAACAGGCATTTTTGGTAAGTAAATAAAATTATTTTTTTCAAATGTTTTTTTATAGATTTTTTTGAGAATGTTAATGTAATTTTTTATTTTAGGGTGGACCTCCTCTTTAAATTTGGCACAGGGCACAGGCCAGTACATCTGCATTAGTTAAAACCAGTGAAAAGAGAACTACACTATCAAACATGAACTACCAGGGGCACACAAATTGAAATTAACATCACTGGTTGATGGTACTGAGTATACAGAGGTATGTAGTCAGCAGATGGGGCAGCTCAGTGGCTAAGTGGTTAGAACTTCTTTCCAGCAGCACTGGGGTTGTTGGTTTGAATCCCAACCATGGCACTATCTGCCTAGAGTTTGCATATTCTCCCTGTGCCTGTGTGGGTTTCCTCCAGGTACTCGGGTTTCCTTCCACACACAAAAAGACATGCTGGTAGGTTAACTAGCTCCTGTCTAAACTGACCCTAGCATGTGTATACATAAATGTGAGTTAATGAGCTTACAATCTAAGGTCCCTGAGGACACAGACTCATGTGAATGTACAATATAGTAAGTGTTGCGTAAATTGACAGCACTATATAAGTACTTGCAATAAATAAAGAAATTCAGGAAACTCTAGGAACATACTTTTTGCTCTGTGAGGGATAGGCACAGCCACATTCTTGCTTGGATCACTGTCCTGTGGTTTGGGAGGTGATGCAGTGAAGCGACAAATGCCTGGTTCAGAAGGAGTGCTCATGGAGGTCATACTGTCCCCATTGTCATTGGTTCCTGTTGTCATTTGATCTGAGGAACTGTCTGAGATGAAGCATTCTGTAATCTCAAACTTGGCATGCTGTAGCTGTTCTTCAAGCTTGGCATGCTCATAGGCACGTGCAAGTTCTTCATATGTGGAGGATGCACTCTCTGTCGAGACCATGCTGTTCCGACCTTTGTCTGGAGAACAGAGAAATGGTCATAAAATTCATTCATCATAGCTATACAGACAAATCAGAGACACTATTACATAATGGAGACAAAAACCATTTACAATGGAACTACAAAAGAAATGAGCTTTGTATACTAAAAAGGAATTCACTAGAGCACACAGTGCCAATATGAAGCCTAAATTCCGCAACATTCTAATTATATCGATTCAAGTACTGGCAAATACCTTAGGGTATTACGGGTAACAGTATCTGAAACATTCACACAGCATGGCATACATGCTCTGTTCTGTTTTCCTGAGCATGCGAATGACTGACTGCCCAACACTACTGTCTGCATTGAAGTCTGAATCACTGTCGCCACCCTATAACTATAAATTAAAAGGAAGCTGTACACAGTGTTGGGTAGGTAAGTTGTAATTTCTAACCTATCCTTCTAAGAATGCTAAATATGATGTATTGTATAGTAATATTTTGTATTGTCTAATAATATTTTGTACACTTTATTTTATTCAGCTTTTTGTTCTTTTTCATGTTTTCCTACACCTCTACAGCCTGATAAAAAAAGGTCTAAAGAAAGCAATTAATTGAGTGCATCAGTGCAAACAGCATCTGCTGTTCTGTATCTTTAGATTACCCATAGTTTGTCAAATAATAAATGTATATTTTTAAAATAAAGAGTACATATTACAAAAAAAACACTATAAAACAATATTTTAAGAAATATATATAGTCTAACACATTGTACTCCCATTCCCTTGCTATCCCCTCTCCTTCTTGGTCATCTGCTCTACCTGCCTACCTACATATCAAGATCTTACTAGCCATTTCTTATCTCTTACTATCCGTCTCAGTTGACATCATCTGTTGGTAACTACTCATCTAGCATGCTGCCAAAAACTGATTGTGAAACCTCTATCTACACTTTATGAATGTATGACTTCTTAGGATAAACAGTTGCGACCTCCTTAACTGTATTTTTGAGTGATATTAATTGTCGACTCTGTGCACACTGAGGACTAAAATTTGTTTTTGCAAAGCCAGCAATGTCTTAATGGGTATATTGCTGTATGCCATACTTTGTTATAACCTCCTGCTTGTCAGGTGCCCAGACCCCCCTTTTGAACTGATGGGGCCTGGGCTCGATACAGGAGGATGGCCCTGCTCCAGACACACCCCCTTCTGTGTCAGGGCCAGAGCTCTGCAATCAGCAAGGCACATGAGCTTTCCTTATTGCACATGTTATAGGTCTGGTTAAGCAGGGGGCTTATTGGACCTCTACTTAGAGACCACTGCTTTTCCACATAGAGCAAGGGTCCCACCCTGTAGCTGCTGGTACGTGACAAGCTTTTATACTCAGGCTGTAGTTGCTTCAGAAAGAAATGAACTTAAAAGACATAAGACATTGAAAACCTTTTGTTTTTATACACCTAAACTGCATTCAACTGATTAAAACTGATAGTTCAATTGGACTATTTGGGAAGTATGTTATAAGAGAAATATCTATACTTAAAAACATGATTAGCAAATACTTAATAAACAAACCTGTATCCTGAGAAAGACTGGCACTGTAACTATCACTCTCAGTCACAGTAATGCCATGTTGAGACCCCACCGTCCTCCAATCAGAGGTCAGAGTTCGGGCAGGAGTGGAACTCTGGCACTTTGTGAGTGTCCATTGGCTTGAGTATCGGTTTCTTGTGCTGTGAGCAGACTTTACACTTTTTCGAGAAACTGGATCTAAAAGAAAATAATTTGTTTGATTTGATAAGAGAAGTGATAAAACATGCTACACCAGAATAAAATTAACAAATAAAGGGGAAAAAGAAATAGCAGCTAAACCTTTGATACAATTTGACCACGCCATTCCTTTTATTATCTCATTTAACAGTACCTGTGCTTAAAGACTGTAGTAACCTTTTTACTACATACTCTCTTTCCTGTTGCAGTTTTCTAGCAATTTCTAGATAGCAGCTGTGAAATCTCTAAAATGTGTAAAAACAATGTTTTTTCGATCATACTATACTAATCTATCTAAATCTGGAAAGATTCTGAAATCACTCAATAGTAAATGAAAAACAGGCAACACAATTAACACTGAACTCCAAGCAAACAGCTAAACACAAATTAAATACATATGGTAAAGCTGTTTCACCTGTGAAATTATTTGTATTTTTGTTTATCCAGTTCTCAGCTTTACACAACCTTTTCTCTGCTGCAGCAAGTAACACAGGTTTTGTCCTCCCCCAGTCTGTGACTGGACAGTGAAAGAAGAAGCAACAGACTGATGAGCTAATTTCTATCACTTTGCTCTCGGGGACTGCAAGAGGCTAATACCTAATCAGATGTAGGTACTTATATTGCTTACATTTAAAAATACATTTGATGATGTAGTCTTGAATAAAGACCTGCATTAATGTGTGTCTTTTACATTTGCCTGGAGTTCAGCTTTAAATTCCCAAAGACATTATGACAAAATAAATAAATACAACAGATGGTTACCTACTTTCTAAACTTATAAGATGTTATGGAATCCAACTACAACAATAGTATTATGGCTATCGTCATAAAAATTTCACCATATTCAGGCCCCATTCACACAAAAACGCAGTGATGGAAGGGTGTATTCTGTGTGTATTTCCTGCACTGCAGATTAATGCACTGCCCTTTTAAGAGTGTGTGGGAGCCAATGAATTGTGGGTCCTGATTAACTGAATGTGAACCAGCCCTTAAGCCTGTCATTATAAACTCACATCAGCCACACAGTACAAAATGCATTTTATTAAATAATGCATTGATTTATGTTTAATATACCACTGGGTCCAAGATATACAAATGCACACCAATAATTGTTTATACAAACACAGCATTAGCTCATCCCTATAATTCAAGTATTAATTACGCTTCTAGTTACATAATTTTCTGGAGTGAGTGATGTCTTTCAACCCCTATAGGTTTGGCCCAGAGGAAGGCAAAAACCCAATGGGCAACTGCAAAAAACCTTCCCTTGCAAGGGGGAAAACCCTTCTCCTCCCAATCTGGTTGATTAAATGGAATAAATGTTACTTTATTATTCTTAGTAATTATAACCGTGGTTCCATTGCCCCATTGCTCCAACTGTGCTCCATTGGCTCCTGCTGCTGTCAATCCCAGCTAATGAGCCAATAAGGAGATAGGGGGTGGGGCCGAGCTGCGGCTCAGGAATAAGCCTGCTTGGCCCCAATGGCAAGCTGCTTGCTCTGTGGGCAATCGGCAGGACGGAGGGGCCAAGAGTGCCAGTGAGGGACTAGCGAAGAGCAGGATCAGGGCTGCTCTGTGCAAAACCACTGCACAGAGCAGGTAAGTATGACATGTTTAAAAAAGAAAGTCTTTAATATCACTTTAAGTTCCTCTTCAAGGCTTAATTCACAAAGCAATAATGCCAAATAATTTATATTGTAGGGCAATTAAATTGGCTAGCTCAAAACAACAATCTTTATACATAAACTGCAATGCTTGAAGCTTATTAAACTGAGTTTTTTACTTAGGCATAACTGCCACCACCACTCATGAGTTAGGCATGTAATGCTCAGCTGGGAAATCGGGCTATATCTCTTCTCCATATAGTTTGCCATTAACTACAGTTTAGTTAAGAGAGATAAATATGCATTTTATAATTCAGAATTGTATTTGTCCTTTATAATTACTGTACATTTCATAATTCTTCATAAGTTTGTTTTAGCGTGCTTATATTATCAGATTTTCTTTGTCTTAGAATATGCTTGTAAAACTTCATGGTGTTTAACATAATTAGCAATCTGTTTTTTCAGCCTTAACCCTAGCTAAGTTAATTTTGTTTTTGCAATTTTATATCAAATTTCCTACATTTCAGGAATGACATTTTATTACTTTTAAGATAAAGGGATTTTGTTTTTTTTTGTTTTTTTGCCTTATCCTATCTAAAATGTTCCTATTCCGCCATATAAGTTTTTTTCTATCCTTACAGTTTGTATATATATATATATCATTAATTGGAGTTAGGATTTCTTACCTTGCTAATATTTTCCCAATCTACAATTCTAAGTATCTTCCTAAGCAGTTTATAGTTTACCTTCCTGCCTTCCTAAAGTACACAGCTTGGGTAGCGCTATTATTCAGTAGTCTATTAAATACTAACTGAAATGCTATCTCACTCTGGCCATTGTTATCCAGAGATTTTAAAACCTTTGGTTTAGGCATACTATCTGGTCCAACAGAATTTTCCCTCTCAACTGATTTGGCTACCACTTGTTTAAGAGAATTGAGTCTGTAAATGTGTTTTTCCTAGAATCACAGTGTTTCATTTGATGCAATGTTAATTACTGCCTTGGCGTTTCAGATAACCCTATCCCCCATTATATTACAATATTTCCCCTGATACTTTCCTAATCTTTCCCACCCCACATATTCCCACTTTAAATATCCCCCCACGTTTCCAACAATTATTTTGCACAGCACAGCTTTAGCCTCCTTAATAAAGGCCATTCCCACCAACTAAGCCCTACACTTTTTAGCCACTAGCTCCCATATTACTGCTGTCTTTTTGATATAACATCTGTTAAATGCTGAAGTATCTGCAAATACTAGATTGGAGGTCCTATATCTGTGTATATCCTTCTTCCCTAAAATAATTTTTGTGACCCAAACATCCTTCCTTAAAGTGTCACTAAAGGCAAAACATTTTATTCTATTTGGATGGAGTAAGGGAGATTTGTTTTCGCCATCTGTGTCCCATTGTAGAGATCTCCTTTCACTTTCATGTCCCATAGCTCAAAACAGGAAGAGAGAGAAAATCCATCCAAAGTGAGGGAATCCCGGATGTTTCACCAGAACTAGTGTCTCCATTGGAAAATTTCCCCTCTATTCCCATCCTGGTGTCAAAACAAAATTTGAGATTTTCTTTTAATTTCACTTTCGATGATAACGGTAAAACAAGACAAATAGAGAGGGTGAATTTTCCTAATGGGGGCACAGACGGAAATAAAACCTGACAAGAGTTCTAATCCCTCTTCACTCTATCTAAAACTAAAAATGCCTTTAGTGACACTTTAACTAAAGTTGGCCATGCATTAGTAGAATTTTGTTTGCAACTTTTTAATTTTAAAATTGTTCAATTTTTAATCGTTACATTTGGTTTCAACCTTAGTCATAAGAAAATTCAAAGGAGCAGGATGGATTTTCCTGAACAAACAAATTCCTATCAGTGAATGTGGTTTTCTTTCAGGAAAGTCCATTTGTTCCAAAATTGAATGTTAAATGCAAACTACATTTTTAAGTACTTTCGAATGACATTCAACATGTCATCAAATATACAGAGGATTTTCACATTATTTTTAATACAAATGTTCGAATGAATGTTCGTTCAAAAATCTACTAGTGTATGGTCAGCTTTAGTCTTTGGTCTCCTTGGCCCCACTTAACAATCTGTCCATCTGATCCGAAATATGGAGAACCTGAGCATCCAGCAGACAACATGATACATACCATTGTAGCTTTTGCAACAAAATAAACCATATGTTGTAAAATTGCTCCCCCCTACCAGCCCTATTCATCTGGATTTTCAGTTTTTCTATTCCAATTCTCACTGCAGCAGCCATTCAACTGGTTACAATACAGGCAACAACTTACTGGTTCCTGGTCGGATGTCAGACATATCAATAAGTGGCCCAGAGTTTTGGATCAATGCAGGGTGATGCAAAGAAACTCCAGTACAGAAACTCTGTGGGTTCACAGTTGGGCTGAATTCAGGGTCTGTTACCGGCAGTGTTGCTTTATCATCTCCTGCTCAAGAGGCAAATACAGAGACAATGTTATTATAAAGATTCAACACTATATACAGATATCTTATGAATTAGGATGCAATCATTTATTTTTTTAAGGCTGTGGAAAAAATAGAACTTCATAAGTTGAAAGTCTACCAAAACATTGAGACATCAAACAAATAATGCAAACAGAAAAGTACTCTAGTAACAGCCAATCAGAATTATTCTTACTGACCAGTCATAGACTTGTTCAGCCTGGTGGTATTGCACATTGCATATTTTCCTTGAATAAATCCAGTTAGTTGGTCTACCCAAATAAATTAAGCATGCGTGAGTTAATATAATAAAAATAAGTGTGGTCTTCACACAGATAAAAAACATGGCTAAACTATGTAGATAGGTTGCATTTATACAGATGTGGAAATACAGCTACTATTTTTTACTAGTTTCCTTCACCTCCCATACAAGTAACATTTCCATTGACACACAATCTGTCTGTCCTAGTTGTGCAATACCAAAATTGTTTCTGAAACCACCATAATTGACCACGTCCGGTGACTTATAGGCAAGTTTTCAGACATATTTACATTTTTGGGGTTTTAATTTATGTGCGGTGAAGGTATGGTGAATCTTTTATATTTTGTGATTAACAATTTTTCATTAAACTTGGATTTTTTCCAAGAGACACCACAGTTTGTTCCTTTTTGAAGCCCCTTTGATGGGCACTCCTTTGTGTTTTCATCCCCTTTTCCCCTTCCATTAACTATAGGCTCCAGGAACACCACCCATTGACTTGGTGAGTCGGTTGTTAGAATTAGATATTTATTTCTAAAATAAGTATTCAGATATTAAAAGGAGCGATGGACTTTTTTTTCCAGTTTTTACAATGTATGTACTGCAAGTAAGAGTAAAAAGTGTACTGCATATACTGTAGTGGGGAATACATGCAGTAGGCAGTGAGGTTTTTCCTAGCTGACTCTCACCCATACACTAATGACATCAGAGATTACCAACTAAGCAATTCAAATCAGTGTTATTGCTCATTCTGTATTTCAGTAATCCAAGGCTAAGCAGTAACTATCCAGATCAGATAAAGAAAACCTTATTTAGCTAGAATTTTAAATGAACTAAATTAATTTTAAATGAATTATGTATCATGCATGCACAACAATTGCAGTCTACAAAATAAGGCTGTTTTTGTCAGTAATCAGCTAATCAGCTAGTATGGGATCTTCTCAACCAAGCTAAACTTTTTGCATGGTGATCTGTTCTGTGTGTGCTTTAAGTCAGCTTTGAAATGTTTATTGTTTTCACAAGATTTAGAAGTTCAGGCATTGGGGTACTTGCTTGCAAGCTGAAAAACTACATATATGGCTGTCCTTATACTATAATCGTGCAATAATTGTAAAAAAAAAATCTTTTAAAGTTGCCCACATGCAAGCATTTTCAGGGTCCATAGCTCCTGAGCAGTTTTAAGCCTATATGAATCAAACCTATGTTACGGATTTGGGTTCCATGTAGATTCTTACCAAGTTGCTTCACACCCTCTTTATCTTCAATAAGAAGTTGGACTCTGGGGATATCGATGTGTAGCCTTGGCCCGGCTGGTGGTCCCTTCACAGGTGTGTCAAAACTGCGGTTGTTTTTGCTGGTATGGGATGTCAGAGAAAAATCAAAGAACCGCAGACAAACAATATGGATAGCTATATGTTGGGGCAAAGCAAATTTTACTTACCTGATTAGCATCTCTGCCAGACTTTTTGCATCTATAGGAAGAAAACATCAGTTAATAAAGGGCCAACTTGTTATTTTAATAGCCTACCTCTACCATAACATCCACAGATCATAAACACAATGAAGGGAATTTATCAAAGCTGGAACAATTATGCGTGGCAACCAATCAGCTTCTTTCATTTTAAAGCTTACCCGAACAAGCTGAAGATAGAACTGATTGGTTGCAATGCACCGCTGCTCCAGATTCTGCCTGCTCCAATTTTGATAAATGTCCCCCATTACTGTATATCTCAGAAGTATGAGACCACTTTGTTTTAGAAACCACGGTCATAGTTTTGAATCTGCCTCTGTGTTAGTGTCCAAGTAAAACACACTTATAATAATGCCACACATTTGTCTGTCTTACAGTCTGCAGGTCCTGAGTATACATTTTCATGTGCCTGCTGGGGAAACAAAGGCTTTTTGGCAGTCAGACCATTTGCTAATGTACAAATGCTGTCAAATGTCTGTGGGCAGCCTTAGGGCTAAGCTACATTGAAGATTTTAATCTCTTGCTGTTCAGCAATGTAGATTCTTATCAGCAATCATGTCAATTACAACACATTGAAATCAGTGTGCTTCTACAGACATGACTGCCAACATGTGGTTAATCTCTCAGTAGAAGGAGATTAAAGGGAACCTGTCGTTACTAGAATAAGGCCTCTTTCACACTGGGGCGGGAGCCGCGGCAACGGTAAAGCAGCGCTATATTTAGCGCTGCTTTACCGTCGTTTTTACCCCCAGCGAGTGTTCGAAAAAGGGTTAAAATCCCCCGCAAAGCGCCGCCGCTATTTTTAGCGCTGTACCGCCTGAAAACCGCCCCAGTGTGAAAGGGGCCTAAAGGGACTGCCATTGCTGACCTTCTAAAAATGGTAGTTGCCTGGCTGTTGTATTTTTTGATTCACTGACCCGAAACAAGCAAACAGTGAGGGAACTTGGAAAGTTAGTGGCTCCAAATACTGAAACAAAAGAGTCAGTATGGCAACCAAGCAACAAGCATTTTCGGAAGAGCAACAAACTGGAAGAGTACCAATGTCTTTCCAAGGAACTACATTTTTATTGAAAAACAAAGTTCCACAATTTCGTATTTTGTGATTCACAGCAAATTCAAATATACAGTGTTTGACAGACTTTTGCATACTGGACAAGTGCAGAGAGACATAGTCTGCATTTAGCTACTAGCATGCAAACTGACAGAATATCAGAGACTACACTACAATGTTTTCGCAATGATATTTTCTGTTCGACTCTCATTTAAGCTTTTCACAAAGCTTAACAGACAATATTTTATCTGCACAGCACAGAGAATAGTGACTGGGGGAATATAATGTTTAACTGCTTATCAAATGCAAATATTGTAAAGTAAAGCTGTCCATAGATTTATTTACTCATTCCCCCTGTGCTATAGCATTTTGACAGCAGGATTCCTCCATTGTCAGAATACACAAATAACCAATAAATGACAAAAATTTGCGAAAAAAGCAATACATGTATCAAAATTCATCCAGTCCTTGCTTAATTGGCTAAATTAAATTTAGTCAATTAAACCCTAATGCCGCATACACACGGTCGGTCTTTTTCTGTCGGAATTTCTGACAGACTTTGGATTGAGAACCTGTTCTCAATTTTTCAGACGGAAAACCTTTCTATCGGATTTTCCGATCGTGTGTATGCAATTCCGACACGCAAAATTCTGACGCATGCTCGGAAACAATTCGACGCATGCTCGGAAGCATTAAACCTTTTATAGTGCTGTCGAACGTGTTTTATGCCGCTGTGTTACTGACCGTCGGAATTTGGTGTGACCGTGTGTAGGCAAGACAGTTTGAGCGAAATTCTGTCGGAATTCCGACGGAAAAACCATCAGACCGTGTGTACGCGGCATAAGAGCATTTTCTTCTCTACAAGTAAATAAAATGCATATGTGGATACATCTTACTCCTCTATGAAATCTAAAAAAAAAGCCTTATGCCCCGTACACACGGTCGGAAATTCCTGTGGAAAATGTTCGATTGGACCATGTTATCGGAAAATCCGCCCGTGTGTGGGGTCCATCGGACTTTTTCCGGCGGATTTTCCGACGGAAAAAATTTGAGATCCTGCTCTCAAATTTTCCGACAAAATTTTTCCGATCGTGTGTAGAGAATTCCGACGGACAAAGTGCCACGCATGCTCAGATCAAATTAAGAGACCAAAGCTATTGGTTAATAGCCTCTACGTAGTTCCGTCGTACGTAACGAACGCCACCACGTTCAGAATGATCGGATTTTCCAACAACTTTGTCCGACCGTGTGTATGCAACACCAGTGTCGGACAAAATCCGTCGGAAAAATTTCACGGATTTTGTGGTCGGAATTTCCGACCGTGTGTACGGTGGCTTAATCTGACATTTTAGAGCAGTCATTTTTTTCTATAATTTTTCTTTAATTTGCAGTCACTGCCTCAGGGACATCTAAAGATGTACAGTGGGGAAACAAAATATTTGATCCGCTGCAGATTATGTAAGTTTGGCCACTTACAAAGAAATTAAGGGTCTATCATTGTTATCATAGGTGTGTTTTAAATGATAGAGACAGAATATCAACCAAAAATCTGAAAAAACACATGATACAAATGTTATAAATTGAGTTGCAGTTCAGTGAGTAATATTGAATTTTGATCCCCAAGAAAAACATAATTTAGTACTTGGTGAAGAAACCCTTGTTGGCAAGCACAGAGGTAAGATGTTTCTTGTAGTTGGTTACCAGGTTTGCACACATCTCAGGAGGGATTTTGGGCCACTCCTCTTTACAGATTTTCTGTAAATCTTTAAAGTTTCTTGGTTGTCGCTTGGAAACTCAAAGTCTCAGCTCCCTCCATACATTTATACATAGGATTAAGGTCTGGAGACTGGCTACTTTGTTGCCTTGGCTGTATGTTTTGGGTCATTGTCATGCTGAAAATCCACAACCCATCTTAAGTGTTCTGGCTGAGGGAACAAGGTTCTCATCCAAGATTTTACAACACATGGCCGGGTGCACTGGCCCCTCAATGTGGCAAAGTAGGCCTGTACCTTTAGCAGAGAAACAGCCCTAAAGCATAATGTTTCCACCTCCGTTCTTGACTGTAGGGATGGTGTTCTTGGGGTCATAGTCAGCATTTTTCATCCTCCAAACACGACGAGTCGAGTTAATGCCAAAGAGCAAAATTTTGGTCTCATCTGACCACAGCACTTCCTCCCAATCCTTCTTTAAATAATTTAGATGTTCATTGGCAAACTTCAGATGGGCCTGTACATGTGCCTTCTTGAGGAGGGGGACATTGCGGGTGATGCAGGATTTCAATACATGGCTGTGTATTGTGTTACCAATGGTTTGTTTGGTGACTGGGGTCCCAACTGCCTTGAGATCATTCACAAGCTCTTCCTGTGTCGTTCTGGGCTGATCCCTCACTTTTCTTATGATCATCTATACCCCATGAGGCAAAACCTTGCATGGAGTTCCAGACCGAGAGCGATTGATGGTTATTTTGTATTTCTTCCATTTGTGAATAATCGCAGACAATAACAGTTGTCTCCTTTTCTGCCAAGCTTATTGCTGATGGTCATGTAGCCCATTCCAGCCTTGTGCAGGTTTACAATCTTGTTCTTGAGGTCCTTTGACAGCTCTTTGGTCTTGCCCATGATTATGAGGTTTGAATGGAAAAAGATTCTGTGGACAGATGTCTTTTATACACATAACGAGTTGTCGTTAGGAGCACCTTCTTAAAATGACAGAACTGATTTGTGTACCACATGAGCACATACTGTCGCCAGTCTGTAGGAGCCAGAATTATTGTTGGTTAGTAGATGATCAAATACTTATTTTACTCACTGAACTGCAACTCAATTTCTAACATTTGTATCATGTGTTTTTTTCTGGATTTTTGGTTAATAGTCTGTCTCTATCATTTAAAATACACCTATGATAAAATGTATAGACCCTTCATTTCTTTGTAAGTGGGCAAACAAAATCTGCAGGGGATCAAATAATTATTTTCCCCACTGTAATTGATGCCCTTCATAAATGTATGTAATCAGCTTGTTTAGGTGCTGCAATTCCACAGAAAATTAGATTCTTATTGGTTTACATGGGTTGCTGCAAT
The DNA here is from genome assembly GCA_028564925.1 of Lithobates sylvaticus. Classification (NCBI taxonomy): domain Eukaryota; kingdom Metazoa; phylum Chordata; class Amphibia; order Anura; family Ranidae; genus Lithobates; species Lithobates sylvaticus. The sequence continues at coordinate 110,679,448 of CM053035.1, read as the reverse complement.
TTGTTTATAGCTTGCTGCCTTGCTGGAACTTGTTTACAATGTATGACATTTATTTTTCTTGTGTGTATTCTATTAGACAATCCATTACATGGCTCTTCCTCACCTCTAAGCCTCTTCAGTCTCTTCTCTTTCCTCTTCTTACGTATAATAAATAAAAGTGCGACTCCTACTGTGGCCAGTATGACAGGACTAGCTATGGAAAAAAGCTTCTTGACATCATCACTCTCACCCTGAGCTGACTTAATGGGAGGAATAGTACCTAGGGAGTTAAAGTTGTTTAGATTAAGAATTGTTATACATAAAGACAATAAATCAGTAGTGCATTGTTTTTCTCAAGGCTGGATTACTGTAAATCTATTTAATAAAGCAGTGCAAAAAGTAATAGTAATGTACAAACCCACAGCAACCAATCGAATTTCAGCCACTTCAGAGAAAAGTGTCTTTTGAATAGCTGCTAAGGTTTACTGTGTTTTGCACATTGATATTGTCTGTATTCTTGGGTTTGGGTTCCCGATTCAGATCTTGATTTTTGGATCATGAAGCTGTTGACTTGTCCAATTCATTACCTGAGCTGAGAATATGATTAGAGTGAAATATTTCTCTTCCCATAGGAAACAATTCTATCTGTCATTTTATGTTGCAGGTTACAAAATGATAGTTACCACTTTGTAGCTTGCAATGAACAGATCTCCACACAATTCTTTCCTTCTTTTTTCATGGATAAAGTGTAGTGTAGTGGAGTATAGCAGCAAGGACGAGAAAGTCCCTTAACAAATATGTAAATTGTACTTTTTCAAATCTATGACCCCAAAGCATTTAAATTATCAGCAAGAACAAAAACTACTACCATGTACATTATCTAAAACTATAATTCTAACCATAATTATCTGTATTTAACGTTAATAGTAAAGCATAGAATCCTCCTTTCCTCAGGGCTAACATGAAAAACTCAATGATGTGTTAGCCCTGAAAAAGGGGGTTTCCATAACCCTCAAAATTTATTGGATGGTAACTTTTAATAAATATCATTTTTCAACTTGGCTGACTCACTTATTCATCTTTTTGGGGCTCTACTTCCTTGTACATTACAAGTTTCACCCAATATCTCAAAATAAGTAAAGGGTAACTTTGGGTTGACAAGCATCTTTTTGGTCTTCTTGTCATCTCAACAAGATCTGTGTATTTACAGTGAATATATATATTTTTAATAGGGAAAAGTAACCATTTCAACAGCAGAATTGCTGCCAGAGAAATACTTACTTCCATCGTAATCTAGTGTGGCAAACTGTGATGTCTCATTCCCACATCCAGCGCTGTTACAGGCCCTCATCTTTAGCTCATACCAAGTGGCCTCACGAAGGTCTGTTAGAAAGACATCACTAGTAACATTTGCACGGATGCTTTGCCATTGCCAACTATTTCGGGGGCGATACTCAAGGATAACAGAGGTAATTGGACATCCTCCACTGTTCCAGCCATGGAGGTTCAGCCGGGCATGAGTTGAATTCACATGAGTAAAAAGAGGCTGGTCTTTGTTGAAAGATGGCTCTGCAAAATATAACAAGATATAGTAATAAGAAAAGGACATAAAAAATGTTATCATAAAAATGAAAAATCTGGTATATCAGTTAGCACAGAATTCCAGACAAAATGCAAAACAAAATAAAAATAGGTTGTGTGATTACTATACACATACTTGCTTTTGGTTTTTGGATGCCTTGTTTGGCAGAAAAGTCCAACAATCCTTAAAAGTGGTTGCAAACCTTTAAAATAAAGTTTAAACAAAACATATTCCTCTCTAGTGTGTATCTCTTTCAATCCAGAGCACTAAGTATAATTCTGTCTGCTGCCTCGTTCCTCTGTTTGTAACGCCGAGCGCTCCGGGTGCCTCCTCCATCCCGGAGCGCTCACGGCGTTCTCAGCCCTGCGGCGCCTCGGTCGGCTCCGCTGACCGCAGGCGCCGCTCGGTTCTTCCCATGCGATCCTCGTGGCGGCCTCGGTCCGCCCGGGGATCGCATTCCATTCCCCCTGCCTCTCTCCTCCTACCTTCCTGTGCGCGCGCGCCCCCTGCTCCTCAGGCGCGCGCGCGCGCACACCACTGTCAGTCTTAAAGGGCCAGCGCACCAGTAATTGGTGCCTGGTCCAAATTGAAAGTTACACCCAGAACACTTCATAAACCCACTTCCCCTTCCTGTCCTGGCCGGATCTTGTGTTGCCTTAGTGCCCAGTGAAAGCGTTAGTGTGTTTTGCCCCTTCTGTGTATCCAGACCTTTGCTGTTGCCCCCGACTACGAACCTTTGCCACCTGCCTTGACCCTTTGCTACGTCTGACCTTCCTTCTGCCTAATCCTTGTGTACCGCGCCTGTCTCAGCTGTCAGTGGGGTCGAGTTGCTATTGGAAGACACGACCTGGTTGCTACCGCCGCTGCAAGTCCATCCCGCCTTGCGGCGGGCTCTGGGGAAAACCAGTAGCAACATTAGAACCGGTCCTCCAATACAACCCGTGCTATCGCCCCATTGGCATAGGGGATCCACCTCCTGTTCCCCGCTGTATCCGGAGCGTGACAGTAGATCCGGCCATGGATCCCGCTGAGGTCCCGCTGCCAAGCCTCTCGGATCTGACCACGGTGGTCGCTCAACAAGGACAGCAATTGGCGCAGTTGACTGCTATGCTACAGCAGCTTCTGCCATCTCCACCGCCACCTCCTGCATCTCCTCCTCCACGAGTTGCTGCTGCTAGGATCCGCCTGTCTCTTCCTGACAAATTCAATGGGGATCCCAAGCTGTGCCGAGGGTTCCTATCCCAGTGTTCCCTCCATCTGGAGATGTTGTCGGACCAGTTTCCCACAGAACGGTCAAAGGTGGCGTTCGTGGTTAGCCTGCTATCTGAGAAGGCCCTGGCCTGGGCTACACCGCTTTGGGACCGTGGCGATCCTGCCACGGCTTCAGTTCCAGCCTTCTTTTCGGAAGTCCGCAGTGTCTTCGAGGAACCAGCCCGGGCCTCCTCTGCCGAGACGGCTCTCCTAAACCTCGTCCAGGGGAACTCTTCCGTGGGCGACTACGCCATTCAGTTCCGCACCCTGGCATCAGAACTCTCCTGGAATAATGAGGCCCTCTGCGCAACCTTCAAAAAAGGTCTATCCAGTTATGTCAAAGATGTGCTGGCTGCACGAGAGATTCCTGCTACCCTGTCTGAACTCATTCAGCTGGCCACCCGCATAGACATGCGCTATACCGAAAGACGCCTAGAGCTACGCCAGGAAAGGGACTTTGGTCGCGTCAGGCGGTTTCCTCGCCTAGCGCCTCTCTTCCAGAATCCTCTGCAACCAGTTCCTGCTCCCCCGGCTGAGGAGGCTATGCAAGTGGATCGGTCTCGCTTGACCACACAAGAGAGGACTCGCCGCCGAGACCATAACCTATGCCTTTATTGCGCCAGTTCCGACCATTTCTTAAAGGACTGCTCTATCCGCCCTCAGCGTCAGGGAAACGCTCGCACCTAGCTAACGTAGGAGAGGCGCTGCTAGGTGTGGATCCTTCCTCTCCCCGTCTGACCATTCCTGTGCGGATTTCCCTGACCAAGAGATCCTCTTTCTCCACCGTGGCCTTTCTGGACTCTGGTTCAGCAGGAAACTTCATTGAAGCTTCACTCATCAACAAATTTAATGTTCCAGTTACTCGTCTCCTCAAGCCCTTTTTCATCACCTCTGTAAATGGTCAAAATCTGAACTGTATCGTGCGATATCGCACTGAACCTCTTCTCATGAGGATTGGAGTTCTCCATCATGAGAAGATTAGCTTCTTGGTGTTACCCAACTGTACCTCAGAGATCCTTTTGGGCCTACCCTGGCTCCAGCTACATTCTCCTACCCTCGACTGGTCCTCGGGGGACATCAAGAGTTGGGGTCCTTCCTGCCACTGGCATTGCCTCCAAGCGGTACCCATTAGACAAGTTTCCTACGCTCCTGCTCTGCCTAGTCTTCCCAAGCCTTACCAGGACTTTTCCGATGTGTTCTGCAAGAAGCAAGCGGAGGTCTTGCCACCACACAGACCCTTCGATTGCCCTATTGATCTCCTCCCTGGTACCACCCCGTCCCGTGGCAGGATCTACCCTCTCTCCATCCCTGAGACACAAGCCATGACTGACTACATTCAGGAGAACCTCAAGAGAGGCTTCATCCGCAAGTCCTCTTCCCCTGCTGGAGCGGGGTTCTTCTTTGTCGCCAAAAAGGACGGATCTCTACGTCCCTGTATTGACTACCGTAGTCTTAATAAAATCACGGTAAAAAACCGCTACCCACTGCCCCTCATCTCAGAGCTGTTTGACCGTTTACGCGGAGCACGCCTTTTCACCAAACTGGACCTCCGGGGCGCATATAATCTCATCCGTATCCGTAAGGGCGATGAATGGAAAACCGCCTTTAACACCCGTGACGGACACTTTGAATATCTGGTCATGCCCTTTGGGTTATGCAATGCCCCTGCGGTCTTTCAAGACTTTGTAAATGAGATTTTCAGAGATCTGCTGTACACCTGTGTTGTTGTCTACCTGGATGATATCCTGATTTTCTCCTCCAGCTTGGAAGAGCACCGTCTTCATGTCCGTCAAGTGCTCCAGCGCCTCCGTGATAACCGTCTTTACGCCAAACTAGAGAAATGTCTCTTTGAACGCGGCAGTCTTCCCTTCCTAGGGTACTTGGTCTCGGAACAAGGTCTCCAAATGGATCCGGAGAAACTCTCTGCCGTCCTGAACTGGCCACGTCCTACCGGGCTACGGGCCATCCAGCGTTTCCTCGGGTTCGCCAACTATTACCGCCAGTTCATTTCCCACTTCTCCACCATTGTTGCGCCTATTGTGGCACTAACCAAAAAAGGTGCGAATCCGAGGTCCTGGCCTACTCAAGCTGATGAGGCCTTTAACCGCCTCAAGTCCGTCTTTGCCTCTGCGTCCGTCCTATCCAGGCCTGATCCCCTCAAACCGTTCTTCCTGGAAGTCGATGCCTCCTCGGTGGGAGCTGGAGCCGTGCTTCTCCAGAAAGACTCCAAGGGCAAGCACGTCACCTGTGGTTTTTTCTCCAAGACCTTTTCCCCTCCTGAAAAGAACTACTCCATCGGAGACCGGGAATTGCTGGCCATCAAGCTTGCACTTGAGGAGTGGAGGCATCTCCTTGAGGGGTCCACTCACCTCATCACGATTTTCACTGATCACAAAAATCTGTCTTACCTCCAGTCCGCCCAGCGATTGAACCCACGTCAAGCTAGGTGGTCGTTGTTTTTTGCCCGCTTCAACTTCGAGATCCATTTCCGTCCTGCAGACAAGAATGTCAGGGCTGACGCCCTATCGCGTTCCACCGATTCTTCTGAGTCTGAGTCTCCGGTACAACACATTGTACCCCCTGAGTGTCTGATCTCTTCCGCTCCTGCCGCCTTGCTGCAAGTTCCTCCTGGAAAAACCTTTGTCTCTCCACGTCTTCGTCTTCAGACCCTCAAATGGGGTCACTCCTCTCATCTCGCCGGCCATCCTGGAATCAAGAAGTCCTTCCAACTGATTTCCAGGTATTACTGGTGGCCCTCCTTAAAAAAGGATGTGACGGACTTCGTACAGCCTGTACTATATGTGCTCGAGACAAGACCCCTCATCAGAGACCTGCGGGCCTGCTTCACCCTCTGCCTGTGCCCGAACGACCTTGGGTCCACATAGCTATGGACTTCATCACGGACCTTCCTCCTTCCCACGGCCACACTACCATATGGGTGGTCGTGGACCGTTTCTCCAAAATGGCACACTTCGTCCCGCTTCCAGGTCTCCCTTCTGCGCCTACACTTGCCAAACATTTCTTCCTCCAGATTTTTTGTCTTCATGGACTTCCATCTCACATCGTCTCGGATAGAGGCGTCCAGTTCGTATCTAAATTTTGGAGAGCTCTCTGCAGTCAACTGAAAGTCAAGCTGGATTTCTCCTCTGCCTATCACCCACAGTCCAACGGACAAGTGGAGAGAGTCAACCAAATCCTTGGGGCCTACCTGCGACACTTTGTCTCTGCTCGTCAAGACGATTGGGCTGACCTCCTGCCCTGGGCCGAATTCTCCTACAACCTGAAAGAATCGGAGTCCTCCTCTAATTCTCCCTTCTTTGTGGTTTACGGCCGTCATCCTCTTCCCCCCCTACCCATCCCCACTTCTTCCGGAGTCCCCGCTGTAGACGAAGTCACCCAAGAGTTGTCGTCTATCTGGAAAGAGACCCAAAAGTCGCTTGCCCTGGCCTCTTCTCGCATGAAGGAACATGCTGACTGTAAAAGAAGACCTCCTCCTGTCTTCTCCCCGGGTGATAGGGTGTGGCTCTCCTCCAGGTACATCAGGTTCCGCATCCCCAGTTATAAATTGGGTCCCCGCTATCTCGGTCCTTTCAAGGTCAAGGCTCGGATCAATTCCGTGTCCTACAAACTACATCTTCCCCCTTCTCTCCGCATCCCCAACTCCTTCCACGTTTCCCTCCTTAAACCCTTGGTTCTTAATCACTTTTCCCCCAAGGTCTCCGCTCCTGCTCCTGTCTCCGACTCCTCCGACATCTTCTCCGTTAAAGAGGTCCTCGCCTCTAAAACCATCCGGGGTAAGCGGTTCTTTCTTGTTGATTGGGAGAATTGTGGTCCTGAGGAGAGATCCTGGGAACCTGAGGGTAACATCATAGACAAAGATCTCATCCTCAGGTTCTTGGGCTCCAGGAGGAGGGGGAGACCCAGGAAGAGGGGGAGGCCCAAGGGGGGGGGTACTGTAACGCCGAGCGCTCCGGGTGCCTCCTCCATCCCGGAGCGCTCACGGCGTTCTCAGCCCTGCGGCGCCTCGGTCGGCTCCGCTGACCGCAGGCGCCGCTCGGTTCTTCCCATGCGATCCTCGTGGCGGCCTCGGTCCGCCCGGGGATCGCATTCCATTCCCCCTGCCTCTCTCCTCCTACCTTCCTGTGCGCGCGCGCCCCCTGCTCCTCAGGCGCGCGCGCGCGCACACCACTGTCAGTCTTAAAGGGCCAGCGCACCAGTAATTGGTGCCTGGTCCAAATTGAAAGTTACACCCAGAACACTTCATAAACCCACTTCCCCTTCCTGTCCTGGCCGGATCTTGTGTTGCCTTAGTGCCCAGTGAAAGCGTTAGTGTGTTTTGCCCCTTCTGTGTATCCAGACCTTTGCTGTTGCCCCCGACTACGAACCTTTGCCACCTGCCTTGACCCTTTGCTACGTCTGACCTTCCTTCTGCCTAATCCTTGTGTACCGCGCCTGTCTCAGCTGTCAGTGGGGTCGAGTTGCTATTGGAAGACACGACCTGGTTGCTACCGCCGCTGCAAGTCCATCCCGCCTTGCGGCGGGCTCTGGGGAAAACCAGTAGCAACATTAGAACCGGTCCTCCAATACAACCCGTGCTATCGCCCCATTGGCATAGGGGATCCACCTCCTGTTCCCCGCTGTATCCGGAGCGTGACACTGTTAGCTGTATATGTCACTTCTGACAAGTTTTCCTGACACTAAGAGGTAAAAAGTTGACAGGGGAGGAACCTCCAGCACACAACCTGTGACTAACATCCTCAGCTTTATTCCTGTGTGCTATCTGATGGGTGGGTGTCCCTTTTTTTTCCCAATCAGCTCTCACTAAGCTCTGCAGAGCATAACTTTAGCTCCATGCCCCCGTTTTCTGAAAGCTCAGACAAGCTGTATAAATGCTATACTTTGAATGACTGTAGAGAAGAGATGACTGCGGATAAACAATTACAATTTATGTATGAGGATTTATTTCACCTATATTTTATCTAAAGTCTACCATTAGCTCCTTTGTTTTATTGACATTAAGCTGCAAGTTGTTATTTCTGCATCATGTCAATAAATTCTCCATCTCTGTATGATAATCATGGCGTCAACTTCAAACTTAATGACTGAGCACCCTTAATATGAGAAGCACACAATATATAAAGTAAGCTATAACAGGCTAAGCACCACCCTTTAAAAAAAAATTACAAACATGCTCCCCTTGTTTTTGTACCTCCAATGCCTGTACCAGGCTTTTTTGTTGAACAGTAATAATTTGTAGTTTTAGTGAATAGTTAATGTATTAGGCATAGACGAGTGCTAAGTAACTACTGTTATAGAAGGATGTCATAGTATGATTTCCCCACCTCTCCCATGAGTCTTGGCCTCTATGATTTCACTGATTCGTCCAGCACCAACACTGTTTTTGGCTGCTAGCTTTACTTTGTACCATGTGCCACATCTTAAATTCTCCAGTCGGAATGATCGCTCAGAGGAACTGATGAACACGTCCCTCCACTCCTCACCATTATCTACAGAGTATTGAAGGACAAATCCTGAAAGAACACAAAGCAGAAAGAAAAATAGTTAATAGACCATTAATAAAATAATATACAGTATATGGATCATAGGTTTTATACATCCATCCACAGGTTTTCTTATCCAAAGTTTAGTTATCTATTGCAACTATTGTCCTTGCCATTCCTGAAAAATAACAGCGATCCCCTTGTGTTGGTATAATTCTGTTCTTATAATAGCATTGACATCAAATCCTACTTCCAGTGAGCTTGATCTATAGTACTAGGATGAAACATGTTTAAATAACAGAAGTCTCCTCTCTGTGCTGTTATTTCATAGGTTGTTTTCAAAAAAAGAAATTGAGTCAGCCAATAAGCTGCTGAACCTGTCAATTGTGAAACATTAAGGATAAAAGAAGCTCTATCATTTGTGATACTAAAGTGGTTTTCATTGGATTACTTTATTTATTAGTGCTTACTGTAGCCTAAAGATTTTGGTACTTTAAATGGAAATACAATTCTGGTGACCATTGTCATTGGAAGAGAAAATTAAAGCGGCTGTAAAGTCAAAATTTTGACTTTTACCTACAGGTAAGCCTATACAGGGGGTCCCCGGGTTACAAACAAGATAGGAACTATAGGTTTGTTCTTAAGTTGAATCTGTTTGTAAGTCGGAACAGGCACATTTTTTTAGTGTAGCTCCATCCAAAAAATCTATTACGTTTTTTAGATAACATAGAGAAGGGTTATCACCCCTGTAACATTTGTTTTGCTGTCTGTGCCCCTGTTCAGAAGATTTTACCTCACCTTCTGTCCCAATGACAATTGGATTTTGAAAATTTGGGGTTGTTAGGGAAACATGGACTGGTGATAAAGCATCAGTGGAGACACCTTTTTCCCATATTAACTCTTACAGGAGTGAATTTCCCTTCCTAGGGGTGGATTTCCTCTCACTTCCTGTTGTCTCCCTCCGTTTGTAAGTAGGAGTCGTTTGTAAGTCGAATGTTTGTAAGTAGGGGACCCCCTGTAATGAGGCTTACCTGTACGGTTTAGGAGATGTTCCCCGTGCAATGCGCCGCTGACTGCAGTGGCGCATGCGCACGGGGGATTCTCGGCTGAAAGGCCGGCAGAATCCGAACCCTGCCGGGAAGAAGTCTCCCGTGCGCATGCACGGGAGTGACGACATTGCGGCTCCAGCCACTCACAGCGCTGGAGTCGCGATGGAAGACACGCCGAGGCAACATGTCAGCGACCTCGGCGTGGACCAGGTGAGTTACTGACGCCTCGTTCTAAGGTAAGTATTTCATAATGAGCTAGTATGCGGTGCATACTAGCTCATTATGCCTTTTCCCTTACAGGTGTATAAAAAAGAAAAAATGTTTCAGCGGGTTTACTACCGCTTTAATGGAAATCTAAAGTTATAAAGTTCTCACTGGAACAGGAGCAGAGGGCAAAATTCCTAATGGGGACATTTATTAAATGTGAAAGTTGTATTTTATCTGGGACAGGAAATGAGGGACAAAACATCCCAATGTAAGAAAAGACAGCAATTAAAACCTGATAGATGTTAGAACATGCTATCAAAACTAGATCAATCATCTGTCTGGAGTTCTGTACATCTGGTTCTGTATTGGGTTACAAACATGTCCTTTGAAATTTTTATTTATTAAATGATTCTAAAATATGTATAAGTATGCTTGATATATCTGACAACTGCACAGTATATATTCTTTGTCAGGAGATGGAAGCTAATATTGCTTCTAGCTTTGCTACCAAAATTCTGGCTTTTTATCTAGGAGGACAGTGATGATAGCCCCATTTTTCAATGACAGATTTCTTTTAATATATTATATAATTACAACTGCATGTAAAATAAGGACTACCATTAAACATGTTTCTTATTGGTAAGAATGGACTTCACTAAATATTTGATATATTTCATTTCTAAAGACATCCTTTCTAAGGAACAGCAGTAGTCGCCTTCTAATCTTCGCAAGATGTTATTTTTCTAGTTACACCCATGTGATAACATTTTATGAAGATGTTAAAATACCTCTTATTGAGCTGCCACCGTTGTCCCCTGGGATCCATGCCAATGTGATTGAAGAGGCCGTGGACTTAGATACAGTGAGGCGAGGCTGATCAGGGGGAACTTCAGAAGGACCCAGAAAAATAAACAATATATTACTACTTGTGGTTGGACTTTTTAAAAACATTTTTTCTATTTTTGCCCCACTATATTACTCTTCTCACATTCCCATACCCTCACCTTGCACCAAGAGGTTTACAATAATTGTGTCAAATCCCCAAGTGTTGGTAGCTGTGCAGGTATAATAACCAGAATCCTCTGCTTTGACAGAACGAAGAGTTAGTGTGCCATTGGAATGAATTAATCTATGCCCATCCAATGCCACTGGAATAGCCGAGTCCTCACTGCAGTTTGAGAGAAAGAGGTTGAAAACATAATTATGATTTTAACACTGTTTTACAGCTTTGGCAGCCATACTGATCAAAATATTTACATGGTAATTAGCATGTCAATGTCTCTAGACCGGTATCTAATGTTTGGAAGCATCTCATGGGAGCAAAAAGGGATCACTAACTCCCCTGCATATACAGTGCCTTGCAAAAGTATTCACCTTGGCATTTTTCATGTTTTGTTGCCTCACAACCTGGAATTAGCATGGATTGTTTGAGGATTTGCATCAGTTAATTTACAGACCATGCCCACAACTTTGAAGATGTTTTTTTTTTTTTTTTTTGTGAAGCAAGCAACAAATAAGACAAAATAACCGAAAAAGTCAATGTGCATAACTATTCACCCCCCCCCCCCCCCTAAAGTCAATACTTTGTAGAGGCACCTTTTGCAGGTATCACACCTTCAATCGCATTGGACACGTGTTTATGAGCTTGTCACATCTTACCACTGGGATTTTTGCCCATTCCTTCTTGCAAAACTGCTACAGCTCCTTCAAGTTGGATGGTTTGTGCTTGTGAACAGCAATCTTTAAGTCTGACCACAGATTTTCTATTGGATTGAGGTCAGGGCTTTGACTAGGCCATTCCAACACATTAACATCTTTCCCCTTAAACCACTCAAGTGTTGCTTTAGCAGTGTGTTTGGGGTTATTGTCCTGCTGGAAGGTGAACCTCTGTCCTAGCCTCAAATCACACACAGGGTGGTACAGGTTTTGCTCAAGAATATCCCTGTATTTAGCACCATATTTCCCTCAACTCTGACCAGTTTCCCAGTCCCGACTGCTGAAAAATGGGGATGGTGTTCTTTGGGTGATGTGATGTGTTGGGTTTGCGCCAGACATAGCATTTTCTTTGCTGGCCAAAAAGTTAAATTTTAGTCTCATCAGATCAGAGTACCTTCCTCCATACATTTTGCGAGTCTCCCACATGCCTTTTCGCAAACTCAAAATGTGCTATTTTGTTTTTTGCTTAAAGTAATGGCTTTCTTCTGGCCACTCTGCCATAAAGCCCAACTCTATGGAGCGTACGGCTTATTGTTGTCCTATGTACAGATACTCTAGTCTCTGCTGTGGAACTTTGCAGCTTCTCCAGGGTTACCTTAGGTCTCTGTGCTGCCTCTCTGATTAATGCCCTTCTTGCTTGGTCTGTGAGTTTTGGTGTACGGCCGTCTCTTGGCAGGTTTGCTGTTGTGCCATGTTTTTTGCATTTGGTTATGATAGATCTGATGGTGCTCCTAGGGATCATCAAAGATTTGGATTTTTTTTATAACCTAACCCTGACTTGTACTCAACAACATTGTCACTTGTTTGGAGAGTTCCTTGCTCAGTGTGTGGTTAGTGGTGCAGCTTGCTTAGGTGTTGCAGCCTCTGGGGCCTTTCAAAAAGTTGTGTATATGTAATGACAGATCATGTGACTCTTAGATTGCACACAGGTGGACATCATTTCACTAATTATGTGACTTCTGAAGGTAATTGGTTGCACCAGAGCTTTTTATGGGCTTTGTAACAAAGGGGGTGAATACATACTCATATGCCAATTATCAGTTTTTAATTTCTGAAAAATAGTTTTATGTATATATTTTTCTAATTTTTTCTTCACCAACTTAGACTATTGTGTTCTGATCCATCACATATAATTCAGATAAAAAAAAAACATTGAACTAAAGGCTGTAATGTAACAAAATAGGTAAAAAGCCAAGGGGGGGGGGGGGTGAATACTTTTGCAAGGCACTGTAGGCACAGTGCTTTGACTGCTGAAGTACTTCTACATTTAACAGATTATTTGGTCTCTTGAACTTCTGAAATCTCTTAAGAGTCCGGCCAACAAACTTCCAACGACCTGATGGAGGGGCATATTTGTAAATCCTGAAACATGTTAGCAGTGATAACTGGTATGGCACTCACTTTTAATTCAAAGTGTTTGGATTCTTCCTGGGGTGCTCCTGGAGGTCCCCTGGTGTATGTGAGCTGCCTTAGCCAGAGCATTATGTTCAATTAATCAATCCTCTTTCTTTCCCATGATAATGGACTAGAATAGCCAAATATCTAATACCTTGCACCAATACCACTTAAATACGAACTGAATGGCTATTTGTTGTCTCCTCTCCTCAAAACATGCTCCTTTAACATACCCTGGAGAGAGAAGTTGGCTAAAATTGCTGTAGCCAATCACTACAATTCCCATTAATACGAACAAGCAATTAGCGGAACAAAGAAGGGAGGTTTTTGTAGTGTAGGGGTTTCAAGGGTTCAATGTTATACCAAGCAGCTGAATGAATAATTATTCACAGACTAACAGCTTTATAATAATCTGGTAGCTGAGCTGCACAGGGCTCTCTTTTCATTCCAGGTTGATAGTCAGCTTCTGGAATGTTTCCAGATATGATAAGATGTTATTTCTGCTTTATCTAATGTTAAAGTTGCAAATCCATGGCTTGTTTTAATCTATTAAAAAAAGGAACTACTGATGGATCTGTGATAGATGCCATCTAAACCTCAATTCAGGTGTCCGAGTACCTACAGCTCTGGGTCTCCCTGATTGGCCTGGCATGACTCTGAACTGCTATTTTTGTAACCAACACCACCATTTTCTGATACATAGACTACCACAAGAGACGTCCATGGTTCTTTGCAGGAGTGTCTGTGGGTGCCATCACCATCAGCAGGTGATACGTATTAAAGCAGAACTAAAGTTTTATATTTTTTAATACAAACTCTTCGAAATAGCAGGTAAAAACAGTAAATGCTTGCATACTTGCAAAACTTTATTAGGTTACACTTAATGCATATACTATGTTATCCATATCTTGCAGAGCCTATTCCATTTACTTCCTCATTATTAGTGGGAGGTGATGCAGGCAGTGCTACAGTCTGAGGGAAGTGAGGTGATTATTCCCTATCAGGAATTTCTCTGTTGGGGCTATTTTCATTCTTTGCCAGGAACCAAGAATGTATTAGTACAGTTCTAGTCCCACAATAATCTTCCCTCTCTCCTGCTCTTGTATCAGCTACTTGTAACTTGTTTCACTAAATGCAACTGTGCTGCCCCAACGGGGCATAGAATTTATATAGATTGTTCCTTAACCACTTTAAGACCAGCCTCGTTTTGGATTTTAGGTGTTTACATGTTTAAAACAGTTTTTTTTGCTAGAAAAAAACTTAGAACCCCCAAACATTATATATTGTTTTTTTTCTAACACCCTAGAGAATAAAATTGCGGTCATTGCAATACTTTTTTTTCACACCGTATTTGCGCAGCGGTCTTGCAAGTGCACTTTTTTTGGAAAAAATTCTATTTTTTGAATAAAAAAATAAGACAACAGTAAAGTTAGTCAAATTTTTTATATATTGTGAAAGATAATGTTACGCCGAGTAAATTGATACCTAACATGTCACTCTTCAAAATTGCGCCTGCTCGTGGAATAGCATCAAACTTTTACCCTCAAAAATCTCCATAGGCGACGTTTAAAAAATTCTACAGGTTGCATATTTTGCGTTACAGAGGAGGTCTACGGCTATAATTATTGCTCTCGCTCTACCGATCGCGGCGATACCTCACATGTGTGGTTTGACCACCGTTTTCATATGCGGGCGCTACTCACGTATGCGTTCGCTTCTGCACACGAGCTCGGCGGGACAGGGCGCTTTAAAAAAATATTTTTTTGTTTTTCTTATTTATTTTTCTTGATTTTATTTATTTTTACACTGTTTTTTTAAAAAAAAAATTAATTGGCTCACTTTTATTCCTATTACAAGGAATGTAAACATTCCTTGTAATAGAAAAAAGCATGACAGGTCCTCTTAAGCCCCATACACACGGTCGGATTTTCCCATGGATTCTGTCCTATCTGACAATGTTGTCGGAAAATCCGACTGTGTGTAGGCACCATCGGACAGTGTACGTCGGATTGTCCGACGGACAAAGTCCTATCTCCTGCTGGATAGATTTTTCGACAACAAAGTCCGATCACACCAAATCCGATCGTGTGTATCGAATTCCGACGGACAAAGTGCTACGCATGCTCAGATCACATTACAAGACCAAAGCTATTGGCTACTAGCCTCTACGTAGTCCCGTCGTAGGCAACAAACGTCACCACGTTCAGAATGATCGGATTTTCCGACAACTTTGTCCGACCGTGTGTACGCAACACCAACATCGGACAAAGTATGACGGACATGATCTGACGGACCTGGTCCTCGGATAATCCGCGCGTGTGTATGGGGCTTTAAATATGAGATCTGGGGTCAAAAAGTCCTCAGATCTCATATTTGGACTTCAATGAAAAAAAAAAAAAAAAATGTCATTTAAAAAAATGACATTTGAAAATTCCTCTTTAAGAGGTATGGGCGGAAGTGACGTTTTTGACGTCGCTTCCGCCCTCCTATGGTATAGAGATGAGTGGCGGCCATCTTAGCGTCACTCATCTCTATGCACAGGAGGGGAAAGGACCCGATCGCCTCCGCCGCTGCCGACGGTTCCGGCAAGCGCCGGAAGGCGCGGGAGAGCGGCGGGAGGGGGGGGCACCTCTCCCGCCGCCGATAACGGTGATCTAGCGGCGAATATGCCGCGATGACCACCATTATCGGAATGCCGACCGGCGCCTGAAGAGATGGATATCTTGGTTGTGGCAGCAGCTGCTGCCGTTACCGAGATATCCCTCTTCAAAAAAGGGACGTACATCGTCGTGCGTCGGTCGGAAAGTGGTTAACCATTTCTATGGACGTTTTATATTTAATTCACATGCTGCCATCTAGTGACCTTTTTTGGTAATGCACTTGTTTCTTATCTTCCTTTTCCCTTATGTTATGACACACTTCCTTTTATATGTAATGCTCCACCCTTCTTCCTGTATTTGTACTTCCTGTGTTATGGATGCAGCTAACAAGCCACATGTAGCAGGGCACATGTATTCTGCATTGTAAGCTACAGACAACATCATCTCTTGACCGCATAAATACTACAACCTATTCATCTGTTTGTATCCTGTCATCTGCTGTAACCTGATGTTCAGAATAAAAGCATCTTGTGGATGGAATTGGTATTTGGTGAGTTCAACCTATCTGATGAGGATTGTCCTCAGTGATTATATCTTATACAGGTCAGGCATAGAGGTCTCACAAGAAATAGTCGCTTCACAATAATCGGAGTTAGAATAGCAACTTTTAATCAATGAGAAGTCAAAGCTGTTGTTCTGTGCAGTAATGTAATCTATTCCTTATGGAAATATAAGAGCATAATGGTATACTAAGAGGGAGGTGTAGAGAATCATTGGCCTTGGTGCTATTTCTGCACAGTAGCTAAGAAACCTACTGAAAAGCTGCAAGAAACACAGGTATTAATGAACTATTTGTAACTGCAATATGTTCACATAAATATAATCTATAGTTCTGCTTTAATCTGACCCTTCATAAATCACATAACATTGGATCACATGTAGTCTGATATTACCCCCTTTTACCAATTTTTATTGGCAAAGCAAGTGAATAATGACTGAAGCATGAAATTGTCTTTCACTATACAGACTATTCCATTTCTTGTCTGTCAAAGGTCGCGTGTCACATAAGAAAAAGATCCAAAATTAAACTTTGAACAGTGCTGGAAAAATAATCCAAAGATTCATGGAAGAAATGAAGATACCAATGAGAAGATACACTGACTGAAATAAAGATACAACAGGTTGAAATATGCTAACATTTTGCATCAATTCCACATTAGTAGACCTGTGATTTGAAACTTGTAA
Source organism: Lithobates sylvaticus (assembly GCA_028564925.1). Lineage (NCBI taxonomy): Eukaryota > Metazoa > Chordata > Amphibia > Anura > Ranidae > Lithobates > Lithobates sylvaticus. The sequence continues at coordinate 110,662,923 of CM053035.1, read as the reverse complement.
AAACATGCATCTGTGGTTTAAGCAAAAATGTTGTGGATATCATTAATTAAGATGTTATAATGTTGGCAGGTATGACAATTTACCTGTCTTTAGTCCATTTAATGGCTGGTCCTGGCTCCCCCACTGAGCTGCATGGTAGACGCACATCTTTCATCCAAGGTGTACTTACAGTGCCTCCAAATGATATAATTTTGGCAGGAGCTGCAATACAAAAACATAGTTCTTTTATAGTTAGTAACAAAGGACAACATCGGTAAGGTGGATAAGACAATCTATGCCATGTGGCTAGGTATTTAAATGCAGATAAATACACAGCAATATATTGAACTTAAATTCCAATGTCTATGTTCTTCTAGAGCAGCGTTTGTACTGCATCAATTTTCACCAAAAAAAAAAAAAAAAGAAACTATATCAAATCCCTTTTCCATACCCTATTTTACTCTGTAAAATAAATTATGTTTATTTGGTGTCCTTCCTGCTAGTAGTTATTTTATAATACATGTGCATTATTTAATCTATTTGTTTCAAGCACAGTATGGTTCTTTCACGTAGACCCTGCTCTTGTCAAGACTAAGGGGGACACTGTAGAGACATTGCCTGGTGTTAATATGGCATAGATAAAATGTCAGAACCGTGTGATCGACATTGCATAATGTATATACAGTAAATATAGATCATTTGAAAATTTTGAAGACCAGGTGTTTAATGTTTTCTGTAATCAATTTTGTTTATTCACCTTTGCAAAAATGCACAATGGAATGCAATTTGTAAGAAATGTAAAAAGCATAGATACAATTTGTAAAAAAATGTTTTTGCCCCCCTGAGACAAATTATCACATGTCTTGAGCGAGTTCTCTTCTTCCTCTTGTTAAATTCCATTTTAGATGGCGAGGATGAAATGGCAAATTTTGAGCATGATTTGACACGGTGCACATGTAAATGTTAATTCCACTTCATTAAAAAATGCATCTAGGGGCATTATGCAGACTGTATGGGCTCCTGCGATTGGCTCTCAGTTTTCCCCAGCAGCTTTATTTCTTACAACACTGGGAGCCTACATAAAAAAGTATGTTATAAGCCTTGTATATAACTAACATTGAAAGGATTGTCTTTTTTCAATAAAAGTGGAGGTACACTTTAAGCTCACCCTTCAGGTTAAAGTAGCTAAATATATTCCAGGTGCATCAGAACAAAAGGTTTGCAAAAGCAGCCTCAGGAGAAAATCCTGCCCCCTGTCAGCAGCTGTAGGGTGGGGACCTTGCTCTCTTTGTGGAAGCAGTGATCTCTCTGCAGAGGTCCAACATGCTCCTTTTCAGAGTCAGGGCCAGAGCCCTCCAATCAGCAGAGAGCATGAGCTTTGTCAATGTGAGAACTATAAGTCTGAATTTGAAGGGAGTGTGTCAGACCTCTACAAAGAGATATCTTGCTCCCACATGAGGAAGAGTCCTACTCTACAGCTGTTGGCAGGGGAAAAGCTTTTCTTTTCAGACTGTAGCTGCTTTAGAAAGAAATCAAACTACGACATTGAACATCTTTTTTCTGATGCATCCGAAAATAAGTTTAGATGATACTGACTGAAGGTTCAGTTTGGCTTAAAACCTGGACTTCTTTGTTTCTATGTGTTAAATGCTCAGATTTGATACCTCCATACCTTTGCCATCTGGTGTAATCATTACTCTTTCGCTTACATTGCCCCGTCCAGCAGATGTAACTGCAGCCACCCAAAGCATATACTGTTGCCCTCGAAGAAGGTGCATTATTCGATAGTGAAGGAAATCAGGACTTGTCTCATACTCACTGGGAGCCTGCAAAAAAGGGAAACAACAGTGACATTCTAATAAAAATCAGCAGTTATTTAAGAAACAACATAATTAAAATAACAATGGATTAATACATTTCATGTGTGCTATGTGGCTTTAAGAGTTACACACAAGCAAGCTCCCTCATTCCTAATTAACTCTAATTAGCTGCCTCTTTTTAGCCTGCAGTGCCACCCTTTCCCATCTAGAGACTACAGGAAAAAAAACTTCAAAAGAATGAAAACTTCAAAGATTTTCATTTTATTCAGATGAAACTTCCTCCCTAAGAGAGGGGAGTGGAAGACCAGAGGGTGGCATAGAAAATGGAGCATGACGAAAATAGGATAAGTAGAGCTTGGAGAGAAGGAAGAGAGAATTCGGGAGGAAACAATGCACATGGAAAGAAGCAGCACAATAAAAACAATGAAAAATGTTAATCTATTTTTAGATATGCTGCTGTCTGTATGACTACTCTAAAGGCCTTTCATTAAAAAAATATATATTTTTCAATACATTTATAAAAAAATAAAAAGTACATTTTGAAAAGATAAACAGAATGCTCTACAGAAGTACATTAGTATATTTTTTTTAACCAATATGTGGTCTGTAGACAGGTTCTCTTTATTTTGATTTGCCTATGGCTGTGAGTAGTGTACCTCAAGGTTCAAATTTAGGACCACTACTTTTCACCATACATTTTGTTGTCTTTCTCTGGACCAACAATGCAATAATTTGCAACTATATTTTGAATGAATCTTTAGTTTATCTGTACCAGATAAATACAGAAGCATATTCAGTAACTGGTGTGAAAAACATTTTATTTTGACAGATTTGGTTTAGTGAGGACACTTTTGTTGGGGAATACTGCCTATTGACAGCAGCAAATGGCTTAACAAAAACTGTGGTAAAGGAAAAACTATAATGATTTTTAGCTAATTTTATTATTTTTGAAGTTTATATATGTGTATGCTAATATTTTATATCTGTTATTTTCAATACACATACTATTTTAATTTTACAAAAAACAATAACTACTATTCAAAGACAAAGGATTCTCAGAGCAACAATGGTTACCTAAGGAGACAGCACAACAGCAATAGATTACTTCAACAATGGCTTTGTCTAATAAAAATCCATATCTGGATCGAAAGTTGACTGGTTTAGAAGGGAATGTCCAAATTTCGATCAATGTGTGGCCATTGTGGTTGAAGAGAAGTTAATCTACTAATTTACCACCCCCAAGCCTGAAGGACAGTTAACTGGCCCTTTATTTAGAAGGTTTGGAGACCCCTGTTCTCAGTGCATTGAGCGTGTCCAATAGTTTGGAATATGGGTAACAAGTAAATAATGGACAGTTTGCATATTTGAATTTAGGCACTTGACATTCATGAGCAGATGTAAAGATGGAAAGATTAAAAAATTACTGAAGGTCCACGTTAAGTACATTTTAGAAACGAACCTAAAGGCCGTTTTTTCCCTCGCATATGCCGCAGATCGCGGCTCCCATGCGCATGCGCGGGAGTGACGTCATGCGGCTCCGCAAATCACGAGCCGGAGTCCGTCGCCCCGAAGGAAGAGGGCAAGAAGATAGACGCTGCCCACACAGGGGACGTCGCTGGATTCTTTTGCAGGTAAGTGGTACATAATGGGCTAGTATGCGATGCATACTAGCCCATTATGCTTTTCATTTGCAGGCTATACAGGGAGAAGAAGAGGAAGTAAAACCCATCAGGGTTTACTTCCTCTTTAACAGTCACAATGTCTGTGATGGTCTGCTCCTGTTGTGGAGAAGCAGGATAATTTTCCTTTAAATAGAGGCTGGTGACATCTCTTTGTGCAGTGGTACTTATCCAACTTCTCCAAATCTCTGGCATGGCAGTGTCATTGTAATCTAGAAAGATTACCTGTTGGGTTTGCCCAGGGCTGCTGTTAGAAACCGCACAGGGCTGCTCCCTACAGACAACCTGACACGGGGCCCCATACAGCCAATGATTCAGTTAAGAATGAACACAGTGGGAGATTGGTACTGATCACTCATTGTGTTCATTTAGTAAAGGAAGGGGCTGGTAAATATAATATATTCACCAGACCCTCCCCCCACTGTCCATCTTGAAGGATTTTATAGTGTGCTTGCAGCTGTTGACAGCAAGAAAAAGAGAGAAGAAATCAGCACTGCGGGGGTATGCGGGGCACACAGGGATACCTGGGCAGCAGGGGGAAATGTATGGTGCACAGGAAAGGTGATCAGTGTGTGTGGGGGGGTAATTACTGGAACTGATCCCCTGTATGGCTTTCTCTGCAGCAGGTGAAAGCCAACCGGAGGGAGAGGAGAAGAAGAAGCCAGCTTTCAGCTGCGGTGGAAAGCCACATAGGAGGTCGGCTCCAGTAATTGCCTCCCTGCCACACCGATCACCCTCTCTGCCCATATTTGATTCACCCTGCTGCCTGGGCCCCGTACTGGAGGACCAGTGGTACCCCCTTAGCCACGGCCCTGGAATTGCAGTCTGTAAAGCGTACTTGGAATCTGTTCATAGGTTTTAGAAGGAAGCAAGAACCTATTAAATGGCTAAATAATAATAAAAATATGACATAATAAAATACATATGGTTATATTAGTGGTGGACCAAGCCCTTGTGAAAAGGACTACTTTGGACCCATTTGGCATTCATCCTTGTTGCTCTCTATACATGCATTAGCTCTAGCCATTTGTGACTTAGCCAGTCCCTTTCCATCATGAATGTACAGAGTATCTACTGTATATTGTGGCTGCAAGTTCATTTGTACATGCTACCATTACCAATAGGCTCAGTGGTTATGACACAAGCCTTGGAAAGTTATGAATCTTTACTGAAGTTTTCTCCCTTATAAACAGTATTCTATCACTAGAGTGACTCCAATACATTAACCTTAAACCAAGTGTAATGAGGATCTGTACAACCCATTGGCATTTGTGGACAAATGATGCACAAATTTGCTTGTGCATGCCCACAGTTCATTTTCAGAAAGGCAAGTTCCCTCTTTGGCTTAATAATAAATTTTGCCCAATTGGTGCTCCAGAGGGAGGAAAGGTGGACCTGGGAGTTGGGGGCCACGAGTTTCCCAGATCTGAATGATAGCCTGAGTTTTACTCCATTTTTAAACACTTAAAGTGATTGTAAAAGCAGAAGTTTTTTTTTATCTTAATGCATTAAGTTAAAAAGCCTTCTGTGTGCAGCAGCCCCCCCCTCAGCCCCCCTAATACTTACCTGAGCCCCATCTAGATCCAGCAATGTTGTAGGATTGTCTCGGCTACCCAGGACTACCCTCCTCATTGACTGAGACAGCAGCATGGCGCCATTGGCTCTCGCTGCTGTCAAAATCAGTCAGTCAATCAGAAGAGAAAGGGGGCTGAATGGACACAGGAAGCTGTGGCTCAGCTCGGGTGTCCCTATAGCAAGCTGCTTGCTGTAGGGGCACTCAACAGGAGGGAGGGGCCAGGAACATCGAAGACGGACCCGAGAAGAGGAGGATCTGGGATGCTCTGTGCAAATTCACTACACGGAGCAGGTAAGTATAACATGTTTGTTATTTTTAACTAAAAAAAACAAGACTTTACAATCACTTTAAGTTCTGTGGGCAGTCTTATACACTAGTATTTTGTGTTATGTTATTTAATATGTTTTGATGCAGTTTTTGGGGGGGAACTTTTACATTTTGATTTTGTGATTTATTTGTTTTATGTATATTTGGTAAAATTTGGTACACTCCGATGTCAGGATTTGTAGTTTGAATGGTCCCTTTACTGACTTGCACATCTCTATGCCATTTGGTGTTTTTTTGCATAGAACGCTTGTCTGAAAGACCGGTTGCTCATGTATACGATTGTTTTGGAGGTTTGGTTTAACCATGAGCACGGTTACCTCTTCGCGCACACATGCGTGCGTCATGACATCGTGTGTACATCGTGACGTCATTGCGCACAGCACAAGTTCCAACATTTGGTGGTAATTTTTACAGTATTAATGAGCAGATCCCAGCACAAGTAAGTCACATGCCTCTGATGCACCTGGTTTAACTGGCAAAACTGGTCAGGCATCTTTTGATTATCCTGGCTTTCTTAGCTCTCATGGGTGTTGACCAAGACTCAGGACTGATAAGTATAAGTCTCTCTTATTTATGGATGCTTGGACATAGCACCTCAGTTGAATGGGCCTATGGCTGGAGTTTGCATACTTCTTGAATGTTGAACAACTCCTTTTAGCATGTGCAATTTATGAAAAGGAAAGGGATGCCTGGACCACTGGATAAGGACTGAACAGATGGAGGATGTTCTTTTTCTCACATAAGGAAGTCAGTGTTCAATGCTTGTTATAGTATAGGCAGGGCACAGCCTGCTACCTTTCTTCTTTTTTCACTAGAGCACATATCTATGGAGTCTGTATTATGCATGGGCACTGATGACTATGACAATCCCTCTAGTCTCTAGGCCTGAGGTGGGAGTCATCTAAGTGCAGGTGTGCATCAATTATGCCTGAAGTACCTGCTTTATTTGCATCCTACAATCAGTATTGAGAGTCAGTCTTGGTCTTATAAGATATGGACTTATGATAGGGCCATCTGGATTCCTTAATCTGACAACATGGAGTGTACAACCCAACAACTGGGGGATTGAATCTACACCATTTTGATTCCTCATATTACTGGGACTCAGTGTCTGTCATATATGTGATCATTTTCAAAAAGTTGAACAACCAAGTCCAGGTGGTTATAAATACAAATACCAATAGTAAGTGCCAGGTTAAGTTGTTTTTTAATACCGTTGTCCGATACTACTTTTTGTATGTTCCTCTGTGGTTTTCATGTTTTTAAATAAAGCATAATTTTTACTTTTGTAATTTTTGTATGGTGTGGTACTGGACTGTTCCCTGAAATACTTTTTTCGGGATTTTTTGTAGTATATATTTTTGAGGATAATGTGTGTGTGTGTGTGTGGGGGGGGGGGGATATTGTGGAGCCTAAGCCAGGTTTTAGATATTGAAAGAGAGCAGGCAGAGACTTTAATTACTAGCCTGAAATATCATAATTAATAACCAAATATACCAGAATAATAATGTATTCTAGGTTGAGCTTATGTCTAGTCTAATTGTTAAAAAAGCATGCAACACTAGCTGCTTGGAACAATAGGAAATATCAACAAGGACATCTGTTCTGTTAACAACTGTTAATTATAGGATGCCCACTTCTTTAAGCAGGAGACTTCTTTTTGCTTTTTATCATAAAGGGAAGGGTAGCAAAAATCTCCCTTAAAGGTAAAGGGTCGACATCAAAAACTTCCAGATTTGCTTTCCACATGATGGTAAATAATGTGTTCACATTTTTCATATATTAACCTATAACAATAATACTTCATTAGAAAAAGAAACTTACAGGCTGGCCAGATCCAGGAACTGAACAAAATATTGTATATTTTCGGATAATACCATTTGGTTTGGTTGGAGGTAGCCAAGATACAACAACACTACTGGATGAAGATGGCACTGCTTTAATCCCAGCAGGAGGACCTGGAACTGAGAAAACAGGAAGTAAACAGTTATATTACAAGTATATTGTATACACAGCAAAGCCAAAGCCTATTTGTTGCTCCACCATATTCACTAAACGTCACACTAAACAAATATCCTCCACCTCACTGCCTTCCAGCGTTCTTATGATACACCAAAGGGAGGAGGTGAGGTGATGAAAGGGGAGTTGATAGCTCACAGTCTCTCCCACTCACCACCTCTTACAATAGAAGGTGACAAAATCTAGTTTCACCAATAACAAGGTCATATGAAGCCAAAATTACTTACTATCTTCCTTGGTTTGTAGATATAGAACACTGCTGCGGACTCCATCTCCTGCTTGCGTGTATGCAAGAACTTGCACACTATAGTTAGTAAATTTCTCAAGTGCCTTTAGCTCCACACGCTCACGTGGTGTGGTTATATTCTGCATTTCCCCCCATTCTGCATATAGAAAAAAAAAAAAAAGTATGGAGTTTAAAGTTAAACCTAAAAAAATCACAGAAACATCCAACCTTTTTTGACCCGTAAACTGATTCTGTATGTCAAAGCTCCCACTCATATCAAGCCATTCTTCTTCTCAATGTTCTTCTCTTTCACACTCACCCATCATCAGAAAGAACTGGCCATTTACCATTTTGCTCAGTGCATTAATTCTGGACTCATAATTCTGAATATCATATTGTTACACTGATACTTGGGGTTACTGCAGTTGAAAGTGCAGAAAGAAGAATAGAGGGCAACAGGACAGATTTACTTAAAATATAGGTGATAGTGCCAAAAGCTGTGGCAGGTTTACTGTTGTTTGTTTATTTGTTTGTATGTTTTTATACTCAATAAAAAGATTTTCAAAAAAAATAAAAAATATAGGTGATAGTGAAAGGCCTTTGAATACATAGATTTTGACTGTTTTTAATATTACTGAATTTTATTTTAACAATCTCTTGTCTGTGAAGCTAAAAGACATTTGCCAAATGGCAAAGTCTAAAATACTGTTCACCAAGACGTAGAAGTTATTTTAACTGCTTTTGGAATTTTATCACATGATAATATTCTTTTCAAAATGGCATGTTTATAGATATTGCTTTGGTGTGTCGTTATTTTTTCACATAAAATTTCTAATTACCCACTGAAAGGCTCTGTTACCCATTCACTGTTATTTTGTTATGTTATGCCACAAATGGCTTTTTCCTTGCTTTCAGAGATGGCAGCAGACACTAATCGGGGGCTGGCAAGGTGTCTGTAATGGGGGAACCCATACGATTAAATAAATCAAACGAATGCTATAGAAAGGTCGTATGTGTTTTGTGTGTGTGTATGTTGGAGGGTGCATAACTAATTCTGTGGAGGCATTTTCTAGTTTTAACTGCAAGTTTTAGTTTCAATTCACAGATAATTTATTACTTAGATTGCCCCTGTAGGGAGGACTGTGATTGGCTGCAATTTAGCCCTGCCTACTCTTCGAGAAGGAAGAGAGCTGGAGCTGCAGTGATGAGTCCAGGGAGCTAAACTGCTACACAGCTAAACTGTGTAGGAAAGGGTTTTTTGACTGCATTGTGAGACATAGGGTCACTTATTACTGCACTCTGCCTCACTACTGACCTCTGAAATCTGCATTAATTACTCCTGACCTTTGAACTCTGCATCACTTATATTTGACCCTTGAACTCTGTTGTAAGTGACACAGCATCCAGAGGTCAGTAGTAACACAGAGTTCAGAGGTCAGTAGTAACACAGAAAGCAGTAGTAAGGATTGCTGAGTTTAGAGGTCAGTAGTAAGTAGCACAGAGTTTAGCGGTCAGTAGTGACTGATGCAGAGGTCAGTATTACGTAACATAGAGTTCAGAGGTCAGTAGTGGCACAGAGGGAAGTGCTAAGTGCTTCAGATTTTAGCGGTCAGTAGTAACACAGAGAGCTGTAGTAAGGAATGCAGAGTTTAGAGGTCAGTAGTAAGTGACACAGAGGTTAGTAGTAAGTAACAAAGAGTTTAGCGGTCAGTAGTAACTGGCGCAGAGGTCAGCAGAAAGTAACACAAAGTTCAGAGGTCAGAAGTGACAGAGAGGGCAGTAGAAAGAGATACAGAGTTTAGAGGTCAGTAGTGATACAGAGGGTAGTAGTAAGGGATTCAGATTTTAGAGGTCAGTAGTAGCTGACACCATAGGCTTGCGTAAGGGGTGTGCCAGGTGTGCCTGGGCACACCCTAATCCTGGGTTTGGCAACCTGTCAATCACGATCTACCTGTCGATCGTGGGCAGGTAACAAGTAAACCACAATCCTTCCTTGTTGACCCCCAGAACCTGGATAGGAGAGGTGGCGGAGGTGGAATTTAGTGGAACCGATCTGTATTTTCCTCCTGCAGCAGCTGAAAGTAGGCTTCTCCTCCTCTCCCTCTTGCCGACATTCAGCAGCCACTGGAGGAAAATACAGGTGATCGGTACCAATATATGCCACCCCCAGCCACCCCTCCTGTCCCTGTTTCTCTTCTTTCTGCTGCCCGGGTCCCCTTGTGTACTCCCTTGCTCCCCCCCCCCATTGTTTCAGGATGGAGATGGGGAAGAGGCCGGTAAATATGTCACACGCATATGTGTTGGAGCTTTGAGGTGCACACCCTAATGCGATAGGCTGCGCACACCTATGTCTGACACAGAGGTCAGTAGTAAGTAACACAGAGTTCAGCAGTCAATAGTAACTGATGCAAAGGTCAGCAGTAAGTGATGCAGAGTTCAGAGGTCAGTAGTGAAAGAGAACAGTAATAAGGGATACTGAATTTAGAGGTCAGTAGTGACACAGAGGTCAGTAGTAAGTGACAAAACGTGCAGAGTTGAGTGGTCAGTAGTAAGTGATGCAGGGTGCAGAAATCGGTAGTGATGCAGAGGTCAGTAGTAAGGGACACAGAGTTCAGGGGTCAGTAGTGATGTAGAGGTCAGTGTTAAGTGATGCAGAGGTCAGGAGTCTGTAGTAAGTTAGTCAATTACTACTGACCCCTGACCAGGTGCTCCAACTTCTAATGTTGGGCCCTGGCCCTTCCAGTGTTCCTCCCATAGATACTGCGTTGTACAGCCCCTCTTCAACACTTTCTCATTCTATACTATGGAAGTCAGCTCAGGCTCTATTTAACCACATCTCTTTAAGCCATGCCCAAAATTCAGCGCAATTAGAAACACCCCAATTCTTGCCACGGCTCGCATTTTTTTGTTCACAGGCTTGAGGGGTCCAACTTATAATCTTGCACAAAGGCCCACTGCTTTCAGAAAAAAACCCTAACTCACCCCCATCTTAATCATAGCCCACACTTAAACCAGAAACTCACCTCCATCTGGATACAGTGACCAGTAAATGACTCTGTAACCCTTAAGAACCCCATTGAGAGAGCTTCGAGGTGGCTCGGACCAGGATATGACAGCTACATCTGAGGTAATGGAAAGAGCTCGAACATTTTCTGGGGGCTGGCTAGGCACTGTAGGTGAGACAACATATAGCACAATATAACAGGTGAAGTACAACTTAATATGGAGACTGTAATAAAATATCTAATCTGCAAGTCCGATTAAAATGGAAATTACATTTCTGTCTAGATGTTGCTGGTTTAATTTACCTACAGTATTCCTAGATCTCCTGAGAACCATAAAGTGTATATCTCTACATCAACAGCATTTGTTTTGCTCAGATATTATTGGATACATTTATGAGATTATTGTGAGTAAAGTGGACTTTAATTAAAAGTGGGTGTAATATATCTTGGCTGATTTTATAGATCTCTGCACCTAAATTACCAGCATCCACCTGCCACAGCTGCTTCAACATGGAACATACAGTGGGTGAAATGAGGCACCTGCTACAACAATAAAAGGAGTAAGACTCAACAATGAGTATATCCTCAGCTATTAATAACCATTTTAAGGACCCAGGGGGGGATTCAGACCACCAGTCTCTCTAAATAAGTGAATATCAGTTAAAGCGGAAGTAAACCCATCCATAAAACAGTTTCATTTTTGGCACGTGCCAGAAGTGTAACACTCCCATTGGTTGTGCTCTCAACCAAACTGTCAAACTATCCAATGACTGATGTCATAATTGATCACATGTGCAGCATCATGGCAGTTGTAGATTAAACAGAGGCAAAGATGGCAGCTTCATTGGCTGAAAATAATAGGGGGGTTTACTTACACTTTAAGCATGAAATGAGCCTATACCAAAATCAGTAATCATTCTAAAAGATAATTCTATTTCCCTTTATTACTGTACTAATGGCTAATTTGGAGAATGCCTATATCAACTGTGGTTGAAATTATACTGGACCATCCACATATTTAATAACATAAATGAATACAGTCCTTACATCATGGTCATGAATGTAAGAGACTATTCTGCTGAAACATATAAAAAAAAAAAAAAAATATATATATATATATATATATATATATATAAATATATAGAAAAATAAAATATACCATCTGGTTCCTCTCAACACCTGGTCCAGGTTGCAGATGATTTGTTCCGAATTTTTGGAGCAATGTTAAACCTTTTTGAACATTCGTTTGTGAGTATGACTCTTGCTTTTATTATATAAATACATTTTATCTTTGGTAATGCACAAGATCGGTGCGCCCTTCCTGTTTTTTTTATATGTTTCAGCTCTAAGGACACCCATTGTTCTGAGGAGGGCAGCAAGACCTATGACTTTTCACTCGCTATCCTAAGGGTTGAGTACACCACTCACATATGGACTAAGCACCTGAGCACAGGAGATTGCTTTGTGTTGTAGAGACTATTCTGCTACAAATATGAATATCTGTATAAACAATGAACAAAGAGTAATGCAGGAGATACAGGAGTATTGTACTTACCATCTTCTAATGTAGTGGCATTAATCTCTGTAGAGGAAGGTCCAGTTCCTGCTCTATTAAATGCTTGGACAACTACACCATACTGAGCAAACTTCTTCATGTTGTCTAGTGTGTACACCTCCCCATCACCAGTAGCTTTCATCTCTACAATACTGTACTGCCCGTTACTGCCCGGTCCATTTTCCCGGTATCCAATCTGATATCCACGGATTACTCCATTCTGTAATTCTTTTCTTGGAGCCTACAGGTAAATGTACTTCTATTTGTTACATATTCAAGGATGTGTAGCCCAGACACTAAAGAGAAATATAGCAGTCTAAGCAGTGATATGGTATCAATGACAAACATAAAGATATACTATGTTCTCTTGATTACCGCCCTTACTACATGAACTATTGTAAGCTGAACCTACAATTATCTAAAAATAATCTAAAAAACATTCAGTTTTGGGTAGGTAAGAAAATGTTATTTTCTTATTTTATTGTCTAGATATAAATATGAAAAAGGCCAAAAAGCAGTGATATTTAGAATCACATGTATTGGCCAGCAATGAGAAACACAGAACTTTCGATACTTTATTGCAACTTTTGCCACCCAATGTAATTGCTTTAAGCAAATTAATCCATTACAGACCTGCATTGCTTTTGCTCTACAACACATCACAATAAGGCTTCTTGCACACTGCAGATTGAAAAGGCTAAAATACAGCCCATTAATTGTAATGTGCGAAAACAAGCGTCGTGCATTTGCACGAATATGCACGAGTGCACGCAAAATTGCATGAACGCATATATGCGAAAATGCGCGTAAATATATGCAAATACATACAAAAAAAGTCTGAAAAAGTAGATGCTTAAACAGCAGTATCATGTGCAAGAGGCCTAGGATGAAAATTAGGCTTCTAGCTAAACTTTTTCCTCTGAACAATGGCCGGGGCAGTTAGCACTGTGTGTATGTGTGCGCAGGTACTAGCACTGCAATGTCCTTATAGGGCAATTATTGTTGGAAGTAAATAAAAATAGTCGGAATGGCTGCAGAATATGTTTGTGCTATATACTGTAAATGTAGAAAAATAAAATGCAGAAACATTTGTATATTTAGATATTAAGAAACTCTCAATCAATTTGATCAAATCTACTGTACATGAAAATATGTGACACTTAAACAATGACAGACACAAAGGAAATACAATATTTTACATCTACTGTATACTCGTCCTCTGTATTTTACTAGTCGGTAGTACTGGCATCTGCTTGTCATTACCTGAAATTTTTTATTCCTATTTTGTGAATACCGTTTAGTTTGTGGGGACAATTCAAGCACTCTCACCTTCCAAGTGACTTGGATACTCTGTGAGGTTAGTGGCTGCAGTGTGACATCCATTGGTGGCCCATCAGGAGCTAGAAACAAAAATACAATGCTAAAATACAATTGCCAAACCAGTTTTTTTTGTTGTTGATCCACAGATCCTCCTGGGGATGAGGAAGCAATACCTAAAGAGACTTTTTTCAACCTGACTATGTGTGCCTTATTACTTATCGCTGACATAAATACCCATATAAAATACAATGCTCTTAAAAAATGTCTGCAAAAACATGAAAAATTAGATGGTACCTTAAACATCTATGTGTTTTTTTTTTTTGCTATATAACAACTATCCTTGGGGATGATATAAGTGACAGATTTTCTTCAACACTATATGTACAGAGAAGTAAGACATCCCACTCCAGTGCATCACCCCACATCAACCCTTCTCAGAAGCCCTGCTGGTGATGGTAGTGGTAGGGAGAAGTCAACTCAAATAGGAATGTCGTATCGAGCTGGACTAGTCACTGCAGGGAATATTCACTTCGATCAGAGAGTCAGCTGTGTATTAGTGATTAGATAATCAACCTGAAAACTAGGTGAATCAGAAAGTTAGCAAATTGCTTTTTTTTTTTTTTACATATGCATACAGATTTGTCCAATTTCCAGAAAAAAAATAAAATTCAAAGCAGTATTGCTTTGATTCATAAACTGTGTAATTCTTCTTACATCAAAAGGATCTATATTAAAAAATTTAAGTAAAATTAAAAAAAAAAATGACGACTGATTCTATTGATTTGATTATCCCTGATGTTAATATATTTATGTACCGGTTTTCCTATGTAGAACAGCAGTGAAGGAGCTAACAAGAACACACATGATCATGGGATTGGGATCTTTTTTGCCTGTTTTTTTTCCTCTGTTTATCAACATAATCTGTTACCACAGCTGGCACCTATTTTAACATTCCTTCATTCCTTCCTTCCACATGAGAACTGCACAAGGCAGGAAGTGCTTGGTGCTGAAACACGTGAGTCAAAACAGGTGGCCATAGTTAAAGGGCTGATCTTGCATGAGCAACATAAATGGTTTGTGTGCAATCACATTTGGGGACTGGTTGGTGCAGTATCCTAATTATGCCAAGCAGCAACCTAATCATTGGCTGCCAGCTAGGTGAAGGAACATAACTTGTGGGGAATTGGAAGAACACCACAGAAGCTAGACACTGGTGTAGGGTAAGCAAGCCAGGAAAATAATCTTGGCATTCTGGTTTTACAAAAGTCACAGTATGTGGGCAGGTGATAAACATTAGTAAGGATACAAGAAGGAACATGGTCAGAGGGCTCTCTAGACACAATACTGCAGGCAAGTTGAGGTTCTGCAATTTGTCATAAGGACTGCGTGGGGTAGGTAAATTGTAGCAAAAGGTAAAGCAGCTGAAGGCTGAATGAAAAATTACTCTAAATCAATATGCCACGTGTGTTAAGTATACAAAACCAACTATTAGGACTAAAGAGCAGCAACCAAAATTATTATCTCAAGAGCAAGCAAGGACTTTGTCCAGCTCAATCTTGAACCTGTCCTGATAGGGATCAAATCCAAACTGAGGGCGTGGGGCAATCTTCCCCTCTCCCTCATTGGGCGCATCAACCTCCTAAAAATGAAAGTCCTCCCTAAACTTACGTATATATTTAGGAACTCCCCACAATGGCTGACTAAAACCTTCTTTACCTCTCTTAAGCAACTTTTCCTCTCCTTTATTTGGGGGGGGGGTAAATCGCCTAGATTCAAATACACTACGCTGACCAGGCCTGTGGACAGTGGGGGTTTGGCTCTCCCTGATTGTCATAAATATTTCTTGGCTACTCAGCTTGTAACCGCCCACTGGTGGCTGCAGCCAGACCTGACCAACTCTGCAACGGTGCTGGAGGCGGCTATAGTGGGGTCTCTGGAGGCCTTGAGAGGATTGGTATTCAGGGGGCAAAAAACTCCTCACTGCCTCACCCCTTCTATGCGCACCACTATAAGGGCATGGAAGGCGGGAGAGACACTGAGGGCATCCCTGGAGAACTCCTGGTCTCCTCACACCCCCCTGTGGCTGAATCCTAACCTGTCACAGTTCAATACCATCCCGGATCCACAGGCCTGGGCCAAATACAAGATACTGACTCTTGAACATGTTATCACCAACGGGAGCTCACTCCCTTTCATGTATTGCGTACCAAATTTAATGTACCTGCACGGGCCCATTTCAGGTATCTTCAAATTGAACACGCTTATAGGTGCCAATTCTTAGGCCAACCGATCATATTGGAGTATTCTGAGCTTGAATCTACCCTTCGGGTGAAAGATTTGAAGAAACCCACATCCCAGATTTACGGGTCCCTGCTGGTTGCTGCCATCCCCGAGCTGTCCTCCCTCCGCAGGCAATGGGTGGGGGACATACTGGAGCTGGATGAAGATGACTGGAGGGAGATTTGGGGTTTTCCATTCTCCCCTCTGGTCTCAGCCAGGGACAAACTGGTCCAATACAAAATTTTACACAGAGCTCACTACATACCCCACAGGCTGCACAAGATGTCGCCGGCACATTCCCCGGAGTGCTGGCGTTGCTCCTATCAACCAGGGGACTTCTTTCACATTTTCTGGGCTTGCCCAGCAATTGCGCATTATTGGAAAGAAGTTCTTCAAGTGATAGCTAAGATCACCAAGACTAGTGTCCCCTACGATCCTAAATACTGTCTGCTGGGGCTAGTGGAACAAATGTCAATCCTCAGAGCTAAAAAATTACTCATATCCCTATTATTGTACTATGCCCGCAAGGCTATCACAATGAGCTGGAAACAATCATCTCCCCCTTCTGTCAGGTTTTGGAAAAACCTAGTAAACGCCAGTTTGCCCCTGTATAAAGCCACCTACTCGGGCAGGGGTTGTCCGCAAAAATTTGAGAAAGTGTGGGCCTGTTGGTTAGAGGATAACACTACGGCAACTGATGCAGTAACCGATCCCTAGACTAACATTACGGTTATAGTATGATAGCAAATTGACCCAAGTACCCTCATGTAACATTATCCTGTCATCACAATTTTGAGCACGGAATCTCCTGAAATAACCTCTCCCCACATTGGGGTATGGATAAGTAAGGTTGTGTTTTTATTGTCCTGCCCTGTTGCGGTCTGTTGCCGCTTCAGAGGCAGATGTTTCTGCTATAAGATGTACCCTGTTGTGGTTGTTATCGCATCAGAGGATTTGCCCCTGCGTGGGTAATGTTTGGCCCCTGCGTGGGCTAGTTTTTGTGCTAATGAAAAATTCAATAAAAAAGATTTTACAAAAAAAAAAGAGCAGCAACCAAGAAGTGGTAGAAAATAATAAATCCTCCAAATCACTATCAGTGTCCAGAGAACACTTCTCCACCCCTATCCACCCTATTCTTGGCCATGCACTGACCAAGTAGGCCTTGATTTGCACTCTAACTTGAAGATACGCCTCACCTCCACCATCTCACATCCCCAAGTTCCAGTAGACAATAATTTGTAAAAATAAATTAAGCATTTAGAATCAGTTTGTTTACAGCTGAAGTCTAGCCAAAACCTTTTTTTGTTAGATTTAGATCATGTGCCCTTGCTGTTAGATTTATCTTCCTGTCTTCGTTAATGAGAACACCTGGAATAGGGAGAAGTTAAAGTCTAACCCTTCTAAAACTAGAACAATTTTGGATAGCCCTCTAATTGACCTCATTCCTAAATATAGTATATACACTGGCAGTTCCTATTCAGATACATGATATGACCATGACAAATGCTGCCATTTAAATGGATAATGTGGCCTCAGTTTTTTTAACTACAGAGATTTCAAATATCCTTAAATGTCTTTAAATGTCTTACTCTAGCCTTGCCTTGCACAGTTGTATAGACTCCTCTCTTGTACTGAAATTGCTTACACTAATTTACACACTGTGAGCTTTGCCAGTTTGCATTAGAAACTGCTGCAAGCCAGATAGAGCTGCCGTCAGGACATCCAGCATCATCTAGTCCTTTCTTCCCCAGGCCGACTGTCCCCGACTTACCCCCTTTTTTTTTACAAAGTGTTTATTGAGACTTTCCTAAAAATAACAAAATTGCAGACAATAAAAGACAATGACATCAAAAGTACTAGCCAA
This sequence comes from Lithobates sylvaticus, assembly GCA_028564925.1. NCBI lineage: Eukaryota > Metazoa > Chordata > Amphibia > Anura > Ranidae > Lithobates > Lithobates sylvaticus. Next base: position 110,645,273 of record CM053035.1, on the reverse strand, counting down.
TGAGACAATAAGAAAGAAGAGAAATGGGCCGAAAGGCTTACAATTACAAAAGCAGGAAAAAGAAAAAAGGCGGTGTAACAACTACTGTCAATGAAACTGTCACAATCAGGACATGAATGCGTAAAAGCACAAAAGGTGCTCAAGTACATGGGATCTGAACTTCATGCATGATTAGAGTCACCCAAGGTGGTCCACCTTCTCTGTGCAAGCCAGCAAAAAGAGATTAGCCAGTGAAGGCCCAAAACCAAAAAAACAACTGATAAGAAGGAGAAAAGTAGAGAAAGAGAGAGACAGGAAGAAGGGCGAAAAAAGGGGAGAGGTAGTGGGGTTGACTTGGAATCCCACAGGATATAACTGCAGGTCCAAGATGGAAAGCTACATCAGTATCATTAAGTCGAGAGCAAGGAGTGGGTCCAGGTTCTAATTGTCATTAAAGCCACCCATGGGTCCCAATTCTTCAGGAATTGAGTGTGTGTGTCATTCAAAATAGAGGTGAGCTTCTCATGGACCATGGTCCCCATGAGGCAATGTATAACCTTGGCTAGATGAAGATATTGCTGGCACCAGGCGTTTGGCCAATGTCTAACGAGCCGCCAGGAAGACAAAGCCCACCCACTTTCACTCGTGTTTATATAGAGTCATTATATGCTTATGTAGCAAATGGCTTTCCCCTTTCATACATTGGTTTTCAGTTCTTTCAATCATGGAGGCTTTGCTTCACATGCGGGCATTATCTAAGACAGTCTGCATGCATACTCCTAAAGACCGACATCCGCCCATTAAGGCATTTTGATATTTGCACAATTCTCCCTGAGAGCCAGCCCACTGCTTTCATCAGGGCTGAGGGCTTTTCAGAGGAGTACTGAGGTGGGTACTTCAGGATTTTATGTACAGCACCCTGCAGGTTCATTGCATAGAGGAGCACAGAGATCCAGTGATGAGGTCACTGGGTATAAAATAAACTATTAATGAAATTTACTTAAAAATGACATGTTGTTGACAGGTGAAATGAAAAATTAGAGAAGTCAAAATATAAGCAGATTAAATTCAGCTTTAATAGCAGTGGATTTCACCTTTATGTTAAATGATTTACTTCTTTCTACAGTATAATATACCAGCGGGAATCTTCCTGAGTTGGGACTGAATAATCAGAGTTGTTAGCTGTCAGGTATGTTTAGTGCTACTTGTGCTGCAGTGTAACATGAGAGATCAGAAACAGCATCCCTCTGGGCATACATACCAAAGAGAGAAATTACATTGAAAAGCAAAAGACCCCACTGCTACACTTAGCCATAGAATTCAGAGCATAGTGTACTCATTTGTACTACTCACCTGCCTCCTCAGTACTAATAGTGAGCTCTTTGCTGGGTTCACTACGGCCAATCTTATTGAAGGAATACATTCGGATGCTGTACACTGATGCTGGGTGGAGATCAACAATGTTGGCCTGGTTGATGCTAGGTGAAATGTTGCGGGTGGATTGCTTAAATTCCCAGGTATCTAGGTCAAGGAAAAGAATACTGAAATTCAATTGTTTCTAGAATACAAAACAAGCGACACAAAAGCACAGGAAAGAGAACTCAAACACTGAATCTAAAATGTAATGACATTTAAAAAGCCTCATAGCAATACAACTATCATATTCCTATTAGTTGGGAAGCCTACAGAATATGTGCTCATTAACTGGAAAGAAACAATGTGAACAAAGAGCAAACGTTAAACTGAAGAGGATGAAAGAATTTGCTTGCAAAGAGAAGATACTTTATAAAGAATTAGCAATGTGTCAACAAGGAAAAAGAAGTTTAAAATGGACTGCAATAGATTTGTAGCTTTCATAAAAATGGGAAACCAATTGAAAAACCATCAATTATGCTGGGGGAACACTGTGGGAGGACAGGATGGTCAGAAATAGTAAGACATGATGGACTGATTGGCTTAAGTGGAGATACTTCACCATTCAAACATCATTAAGAGCAGGAGCTACAGTCAGTCACACATGGTGGTCATTATATAGCTATCTGCTCTCCGTTGAGACTTGAAATTACAATGTCTGGCAGTTGGAAGTCAACCAGTACCTACTTCCTTTGCGACTCTGAGATGTCATGTGACTGATCAGCAAAGATAGCCGATGTCGGGAGATATGAAAGCGTGTCCTTGTGCGTCATAGCACACTTTTGCATAATCCACTTTCTTTAACCCACAGAAAACTGTCTCTATAATGAAAGGACCACTTGGTTGTGTTTGCCCAAAAGGCCAAATGTTCTCACTTCATTCTTGCTATGACAACTATTATTTGTCTGTTTAACATTTATCAAAGCTCCTCTCTGTAATAAGAGGAATTTTATCACAGGTTTAAAGTAAAATTCCAGCGTTAAAGAAAAACTATAGGCAAAACTCTTCTTTTCCATTTTGGATAGCGTAAGATTTCTTTTTGCCATCTTTGTCCCATTGGGGATATTTCCCTTCACTTCCTGTCCCATAACCAAACAGGAAGTGAGAGGAAATATCTGCAAATTAGGGGAATCTCTTGGGGACCCACAGGTCACCAGAACTAGTGTCCCCATTGGAATATTTGCCCTTTGCACTTTTCTGGAGAGAATCTAGGGTGAATCTAAAATATGGGATTTACTTTCACTATTAATGGTAAACAGGACTAATAGAATGGGTGAACAGGGGCACAGACAACAATAAAAACTGACAGGTGTTCTAATCCATCTCCCCTCTATCTAAAACAAATGTTAAAAAGTTTTTTAAGTTATACCTTTAGTTATACTTTAATTTCACTTTAAACTGTTTATTTGGCCAGGATGATCCAAAGGAACTATTTCCATTGCAGAACGATGTGACTGCTGTAGGTAATTTACATGAGTAGCATTAGCTACATACAAATTGTTCTGTGTACCAGCAGCAGTACAGGCAGCCTGTCGTCTACTGCTGGAATAAAGAGTTGGGCTAAGTGCTTCTCTGCCATTCAGGAGGAAACTAGTATTCCTATCAATGAATACAAGGCTTCCTCTGATTGGATGGGGGGGGGGGAGGTAGACAGAGGACACCACGATTTCCACCTTGGCCAATCAGTGGAAGCTTTGTATTCATTGATAAAAACACTAGGCTTTTCCTGAATGGCAGAGACACAAACTTTCACTGAACTAAACCCATTGTTTCACCAAAACCAAATACATTTCCAGAATGTGCCGGGAATGTAACAATTACATTGGTTGTACTCTCAACCAAACCATCAAATGGCTGGAATCATAACTGATCACATGTGCAGCATCATGGCAGTTTAAACAAAACAGATCAAAAAGAGGCCAAGATGGCAGCTTACTTGGCTGAAAGGAGGGTTTTAGTTCCACTTTAATTTCATCAGCAGATGGAAAGTCGCTTGTACTGCTCCTGAAACACTGTGCTGCTACTGTATGTAGCTAATGCTATCATATACAGCAGCCTCATTACTCTGTAACAAAATAATTTTTTGGGCCAGCTTTCCCTAATTGAACTATTTAAGGTCAATTTTAACTTCTTAATTTCTACTTAAAGCGGAGCTGCACCCACACAAAAAATATTAAAAGTCAGCAGCTACAAATACTGCAGCTGCTGACTTTTAATAAATAGACACTTACCTGTTCCTGGTTCCAGCGGTGTAGGCAGAATGTGATGAGAGACCGCTCGTCTCTCGCTGCCCCGCCGCCATTCTCTGTCAGGTTCCCTACTGCGCATGCGCGAGTCGCGCTGCGCACCTCTATTGGTCCCCGCTGTGCACCTCTATTGGTCCCCGCTGTGTCCTGGGAACTGTGTTTCCCAAGACAAAACGGGGCATCTCCGGATAGGGGCGGGGCAGCCCCGGATAATTTGTCACGGAAGTGGGTGCAGATACCTGTATACAGGTATCTGCACCCCCTCCCCCCTGAAAGGTGCCAATTGTGGCACCAGAGGGGGGGGGGGGGAATCCGATAAGCGGAAGTTCCACTTTAGGGTGGAACTCCGCTTTAAGATAAAGATTCAATCATAGCAGGGTGGAAGTGAGAAAATGTAACCTGTCTGCAAAAACAATCACTGCAAATGAAGCAGGAAAGGAGGACAGATAATGTACAGGCATCCAGAGATTATTTTAATGACACAATCATTTTTGCAGGCATACTTAACAAAGAATTATGATAAGTGTATCTATACATGGATCACAACTGATCACTCAAATAGCGTAACCACTTGCCCACTGGGCTTTTTTTACGCCCTTCTTGACCAGGACAATTTTCAGCGCTGTCGCACTTTGAATGACAATTGCGCGGTGATGCAACACTATACCCAAACTAAATTTTATAATTTTTTTCACACAAATAGAGCTTTCTTTTGGTGGTATTTAATCACCGCGTAGGTTGGAAAGTTGTTAAAGTGATACTAAAGTCTTGTTTTTTTATTTTTTTATAAAAATAACAAACATGTTATACTTACCATGCTCTGTGTAGTGGTTTTGCACAGAGCAGTCCTGATCCTTCTCTTCTCCAGTCCCTCTTCGATGCTCCTGGCCCCTTCCTCCTGTTGAGTGCCCCCAGAGCAAGCAGCCTGATATGGGGGCACTTTAGCTGAGCCACACCTCCCGGTGTCCATTCAGACACAGAGCCGTGGCCCAGCTCCACCCCCTTTCTCTCCTCATTAGCTGACTGACTTGAATGGCAGCAGCGGGAGCCAATGGCCCCGCTCTGCTGTCTCAGCTAATGAGGTGGGGAGACACTCCTGCAACATCGCGAGCTCTAGATGGGTCTCAGGTAAATATTAGGGGGGCTGAGGGTGGCTGCTGCACACAGAACGCTTATTCTCTTAATGAATAGAAGGCATTAAGGTAAAAAAAAACTTCTGCCTTTACAACTTTAAATCCAGATGTGTTATTGGTATGTTATAAAATCAGTCACACATGAAAATCTGTGTTTGGGGAACATGATTGGTCTTGTTGTGGCTGTAAATTGACTAGCTTGACTACCTGACTTGTTTTTGTACTCAATGTCAAACGCAGTTATAATGCTGTTTCCATCAAATCTTTGTGTCCATCGTAGATTCATACTGCGAGCTTTCACTTCTCGGACTTCCAGTTCAGGTGGGTCTGGTGGCTCTGTCAAGATGAAAACACTGAATATTAGTAAGCACTCCACCTAAACAGCATAGAAGTAGCTCATTGTCACTCCTTGTCTGTACCTTGAACAGTGAGTTGGATGAGACCCCTATCTTCTCCATAAGAATTGATAGCATGGCAGGAAAAGAAAACCGAGTCTCCGCGCTCAGCTGGCTTGAGCTAGGCAAAACAAAGAAAGAGTTACAAGAAAATTAATCTTTGTGCAGAATTTCCAGAATTTGCAGTTGCTCTTGATTTTCCCTACACTATGATTCTCACCGTCAGGGTTGAGATAACCTCATCTCCGCTGTCTTTTGTGGCAATCACGTAGCGCAGATTCCTGTCTGGATCTATTACTGTGTCTCCCTTTTCCCAGCGAATAATGATGGGACGCTCTCCCCGTGCTGTACAGTTCAGGCCTTTGGTTTGGCCTTTGATTGCAATGGTAGTGTTGGGGTGAGAGGTGATAGTTGCAGGAACTGGAGATTAAAAAACAAAAACATTTAAGCCAAAAACCAAATGAGCATGTAGAATGAAAAGCAGACACAGACTGATTTTTGAATATTTCATATTCTGTACACCTCCCAAAAATATGAACAATACACTGCAGACCCCACAGTGTTCTGCATACAATCCAACCTAATTTTACACATGCTGTTGACAATAGAGACTCTGCCTCATCTGAATTTCTATGCATACTGTGCAGAACAGTAAAAACATTAACTACTCTGCACATCAGATGTGCATAGGCTTGTAATGTAAGCATTCTGGGCTCTCTCCACCTGGGGGCACTGCCCCCCTCCCTTCCGTAATATTACAGGCTCAGGTCGCACTGCAGAAGCAGACGGAGGCCGCAGGCAGCTTTCGCTGCGCTTGTAAAGCCGTCTCAAGCAAAGTGGCAGAGAGACACGCTCCACATCATTTCAATTTGTAGTACAGCTGAAAAAAGAGAGGGTGAAGGATTGAAAGAGAAGGGTGGGGGAAGAGAGGAGGGGAAGCAAAAAAGAAAATGAAGGAAAGGATGGAGAGAGGAAAGGCAAAAAACGAAGACAACACAAACACAGACTAGAACGAGGAATCAAGCATATTGAGTAAAAATCGGTATTAGGAAATAAAGTACAGTTCAGGCGCACACTGGGTTCTTTTTAAAGAAGACACTCAAACCCTTCAGAAAAACGAACATCAATTTCATTAATAGTAAGAGCCTAGTCCATGAGGACTATTTTCTTAGTGACTTTATCATCAATGTATAAACTTCCTACCAAGTATTTCAGTTTCAAAATGGATTAGAAACTCAGCAATGGACAATGTTCATCCATATTTGGTTCTGCACCATTAGACGTAAAATTAGCATATGGTCACATGACCTGCAGCAGCTCCAAACTGTGGGTGCCAATGTCAGCAGAGTCTTCTTTCCATTTGACTGAAGTCTGCTGACATCAGCACCCCAGGGTAATGCTGCCGCAGTGCTAGGTCACTCGACTCAGAAATGGAGTGCCTAGCGATATCTTTATTTCAGCTGACAGGTACACTTATGTACATGACTTGATGCCCAGAACCACCCTGTTTATGCCTCTCTGAAGTGGACCTACAACGAGCATGCATGCAAAAGCATTCTTGAAATACACCTTTTACACACAGCCACTCTTTAGACTGGACTTCATTCTTGCTCATAATTTTCCACTTTTACGCTAGTATTAATAGCTAAAGTGCTAAAGTTTTGACTTTTTTTGCACACACGTCCACACCAACTCTACTTTTTCAGCCAATCAGCCTAAGTACAATGTGCCCCTACTACTATCCAACCTCTTCTCTTTCCCTGCATGGAAAAGCATCTTCTTTCATAGGGTAGACATGCACACCTCTTTTAGGAAGGCTACATCAGTCTTTGTTGCCCCAACTAGCTAAAAGGCTGGTCCCAGTAAAAGGAGTAACTGAGGCGTCTATTATCGGGATTGCAGTGCTCAGATGCCAAGCATCTGATGCTACAACAATCCTCTGAGGCTATGGAAGATACATGCAGATGAATACATTTGTTGTGGCAAACATGTGCTACCTTACAAACTCAACTATAGAAGCTAACAATATTAAACCTAAAAAATTGTGACACAGACAATAAGAAACGTATTGAATACTAAATTATAGAAAACAAACTGGAAGGGTTATTTGTTATATTTTTACTAGCAGAAATTGCCATTTTTACCTCTAGACAGTAAAAAAAATGCACATACTTGACATGTATTGAGATACAATAGAGATTTCTTCAAAAATAAAGGGGCACATTAATACAAAGGGTATCTAAGAAACCTGGGAATGACTGTTTTGATCTACTGTATGAAAGCTTATGCAAAGCAAGCACAGACCAGATACCCCAACACATAACCAACAAAGCCGTCTGACTAAAATTACACTATGTTAGTGATAAATTACATTTATATGTAACACAGTGGAATGGTAAAGCTCTTAAAGTTCATGTTTTAATTTAAATTTAACTTCCCCTTAGGACATTACACAAAGATTAAAATATTTTCAAGTTTGACAGAAATTTGTAAAATGAGAACAATTTCACTGATTTTATTACCAGAGAATGCTTTGAAGTCAATATATGGTAAAAGGACCGCATATTCAGTGGGGGAGATCAGCTTCAGCGAACGCAAAATACAGAAAGTCCCCTATATATGAACATTCAACTTGCAAACTTTCAAAGATGTGAACACGAGTTTGCCTGTGGGTACACAGACTAAGTTTTCTTTTCGTTCAACCCAGCGTTAAAAGTACTGACGGCTCTGATAGATGGCACAGAGAGGTGGCACTGATAGGTGGCACTGATGGACACTGATAGGTGGCACTATGTGGCACAGAGAGGTGGCACTGATAGGTGGCACTGGTAGGTGACACTGGTGGGCACACTGATCAGGAGGCACTGATGATGCACTGATGGGCACTAATTGGCAGCACTGATGGGCAATGATAAATGGCACTGGTGAGCACAGATTTGCAGCACGGGGGGGCACTGATTAGCAGTGCTGGTTGGCACTTGGGGGACCAATGTCCCTCTAACAGAAGCCGGTCACCAGCTTTATTCTTTTCTTCACGCTGACAGTGTGAAGAAAAAAAAAGCCGGTAACCAGCTTCTGTTTAATTCCATGATCAGCTGTCATTGGCTGACAGCTAATCACGTGGTAAAGGTCCCGCTGTGATTGGCCCTTCACCCTGCTCTGTGATTCGCTGAGTCCGAAGGGCATGCGGGCGGTGTGAGAACGGGAGGATGCACATGGACGCCCTTTCCGGAATTTGAGGTCTGCTCTGTAGCCATCTTTCAGGTATAGCGTGGAAGTCAAGTGGTTAAAGCCGGCTATCAGCTCCCATGCCCTTCATGCACTATCAGCTCCTACGCCCCCCCATCCCCTGACTATCTGCTCCCATTTCCTCACAATCATCAGATCCTACTTCTTCCCCTGAAGGAACTATACACCCCAACTAGAAATGAAACTATATTTGAGAAATGCTATATTGTAATGTGAAAAATTAAGCTAAATGTAGACATGATTCAATCACTTTCATAGTCTAGTCAAAAATACTATTTTTAAATATTTGCATATATGTTTATTTTATGAATTTACAATTGCATGTCTGATATTGTTACCAATATATAAATAATTCAGTTTTTTTCTTCAGAGTAATTCTTGGTTGTTTTAGTGCCACGTGGTTTGAGTAAAATGCTGTTTATCAATGTTTTTTTTATATATTATTGAGAAAAGATAGAAAAGATTGATAATCTAAGAAATATTTTATAACATTGCTGGAAAATTGCCAATGGCCAGTGTCTATTTTTAGACAAAATAAAATATACGGTATTTGAAATGCATATATTTTAAAACACTTTTCACATTTTCACATTTATTAGTTCCTACTTTTAGATCCCATAACATTTAAATGGCAGCTTAAAGCAACCCTGTTACTATCCAAAACGTACTACAGCCAAGCCATACCTGTGAAAAGAATAGTGTATATAGTCATCTTTCTTACTGTCAAAAGCTGCTCCAATCCTGAGAAATCTTCATGTAAAGTCTGCAGGGAAAATGACACTTCTGGGAGTGTCAGTCTCATGGGTACCTGGCAGCTCTCACTGGTTTCTCCTGCTATCCTTGATCCATTAAAAGATATACCTGGTAGAAGTGGCATTGAGGTTAGCAGAAGGGACCGTGAGTTCTGCAGGGGACCAAGAAGATTGAAATGTCAATTTTTATGCAGGCTTTGGCAGAACATTTCTAAAGATTGGAACAGTGTTGTCAATGGCACAGGCAGCAGGAGACATGAGTTCCTGTCTACTGTTACAGATATGTTTTGGCTTAGTAACTTTTGCAGAGTGACAAGGTCACTTTAAAGTAAAACTGTGCTTTGCCCTCAGGGGGTAATGCAATAGGTTTGCTTACATGTCCCATTCTCCAGCTACATGTGCTTACCTTTGCTTCACTCTCCACCACTTTATTCAGCTGCTGGGAACAAAGAAAATACTGGGCCTCTTGGTATGGAGGAGGAGTATGTGACTCGCTCCATATAACCATGCTTGATAGCCATTATTGCCATGATGATTGGCTTAGTGCTGTCATGTGAAGGCAGAAGAGTTCTCATTTTTGTGTAAGTTCCCAACTCAAGGCTTACAAAGTTCTTAATTTCCTCATTCCCGGCAGCTTAGCAGAATGGTGGGAGAGCCAAGAAAATGTGAGTTTTTTCTACTGTGGAGGGAGGCATTAAATTAAAACTTCAGGCAAAACTTTTTTTTTTATATTTGGACTAGAGTAAGGGAGGGTCATGAAATTCGGTTATTTGGCCAGTTCGTTCGTCTTTTGGCCAGTTAATGGGCACAAAATCGGTAATCGTTGGGATGTTTTTGAGCCGAAAAAAAGAAGGACAAGAAGGAAATTTTCTGCTGAATGTATAATAAATTGAAAGGTTAATGTGTTTCCCATCTGAACTATTTTCACTAGGTATATGTAAAAAAACGTACAAAAAATTGATTAATTTATGTCCACTGACCGATTTATCGGTCATTACATGATGTTACTATCGTTTGCTTTCAATGTTCGTTTTTTCGAAAATGGGTTTGGCCAGCATTACTTTTATACTTTAAAGTGAACCGGTTGCTTTTCCATTTATAACACAGCAGAGGTTTACTTTAACATGCTAACTTGGATTTCCCACCAAATACAAACTACCATCAAAAATCTGGTTCAGTTTGTAAGTTCACAAGACCATTTTACTCACTATATAGAAATCTTAAGAAACCATGTAAGAGTAGGTGGGGTATGGTTGGTCATTATGTCCTCCATGTTCCCCTCTTCGTTGGGTGCCAAGCAAGGGTCACATGAGAGGCCTAGAGGCCTACCCTGGGCTGAGTTTTTCTCCTCAGTTTTTACACAGGAAAAGGAGGGGTATACTGACCACAACAGTACTGTTAGTGACACATCACAGGGCATATCGTTGTGGCTAACAGATGCTGGAGTGAAGGAAAGACTTAATAAACTTAATACAAATAAATTACCAGGACCAGATGGCTTACACCCGAGAGTCCTCAGAGAACTCAGTCAGGTTTTAGCCAGACTATTGTTCTTAATCTTTGTGGACAGCATACTAACAGGAATTGTACCAGCTGATTGGAGAAAATCCAATGTGGTACCAGTATTAAAAAAAGAGCGGAGACAAATCCCTGGAACCTACAGGCCAGTCAGCCTAACATTAATAGTTGGTAATTATTGGTGGGAGAACAATATCCCAAAATTTACTGTAGAAAAAAATATCATTAGTAGTAATCAGCATGGGTTTACGAAAGGCCATTCTTGCCAGACCAATCTGCTAACTATTATTAGTAAGTGAGCTGCCATGTAGACAGGGGAAGGCCTGTGGATTTAGTGGACCTGGATGTTGCAAAAGCATTTGATACAATCCCCCATAAATGCTTAATTTACAAGCTGAGCTCTGCAGGCATAATAAGGTTTGTTCTTGGGTAAAAAACTGGTTATAGGGGCGTGTCCAAAGGGTGGTGATAAATAACGTGTACTCAGACTGGTCTGGAGTGGTAAGTGGGGTACCCCAAGGTTCTGTTTTGAGACCAATTCTATTCAATTTATTCATACGATAAATGATATAGAGAATGTGATAAATAGCTCAATCTCAGTTTTTGCGGACGACACAAGAATAAGCAGGGCAATAACTTCACAGCAGGATATATACATTTTACAGAAAGACCTGAACAAAATAATGGAGCGGGCAACTACATGGCAAACAAGGTTTAAAGAGGAAGTAAACCCTCTTAAAAAAAAAAAAAAAAAAAAAAAAAAAACCTGCAAGACAACCTGAGATAGAAGCCCCGGCATCGGTCCTCTTCTCCCCCTCCGACCGCCGACATGTTCTCCCGGAGTGACTTCCGGGTATCGCGGCTCCGGCGCTGTGATTTGCCAGAGCCGCGATGCCGTCACTCCGCGCATGCGCACGAGATCGGCATAGTACAACTGAAGCATCGGCATATAGCGCCGTTGCTTCAGTTGTCGCAAGTGCGCATGTGCCGCATGACGTCAGCACATGCAAATACAGGTATATCTCCTAAACCGTGCAGGTTTAGGAGATATCCTTGTTGGTTACAGGTAAGCCTTAATATAGGCTTACCTGTAACCTAAAGTTGTAAACAAGGGTTTACAACCACTTTAATGTGGAGAAATATAAAGTAAAGCACTTGGGCCCAAAAAACATAAATGCAAGCTACTCACTAAGGGGAGAACCGCTGGGGGAATCAAGGATGGAGAAAGATCTGGGGGTCCTAGTAGATGACAGATTGAGCTAGCTTGCTTGCAATGTCAAGCTGCAGCTACCAAAGCTGGCAGAATATTAGCATATTATTAGCATTAGCAACTTTTGGATGTGCATATTAAAGAACACAACATACAGGGATATGGGAAATAATTATAGACACTGACACACGTACACCTACACAGGTTGAACTGGATGGACTATTGTCTTTATTCAACCTACCTACTATGTAACTATGTAACACTGTCTTACACAGGGGTACCTTTGCTGGAACAACTGATTGATCTCTAATAAAGTCTTCTGATGTACTGTACACCATGGTCACTTGTGCAATTAGGAGGGACATGCAGAGCCCTTGTCCTCTCAATCTGTGCCGTGTATTACCGCTACCTCACTCCCAGTAGTGGTATGGGGTCCCGCCATGCACCCAGCGTGGAAAACCATGCTTGCACTTAACTTGACTCTTTCTTTGCCGTACCTATGTACAGGATGAGGGCCCGGCAGTGCAGATCTGCTCCCGTTTCTATGGGAGATGAATTGCTGCTGAAGGAGTGCCGACAACATCTCCCTCACTGCAGGAGGCTATTTCACCTGCCACATCTACATGCTTAATGACAAGCTGCTATAGAGACCTTTGCTACACTTGTTAACCACTGTATCTTCACACTGTATTAACTCTTGTATGGTTATCTTCTTACCCCAATAAGTGACCCCAGCTGCAGACTATATGTGCCGTTTACTTGCATTACACCCCTTTTAGTAACTTCAGACCAGGCAAAGGTTTACTTGAATAAATTAACATAATGACAAATACAGACAACATCCCTAGCCCCTAACGTCAGGCTTGTGGCTGTACCTGCATACCTGCATAGGAAAGAGTCCAGATTTAGCAGAGTCCATGGATGGCATCTTCAGAAAGGAAAGCAAGTTCCGGAAATCCTCCTAGGCAGTGGGAACTCAGCATATTACTGGGAGTCTGGACTCTGGTAATGGCAGCAAATGGTCAAGCCCAAATGAACCAGCCAGAACCAAACAGACAGAGAAAAAAGAAGGCAAAAAGAAAACCCCAAGGCCATCCCAGGGTCAGGGCCTTCGTTCCTTTTAACGCACACAGGACCTGGTGGTCAAAACCAGGAAACACAATGAACCCTCAACTTCCCAGATGGGGCAGCGTTAACCACTACCTGCCTACAACCATACTCTGGGTTAGGCTTGGTTATGCTATTCCATTGACCAGAACATCACAAAATACAGTGAAATATTATACTCAGCCCCCCCCCCCCATTCTCCCCTCCTCCTTCTTCTTGTGTTTTACCACTACAATATTTTCATTATTTGTCTTTCTGACTTCTAAACCTACCTGTCTAAATGTATTTATCTTTTTTGTTCAATCTCTCCTACTTTTATAAAAGAGAGATTAAAAAAATACACCCAAAGGAAACACCTTTACTACCAGTCGCTATCCAATCGGCACTCAAGGATGTAACTTCTTCATTTGGGCATTTTATTACTGTGTTATCTAACCCTGTATTGTAGATAGTGAAGAGAAATATAGATTTTATTGTTTGCATTTTTATATCTGTTCTCTGCAGGGCTTGTGCAGGGATATTTGACACCCTAGGCGAAACCTAATTTTGCCGCCCTCATTGGCTCCACCCCTGACTCCACCCCTTTGCCCTGTCCATGTATACCCCACCTTTTTAATGAAGCTCCCATAAAATGCAGCCCACCAGTGATCAAATGCAACCTCACCAGTGCCCATCAATGCAGCCTCACCAGCGCCCATGAAATGCAGCCTCACCAGCGCCCATCAAATGCATCCTACCAGTGCCCATGAAATGCATCCTACCAGCGCTCATCAAATGCATCCTACCAGCGCTCATCAATGCAGCCTACCAGTGCCCATCAATGCAGCTGAACCAGTGCCCATCAATTAATGTTTGCTTGCTTCCATTCATTCGGGAGTCGGGACACAGACACAGTCCTTCACCGGCGCTGCGCCTCTGACACTATGTGCGAATGGATCAGAGACTGCCTGCTGAGACTTAGTTGTTTGCTGCAGAAAGAAGAGAGTAGGAACACCAGTGGCTGGGTGTCCTAGGCAGCAGTGCGCCCTAGGCGGCTGCCTAGTTTGCCTAGTGGTAGCACCACCCCTGGTTCTCTGTCTCCTAAACTAATTTTGCATACCAATATCTGCAAACCGCATGGTTTCTGCTACTGCCAACTAAAAAAAGTGTTCTAATATACAATCAATACATTAAAATACATACCGACTGATTATTCTGTTTATTAAATAAAAACAACAGCTGAGGCCAAAATACAGAGACCTTACTTATGGTTCTTACTTTTTACAGTGAGGAACATAGACTTGCTAATATCGGTGCCCACTCCATTGCTGGCCTGGCAGAGATAGTATCCAATGTCCTCTTCTAGGACATGACGTATTAGTAGTGAACTGTTCGGCAAAATCTGGATGCGACCTGTGAGAGGCACAGGATGGTACTGCTGAGGATTTCCACTACCTAGGGAGAGAGAAATGAGCAGACGCTTGATTAGAATAAAAAGAGATGGGCACTTCCACAATAGTAGAGCATAAATTTAATGATTCGTGACAAAGCAAGAGCTGCAATCCACAAAGTAGTAGAGCACATAACAGATTAATACTGCAGTTCTTTCTCAGATAGAAAGTATATGAGACAACGCATATCATCACTGATATACAGAACAGCAAAACAGTTTGTATTCAGAAGCATGGCTCTGTTATAGCTCATAAATAATTTTAGGATGGGCACATACCTTTAGCATGTTTCCATACCACCTTTGGCGGTGGATAGCCATCAACTGAACAATTCAGGACTCCAGCTTTGCCATAAATTCCATCTTGATTGTTAGGCTGAACAACGAATCTGGGGGGCACTGTGACAGAAAGGAAAAGATCAGCGTCCATTTTACTGCAGATCTCAATAACAGGGTATTTATAATGCATTTCATTACAGCGGCACATTTAAACTGCAGAACATTTTTCTTTGAAATTGTCTTGAAAGCACAGCATTGATTTCCCTCACAGGATCTTATACCACTGCATTATTTACTATAAAAACATTATGGACAGCTGCAGAAATTTCTAGATTTGCATATTACGGAACCGCAAACACATTAAGTTTTGCAGAGCCTTGCTCAATGAGCAACTTTCCAAAGATTATGCAGAGAACTGCAGCTCCCTTCTTTATTTATAGAAGTATATCTCAAGTTCCAGTACTCCTCTCAAGGTTTTAGTTCCAAACTGAGTCTGATTTGCAAGATGAACTCGGCAAGGCCCCTTTCTCTTCTGGTCAAACGAAACCCCCCTTCCCTAGATCTTGAATGACCCTGACTCCCCTTATCAAACTTTCTGCCCAATACACCAGTGCCATGAAAGATGCAAGCAACCGAGTATGGCACCTTACTTCCATCCAACACATCTCCCTCAAGACTTTGTGGACTGAGCATTGCACCTTATTGTCCCTACACTCTGTCAAAAGCTTTCCTGGTATGCACCTCATTTTGTACTAGATCTGTCCTGTACTGTTTATTTTGAGCAACACAGACCACTGAATATTTATCTGTATGTGTTTCTACTCATTATATATTCATGATTACATCAACATGCAGCATTGAATCACAAACTCATTACGTATTCATGCTTACATCAACAGACAGCATTAAAAACTCGTTAAATCCACAGTGCCCATTAACCTGTTAGAAGCTGCCTCTTAAAATGCTAGCTTCCAAGCAAGAGGGTATTTTAACCATTTAATGCCAGTATGCTGTTTCAGTTTATCTCCTTGTACAAGTTGCTTTTTTTGTCTTTATGAAATGTAAAATAGTTTTTAGACAGAAAATGACAATACTTTACTTTTTTTATGACCATTCATTACAAAATGAAAATATTTTTTAAGCCATGAACACTATTATGGTAGCACTAATGAATAAATACCTAGGAAAGCAACAGGAATACACCACAAAAGCCCACGTCTATATAGGGATAAAGGGATTCCAAAATATAACTAAACCTTGACTGATGAAGGGGTGGTTGGGTGGAAGAAGCCATAGTTCTGTGAGTTTATTAAGTCTCTAATGCAGGGGTCTCAAACTGGCGGCCCTCCAGCTGTTGCAAAACTACAAGTCCCATGAGGCATTGCAAGGCTGACAATTACAAGCATGACTCCCACATGCAGAGGCATGATGGAATTTGTAGTTTCGCAACAGCTGGAAGGCCGCCAGTTTGAGACCCCTGTTCTGATGGAAATATATACTGGTATTGTATAGGTTTTCCTTATTTTGGCTTAGTGAAAAGGGGTACAGTCATGCTGGAAAAAGGGCTTACCCCAAACTGTTGCCACAAGGTCGGAAACACATACTTGTTTAAAATATCTTTGTATGTTTTAGCATTTGTGGTACCCTTTGCTGGAAACACCTGGACTCAATAATTTAGAGGGGTGTTCACATACTATTGGCCATATAGGTACTATAAGTGTGACAGTCAGATATCCACAAACTTATGACTATATTAGCGTATATTTGGTGGCTCACACTCACTAGTTATTATTAACCATTTTCCCTGTTATTAATTTATGTAAAATTAAATCTGTTAATGGGCAACATCTACAAACATGATTCATTAAATCAGCAGAGGAAAATGTAAATTAACCCCACCTATGTGCCCCTATTTTGTTGATAGCCACAGTTTTGGCTTCTTTTAAGCTATGCAAAGTATCTATGATGTATTTGGGGTGTCCACAACAATGAAAAGTGTAACTAGTAAGAGGGATTATATGCATAACAAAATACAGTTAAGGAACGAGCATATGTAGCAGAACTTCAAATGATATCAAACCACACTTATGAGTACATACTTGTAATATCGGTTTGAACATTATGGATTGACAAATGAAGCTCAACGGACAAATACATGGATCTTATTACCTGCCAACATCACACATATAAGACTCATTACATACAACTGTAAATAAGTTATCCACTCTGGTGGCCTTATCTTACCTCGTACAATTAGCTGTCTCTCCCGGCTTACTGTGGCTGCATCATTGCTTGCTATACAAGTGTAGTTTCCGTTGTGCTTGAGAGACACACTGGAGATCTGCAGGGAGCTCATGAATTCCTTGGTCTCAATGGTGATGCCAGAACCAGAGACAATAACTTGTCCGTCCTTGCGCCAGGTGATGCGAATTGGCATATCTCCAGATGACACCACACATGGGATATACAGTAGCTGTCCAATGGAGGCAGGGGGAAACTCAAATGGCTGAATAAGTGGGGGCACTGGAATATAAAAATAAAGAAGCTAACATCAAAAACTGTTAGTCCTTAGACCAATATCTATACATATATATCTTTGTGTTGGTACATTGTTATTACAAGCAGGTGAATATTAAGATACCTGTCTAACAGTACAAACATAGAACATCAACCTCAGCTAGTCTCCTCCCATAGGTCACACCTCTGTGACATAATTCCACTACTATTAAGCCCTTGGGAGGGTGAAAGGGTGAAACACATCAGAGGGCATGGCCTGGGGGGGGGACTAGCTGAGGCCGATCTTCCATATCTAATATCACTAGGCTGATATGTGTGTGACTCCGTTCTCTCTCTTGTTGGATGTCTGTATTGTTGAATTTGGTGGACTCAGTTTAGAGCAGTGGCACCATACTCAGAGCTTGAAGTCACCAGGTAGTGCAATCACAATGACTTGGAGCAGTGCTTTCTTTATGGTGTTACATATCTGGTAATAGTGGCCATTTTATTTTTTACTAGTCCAATATATACTGCAGAATAGCAATGAGCGATTTGTACGAATAAATAGGCTCTACTGTTTTAAATAGAAGGCGCTATATACTTTTACCATCATGGATCTTGTTTGTTTAATGTGGACCTTGCACTACAAGGTCCACTTCATAACTTTGCACCTATGCCAAAAAGCTGCAGTACATAAAAAAAAATAAAAAATCCCATAGGACATAAAGCATAACGTTAAAATACTTACCTTACCCCCAGTGGCAACTTGGAATGGCAAGTCACCAAAGTCTCTCCATGTTGGAGAAGCAAAGAAAATAAATGGAGCATGTTTAGTGCAATGTCTGCTTTAAGTAATTTGTCCTGAAAAGTGAAGTTGTATTTTGCCCATGAAAGGCAAAGCAAAAAGTTCACTTAAACGCTGACTCCAGGTGCTATGCATATTTCCCGTTGCTTCTCTGTAGAGTTTTTTCTAGACTGTAATGTAGTCTGCAACTTGGATGAAGGCTTGTGGAGAATAGAACTGTCTCCATATGTTTGATGTTCACATACACAATGTTGGGGGCGTTTCAAGACTTCGTTGGTAGGTGTTGATGCAATAATCAGGTATGGGAAAGAAAGCTGCACAAAAAGGGATATCTGCCTTGAGTTTTTGGGGACTTTTATACCCATACCTCATTGAAAGCATATGACCAATTATATCAGAAAATTCACAGGTCACCTAAATGAAGGGTTAGAGGTCTACACTTGTCTGAAATTACATTAAGAAGTAGATGGGGACTGTTCTCCTTGGTCAGATTGAAATATGAATGTAAGGTAATTTGTTTCTTAATTAATCATATAAATATAAATAAACGTGATGAGTCGTGTGGTCTTTAAGTTTGTTCCTGTAATATTAGTACAGTACATGCACACCACTGAGCATAAGCACGAGAGAAGCTGTGCAGACATACACACAGGGAGCTGTGCACAATCTCAGTCTACCTCTCACACACAGTTCTATTCATTAGGAAAGATCTCTCCCCGGGTGCTTCTGAATAATTGATGCACTGGAGCAGCTTTTAAGTCTTCAGCAGATCTGGGAGACCACTACGGATGTATTATTTTTTAAAAGCCAACAAACACAGCGAGCAGGGGATCTGAGTAAAGGGCAGGGCCTTAATGCGCTATGTTTACACAGTGGGTCCCTGTGCTGGGCCTTGTCAGAGAAACAGATCAGGGATAAGGAGGAGGCGGCATAGGAGGGCGCACCATGAAAGATTAAATAAGTGCACTGTGGGACCATATGTAGCCATATGATTTGTGTGAAGTAGCATAAATCTACATAGAATTTCAGAAATTATTAAATTATATTATTACACTATAGTGAAGTGCAGAGCTGTATTCCTCTGTCCCCAATAGGCTAAAGAGCAGAAAACTCATTGTACTAAACCAATGACCCTGATTTTAATATATCTGCAAAGCATAATGTAAGATATTATGTTTCCTTTTTTACTCTAAGTAAGTATATTAGTTTTATGCACAATTTTGCAATTAAAGTATTTTACTAAAAAAGTATATTTCATTATGTATAAGCTGGTTGTGGTTGTACTGGTGCCTTGGTAATCAAACAGCTAAGGGCTGCATGTGACTTTTTGTATTCATACTACCATTTTTTTTTCTTCTGGACAAGTGTTTGAAGATACCCCAGTGCAGTGGTCATCAACCCTGTCCACAGGGCCCACTAACAGGCCAGGTTTTATTTATTACATTGGGGAGATGCAGACTAGAATACTGCAATCACTGAGCAGCAAATTATATCACCTGTGATGTATTTCAGTTATCTTGCAAACCTGGCCTGTTAGTGGGCCCTGAGGACAGGGTTGATGACCACTGCCCCAGTGCATTGACCTGAAAAAGTGAGTGAAAAGCTTGAAAGCTTGTGCAAGAAAGTGAACTGATACTGCATTCTTATGCAAAGCACCCCAACGCACATGTATGGTGTACAAAGAAAAAAAAATTCAGCATCTTTGCATCGACCCTGTGTTGACCAACAGAGGTCCTCACAGCTCAATGGACATAGTGGGAATGAGTGCAAATAAAAAAAGAAAGGTAAAAAAATGAAGGGAAATTACTAAATACTTTCCTGTAATGCCGCGTACACACGGTCGGAATTTCCGATGGAAACAGCCCGATGGGAGCTTTTCATCGGATTTTCCGACCGTGTGTATGCCCATCGGTCTTTTGCTGTCGGAATTTCCGACGGACTTTGGATTAAGAACCTGTTCTTAATTTTTCCTACGGAAAACCTTTCTATCGGATTTTCCAATCGTGTGTATGCAATTCCGACACGCAAAATTCAGACGCATGCTCGGAAACAATTCGGCGCATGCTCAGAAGCATTAAACTTCCCTTTTATAGTGCAGTCGAACATTTTTAAGCTGTGGTGTTATTGACCGTCGGAATTTGGTGTGACCGTGTGTAGGCAAGACAGTTTGAGCGAAATTCCGTTGGAATTCCGACGGGAAAACCATCAGAGCTTTTTCCGACGAGAATTCCGACCGTGTGTACACGGCATAAGACTCCAGGACCTGTAGGTGTTCAAGAAATAATAGACAGGGAAACATCTTTAACCTTTTGTCCACCATGTAATGCATATGTGCAACAGCAGGGAAGGTGGGCCTTAATGCCCACACATCACTCATATGGATTTATGGTTGCCAAGATTTATGTGCTGACAGCTCTCAGTCTCTGTGTGCAATTGAGAGCTATGTGATGTGCTTTCGATCATGTGACCAATGTGACAGCCAAATACAGTGATTATGTTATTGGAAAGTCCATCCTGGCTGTTAAGACCCAGTTATAGGATAGCAAGGAGGGTGTGGGAAGGGGTTAAAGAGTACCTGTCATGAAATGCCACTGCTGACTTGCTGTGGGTCTGCCATCCTTACACATGATTACTGGATGTTAGTGACTCACTGATTAGTGAAGAAAAGATAAAAAATAAAAGCCTTGAAACATGTATGTTCTAAAATATGACACCAATGAAAAGCTCCATTATTTTATTCTGGCATATTCCTTTTTAGTCTAGTTTTATTAGACTAAATCTCAGCCCAACTACATTAAATCCCTGGTCTTCGTACACTGCAACAATGATGGCCAACAAACTTGAAAGCTCTGTGAAAAATTGCTTCATAATATTAGGCTGTGCTATGGACCAGTGGTTCTAGATGCAGTTGGCTTCTGCAGCATACATAAATTATTACTACCCATATTTTTTGGATGACTTTTAACTACCTTCTCTTTTAAACCACTTTTACCTACAGGTAAGCCTATAATAAGGCCTACCTGTAGATACTGTGAGATATTCCATGTATCCGCATGTGCCAATGTCATCAGCACATGCACACTGAAGAAACGGCCCGCTCTTGCCATTTCTTCAGGCCAATCACAGCGCCAAAGCCCGCAAAATAACTCCGGGAGACATGTCGCGGGTCACAGCTTCAATCTAAGGTAAGTATTTCATAATGAGTTAGTATGCGATGCATACTAGCTCATTATGCCTTTGTTTCGCAGGTTTTTCTTTTTTGAGTTTACAACCATTTTAAAACATCCCTACTTTACTTCATAGTGTCTTAGTAGAGGGATTCCTGGTACATTTAGCCCACCTCAATTTAGCCTGCCTGGTTAAATATTCCCATAGGTTACCATAAGAAAACTTTAGGATTTCTAGATGTTTAATAAATAATGGATGGAGAAGCCTCTTTAACCAACCTCTGTAGTTACAGGGACTGTGGAGCAGCTCATCTTGATATTTCACTGCATCACTGATATCTGTTGAGTTGTTGTCTTAACAGTTTATCTCACCACGCTTCGACCTCCCAGCAGTGACTAGACAGTCTTTCAGTCTTCTAATCTCTAATATAAACACAGATCCCGAGAGCCCTGAGAACAGGATGAACTGGGCTTTTGAGAGATAATGACTTCAGTGCTTCTTCTGTGAACTGTGCTCCACTGTATCTGCAGCTACAGAGATCAGTGCTAGTAAGCATGTAGAATACTAATTTTTTCTGTGCTTTTAACTGCAATTTATTAAGTTGGTCACAGGATCTCTTTAAAGTTCTTTTACTGCTTGTTAGGAAGCAATTAATACTTGATTGTTTATAGTCTGCCCACAGTTGCACTTACTTTTCAGAAATCATAAAGCAAATAAATGTGTAAATTCTCAAATACTATTCGAAAAACAGTAAATGTACAGAATAATATAGAAAAAGGAAGTATGCAATGTATTTCTAGGTACAAATATTTGTTTTCATTTTATATATCGGTTTAAATTCTCCCTAAATTAACCAGTAAAAAGTATCCCTGCCCCTCTGACCTTTCACTGTGATGTGGACACTCTGGCTGATAGAAAGTTGGGGCTGTATTAGGACACTGCAGAGATATTCTCCTTCATCCATGCCTTTCTGGACATCGCTTAGCATTAGGGTTCCGTTCTCAAACACAACCTGTCTATGGTTATCAGGTAGCAGCAAAGAATCTTTATACCAGCTGATGAAGTAGTAAGGGTACCCAATTACTCGGCAGTGAATGAAGCTGTCTCTTCCAGCCACTGCTGTTAGATTCTTCATGGGCCGAATACTAGGAGGTCCTATATTGGGTACAAACAATGTACATTAGGTGGACACAAATCAGTAATGCATATCATAGCTAGGGGCAAAAAGAAGGGGAAGAAAAAGGCATCCCACCACCAGTAAGAGACAATAACAACCCAACATCCAAAGGACAGGTGTCTAGGGACAGGATGAGACATTCTAGGAGGAGAAGTCAAAGGTAGCAATGTGGTGTGTGAAGGACATAAATGCTTTAAACGACATACTGAAATAGAGGACAGATTAAAGAGAAACATTTAAAAATGTATGGTACAAAAGTTATGTCTGAAATGATTTATTTAATGAATACAGGAAATTTCAATGCACAAATTAGGAATCTAAAGTTTACCTTTGACCAAGCATGATGTGTAAATGTGTCAAATTGCAGAGCGAATATTGCCTAAGGCTTGTCTGTAAGGCCTGTGTCTACTAACCAGTCTCTAAAATTCACATTTGATGAAAGGATTATGAGAACAAAAACTGGTGTTTCTGTAATCAGTAAAGTAGTAATATTCCTTATATACCGCCTGGAGCTCAAGCCAGGGGGGCTTCTAGGCATCGCACAGCATTTGGGGTTAAGTCACCCACATCAACTCACCTAATGAAGGGGACACCTCTCCAAAACCTTTTGTACTAATAGTCTGCAAATTTAAAAGGGGAGGCCCATCCAGATTTTAGATTGTCCACCAGTCTTCAAATTTGATCACTCATTCATTTGTAACATCCTCCTAGGTAGGTTTCTAGGAAGGCTAGGTAAATTGGCTGGCCATACATTATGCAATTTTCTTACTCAATTTCCTTTAGATTCACCTACAACTATATAATGCATGGGCCTGCCTGATTACATACAAAGTGAAAGTGTTTAGGTTTGACCTCATATTATATGGTTTTGGTAAATCTAAAGGAAAATTGTATTATGAAAATTGTATAATGTAGGCCAGCCTTATGCCTCGTACACACGATCGGAAAATTCCACCAGCAAAAGTCAGATGTGAGCTTTTGGTCAGAAATTCCGACTGTGTGTATGCTCCATCGGACTTCCCGCCAGCAAAAGATTGAGAGCAGGTTCTCAATTTTTCGGTCGGAAAAAGTTCTGATCGGAAATTCCGATCGTCTGTACCAATTCCGATGCGCAAAATTCCTACGCATGCTCGGAAACAATTTGACGCATTTTCTGAAGCATTGAACTTCATTTTCTTGGCTCGTCATTTTCTTGGTACGTCACCGCGTTCTTGACGGTCGAAAGTTCAGAGAACTTTTGGGTGACCGTGTGTATGCAAGCCAAGCTTGAGCAGAATTTGGTCGGAAAAACCATCCAAGTTTTTTCTGACGGAAAATCCGCTCGTGTGTACGGGGCATTCATTTGTTTTGCCTCCACTGTAATCAGGGGAGCAGTTTGTTATGGGGCTGTTCTTCGCTGCACTAGTTGAAGTTTGCTTCCCCCTGCCTTCTTGAAGATTCCAGAATGTAGCGGGCTGGGAAGGCAAATCAGCAGCCTGAATATTTATGTTGTTTCAATTAATTCCTGGTGGCGTGTGCCCAAAAGATGGCTGGGGGAGTAGCTAAATAGTCTGGGGTTTGAAGCTGTCCTGTTCTTGCCCAGGAGGAGATGTTCCCAGCCTGAAGATCTGCTGCCCTTCCAGGCAGCCCGGCTAAAATCCTACCTGTGCTCATCAAGGTTCTGGCTGTGGCAAAGCTTAGGGGCCTATTTTGCTAAGAATATCTGAAGTTAAGTGAGGGATTTCACTGAGGATCCGGTCTGAAGTATTCACTGCAGAAATGTCTGTCTGATATTGGAAGGAGGTATCCAAGTATCCAGGGATGCGAGTACAGAGCAGAGTGAAGGATCCTAGTGACTGTTGCTGCTACCATCCCGTGTGTATCAGTACAGGTGCTTGCCTAGCCTGGGATATTTCTGTTTCAGTAGATTTTTATTGGATTTGGCCTGGGATATTTCTGATAGTGTCTCAGTGCTGTACACTTTCTGAATCATTGCTAGAGGGACTGTCCTGAGAAGTAGTGACAAAATGAAGAGTACCCTCAGATTGCTGCTCAGCATTCATAGAGTATCCCACAGCTCCCTATGCCCTATCCAAGTTATTTAGCGATACATTCAAAAAAGGCAACCCCTAGACTATTCAATGAGCCAGAAGAGTGATTGTTGCTGTGTGCCTGGCTGCTGTCTCACTAATCTGGGAAAGAAACCTGGGGAAAATGAGCGGGCCCTTTCGGGGGTGAGTGCTACAGCTTCATCAGACTAATGCACTGCAATGAGCATCTTGGTTTCCAATGTATTGACTTTCTCGAAGAACTGTTTCCAATGTATTGACTTTATTGAAGAACTGTGTATCTCTCTGTTGCACCTAATTCAGGACTTTGTACTGGAATGGTGAAGATACATTTAGACATTGTATTTTTTACATAGAAAGGCTCTATGGACAGGAGTACAGGAGTTCTTGGATTTATTGAATTTCAAAGTCCCATGATTACAATCCAGAGTGTCTCTAATGGGGTGAGTTACTTTTTACTCAGGAATGTGTCAAAGTGACTCATGGGTGTGTGTAAATGTGAGATGAAATTATTGAAATTAGTAAGGAACTGTGTTGCCATGCTTCTGTTTGCTTCAACCAGGATTTGCATTACCATACAAGTCTACCGAGATGCAAAACCACCTAAAGCAGGTAAGGAGAAGATCAACTGCACCTTCTAATTAGTCCTGAATGGTTTAGAGGTGTTTCAACATGATAAACAAAGCTAGTCAACATAGTCCCTAAAACAGCAGCTAAAGGTCATCCTGTTAAGAAGCCTAGAGCTCCACCTGCTGAGTGCAAATACAACTCTTAATATCCAGTAGTTCATGTTTCAAAGCATTAAAGCGTAACTTTTTGCGAAAAAAAAACATTCCCCCCTGGGTGATCTATGTACATTCCAAGGATTAAAACAACATTTGTTGTAGATTCCTACCTTTTGTTATTCTGAAGAAATCCATGTGTGTTTGTCTGTGCCTCTGTGCATAATGGGAGTGGTTTCATAATTATCAATCCGCTGTGGCAGCTGCAGAGCACTAATGAGGAAAGCTGCTGGTCCTACATCCCTTTAGACGTCTTCCTATTGAAAGTATCTCACCAAAAATGTAATTTTTGTTGTAGGGGATGCCTGAAATCTGACTTGTATCTTAGGCAGACTTCTGGGAAAATTGGTAAGCCAATCACACAAGCAGGGTATGATATTTCTAGGGAGTGGTCAGTACACACTCTGTGTACAGAACAACTCCAGGTAGCCATATTCCATTGCATTTTACAGTAAATTACAGCGGCTACAGATGGAAAAGTAAAGGTAATTTTTAATAACATTCAATTACAATATGACTTGTATCGCAATTATATGGGCTATATTATTTTTTCTTTATTTGCTATTTTTTTCCCCACGAAAGTGGAGTTACCCTGTAATGAAAACCGCTGTTAAAATGTAGTTAAAATAACAATGTAGAACATGCCACATGTTCCCTTTAAAAGGACTGTTTTGCCCTAGCTATGACATTTTTTTTTTTTACATTTTGTGTAACTGTCCAATCAAAATCTTATTGTGTATGACCATCTTAAAAGAAGCAGCATTTTCTGTTCTGATAGCAGCAAACATCCTCCAGAAACAGGAGACTGTTATGAATATTTATCAAACAATGAATTTTACTGGCATCATTTCAAAGCTCCTGCACATCCACACAACAAACAGGCACAGATTTCTGATAGTAATCACTACGCTGTAGGAGTTCTAGTTTTCATGTATTGTTAAATGGGTGCTTCTCTGAATGAGGGTACAGACATATTTGGCAACCACTGCTTTGTGTACCTAGGGCTTGTAAAAAATTGTATGGTGCTTAACCTGATCATTGCTGGAAAGTGATTACGAAATCCACAGACAAAGCAGAAATATTGCCTTTAAAATTATTGTAAATACTATAAAATGTTAAATGTTCAACCTATAATATTCTGTGTTTCTAACACCATGAAAATACTGCATCTTATAATATTCATGTAATGCCATTGCAAACAGCAACGTTAAAAAAAGGTCACTTAACAAAGCCTAAGACATGATAGTGAGGACAAGCAGAAACAAAGCAGAGTTCAATTCTCACAGGACTAGAGATGTTTTATAAATCAATCCAAACACTTTAAACTGACTCACTTGTACATACAAGTCTAAGCAATTCATAGGCTGGCACTGAAAAAGGTTTAGTGAACATAAAGTGGTTCAATCAGTAACTTTAAACGTTTGCATGAATAAATATTGTGACTAGGAAAGAGCCGAACACCCCCGAGTTCGGTTCGCACAAGAACCTGCGAACGGACCGAAAGTTTGCACGAACGTTAGAACCCTATTAGTTACAATGGACGCGAATGTTTGAAATCTAAAGTGCTAATTATAATGGCCAATATGCATGTTATTGTTATAAAACAGGTTTGGGGACCCGGGTCCTGCCCCAGGGGACATATATCAATGCAAAAAGAAGTTTTAAAAACGGACGTTTTTTCTGGAGCAGTGATTTTAATGATGCATAAAGTGAAAAAAAAAAAAGTGAAATATTCCTTTAAATATGGTACCTGGGGGTGTCTAAAGTATGCCTGTGAAGTGACATGTGTTTCCCGTGTTTAGAACTGTCCCTGCACAAAATGACAATTGTAAAGGAAAAAAATAAGCCATTTAACCACTTCAATACCGCCCGCCGTCATATGACGCCCACAAGGTGGATCTACCATCCTGGGTGGGCGTCATATGACGTCCTCGGATTCCTGGCCGCCTGGGGGGCGCACGCGCGCCGCCGGCGGTGCGCGCGCGCGCCCGCGGCATCGCTCGGGACCCGGTGCGAGTGCCCGGCGGCCGCGATGTCCGCCGGGCACCCGCGATTGCCCGTTAAAACAACGGGACCGGGCGGGAACGTGGTGCTGTGTTTTTTAAAAAACAGCCCCACGTCCTGTCAGTGCAGAGGAGACCGATCATGTGATCCCAGTACAGAGGATCACATGATCGGTCTCCTCCCCTTAAGTCCCCTCCCCCTACAGTTAGAATCACGTCTATTAGGGAACACATTAACCCCTGCAGCGCCCTCTAGTGTTAACCCCTTCCCTGCCAGTCACATTTACACAGTAATCACTGCAATTTTATAGCAACGATCGCTGTGTAAATGTGAATGGTTCCAAAAATGTGTCAAAAGTGTCTGAAGTGTCCGCCGCAATGTCGCAGTCACGAAAAAAAAATTGCAGATCCCCGCCATTACTAGTAAAAAAAAAAAAAAAAAATTCAATAAATCTATCCCCTATTTTGTAGACGCAATAACTTTTGCGCAAACCGATCAATATACGCTTATTGCGATTTTTTTTAACAAAAATATGTAGAAGAATACGTATCGGCCTAAACTGAGGAAAAAAATAGTTTTTTTTAAAAAAAAATGGGATATTTATTATAGCAAAAAGTAAAAAATATTGTGTTTTTTTTCAAAATTGTCGCTCTTCTTTTGTTCATAGCGCAAAAAATAAAAACCGCAGGGGCGATCAAATACCACCAAAAGAAAGCTCTATTTGTGGGAAAAAAAGGACGTCAATTTTGTTTGGGTGTAACGTTGCACGACCGCGCAATTGTTAGTTAAAGCGACGCAGTGCCGAATCGCAAAAAGTGCTCTGGTAAGGAAGGGTGTTTAAAAGCCCTGTATTGAAGTGGTTAAAACTGCTTGTGGCTTTAATGTCATGTCTTGTCCAGGCAATATGGATGAAAAACTTTGAGAAAAATGGCATGGCTACCCCATCCCCCCCCCCCTTACCCCAGCCTATTACCAGCCCCTTTGGGTCTTGTATGGATATTAAGGAGAACCCCGCACCCAAAATAAAACCCTATACCTAAAACCCTATATACTCTGAACCGCAGTATACAGGCGGTGCAAACAAGACAGGGACTGTAGGTATATACTGTATGTATGTATGGACTGTTGGTGTATACTGTGCTGTGCTGGAGGCACACAAAACACACTAACTCCTGCAGATGGTCTTAGGTGACAACAGGGCAGATACAGTGTAAGGTGGTTTAGTGTGCTACTGCTGTGTTATACTCACACAGCACACACACACATTAACTCCTGCAGATGGCTGGATTGGTAGAGAACAGCACTGAGAAGAACACACTATCCCTGCCTATTTTTCCTCTATCCCTACACTTTCCCCACACAGAAATAATTCACATATAGTGTGTACATGTACAGTACACTGTGTCACTGTTCCTCAAGCCGGAACACACTACACAAGGCCGCCGGCGCGACGGGCTTATATAGTGTGGGGCATGTACTAAACCCCCTGAGCTATAATTGGCCACAGGCACCCCGCCTGTGGCCAATTATTGCTCTCCTCGCCACTGGCTCTATGATTGGCCAAGCATGCGGGGTCACAGTGCATGCTTGGCCAATCATCAGCCAGCAATGCACTGCGACTGGCGCAGTGCATTGTGGACCATTCGCATCACACGAATTTGATGCGAACGGCCCTCAGACTTCTGCCCTCGCCGAGCGGACGAACGGCCGATGTTCGATTCGAACATGGATACGAATCGAACACCGGGCCCATCCCTAATTGTGACATATCATAAAGCATAGCACGTGTAGCACCCTCTAGCTAGTGTGCTAGGTGTATATAGTTTAGTTGTCAGTGTAAGCAAATTGGCTTGGCTGAAAGCCAGGCCTGGATTGAATCTGAGTCAGGGATTAGAGACTCAGGGAGGCTGGATGACTCATTCTGATGCCTTCTCCTGTTTTCTGGAACCCTGGAGAAGCTTCCAGATTTAGTGGGTGGAGGCTAGGAGGGACTGTTTGTAATACTTTTGAGGGCCCCAGCCAATCCCCAGCAAATGGGCTGGCAGGGGGCAGACAACCTCATAATTAGGCATGAGTCATGCCATCAGGGGCAGTCGGGTGGAAGATGGAGATTGAGTGCTGAGGAGGCTGTCGTAGGCCTTTGCAGATGGCCCCCTAGTCTGGAGATGGGGGGTTGGCCTCGGGTTTGGAGCTCCCCTCCCCTACTACAGGGTAACATAGCTCAGTTCTGCAAGCAAGATTATGCTGGATGAGGAGGAGGAGCTGTATATAGGAGAAGTTGTCCCTGAAGTTTGTTTGAAGTCAAGTGGGCATCCCATAATTTCCAATACCTATCCAAGTTCATATCCCTCAATAAAACAAAAAAATCGAAGTCACGGAAGCTTTTCTTACTCTGGAGTGACTGTGGAAATTCGGTGTGCCTGGCTATGTAGGGTGGGGGATCCCAGTTACTTGTGGCTCTTTAGGGGGTGCACTACACAAGTCACATGATAAAAGGCTGCAGCGGGGCACTGAATTAGCCATTTGTGAACACTGCACAAAAAATGCACAGGAGCCAGAATTTACATGATTGTGTCATTTCAGAGCCAACATCCCCATCCAGGATATAAATGCTGACCATGGATAGTGCCTTAAAATGTGGCTCCATCTTTCTGAAGAGGAAATCATTAGTAGGCATTATAAGAAAGAGACTTACAATGTGTGGGAGGAGTAAAAACCACCTGGAATGATTGCATTTGCACATTACCTAGCATGCATGTTTGTATGGGCAAAAAAAATGACATTTATCATAAAACACCCACACAATTACAAGTGCTCGTACTGTATATTACAACATACTCGGGTGATCTATGTACATTACAAGGATTTTAACAAACTTTGTTGCAGATTACTATCTTTTGTTATTCTGAAGAAATCCATGTGTGTTTGTCTGTGTCCATGTGGAAAGTGAATCTAATGGGAGTGGCTTCATAATTATCAATCAGCTGCTGCACTTACAGGGCTCTAATGAGGAAAATTGCAGGGTTTGTATACCTTTAGACATGATCTCCTACTGGGAGTATCTCACCAAAAATGTAATTTTTGTTGCAGGGGATGCCTAAAATCTGATTTATATCTCAGTGAACAGCCCTTAAAATTTCCACTCGCCTGCTCACATTTGGCGAGTTGAAGTAACTTGAGAGCGAGTGTGAAGCTGTATCGGATTAGGGTGCCGCTGGCAGGCGGGGTTGAACGAAAGCCGATTCTCCTCCCACTTCCTTTGCTAATGGGTTTAACACCTAACACATGGATCACTTATTTGTCACTGTCCCGATGCCAAGATACTGTTGACAGTTCCCGTAATGGCCAGATCTGTATTCAGAGAGTGGGTCCCAGGAGTCTGGTTTAATCATTGAGACTCCGGTCTGCTCCTGCGATTGGCCCTGCCTTCCTGTGATGTGGCATGGGGTAGGACTGCGGGAGGCATCCCTGGAGATACTCGGCCATAAGACCCCGCCCCCTGATGATGCGCTGCCGGCTTGATGTTCTGCCAGCATTCAGTACTGGAAGTACATGCGCTCCAGGACACGGCGTGCGTTCCAAGGACAGCATGCATGAGTGCAGTGGGGACTGGAAAGAAGGGTCTCCTCCTACAAAGTAAGCTTGTGAAGTAGTATAGCCATATAGAAGAGTCATTTGTTGTACTCAAAATGTATAATTTTCTCAATGCAACATACATCCTCCACTCTATGGCTCTATGCAGATATGTGGTGAGGAGGAAGCTAATAATGGGAAGTATGTAGGTGTTTTTGGCTCCACCTGGTGAAGCTAGCAGTGGGGTGGAGTTTATGTGTCAGGTCCCCATATAAATCCTGCTTTGTAACAAGTTGGATCAGCTCTGAGGAAGGGCTCTTGTCTCCTGCAACATGTCAGCTTTCCAACAACAGCAATTTGGTATCCACCATGTTGGAGTTGTGATCATATTTGCTTGTGATTTCCTCATGCTTGTGAGTATGGTTTTGGATTTTTAATAAATTGTGTGGTGTTGGAAGTAATGCACTAGGCGTTTGCACCCTCCTTTATTTCCTTGTAGTGCTTTGGAGTTTCCCCACTCAAGGAGAGCTGCAAGACATGGCCGTCCACCTAAACTGACAGGCCGGGCAAGGAGAGTATTCATCAGAGAAGCAGCCAAGAGGCCCATGGAAACTCTGGAGGAGCTGCAGAGATCCACAGCTCAGGTGGGAGAATCTGTCCACGGGACAACTATTAGTCATGGACTCTACAAATTTGGCCTTTTTGGAAGAGTGGCAAGAAAAAAGCCATTGTTGAAAGAAAGCCATACGAAGTTCCATTTTCAGTTTATGAGAAGCCATGTGGGGGGCATAGCAAAAAAGTTTTTTTCCTTAAAATTCCCTCCTAAACTTGGGGTGCGTGTTATACGCCGGCGCGTGTTATACGCCAATAAATACAGTAATTGCATATAAATATTGGTAGCTGTTTATATTTTGTGGTTTTAGAAACACTTCAAGTACTTTTTTTTTCCTATTAAATTAGAGTCATCTAGAGCCAGTTCGTAGGGAAGACTATTCCACATTTCTATAGCTCTTTCAGTAAAAATCCCTTCCAATAGTGAAGGTTCGAATTCTTTCCACCAGTCAAAAAAGAGTGCTCTCATATCTTTTGCGGTCACCTTTACGTCAACAACTTTCTTCAAAATGTTCTATATGGGCCATTTATAAATGAATACTGGGTGATAGTAGAGCCCTTTAATCATCTCTTCAAAGGGGTGAATTCATTTGGGGCTGCTATTCTTTCCTTACAGCTGAGGTCATCCATGTTCCTAATTTATTTGTCATTATTTGAAATCTTGCCAGTTGTACCTTCTGCTACTATCAAAATTGTATCCCACTCCCTTTAGAAACTCACCATTGGCATTGTTTATGGTTACGGAGTCTTTGATCTACCAGGACACACAGATCCTTAATTCACTCAGCTTTACTCCCCATGAAATGTAGGATAGATGCATCATTTAGCCCCCAAGTGCAAAGCTTTACCTTTATCCACATTAAACTAAACCAATTAATCAGCACTCAGTCAACTTATAAGTTAAAAGTATCTTGCAAGGACTTAACTCTCCTAAATACATTGGCTTTGTGTCACCTGCCAACAAAGAAATTACCGTATGTCTTTAATACCAAAATCTATATCATTCACATACAAGATAAAATGTAATCACTTGCTGACCAGCCGTCGCAGTTGTACTATGGTAAAATGGCACGGCTGGGGCGAAACTACGTTATTTAACGTTGCTTCTCCCTGTGGCCACTAGGGGCACGCGCGCACCCCCTGCTTGCCCATGGAGCCGATGCGAGTGCCCAGCGGTCGCGATCACTGCCGGACTTCCCGCCATCGCTCGGGCCATACGGAGAACCGGGATCTGTGTGGGTAAACACACAGTTTCTGGTTCTCTGAGGGGAGAAGTGACAGATCGTCTGTTCATACAGAGTATGAACAGCGATCTATCTCCTACCCTACACAGTCCACACACTAGGGAACACAATTAACCCCTTGATCGCCCCTAATGTTAACCCCTTCCCTGCCAGTGACATTTATACAGTAATCAATGCATTTTTATAGCACTGATCGCTGTAAAAATGCCAATGGTCCAAAAAATGTGTCAAAATTGTCCAACATGTCTGCCATAATGTCGCAGTCCCAATAAAAATCATAGATCGCTGCCATTACTAGTAAAAAAAAATGAATAATAAAAATGCCCTAAAACTATCCCCTATTTTGTAGACGCTATAACTTTTGCGCAAACCTATTTTTTTTACCAAAAATATGTAGAAGAATACACATCAGACAAAACTGAGGAAAAAAATTGTTTTTATATATTTTTGGGGGATATTTATTATAGTAAATAGTTAAAGATTTTTAGTTTTTTTGTTTATAGCGCAAAAAATAAAAACCGCAGAGGTGATCAAATACCACCAAAAGAAAGCTCTATTTGTGGGTGCAACGTCGCACGACCGTGCAATTATCAGTTAAAGCGACGCAGTGCCGAATCGCAAAAAGTGCTCTGGTCAGGAAGGGGGTAAAGTCTTCCGGGGCTGAAGCGGTTAAGGACCACAGACCTTAAACTTGAGGTTTACTGCTTGCAGCTTTAGAACTTCTACAATACATATACTGTGATTAATCACAACTCTTTAAACCCTGTTTTTTCTGTCAATTTACAAATTGAATTCCTAATCTACAAAACTTAAAGCTAAAGTCCAGGTTTCTGTTGGCCAAGCTAGCCCAAACAAACTATTTTCAGAAAAAAAAAAAAATTATTTGAGCTGAGTGCTTCTTATGCCCCATACACACGATCGGACTTTCCAACATCAAAACCGTGGAATTTTGTTCGAAGATTGTTGGCTCAGACTTGTCTTGCATACACACGGTCACACAAATGTTGGCCAGCAATTACGAACGTAGTGACTTACTACGTGTTTTTCAGCTCTTTAGCGCCACCCTTTGGGCTCCTTCTCCTAATTTTGTGTTAGTAGAAGTTTGGTGAGTGTTGATTTGCGCTTTTCTTTTTGCGTTTTTTTATTTTGCGATATTATTATTATTATTCTTGATATCACTAGAAAAAAAAAGCCTTTGAAAATCTGTTTGCAATAACTCCATCAGTATCACCAGCAAAGCAGCTTCATTATTATCCTATTAAAGAATAAGTGAATTTGCGCTGCATTTGGAGAATTCATAATTTGCCACGTCACAAATGTTAATTCTCCATTACGAACGCTAGTTTACAAGACCGGCCGCTTCTGCTTCTGAACATGCGTGGACTTTTGTGCAATGGACTTGTGTACTCACGATCAGACTTTCCGACAACAAACATTTGTTGGTGGAAAGTCCGACAGCAAATGTTCGAGGGAGCATACACGGTCAGACTTTCCGACAACAAGCTGACATCTAACATTTCCTGTCGGAAAATCCGACTGCGTGTACGCGACATTAGTCAGGTGAAGCCTTGTATTTTTATGAATGAATACAAGGTTACCCCTGATTGGCCAAGGTGGAAATGGTGATGTCACCAACCGCCTCTACACCTTGGCCAATCAGAAGCTGCCTTGTATTCATTCATATATATATATATATATATATATATATATATATATATATATATATATATATAGGGCTTCACCCTATATAGAAGCACTCAGCCCGACAGGAAGACACCTATGATGCTCCCGGGAACACAAGGCTGCATACTGTATGTAGCTGATGCTACTATAGCATGATACACTGCTGACAGCAGAAAAACAACATAATTTTAAAAATAGTTATTTTGGACCAGCTTGTCCCAAACTATTTAAAATTAAAGGAAACTTGGACTTCGGCATTAACTTACATATTGGGGTTGATTTACTAAAGGCAAACAGCCTGTGCACTTTGCAAGTTGCACTCTTTATCCCCAGAGCTTAGTGAATGTGGTGAAGCTTCACTTTGTGAAGAAGAACTGATCAGGTGCAAGGAAAACAAAAAACAGCATTTTTGCTTGCACATCAATGGATGATGGAAATCAGCAAAGCTTCACCACATTCATTATGCTCTGGGGAAAATTAGTGCAACTGCACTTTCAAAGTGCACATGCTATTTGCTTTTAGTAAATCAACCCTATTGTCTCTTTGTAAGTGTTAAAAAAGTTTAACAAAGTAGAAAAATACTACATCCAAAGCCACTTCTCTGTAAAAGGCTACAATTACTCCTTCATAAAATTTCGATTAGTAAGAAAACTTCTGTCTTTCATAAATCCTGGCTAGCACATACTTTTGTCCACTCACCAGCCACTTTATTAGGTACACCTGTTCGATTGCTTGGTAACACAAATTGCTAATCAGCCAATCACATGGTCACAAACACAAACCGAAAAAAGTTCTACCTAAATAGAATGCTCAGTATTGATTGAGAAATGTGCATTCAATAGGTATCGTCACAGGGTGATACCATGACTATACTGGTAACGGTAAATAGAATGCTCAGTAGTTCTTGTCTGGAGAATGTTTAAAAAAGAGATCCTCTCTAACAGATGTATGTAGTAGAGTAGATGCATTAGAACACAAAATGTTAGACATACAGAAAAAGATGATGAGACAATGTAAAGTTTTAGAGGAGCACAATATATGACAGGTGAATAACGAGGAGTTAGTTGAGACATAAAGAAGAGGAAAAAATGAGTTGTGATTAAGAGGTAAGAGGAAAGGGGGTGCCCTGGTAACAATCCCAAAAAAAATCACAGACCCTATTCTGATATGTAGAAGTAGGACAGGCACCTCTTACGTTTATTCGAGCTTGGTATTCTGCACTCCCCACTGAGTTGCGTGCCAAACATCTGTACACACCCCCGTCTATGATCTGTGGACTGCTCACATTCATGTAACTGATAGTGCTGCCATCTGAGGCAGTATATTGATTTGAACGGTGCCCTGAATCCCGCTGTATGGGTTCATCGTCAAGAGTCCAACTGATAGTAGGGGGAGGAGCTCCTTTGGCAGAGCACATGAGTGAGAATGGTTCTCCTGGATTCATTACTTTTTCGCTGAATGATGAGAGGATACGAGGTGTGCCATCTGCAGGGAACAGAAAAATGTCATTTGAATTTTATTCTTTAACTAATAGAACAGATCATCTTTTTGTAGCGACATAGACCATCATCCTGTACACTACACATAACGGTGAATCTGACTACAACAGTGACAGATACTTAAAACATGCCCCGCCCCCCAATCCTAAAACTCATGAATTCTCCCAATCCTTAAAGTCATGTATCCCTCCTATCCTAAAGTGATGATTCCCCTCCACTTGAAAACAATACGTTAAAGTGGAACTAAAGAACAAAACTAAGACCTACTCAACGTGGTCATAAAGGTATGTCTGATGAGTATATTTCCTATTACAGCTAATGCAGCATTGTGCCATGCAAAACCCAGGAAAATGTGCTGGACTGTTATCTGTGTATTATGTGTGCCAATAAAGGCATTCGGGTCACCAGTAACTCAAGTGTTCCAAATCTTGCTACAAGCTAAAAATGCACTTTCCAGAAAGGGTATTGTATTGTAAATATGTCCCTTATAATATATTTTTGACTTTCAATAACATATTTTTATCTTTTTGAGTTGAGGTAGATGTCATAGTCTTACCTTCTAGAACTACAATTGCGAAGTCTTGGACAGTTTGTGTTTTACGGCTTCCAAAGCACTGATAGGCTCCAGAGTGGATTTTTTGAGCACTGCTAATAACAAGTGTTTCATTATCTGTTCCCCGTATAGAGATGAACTCATCTGCCGTAACAGGCTCTATATTTCTGTACCACTGGACATGGTAACCAGGGGATCCGCTGATAGAACAGGACAAGATGACGGTACTGCCAATGCCAGTCTTGAGCTTCTTGGGTGTCAGAGTCACACGAAGGGATTCTGTAACATTGTGAGACAAAAAAAAAAACACTTGTTTTAACAATTCCTGTATAAGATGATTCACAAATCATGAACTATTTAGCTGGTGAAGTCATGCATGTACAAAATATGTTCAATTTGTTTAAAGAGGTCCTATCAATGGGGAAAGGGCAAACTGCTGAAGTGCAGGCACCAAGTGGTGCTTATACCTGCAGCGGCTTCTCAAACCTTACTGCCACAGCAGAATCCCAGGCTGTATTAAACAGGCAAACTTGAAAACTCCCAGTAGTATTGGAGAATGGCACCAAGTCCCCTTTCTACAAATTTGTATAGGCTCTTTGGCTTGATGGGCAGTCTCACTGACCAGTAGAAAAATGGAGACGGTAGGAATGGCCAAGAAGTTTCAAAGCGTTGCCTATCAGGGCAGCTAGGCTTTGTAAAAAGGGTTGTAAGCCTGCTGAAGGTATGTGCACCACTGGGTTCCAGCATTTCACACCTGTAGTATTTTGCCCCTTTCTTTCCAGTGACAGTCTATTTAACTGCACAGAGTTATAGGACTGCTGTGTTTAAGGCTGAACAATGTGCAAATATATTTGTAAAGTTTATGCAGCTGTAAAAGAACAAAGTCCAGAAAAAGTGCCTTTTCTTCCCAATGGAGACACCATTAGAGTTGAAAGGGAACAATTGATTAGGTACCTGAAGAGATTTTCTTACGTGATGCAAATATAACATGTGTGAAAATGAATATTTTATTTTGAGTAGGTGTTTTATTTGAGAGATAACTCATTACTAACAAATATCAAGATAATGATTTTACCCATCGCTGGTAGTATAATTGATACATTAGGTACAACAAGAGCAGTCTAATTTGAACACAATGCGACATTTTGTAAGAAATAATAGTACTTTAATAAAAGTTGGGTTCAAAATACTTGGCCTACAATTTAGATTTAGTATAGTCTGCATTATATTTGCCAGGTAGAGGATATGGCCAAGTATAAAATAGTGTTACGAACATAAAATGCAGTGTATACTTAGTACTTAGCACTTCTTGTAAATTTCTCCCTCTTACCGTGCTTTTATGATAAGTATCATAACAAACCTAACAAATGACCATTTTACAACAAATATAATGATGGCAAAAAATGGTAAATGGTAACCACTGCGATCCTAATAACTGACTTATATAGATATGTACTAATGCTAAGGCCTCATGCAAACTGCAGCTGTCAAATGCATGTTTTACAGGCATTCAGATTTTTTTTTTTTCTGGCCCTAATGACCCCTCTGTTAGCCTATATGTCCATGCACACATACAGTATCTCACAAAAGTGAGTACACCCCTCACATTTTTGTAATTATTTTATTATATCTTTTCATGTGACAACACTGAAGAAATACACTTTGCTACAATGTAAAGTAGTGAGTGCACAGCTTGTATAACAGTGTAAATTTGCTGTCCTCTCAAAATAACTAAACACACAACCATTAATGTCTAAACGTCTGGCAACAAAAGTGGGTACACCCCTAAGTAAAAATTTCCAAATTGAGCCCAATTATCCACTTTCCCTCCCCGTTGTCATGTGACTCGTTAGTGTTACAAGGTCTCAGGTGTGAATGGGGAGCAGGTGTGATAAATTTGGTGTTATTACTCTCTCATACTGGTCACTGGAGGTTCAACATGGCACCTCATATATAGTTACATAGTAGGTGAGGTTGAAAAAAGACACAAGTCCATCAAGTTCAACCTATGTGTGTGATTTTATGTCAGGATTACATTGTATATCCCTGTATGTTGCGGTCGTTCAGGTGCTTATCTAATAGTCTCTTGAAACTACCAATGCTCTCCGCTGAAACCACCGCCTGTGGAAGGGAATTCCACATCCTTGCCGCTCTTACAGTAAAGAACCCTCTACGCAGTTTAAGGTTAAACCTCTTTTCTTCTAATTTTAATGAGTGGCCACATGTCTTATTAAACTCCCTTCCGTTAGAAAAGTTTTATCCCCATTGTGGGGTCACCAGTATTTGTAAATTTTAATCATATCACCTCTCAAGCATCTCTTCTCTAGAGAGAATAAGTTCAGTGCTCCTAATCTTTCTTCATAACTAATATCCTCCAGTCCCTTTATTGATTTTGTTTCCCTTCTTTGTACTCACTCCATTTCCAGTACATCCTTCTTGAGGACTGGTGCCCAGAATTGGACAGCATACTTCATATGTATAGTGGGAGAATTACCACTTTATCTCTTGAGTTAATCCCCTTTTTAATGGATGCCAATATTCTGTTAGCAGCAGCGTGGCATTGCATGCCATTGCTAAACCTATCATCTACTAGGACCCCCAGGTCCTTTTCCATCCTTGATTCCCCAGTGGTTCTCCCCCCAGTGTATAGATTGCGTTCATATTTTTGCCACCCAAATGCATTATTTTACATTTTTCCACATTAAACCTCATTTGCCATGTAGTTGCCCACCCCATTAGTTTGTTCATATCTTCTTGCAAGGTTTCCACATCCTGTGGAGAAGTTATTGCCCTGCTTAGCTTAGTATTGTCCGCAAATACAGGGATTGAGCTGTTCACCCCATCCTCCAGGTCGTTTATGAATAAATAAAATTATTGCTACAATGTAGCAATCATGCCAGGGTCATGGCAAAGAACTCTCTGAGGATCTAAAAAAAAAAAAGGAGAATTGTTGCTCTATATAAAGATGGTCTAGGCTATAAGAAGATTGCCAAGACCCTGAAACTGAGCTGCCGCACAGTGCCCCTACAGCGGTTTAACAGGACAGGTTCAACTCAGAACAGGTCTTGCCATGGTCGACCAAACAAGTTGAGTGCACATGCTCAGCATCATATCCAGAGGTTGTATTTGGGAAATAGACGTATGAGTGCTGCCAGCATTGTTGTAGAGGTTAAAGGGGTGGGGGGAGCAGCCTGTCAGTGCTCAGACAATACACTGCACACTGCATCAAGTTGGTCTGCATAACTGTCATCCCAGAAGGAAGCCTCTTCTAAAGATGATGCACAAGAAAACCTGCAAACAGTTTGCTGAAGACAAGCAGACTAAGGACATGGATTACTGGAACCATGTCCTGTGGTCTGATGAGACCAAGATAAAATAATTGGGTTCAGATGGTGTCAAGTGTGTGTGGCGGCAACCAGGTGAGGAGTACAAAGACAAAGCACTGAAGCAGAGCATGATCCCCTCCCTTTGGAGACTGGGCCGCAGGGCAGTATTCCAACATGATAACGAACCCAAACACACCTCCAAGATGACCGCTGCCTTGCTAAAGAAGCTGAGGATAAAGGTGATGGACTGGCCAAGCATGTCTCCAGACCTAAACCCTATTGAGCATCTGCAACAAAAGATTTACCCTAATGGGACTTTAAATGAGGTGGGCACCATTTGGCCAAAAAGCATCATACCAGTAATTGAAGTATATTTTTTCACTATTGAGCATCCTCAAACGGAAAGTGGAGAAGCGCAAGGTCTCTAGCATCCACCAGCTCCGTGATGTCGTCATGGAGGAGTGGAAGAGGACTCCAGTGGCAACCTGTGAAGTTTTGGTGAACTCCATGCCCAAGAGGGTTAAAGCAGTGCTGGAAAATAGTTGTGGCCACACAAAATATTGACACTTTGGGCCCATTTGGACATTTTCACTTAGGGGTGTACTCACTTTTGGTGCCAGTGGTTTAGACATTAATGGCTGTGTCATAAAAGTGAAAACAGGCCTTCATCCACTATCGCAGCGATATGGAGCTTGTAAATCTTAAAATCATATAAACACTACAATAATTACAATAATTAGCAGCCGCTTAAAAAGATATAAACTGTATAAACAAAATAGTAAAATGTCCACAGGTACCTCAGGGAGTACCCTATAAATACTATAGCAGTGCTACTGTCATTACTTATTATGACTAGCTTTCATACGGTATTAGCATATGAGAAAGGTGAATGACAGAAGGTGATACCCTGTCAAAAAGACACAGGTGGTGATTCTAATGTAGAATTGTAGAAATACCCCTCACGCCAGTATCCTCAAGCTGTGCGTCACACTCCCGTTAGGGGTTCTCACTCAGAGAGTAAAAAACATCAAGCCTTGAAATGTTTTTAAATAGCCGTCATCCCCATCCTGGAAAGGGTCAGGGCTGCATATCATCTCCAACAGGTGCTTATCCTCTGAACAATATAATATACAGGTCAACATGCACTCAACAGTATCAGCATCAAAGGATGATCCCGAAACCTTGTAATACTAACGAGTCAAAAGGCACAGGGGAGTGAAAGTGGTTAATTGGGCCCAATTTGGACATTTTCACTTAGGGGTGTACTCACTTTTTCCAACAAAATAAATGAACTCTCAAACGCTAGATGCACCTGAACTCATCCAAACACGCCTAAACACTTTGAAAAACTGGTTTTAGGCGTGTTTTTAACACCGCTTTTCTCCTGTCAGGAGAAAGACATTCAGAAGAGCCTAGTGTGCATGAGGCCTAATGCCGCGTACACACGACCGGACTTTCCGGCAGAAAAAGTCAGACGGAATTATTCCGTCGGATATTCCGATCATGTGTGGGCTAATCCGATCATTTTTCTTCCAAAACTTCAGACGGACCTAGAAATGGAACATGCTTTAAATCTTTCCGGCGGAATCAATTTCTATCGGGAGAACTGTTCGTTTGTATACTGGTCCGACCGACCAAATACGACGCAGCTATTGGCTACTGGCTTTTGAACTTCCTTTTCTAGTCCCGTCGTATGTCATCATGTTCAAAACTAACAGACTTTGGTCCGATTGTGTGTGGGCAAGTCTGTTCGGTCAGAACTCTGTCGGAACTCCGTCAGAGTTTATTCTGACGGAAAGTCCGGTTGTGTGTACGCGGCATACCATGTTCAAATCTCTTGGCCTATGATGGACCAGCTTCCATCAACTGCCAAAGAACTAAAATTCTGCCTTCCTATAATAAATATGAGATAGCTGCCATCTCAAACTGTTTTCTGCACAGTAAAGCACAGGGATAAGATCAGTAATGAAAAGAAAGCAGTTTTCTGAAAGGTAAGATTCCAAAACGAATTCTATGACACGATGCAACATGACCACTGAATTTCAATAGCAATTAAAAAAGACTTCAACCCCTTGGACTCCATGACTCAAAACTAAACATATAATGGATAGATATATTAAAAGTGCAAAGTCAATTATACATAATGGACAAACAAAGAAGGCAGGTACAAAGTACAAAACTCTGCAGAAAGCACAGGATGTTGTATCATGTTTAATAAGTAAACCTGTACTACTAGAAATATGTAAGCTGCCATTGTTAATCTCATTCTTAAAATGCTAATGGTTTGCTTATCTGGCTTCTGTATGAGTCGCTAAACTGAAAGCAAGCGCTCTTCCAGTAGGCATGACCACCACATGAGGAAATATGCATTTTTTTCTTGCCACCAAAGCCAGTAACAGGGACATTTAGATGAACTATTGTAATGACTTCAGGCATCCTTTACAATTTTGCAAAAAATTTGTCTTTTTGTCTGTTTATGCCAGGATGTGCACATTTCTTTGGTAATTGCCTATGACGGTCATTCCCAAGTTAGCTTCTTAAAAAGACAGAAATTTCATTTAGTTAACTTTTTTGTCTCCTAATTGTAAGTATAGCCACAAATTAGAATCTAAGGTCTATTGAAAAAGTGATCTAGCAGTCTCCTCGTATGTACTGTATGCTTTTGGTCCCTGCTTGTGTCTTGAGTTTGTTTACTCTGGTATGAAATGCAGTATAATTATTACTTGGATGCCCTGCTGCTAGGGTATTCATTACGATGCCCTGTCTTTATTTTCTGAGTAACACTTTGATAAGGTCTTCACCGATATTGAAATTTTCTTTTATGTCTTTGCTCTGTTCATTTCTGGTAAATAGCAGGGCACATAATGAAATCTAAAATTTAGATGTGTACTAAAACAATGATTTTTTGCTGTTTTGTATGTATGCTTTTGGTGCATTACTACTTTACTCTACAGAGCATGAAAACATGGGACTCACTTTTAAAAGGAAGCTTTTTACTACCTTGCTAGGGCAGGCTGCCTATTTTCTAATTTGGGAAATGTGTTTTTAATGTATATTATGTATTTTTTTAGATCATTTAAATTAGTCTTAAAGGAGACCTATAGTCACAACATACTTTTTATTTTATATCATTAGTATTGGAATAGCAATACAAATGATAGCTATTTTTGACAATCAAATATACATTTATTTGAAAAATCTCCTTTCATGTTGTGAGTCATGCCTATCTGCTGGTCATCTTTTTACACAATTTCCTGGAAATACCTGCATGTATTGCAACTTCTCCTCTATTCATTCACTTGGTTTACTTTTGATTTCCAAGGACTACGTATCCCATGGCATAATGCTGCCTGCGAGCTTTGATTCCTATACTAACTTCACCACCTGAATCCTTTCTTCTCAGCAACTCAGACCACAGACCAGTATGTCAAAATGTAAAAGATACAGTATATTAAAGCTGTACCTGAGTTTGATCAGTAAGAAGGCACTCAACAAATATTTGCTGCATAAAAGTGCTAAACTGTACCTCAGTTAATGGAATAATGTTTCATTACTAAGGATGGAATTATTTTTATTTCTTTACCAAGTTTTAAAGTCTGTCAAAAACATTACAGCAAAAGGTTTAATTACTTGTAAGTTGATTGGTATATGTGGAAGAAAAAACACTATTGCTGAGGAGCAACACAAAGAACCCCCCCCTGTTGCTTCTTATGCCGCGTACACACGAGCGGTTTTGCTGTCGGCATAAACTCTGAAGTTTTGTCCGACGGAATTCCGCTCAAACGGTCTTGCCTACACACGGTCACAAAAGTCCGACCGTCTAAAACGCGGTGACGTACAACACATACGATGGGACTAGAAAAAGGAAGTGCAGTAGCCAATAGCTTCCGTCTCGTACTTGCTTCAGAGCATGCGTCGTTTTTGGTACGTCGGAACAGCATACAGACGAGCGGTTTTCCCGATAGGAATTTGTTTCCGTCGGAAAAAATTTAGAATGTGTTCTCTTTCTAGGTCCGTCAGAATTTTCGACGTAAAAAGTCAGATGGGGCATACACACGATCGGAATATATGATGAAAAGCTACCGTCTGACTTTTTCTGTCGGAAATTTCGCTCGTGTGTACACGGCATTAGTCTACTCGCTTAGAAGCCCATTTATAAAACACCACTAGGACCAATACTTGTAAATAAAAAAAAATTATGGCACATTTATAGAGCACATTGGTGTACATAGAAAACTGACCTTTTGTCTTCAACTTAGCAGATAGGGGAAAAAAGTTCACATGACCTGTCAAAGTCATGCAGAGAACACTCCAAGGGATTCCGCAGGTCCTACACCATGGCCTACGTTTTCTAAATAACTCATAAAATGCAGATATTGTAGAGTACTCACTGCGTTAACCTGTAAACAATGGATAGGAGCACGGATAGTGTA
Source organism: Lithobates sylvaticus (assembly GCA_028564925.1). NCBI lineage: Eukaryota > Metazoa > Chordata > Amphibia > Anura > Ranidae > Lithobates > Lithobates sylvaticus. The sequence goes on along the minus strand of CM053035.1, from coordinate 110,601,160 downwards.
CTCCAATGAAAAGTGGTTTGGTTATGCATTATATGTAGTTAACCTTTTTTTTTAAAACTGAACTTGAAACTTCTGAAATATATGTTATGGACCCCCAATTGGCAAGTGAATAGTTGTTTGTTGGAGCTTTTATGTTTTTTTTTTTTTTTTTTAACCAGCTAGCAAATGCACATTATAGACAGATAAGTCATATGTTGATTTATATGCAATGTATTGTCATGGCTTTATGAGTTTGGATGCTAGCAAATTAATTATACCCCCTCTAAACATGTTTTTTCCAGTTGATAAATGTTGCAAATATTCTAAAATGTCCCATAGATTACCCTTCCTGAAGTTTCCTGTGAGTTTTCTTCCAACCTCTATTTTAATCGCATTATCCAGTGTTTCAGTTGATTCATGACCGATTTTTCATCAACACTACTTGCCTAAGCTTCGAGACTGAAACTAGGCAGCTGCACATACAGTATATCCCTGTTTCTGTTTTGTTTTCTCTTTTGTAAAAAATTACACTGCAATTTCCAGCAGTTTTATGTCCCTTTCATCATCCATTTTTCAAGTAAAGGGGAGTTTTCAATAAAGAAGTAGATTTTCTCCAATCATAGATCAGGACCTCTACTGATATTTTATGGTGGGAGCAATGGGGCCAAACTTTGTAAGTGCCCCTTACACTGTGTTGTCTGCTCACTGTAAGGGTTTTAACTGTTAAAAGTGTACTGATGTAATTGCTTCTACATGTTCAAAAAAATGCAAATTATAGTTCCTAATTATATCTTTTGCAATTGCATATTGCCATCTGCTTGTAAACAGATTCTGTCAAGTTTTATGCACGGTTATGAGAATTCACAAACTGTAACACAAACTTCTTTGCAGTATCCTGGATGTACTTGTCATACATTTTTTTGGGATGTGCAGATTGTCACTTCAACTGGTGACATTGGACTACCAGACAAAAATAAAAACTGTTATATGGTGCTGGGACAATGTCTCTTAGCACCCAGGGCCAAAAGGTTAAAGTGTGGCTCTCCCAACCATTTTCTCCCAGTTTCCAGCATATACATTTCCCTACATACTTCCTTTCCTACCACCAGTGGACATTTTATAGCCTCTCTGTAGATGCAAAATTCTCCCACATTCTATGCTTTACTGTGTGTGCTTTAGGATATGGAATCAGTAAAGCTGGTTGAAACTGAGTTTCCCCAGCAGAGGCAGCAGCCAGAAAGGGAGCAGATAAGCATACCAATATTGTAGTATCATCTTTGAGCCTGACTGGCAGTCATCAATGTTTAGAAAATCCAGATTCCAAAAAATACAGAGATCCAGATCAGGACCTCAGTGCACTTAGGCAGCTCATAGACAGCTTGAAAATAGCAAGAGATGTGCCTGAACTTGAGCAGTGGTTGTAATTACCGGGGCTGTGTCTGGGCTGCAAGAGGGCATAAAGTCAATTACGGACTATGAGTGATAAATTATCTCAGAAGCATAGACTGCATGTCCTGCTCTTTTTGCACCACCAACTGCTGAAGCACCCAAGGTGGTTGCCTTTTCCACCTACCCCTGGCCCATTATAGTCTCTAATGAAAGCAAACTATTATGGCTACAACTCTTCAGTCATACACCATCCAAATACCAGTGACCTCAGTAAGATATATTGGGTTATAGGTATACAACTTTAAGCAGATAAGAAGATGGGTCAGAGTCAGGAATTATGTAAACATTGACCCTTTTTCATATACAAAACTGTATTTCCATGCTGCTAACATCATGCTTGGCTCTTCCATTTTTTTTTTTTACTGTAAAACAACTTGGAAATGTATATGATATATAAGAATAAATGTGTGTTGGAAAATTGTATATCTATGTTATTATCCCCCATTGCAGAGATTTCGTAACACAATCCGGAGAGTGAAAAATCTGGTGCAGCTGTGCACAGAAATCAATCAGTTTCCAGGTTTTATTGCCAAAGCTTAATTGAACAAGCTGAAGTTGGAAGCTCATTGGCTACCATGCACAGCTGTACCAGATTATGTGTGCACTCATTTTAGTAAATCTCCCCCATGCTGTCTTGGTGACAACTGTGACCATTAAATGAAGGGAAAATCTTTTAAACTTTGCCTGCTCCACCCAAAACTTAAAAAAGAAATATGTTTTCACCGGCATTTAATTTTAACACCAAAGAAGGAACGAAAACCTCTTTGTGCTAGAAACAACTTGATTGAATTGGTATGAGTATGTCTACAATTAGAATTTAGCAAGTTTCTCCTACCTGAGGATAACATCAAAAAGGCTTTTTAAATGTACTCAGTTTGGATTATTTATTAAAGTAGGAGATAAACTTTTTCAGACAGCTCTTAGACAGTGGGCAAATTCTATACCTGCCATAGGCACTTGGGGATCTTTCTTTGTGGCATCCTGTAGTCTATATGTTCCTTATCTTTCTCTCTCTTGGGTATGTTCCTGACTTTAGAGAATGCAAGCACAAATTATGCTCTTCAAGGGTGTCTGCACAAGCATGTACGTGTGAGGGGGGGCATCCAAATACTGATACGTATATCAAAACTGAAAGCAGGTGGGTGGCAGAAATAAGAGGTTATATGTACAAAGTTGCCTGGTATCCAGTGTTGCCAAACTACCAGATTAAAATTTACTGACATGACACCCAAAATTTTATGGCACAGCCAAATTTTTATTGGCAATTCCAAAAGTTACAAAATTAAAGTTTTAAGTGCAAATTTCAGTATTTCTGCTATAAACAAGTACAATTAGCAATGTGATTTAAGGGCAATATTAAGGCAAAAACATATTTCTTATCGTCAATATAGTAAGTAAGTAGCTCAGGGACAGGATTCAGGAGGGCAAAGAATTTGAATGGACAGGAACACACATTGACTCTCACAGTGACACTGACAGCAGTGTGCAGCAGCACAGATGATAACACGACACCTCCCCTTTTGAGTCACAGTCTCTCTCCATGCCAGGTGGTCCCTTCAGTCCAAACAGCACTGACAGTCCTGCTCTCGTTTTGCCTTGCTCCCATTCTGCAGACCCGCACACAAGACGGACTCGGATCCCTTGCACCATGACATCAGACTACATGCTCAGGCATGGCTTACATCAGACCCGCTGGTGCCACCCAAACTCACTGTAGAAGGCACTCGGATGGTCTCGGCCGACTCCAGACCAGAATAGCGCATGTGCAGTTCTGAGCCAAGCTTCACAGATTGTACAGTACATGGGAATTAAAGTTGGATTCAACCATCAATTATCAAATTGAAAGACATTCAGGCCTTTGAGAGATGAATGACAGAGGATCCATGCTTATATTCAGCTTGTGCAGAAGTGGAGGATGCGGCCAAGTGACATAAAACTATTCTTCACACTATTTATTGCCCCTGTTTCATTCCTTGCATTTGTCCCACTAATGTTGTATGTTAGGCACAACAGGAGGAAGGGAGTTTGATATGTTCTGAAAAGCAGAAATAACTGTTGCTTGCTGAAGGGTATCCTGTCTTTTACAGGGAGATGGTTGAAGGTCTGCTGGAATCTTGGTCCCCTATCTGAACAGAGCCTCTATCAGTTCATCACTATTGAGCACTGTACTGTATGAATTATGGTAGGGTCACAGGACAGCTAAGGTCTGGAGATGAGGTGCAGCTACCTAAAAGAATGTTCCAGCAGTATTAACCGAGTCCTGCTTTCACCTAACTCAAAATACTCCTTAGTAGTGCCGGGACAAGGTCATCTAGAGCCCAGGGCGAAAATGCCAAGTTGCGTGTCAGCAAAATCCACCCCCCCCCCAGAAAAAGTAAAAATCAAGAACTAATCTGCATGCTTACCCCTTAACCGTAAATTCCCCCTCCTCCCAATACAAATCTGCCTCCTACTGAAATCCCCTAGCACAAATCTTTGCACTCCCCATATGCCTCCAGCACAAATCCACCCCCCAACCCCGAAAAAAATGTCCCCCTCCTAGTACAAATCCTCTGAGCACAAATCCTCTTCCTCAACCCCACCTCCCCCCCTTCCCTGCATAAATTCTCCCCAATCCCCATCCTAGCACAAATCTCCCCCTAATTTCCACTCCTAGCACAAATACCCCCAATCATCCCCTTGCCCCCACCATATTACCTTTTCTAACACACCTCCCCAAATTTCCCTTCCTAGAACGATTCTTATCCCCTGCCGCCCCCTAAATTCCCCCTCCCAACACAAATCCCCTCCCCCCCAACTTGCTTGTTACCACAGTGCCCAGGGCAGCCGCCCCTCCTGCCCACCTCTTCTCCCGGCCCTGCTCCTTAGGTCACTATACAGACCCCAAAAGACTCTTTCATTTGCAATACATGCCCTTAAAAATCATAAGATAATATGCAGCTCATTATTATGACTGACAGCTTTCAAAGGAAAGGATAGAACAGGCTTAAATTTTAGATGCAGAATATTATCCCTGAAGAACCTGTGCAGTAAGGGGCCATCAAAAAATAAGAAGATAAGATTATGGAACCCTATTTTTAATGGCCAGAGTACCTTTTTCTTGTTAGAATCTACATGTCTTTTGAGATTTAATATAGTTTTCTGCAGATCCAAAAATGCCATCATTGACTGTGGGGCAACTACCTGCAGCTCAATTTTGTCCTTTGCTCAGACACTTGAAATATCTTTTCAAGTGACCGTAATCCTTTGAATCGTGACCCTGTGTTGTTTTACACCCCTTCATAAGAAATGTAAAAGCCTAGATGTATGCTGGAACTTTGGACTCCAATTTACTTTTATTTAGATACTGTCACATTGGGGGTTTCTAGACTTAAAAATATCATCTATTAATTAGTTGTCAGTTGGGCCAAATTTCATATAAGAATCAGAAGCATTTTACCAAACTGCTATGACCTGTCCGTTCAGGTTTCTAGCTTGATACTACAGGGCTTGCTTCCCCATTATGCCAATTTACAAATAGTCTTCAGGGGGAAAGCAGCTGCCAGGTCTTATACCTAGCCTGGTGTTTTCCTTACAGAAGTTTGTCCTGGAAAGGCAGATTTATTTTTGCTGATCAGAAATCTAACAAAAAGGACGCAAAAGCCAAGTGCATTACCTTAAAATAGTTTATGAAAAAACTAAGTGCACAAAAATATACTCACAAAAGACTACATGGCTAAAGGCCTTGAATATAATAAAACCCAAGCACTGACATCAAGGCCAAGATGTGGAGGTCCCTTACAGAGACCTAGGCATTACTCAAGGGCAGACATAAATTCTGACACGTTTCAAGGACCAGACTCTCTTCCTCAGAGCATAATTTGCCCACTAGTCTCAAATCATCAATTTTAAATAGACATATAAGTGCCATGTGACCATTTCTGGGCTGTTCCTCCCATAAAGAGGAGGGGCCCCCCATACATAAATATTATTCATATAATATCAGTACACTGCAGATGCTTAAAACTCTGTTTCCCTCTACTCACCACTTGCTTCAACGATCTATATATAATATAAAGTATATATCCTTCCATAATTCTCAACTACACTAAACAGGCCACAGCATCCAGTAGGAAGAACAGCAATCTTACCCCATGTTGTCAAGGATTTCTGTTTGGCTCTGTGCCACACATGATAGTAACAGCTCAGAAGATATGGCTACTGGAATGCACACCACGGCTGCAGGAATGCATTCTATTAGTCTTCCACTGGAAGTAACCAGTCCACTGAAAATCCCAGAAGCTGGTGGAACGCACACTGTCAACTGAACTGTAGCCCTGCTGGAGCACATGCACAAGCTTTGGTGGGTGGGTAGACCAAGTGAGAAAAATGATCTGTACACCAACATCCATCCAACAGGTTTATTGAAAGACTATCACCGGGACTAAAACAACGGACCAAGGGGTGGGCGGGTGTAAGAATAAAGATGCTGGGTGGGGCTTGAGCTGGTAGTCAGCAGCTGCCAAACACTGATATGGACTGCAGTCCTAGAGCTTTATATGTCAGTTCTCTTTATTTTCTTGGCAGCCAGATCAAATGTCTAGTATTGGAGTTTTAACTGCTAGACATATATAAAAAATACATGTGGCAAATATAAAATATTCAGGAGGAAGCAAGATGTCAACAAGTGATGAAAGATCAATGTTAAAGTATGCAAACACATCTATATATATATATATATATATATATATATATATACATACCCCATATATATATATACATACACACACACACACACACCCACACACACACACACACACACACAATATTACCAAAAGTATTGGGACACCTGCCTTTACACGCGCATGAACTTTACTGGCATCCCAGTCCCTTACTGTGTCTATGGGAATGTTTGACCATTCTTTCAGAAGCACTATTGTGAGGTCAGGCTGTGGATTAGAAGGCCTGGCTTGCAGTCTCCTCTCTAATTGATTTCAAAGGTGTTCTATCGGGTTGAGGTCAGGCCAGTGAAATTCCTCCACTCCAAAGTCGCTCATCCATGTCTTTATGGACCTTGCTTTGTGCACTGATCCAAATCATTTGGTGAAGGGGGATTATGGTGTGGGGTTGTTTGTCAGGGGTTGGGCTTGCTCCCTTAGTTCTAGTGAAGGGAACTCTTAAGGCGTAAGCCTACTAAGACATTTTGGATAATTTTATGCTCCCAACTTTGTGGGAACAGTTTGGGGATGGCCCCTTCCTGTTTCCACATGTGCACAAAGCAAGGTTCATAAAGACATGGATGAGCGAGTTTGGGGTGGAGAAACTTGACTGGCCTCAACCTGATGAATTTCTCGTTCACATCAGTACCTCATCTCACAAATGTGCTTCTCAAAGCCTTCCTAGAAGAGTTGAAGCTGTTATAGCTGCAGAGTATGGGCCAACTCAATACTGGACCCTATGTACTAAGACTGGGATGCCATTAAAGTTCATGTGCATGTAAAGGCAGGTGTCCCAATACTTTTGGTAAGATTATATATATATATATATATATATATATATATATATATACAGTGGTGTGAAAAAGTGTTTGCCCCCTTCCTTTTTTCCTGTTCCTTTGCATGTTTGTCACACTTAAGTGTTTCGGAACATCAAACCAATTTAAACAATAGTCAAGGACAACACAAGTAAACACAAAATGCAATTTGTAAATGAAGGTGTTTATTATTAAAGGTGAAAAAAAATCCAAACCATCATGGCCCTGTGTGAAAAAGTGATTGCCCCCCTTGTTAAAACATACTATAACTGTGGTTGTCCACACCTGAGTTCAATTTCTCTAGCCACACCCAGGCCTGATTATTGCCACACCTGTTCACAATCAAGGCATCACTTAAATAGGAGCTGCTTGACACAGTAAGGTCCACCAGAAGATCCTTAAAAGGTACACATCATGCCGAGACCCAAAGAAATTCAGGAACAATTGAGAAAGAAAGTAATTGAGATCTATCAGTCTGGAAAGGGTTATAAAGCCATTTCCAAAGCTTTGGGAATCCAGCGAACCACAGTGAGAGCCATTATCCACAAATGGCGAAGACATGGAACAGTGGTGAACCTTCCCAGGAGTGGCCGGCCGCCCAAAATTACCCCAAGAGCGCAGCGACGACTCATCCAAGAGGTCACAAAAGACCCCACAACAACGTCCAAGGAACTGCAGGCCTCACTTGCCTCAGTTAAGGTCAGCGTTCATGCCTCCACCATCAGGAAAAGACTGGGCAAAAATGGCCTGCATGGCAGAGTTCCAAGGAGAAAACCACTGCTGAGCAAAAAGAACATCAAAGCTCGTCTCAATTTCTCCACAACACATCTTGATGATCCCCAAGACTTTTGGGACAACATTCTGTGGACCAATGAGACAAAAGTGGAACTCTTTGGAAGGTGTGTGTCCAAGTATATCTGGCGTAGAAGGAACACTGCATTTCAGAAAAAGAACATTATACCAACAGTAAAATATGGTGGTGGTAGTGTGATGGTCTGGGGCTGTTTTGCTGCTTCAGGACCTGGAAGACTTGCTGTGATAAAAGGAACTATGAATTCTGCTGTCTACCAAGAGATCCTGAAGGAGAATGTCCGACCATCTGTTCGTGTACTCAAGCTGAAACGAACTTGGGTTCTGCAGCAGGACAATGATCCTAAACACACCAGCAAGTCCACCACCGAATGGCTGAAGAAAAACAAAATGAAGACTTTGGAGTGGCCTAGCCAAATTCCTGACCTGAATCCTATTGAGATGTTGTGGTATGACCTTAAAAAGGCCGTTCATGCTCGAAAACCCTCTAATGTAACTGAATTAGGACAATTCTGCAAAGATGAGTGGGCCAAAATTCCTCCAGGATGCTGTAAAAGCCTCATTGCACGTTATCGCAAACGCTTGGTTGCAGTTGTTGCTGCTAAGGGTGGCCCAACCAGTTATTAGGTTTAGGGGGCAATCACTTTTTCACACAGGGCCATGATGGTTTGGATTTTTTTTCACCTTTAATAATAAACACCTTCATTTACAAATTGCATTTTGTGTTTACTTGTGTTGTCCTTGACTATTGTTTAAATTGGTTTGATGTTCCGAAACACTTAAGTGTGACAAACCTGCAAAGGAACAGGAAATGAGGAAGGGGGCAAACACTTTTTCACACCACTGTATATATATATATATACATATACAGACACACACATTCACTTAGGCTGCATTCACACCTGAGCGTTTCAAAGTCACGTTTTTTACCGCACTTTTGCCCCGATTTTGCCACAATTTTGTTCAGGTGACCAGGCAATAAAAGGCAGAAAAACGCCTGTAATCTGCCCCAAAGAAACTCATGTTCTTTTTTTTATTGGGACAAAGGGCCTTCCAAAACTGGGTTATAAAATGAGAGCCACGGTCTGAGTCAATGTTAATTGGTGCCCCATGGAGCCTGAAAACATGTTTAATGGGTAAAGATGCAAGTTCTTTAGCCGATGGAAGTTTCGGAAGCGGAACAAAGTGGGCCATCTTACTGAACCTGTCTACCATCACCCAGATCGTGGAACATCCCTGGGACGAAGGCAAGTGAGTGATAAAGTCCATAGATAAATGGGTCCAGTGACAGGTAGGTATCGGAAGAGGACGTAGGAGACAATAAGGCTTAGAGGTACTGCTCTTGCTTCTGGCACAAACTTCACAGGCCTGGATGAAGGCTAACACATCTTGCCTAATCGATGGCCACCAGAGGTTGCAAGAGTCTAAATCCCAGATGTGCTGCAGGTTTTGCATGTACCTGCTGCAATACCTGCAAATGAAGAGCCAGGGGCACAAAAAGCATACCAGAGGGAGTGGAGGGAGGGGCTTCAGCCTGTGCAGGTAACAAGGCCTCAGAGATGTCCGTCTGGGTGAAAGCCAAAATCCTATCCTCAGGGATAATGGGTTGTGGAGGAAGCAGAGGAGATTCTGATAAAAAGCTTTGAGACAAGGCATCAGCCTTAATGTTTTTTGGCCCTGGTAGATAAGAAATTGTGAAGTCAAATCTGGAGAACAACAATGACCACCTGGCTTGACGTGAGTTCAGTCTTTAAGCATGTATTTAAGGTTTTTGTGGTCAGTCAGAACTATGAATGTATAGCGAGCTCCCTCCAGCCAATGTCTCCATTCCTCCAAAGCTAGCTTTATGGCTAGAAGTTCTCTGTTGCCTATATCATAATTGCACTCTGCTGGCGAATATTTACGTGACAAGAAGGCACAGGGGTGGATGGCAGCATTTACAGGATCCTTTTGTGACAAAAGCGCCCCCACCCCTACTTCAGATGCATCTACCTCCACAATAAAAGGCAGCTCAGGAACAGGATGGCGTAGAATTGGTGCAGAGGTAAAGGCTTTCTTCAACTGAATGAAGGCTGCCTGGGCTTCAGTAGTCCATTTAAACTTAGTCGGAGTCTTCCTTGTGAAAGAGGTGATGGGATGTGTAATGGTGGCAAAGTTCTTAATGAATTTTCAATAGAAATTTGCAAAGCCCAGGAATCACTGAATTGCCTTCAGGTCTGAAGGTGGTGCCCAGTCTAAAATAACTTGAATATTGGCTGGATCCATGGTGAGGCCTGTGTAAGAAATTAGGTAGCTCTGGAAAGGTACTTGTTTGACATGGAATAAACACTTTTCAGGCTTTACAAAAAGGGAGTGAGCGTTTAATTGGGCCAATACCGAGCAGACATGCCTCTGATTTTTTTTTTTAAGATTGGGAGAGTATATCAAAACATCATCTAAGTATACAAACATGAAGCGACCCAACAGGTCACAGAAAATGTAATTCATAAAGTTCTGAAAGACAGCTGGCGCATTCCTGAGACCGAAAGGCATGACAAGACATTCGTAATGAGCATCCTTGGTGTTAAATTTTCTATTCATCGACTACACTAATGCGCACTAGATTATAGACTCCCCTTAAGTCCAGTTTGGAGAAGATTTTGGATTTGGGAGAACAACTCTGTGATGAGAGGAAGAGGATACTGATTTGGAACAGTTATCTTATTTAGACCTCTGTAGTCAACACAAAGTCTCAGTCCCCCATCCTTCTTCAGGACAAAGAAGCATCCTGCGCCTGCTGGAGAAGTGAAGGGACAGATGAAACCCTTAGCTAGGTTTTCCTGAATATACTCTTGCAAAGCAAGATTCTCTGGCTCAGACAGTGGAAAAACTCTCGAGCAGGTGTAGTGTCAGGCAAGAGGTTAATGGGACAATCATAACTGCGATGAGTAGGTAAAGCGTCAGCAATCCCTTTAGAAAACACGTTCCGAATGTCCTTATAACAAAGAGGAATCTGTTCCATTCCCACTTGGCAGGCAGCAAATCAGGGTGCTGGATGCAGTTTTTTTTACATACTGATTGGACCAGGCCAGAATATTTCCTGTTCGCCAGTCAATTACTGGCTTGTGCTTCTGAAGCCAAGGAAGGCCTAGGATCAAAGGAGTGGATGGAGAGTCAATGACAAGGCATGAAATCTTCTCCCAATGTAAGGCCCCCAATTGTAACTGGAAATGGTCAGTGGATTGGAGCACTAGATTTTGTGAGAGAGGCTGATTATCCACAGAAATCTGGCGGACTGGGCAATCTAGAGCATGATTTTCCAGGGACAAAGAGGTAATCAGAGTCTTATCAATAAAATTCTCAGCAGCTCCAGAATCTACAAAGACCAGCAGTCCATAAGCCACTGTCCCAAAGTGAATAACAGCGGGTAAAACTATACGATTGTCCTCCTGGGGAGATGAAAACAGACCTAAGGTGACCTCCCCACAATCACCTAGGTCGTAGAGTTTCCCGGATGTGTAGGGCAAGAACGGAGCATATGACCCTTGAGACCACAATATAAGCAGAGTCCCATGTTACGCCGGCGTATGTGTTCCTGGGCAGATAAAAGGGTGGAGCCTAACTGCATAGGTTCCTCCTCAGATCTGGCACTGGAGGTGGAATAATCAGGTGGCAAGGGAGGTATATAATTTGCCACAGCCATAGAGAGTTCTCTCCTCCTCTGGCGCTGGCAGCGGTCATTTCTAATGGCTAGGCACATAGCCTCCTCCAGTGAGGCTTGGTAGGAAAAGTTGACCAGAGCATCCTTAATTGCATCTGAAAGGCCTATTCTAAACTGGCTGCAGAGAGCTGCATCATTCCAGCCAGATTCCGGGGCCCACCTGCAAAACTCTGAGCAATACATTTCAGCAGTGGTTGTTCCTTGCTGTAAGTTATGCAGGGTTGATTCTGCAGTAGCAGCACGATCTGGATCATCATATAGCAACCCGAGGGCTTCAAAGAAGGCGTCTACTGGTAGCAGGGCTGGAAGATTTTGTTCTAGGTTAAAGGCCCAAACCTGGGGGTCACCCTGTAGTAGTGAGGTAATGATCTGAACCCTGAGTTTCAGAGCCAGACGTGGATGGCTCTGACACTGGAGCAGTCACTATAGATTTTTTTTAGGTTTATTGATTATTTTACCTTTTGTCCTGGAATCATAGTTACATAGTTGTGTCTTTTTTTCAACCTGACTAACTACATAAGTCTATCTAGTTCAGCCAATAAAAGGGGAAAAAATTACACAATCCCATATACAGAATCCTGTATAGAGTCCATATACAGAATCCATATACAGTTAATCCAGAGTGAAGCTGTGTTTTTTTTGCCTTAATCCCCATACACACTATCAGTTTTTCTGCTGAGTTTTTCCTTCAGGTTTACCAAAACCATGTAGTGCCTACCTGATTGCATACAAATTGAAACTCCTAAGGTTTGACCTTATATTATATGGTTTTGGTAAACCTGAAGGAAAAACTGATAGTGTGTATGGGGATTAAGGCAAAAAAAACACAGCAAAGCATGATCCAATTTGCTCCAGCAGGGGTACGAATTCTTTCCTGATCCCCCGATAGGCAATCGGATATTCCCTGGATCAACTTTAGGGACTTACAGTAGTAGAGGTAAGTATTGAATTGTCTGACTAACCATTCCCAGACTAAAGGGTAAATGGAAAAGACAAACGAATCCATAGAGAAGTTCCTTCAATTGTTTTTTTTTTCTAATCAACAATCAGTCATTTATATTGAGCTGCATTTACTTGAAATTATGCTTCTTTGAGATGCCTCCTCCTATTAATGTTTTCAGCAGAAACCCAGACTCAATCCCTTGCCCTATTAACCTCTACTGTTCCAGCAGTCCAATAAAAACTATATAGAGGCATAACCAAATGAAAAGATCAGGCTCAAACAGTGATTATAAAATGCAGGCTACAAACCAGCTGGCCAAATGACTATATCAAGGTCTTCCTCTGATTCATAATTGGAGAACCCTAGCACCAAATCACTATCAGTATTTCCAACATTAAGTTACAGTACCTACTGAAATGAAAGAGGTTTGGTTTAGAAGAACAAGGTTTTCCAGAACCATCTAGACTTTTGCAATGTCTTTTGTATGGACTCCATCCCTAATTCCCTTATCGGTGACAATCCTTGTTCCAGCTGTCAGTAAGGTCCATAACAATCTGCAATTAGTATAGGTAGACATCTGGTAGACATATCAAAAATCTTCCTCTTGTCACAAGAAATTGCATAATAAAAAACAACATCCTGCTCTCCAGTCTTTTCTGGGAGACGGGGCATGGTTATCCATAATAAATAAGCTAAATTAAATTTTGCACACTTCAACTGACCTTATATGGTGTTAAAAAACGAAACCATCGTCTAGCCACTTAACATTCACTCCTCTCTTCCTATTGTGAATTCTTCTCATGGCTCTTTAGATTTTCCTGTAAATCCACTCCTTCATATATATGTTTATATTCATACAGTATATTGGAACTAACACAAGCAAAACCGAAACAGAAAAGTTGCAAGAGGAGTCTATAATGGAGGGCATTGTGTAGTCTTGTCTCTAACTGACTAGCTCAGTTACCAAGGTCAGCCTTTTCTAAGCATGTGCCTGTATCCTCTGCTGGGTACAATGCAGAATGAAGCCAGGCACATACAAGTGTCATTTCAACACAGGGCACCCGAGTGTATGAAAATATGCTGCAAAAAGTGACTTTAGTGTTGCATTTTTTAATGCGTGTTTACGATTGTATGTATGCATGTTTATGTGCGTTTACATGCCTACTGCGTTTACATACGTATGAGTGAAAACGTATTCTACTTGCTAAAATATTATTTTATTATAGCCATTAGAATCAATGTATGTGTATATGCCTGGGTTTAGGCATGTCTATGCCTGTTTATGCATGTATGGGCATAAATTATGCTGGAAAGCTCCTCTCTGAACGGTTTGTGGCATTTTTGAATGCCCCTGAACGCTGCTTTAACATACACCTGTAAACGACACAATGTGCATATGCATATTACATAACCCAGAGCTGCCTTCAGGGTCATGAAAATGCCAGACACCTCTAACAGCCCTATAGCAAGAGGCTATAATTTGGTGGAAAGCTTAAGTCCCACTTCGTACATGCTTAAAGAGGGACTGCAGTCTGCTTACATAATTTGTAATACAAACATATTTACCATTCTGAAGCTTCCCCCCAACCACTTTGCATATTATTTTATATATACTGTGATTCTGTACTTGCCAAATATGCAGCAGAAATCTCCCTCCACTGAGTCTGGCTGCAACCATTTTAACAGTGGGCAGCTGAAGCTGCTGCCTGTTCACGTCCTGGATTTACACAGACACACAGAGGCACAACTCCACCTCTGCAGCCCTGCAGCTCTCATTGGCCCTCTTGACTCATCCCTCCTCCCTTCCTGGCAAACTCTCATGAGAGTAAGAGAGAGAGCTGTGCATGATGTCAGCCTAGGCTTATTACCAGACAAGAAACAGGAAGTGGGCTGTATAAGGTATTTACTGGCAGAAAAATGTTTTACTATACAAAGTTAAAACAACAAGGGCAGAAGATTTAATAGATGCAAAGTTGAAAAAAATGACTGAAGGTCCGCTTTAAGTAGAAAGGCTCCTGTTGATACTTAGTGGTACTTTGCCATCTCTGTACACATATTTTGCTGCTGTTCTGGTTATGAACTAGCCTGTCTCCTGGCTATTGTGTGTTTGATGATTGCCCTAACCTGTTCAACTTTTCAACTCTGCCTGAATGCCACCAACCATGGAGTCAACTTGTTTGAGAACTTACACCTGACTGGTACTTCACTTCAGATATCTGATATTGTCACTGGGGCAAATCTGGAGATTGAGAGCTGCCAATAAACTGCACAGTACACAGAACATGGAAATTCAATTATTTTAGTAAATATAAATGGCTAAATAGCTTTTCTCATCAGTAGTACAGTCATGCTCAAAAGTTTGCATACCCTGGCAGAAATTGTGAAATTTTGGCATTAATATTAAAAAAAAAATGATCATGCCAAAAAACTGTCTTTTATTTAAGTATAGCAATCACATATAGCCATTTATAATTGCATAGTTTTTTGGATCCTTTTAAAATCATAATGATAACAGAAATCACCCAAATGGCCCTGATAAAAAGTTTACATACCCTGGAATGTTTGGCCTTGGTACAGACACAGAAGGTGGCACACATGGGTTAAAATGGCAATTAAAGGTTAATTTCCCACATTTGTGGCTTTTTAAATCACAATTAGCGTCGGTGTATAGATAGTCAATGAGTTTGTTAGCTCTCACATGGATGCACTAAGCAACCTAGACACTGAGACATGAGAAGGTAGAAAAGAACAGTCAAAAGACCTGCGTAACAAGATAATTAAACTTTACTTTACAAAGATGGAAAAGGATTGATGTAACCTATACAATAATTAATATTATATCTGTATATTAATTTGTCTAATCCCTATAATTAGTCTATTAAAACTCTGAGCACATGTTACTGATGATATTACAATAATACAAGGTTAGCTATGAAATCAAACACACGGTTTATAAGTAATAAAGTCTTATTTATTTCCCAAGGAAATAAGAAAGCTAACATAAGAGTATTAAAAGATATTACAAAGTTATAAAGCTTACAATCATAACACAATACAAGAATATACTTATCACATCCTCTAGCTAGACTCATCGGCTGGTCTAAAGATGTTGAAAGAGAGGGCCAAAGCCATGAGGCTTAGGCCCAAACCATGATCCCAAGGGAAAGAGAGAGAATTACCTGTGTGTGTGTGCTCATTTTACGCAAACATACACACCCACTCGTAGCCACCCCCATTTACCTTCCATCCAATAGATATTGCCAAGAAGTAGTCCTTCAAATGTCTGCCCATTCTCCAGGAAGCATACTGTATTGTCCACTAGGGGCAGCATTTGTCCATGAATCATCTTTATTAGCACTGTGGCAGCAGTGGCTCTCTTTGAAGCTTGTAATCACACATATCACAGCAGGTGGGCTTGAGCCAAGCCATTGTTATTCTGATATGCTACAAAGCTTTGATGTGTAACCAGTTCCCACTTAGGCCACCTGGTTGTATCAACCAGAAAATGCAATACCAGAAGTATGATATTAAACCAAGTTGCTATCCAACAAGGATATAAAAAGATATCCAAAGACTTGAATATGCCAGTCAGTACTGTTTAATCACTTATTAAGAAGTGGAAAATTAGGGGCTCTTGTGATACCAAGCCAAGGTCAGGTAAACCAAGAAAGATTGACCATGCAGTTCTTTTTTTTCCAAGTATCATCGTATTGTGCTCCTTAAAAACAACTGCCATCTTTCTCCAGAGCAGCCTGTATTTCTCCTGAGGTTACTTGTGGGTTTTTCTTTGTATCCCAAACAGTTCCTGTGGTAGTTGTGGCTGAAATATTTCTTGATCTACCTGACTTTGGCTTGGTATCAAGAGATCCCCAAATTTTCCACTTCTTATTAAGTGATTGAACAGTACTGACTGGCATATTAAAGGCTTTGGATATCTTTTTTATATCGTTTTCCATCTTTGTAAAGTTTCATTACCTTGTTACGCAGGTCTTTTGGCTGTTCTTTTCTACCTCCTCATGTCTCAGTGTCTAGCCTGCTTAGTGCATCAACGTGAGAGCTAACAAACTCATTGACTATTTATACACAGACACTAATTGTGATTTAAAAAGCCACAAATGTGGAAAATTAAGCTTTAATTGCCATTTTAACCTGTGTGTGCCACCTTCTGTACCAAGGTCAAACATTCCAGGGTTTGTAAACTTTTTATCAGGGCCATTTGGGTGATTTCTGTTATCATTATGATTTAAAAAGGATACAAAAAATGATGTGATAATAAATGGCTTCGTGTGATTAATATCCTTGAATAAAAGACAGTTTTTTGGCATGATCAGTCATATTTTCAATATCAATGCCAAAATTTCACAATTTCATGCAAAGTTTTGAGTACAACTGTATATAGCAGTATTATGACTTCTATCAGTGTCCAGCTGAGTACTGGTTTAAGCTTGTAGAAAGAGTTTTCATTCTCCTCTGACTGTCCTATGGGGCTGCATGACCCCTGACTTTGTCTAGACTGCTAATTGGCCCTGTGTTGATATCATGCACTCTCCCCCATAAAACACAATCTCTCCAGCAATACACACCAAATTGAGCATGTGCAGAGTGTATCCTAGGGCTCATTTCTATGAGCTGATGGATTGGGGACAGTAACAGAAGGGGAGGATCAGAGAAGGCCGGATCAAACAGCCTTTTTACACAATGCGGAGGATTAATCTCTTAGGTTTTACAGTGAGTCTAACAAGCAGGTTTTACTGCATATACAGATTTATATTACTGTTGAAGGTTTAGTAACACATTATAGATGAAAACCAGGCAGTTCTTAGGAGGGCATATAGAGAAACCCAAGCTGCTAAATGCTGTCACAAAGATTAGATGTTATGCAACTACAGATTTGCACTTAAAATTTCTAATGGAGAATAACACCCTATCAGATGTTCAGTCAAGTGGCTGACTGTCCCTGCTAGCAGGTACAGAGGGTCAGTACATGAGTCCAAAAGAAAAACAGAATGAAAATAAGTTTATGGCAGAATTTTTTCTTATTGTCAATGGAGATGATTTAATTCTCCACAATGTTTGTAGTGATGCCAGACAAGAGAAATTGGAATAGGCAGGCATAGAAATGATCTCAGAAAAGAGTAGCTAGGCCAGGAGTTCAAGAAATAATTGCTTATGAAAGGCCAAGGTATTCAAAGGTGTTAAAGTCTAACTCCAATAAAATTGCCAAAATTAGGTAAACAGATGTCTCAAGGATAGGAAGAAACAGACAGCAACAAATAATAGGATATGGAGTTCAGTATTACATAGGAGGAGTCTGACTGGAATGAGGCACTGCCTTTAATTCATAAACTGCCTATCTCATCCAAATCATCCAAAGAACCCAACTATAAAATCGAATTCAGATGGTATCACTGTCATACACAGATTTGACATCTCCATCCCCAAGACTTGCTGGAGATGCTTATCTGCACCTGGGATGATGACACAGTCGGAGAATATGCCCTTCGTTTTGACCTTTTTGGGATATAATAATGCATACCTACAAAACAAGTGATGGGTTATGGTATTCTTTAAATTATTTTATGAAATTAAAAAAGTTTTACTACACCACTGTAGGAAGATCCTATTGTATGCTGGTATTTTATTATGTTTGCTTGTGTTATTATGATTTTGGTGTAGTGTTACTTTCAATATTTTGGCTGTTTTCCCTGAAGATATGTCACTTTCCCATTGAAGGGCATAAATGCAGGCGAGCCGACCTCGCGGGAAAGTCTGGTATGGGAAGTAGACCTATGAGGACCCCTGCTGTCATATAGTACTTTTCCTGCAACCCCATCAATGGGTCCTTCTCAGGGGTTCCACGTTTTTTGGACTTTAATGCCAATGGACTATTAGCCATCTTCGGTATGGCCTACACAATATTCTCTTTGCACCTATTTTATGCATAACACTAGGGGCAGTGTTTTAAGTCAGCAGCACAGCAAAGCTACTTCAGCCAAGTTGAATAACCAATGGAATGTCTTCAACTGTCTTCAACTGTACATGTATATGAAGAATATTGTGTAATGTACAGCTACATTAGGATTAATAAAAGATGACTTTTATTAAGTGGAGAAGGTGTCTGTCTACTTTAACAAGAAGTGTCTTTAACCAACTAGTGTAACCTTAGTGTATACTAAGAATCTGAATACAGGGAGTGCAAGCCAAAGAAACCCTCTGGGTTGAGAGCCTTGAATTTGTGAAGAATCAGTTTCACAGGTTAACCCTTGTGATTAAGTATATTGGAACGGACTAAACAAATAACCTTCAGGGTAGGTTGTCTAATACAGGGGATAACAGCCAGAGTGAGATTTGAGTACCTGTGGAAGGTGTCGGCATCCCTGATGTGGAGAGGAACTAAGTTGGTTAATGTCCCCACTCGTGGATTGGTCTCCATGCTAGAGCCTGCTGTGGAGGTGAGCTTGGCTTGCAACCCATGGAACCCATGAAAAAAAAGTCCTGTTAAATATGCACAACAGGTGTCGTCATGGGAGACGAAGTGTGCTGGTGGAGTGGGATATGCACAGCATGCCTCTCTTAAATGCTATACGATATCACAGTGCCTTTGAGCTTTCTGCATGAAGAGGTTGCTACTCAGAAAGTGCCAAAGTGCGATGATCTACTTTAACTAAAGGATAATGACTTGTGGGTGTGGCACTTACCCACAAGGAGGCGCTCCACTGACCTCTCCCAAAACCACAAATTAAAATTTTTTACCACACAATTTTTTCTTCTCTTCATACTCTATGGTTTCTGAAAATTGATGGACACACACCCTGCAAATTTCAGTTCCTCATGGGCCAGCAAAATAAAAACTAGTATTACACTTTGCACTTGTGCAGCTTCCCTCTTCTTTGTTTTTTTCCCTTTCTCCTCTCTCCTCTAACCTTTATGCTACATTTACATTCGAGTTGAGCTTTTTCAGGTGCTTTTTCAAGCGTTTTCTTCAGGCGTTTTTCTGAGCAGATTTGCAAATATTATAGGCATTTTTCAGGCGTTTTTCATTTAGACATTTTTGCTGTGGCCAATAGAAACCTGTGCAAGGTGTGGAGTGATGCAGGATAAGGGAGGGGAGCTGCAAACGCCTGAAAAAGCTGAAAAAGCTAATTTCTCATTGTTCAGGCATTTTCCATTGAAGTCTATGGGGACAAATGCACTCAAACCTGCCTGAAAATAAGCTCATGTACTTTTGACTACAGGCTACAAAACAAAACACTCAAATGTGAACAGGGGCCATTGAAATAAATGGGATTTTGCTTGTTGAGCATTTCTAAGCATGGAAGCTTTGAGCTGAAAAATGCTCAAGTGTGAACGGGGTCTTAAGCCCCATACACACGGTCGGATTTTCCGATGGATTCTGTCCTATCGGACAATGTTGTCGGAAATTCCGACCGTGTGTAAGCACCATCGGACAGTTTCCATCGGATTGTCCGACGGACAAAGTTCTATCTCCTGCTCTAAAGATTCTCCGACAACATAGTCCGATCACACCAATTCCGATCGTGTGTAGCGAATTCCGACGGACAAAGTGCCACGCATGCTCAGATCACATTACAAGACCAAAGCTATTGGCTACTAGCCTCTACATAGTCCCGTCGTAGGCAACAAACGTCACCACGTTCAGAATGATCGGATTTTCCGACAACTTTGTCCGACCGTGTGTATGCAACACCAGTGTCGGACTAAATCCGTCGGACCAAATCCGATGGATTTGGTGGTTGGATTTTCCGACCGTGTGTATGGGGCTTTAGGCTTCATGTACACTAGGAGTTCCTAAACTTGAGTTTAGGAGCTTTTGTCATTTTTTTGCCAAAGCTCCTAAACTCAACTCCATAAAAGCCTATGTGTCAATGTACACATAGGCTTTTTGCAGAGTTTAGGAGCTGCAGGGTTTAGGTGAGCTTCAACCTCCCTTGTCTTGAATACGGAAGAATCGCATTCAGGATAGGAACTTTTTGACCACCGGCTATGGTAAAACGCAGCAAACTTGTGCCACGATTTTGCCACATTTTCCCTTGGCTGTGGTAAATGTAGGCCAGTGTACATGAAGCCTTATTCTCCTCCAAAATACTTTCCTCTCCTACCATAACCTTCTCCTTCCCACCCCCAGCTTATGTCTACTTCCCCAATGAGTCTAAGACCCAGGAACACATCTCTATCTATACACAATATGCCCAGACTAATAGCTTTAAATAGCTTTAAATCAGACTAATGATATACTACCACAAATCAGGTCTTGATACAAGATCTCATGTGCAAGCACTAATAATATTGAGATTTTGTTTCCTCTCTCTCAATGTTGCCTCTATCTCCCCCTGGAGAGTTTTCCCAATCACTTCTCGTTTCTATGACCTCCTTAACTTGGAGAGGAAATCTCAGGTGTCCAAACCTTTTCCTACTCTGTTCCAAACTCAAAAAAGTGCTGGGGTTTTCTGGTTAGTGTAGTTACATTTATGTATGTTAGGAGATGTGGGAGAGCGGCAGATGTTGGAGAAGAGCTAAGCAATGGATTGAAAAGACTGCCAAAGTCTATTTTGGTGGCTAGGGTTAGGAGAAAAATAACAAGGAGGAAGAAGCAAGAGTGAGACTTATTAATGGCAGGATAACAAACAAGGAGTCATTGAATTGAAGTTCCCACAGAAGAAGATACAGTGTGATGACATATTTGAGAATAAGAGGAAAGAAGAAAATTGTAATGAAAGAGAGGCTGAACATTGCGGGTAGCGGCTCTATAAGAAAAAAAAAAAGGTTTGTTCAGTATCTGAGGATAAGAAGAAAATGGTAATGAAAGGCAGGATGAACAATGTGGGTGGTGACTAGAAATAGCAAGTCTGTGCAGATAAAAGTATTTACAGGAAGGCATTATCCAGTGCTAGTCCACTTCTAGTATAATTATAGTGCTCTTTGAAATGATGCACTTTGCATATGATACATAATTGACCATGTCAAACATTGATCACTGAGCTTTACTTAACTGTAGGTTTTCAAGTGTGGTTCAGTGTTACACATGGCAAACCGGTGCCATAAAAAAACACAGTGTCTGAGACAAAAACAAATAAGAAAAATACCAATAGTTAGGAAAAAACATGATAAGTCAGGTTAAAGGGATGATCTGCATTGGAGCCGAATTAAAATAGTTATTCTGCAGGAAAACCAGTTTTATTCATGCAGCAATATTATAAGTTTTACCTATGAATGCAAATTCAACAAAGATGGTGCTTTGGTCAGAAATGAACCAAAGACCCCCACACTGAAATCATCAATGATATTTACTTTATTATTTGGCCTTCACATTTGGCATAAATACAAGTAAACCACATGGAATACTGTAGATACCTACTTACATACAGTAACTTACCTATTACAGTCAGGGAGCCAGCAACTTCAGCAGAGCCAAAGCTATTTGTGATCTCACAGATATATGTTCCACTATCTTCCAGCTGCAGATCTGTCATACTCAGTCCTGTGCTACGTTTGCTCCAGCGGCTGTCAGAAGGCACTGGGCGGCCATCTTTAATCCAACGCGAAGCTAAGTTTGGATATCCTGAGGCAACACATGGTAGCTCTACTTTTTCCCCCACGAAGATCTCTTGGGATTGAAATCCATCAAGAAGAATGGGGACAGATTCTGCAGGGTCTAAGGAACAAATAAACAGGAACATACAGAAAACAATGACTGCCGGCAATCACAAAAAAAATTATAAAAAAAGTGCATATAGACAGGTGATTTAGCATTTAACATACTAGTTGTTTGCACAGAAGTGCAGTACTTATTGCAAACACTGCTTAAAAAGTAAAGGTGTGTATTGCAGCAAAAATATGCTATTTTATGTTACTACTGAGAGACTTTTTTTTATTTAATGTTAAAGTGAACTTTTCAGTAACTGTAAAAGTCAGCATGAATAGATTCCCGGCATGTCAAAATATAGGCAGCAATATACTTTTATCATTAAAGCGGTTTGGCACTCATTTCATTTAGTAAATCTCTTTGCCTTCCAAATCAGGCAAAGAGTACTAAATGAAATGTTTTTTTTTTTTTTTTTTTTTTACTTACCTTGTAATTGAAGACTTCCGGTCTTCTCCCTCTGCGGCGGCGGGCGGGGTCTCTGCGTCGATCGTCGTCACGCCGCACTGTCTCCTGGGATCTGGTGTCATTGATCCCAGGAGTCAGTGCGGGCATCTTCCGAAATCTCGCGAGATTTCGGCCACATCTTCCGAAATCTCCCGAGATTTCGGCCGCATCTGCCGAAATCTCGTGAGATCTCGGCAGATGTGCCGTTACTGCGCACGCGCGAGTAACGGCAGTGCATGCTGGGCCATCTAAAGTTCCTGTGGGTGTTTCACATGCCCACAGGCAAGATGGCCCCCAGCACTGAAGAAGAAGACGAGGAACTTCATCGGACGAAAACCGGCGGCGATCGAGATGGAAGATGGAACAGGTGAGTCCCCTAATAAAGGTAAGCACACTTTATATTACGTCCTAAAAAAAAAAATTTTTTTTTCAGAGTGCAGAACCGCTTTAAATAAACGTCTTTATAATCATTCCATGAGACTTTGCCTGGGCTGAGATGATGTCATCAGTCTGCAGCAGGAGGAATCATTTCCTCAGTCTCCTCTTACCCTGTGATTAGCTTTGTAGCAAGTCACAAGGTGGGAGTTTGCAGAAAGAGCCGATCTGTATCAAGCATTTATCAAGATAATCGAGAGCTGTACGGTTATCAGGAATTACTTGATTAAGCCATCTCTGAGCCAGGATCACAGACCAGGAAATATGTAGATTCTGTTGACCCTTTGAACAAAATGGGGGATGGGCCATTGTCAAGGGGAGTACTTTGATATCTTTGTAATTGGTAGAAAATATCTGTAAGTGTTACACATACAGTGGGGAAAATAATTATTTGATTCCCTGCTGATTTTGTAAGTGTGCCCACTTACAAAGAAATTAAGGGTCTATCATTTTTATCATAGGTGTATTTTAAATGATAGAGACAGAATATCAACCAGAAATCCTGAAAAAAAAACACGATACAAATGTAATAAATTGAGTCTCAGTTCAGTGAGTAAAATAAGTATTTGATCCCCAAGCAAAACATGACTTAGTACTTGGTGGACAAACCCTTGCTGGCAAGCACAAAGGTAAAACGTTTCTTGTAGTTGGTTATCAGGTTTGCACACATCTCATGAGGGATTTTGGTCCACTCTTCTTTACAGATGTTCTCTAAATCCTTAAGGTTTCTTGGCTGGTGCTTGGCAACTCAGCTCCCTCCATAAATTTTCTATAGGATTAAGATCTGGAGACTGACTAAGTAACTCCATGGCCTTAATGTGCATCTTCTTGAGCCACTCCTTTGTTGCCTTGGTGGTATGTTTTGGGTCATTGTCATGCTGGAAGATCCATCCACTACCCATGTTTAGTGTACTGGCTGAGGGAAGAAGGTTCTCATCCAAGATATTATAATACATGGCTCCGTCCGATGGTCCCTCAATGCGGCAAAGTCGGCCTGTACCTTTAGCAGAGAAATAGCCACAAAGCATGTTTTCACCTCCGTACTTGACTGGTGTTCTTAGGGTCATAGTCAGCTTTTTTTCTTCCTCCAAACATGGCTATTTGAGTTAATGCAAGAGCTCTATTTTGCTCGTATCTGACCACAGCACTTTCTGACAAACCTCCTCTGAATCATTTAGATGTTCATTGGCAAGCTTCAGACGGGCCTGTACATGAACTTCTTGAGGAGGGGGACCTTGCGGGTGCTGCAGGATTTCAATCCACGGCAGCGTTATGTGTTACCAATGGTTTGTTTGGTGACTGTGGTCTCAACTGCCTTGAGATCATTCACAAGCTCCTCCTGTGTAGTTCTGGGCTGATCCCTCACTTTTCTCATCCTTACCCCATGAGGCAAAACCTTGCATGGAGTTCCAGACCGAGGGTGATTGATGGTTATTTTGTATTTCTTCCATTTGAGGAGTAACGCTCCAACAGTCGCCTCCTTCTCACCAAGCTTCTTGCTGATGGCCTTGTAGCCCCTTCCAGCCTTGTGCAGGTCTACAATCTTGTGCCTGACGTTCTTTGACAGCTCTTTGGTCTTGCCCATGATGGTGAGTTTGGATGGAAGAAAGAGATTCTGTGGAGGGGAGTCTTTTATACACATAACTAATCTGTGAGCGCATACTGTAGCCAGAATTATTGTTGGTTGGTAGGGGATCAAATAATTTTTTCCCCCACTGTACACCATTTCAACAAAATTTCAGCACCCCACATATCTAGGTTGTGTCCTGGAGTCATGTACCTAAATGCCCATTCCTGTACTAGGCTTTACATCTATGCATATACTTTTGAGTAGAGTGATCTTCTGTGCGAGAGTATGAAAATAGTTGCGGCAGTGATGTCACCATACAGGCAACAGCAAGGGACACAACAGGAGACAGGTAAGGGCACTGAGAAGATGCACTGGGGTGCCAATCCTAATAATGGCATTACAGTGCTCCAGTGTACATGTGTTAGGGCTATGCCCTGGTATGAATGGGTCCTCATTGACTACCAATGTCTAAGAAGGGGGGGGGGGAGTGAAGTTAATTCATTGACCACCAATGTCTGGGAAGCAGTTGGAGAATCTTCCTCCTACTAAGCACCAGTGCCTTCTGACTACTGACACGATTACATTTTTTCCATTCACAGACCAGAAGGTGGAATTATGTGACCTTTGCACTCTGTATTGGATGCTTTGTGTTCTACTCCTGATCTCTGCATTCTATATGCTAAATTGTACATAAATTTTTTTTTTTTTAAAAGTGACGGTCTGTGCACCCCCTCACTTAACATTAATCAAGGCAGCCCACCAGCTCTTCTAAAGTGATTCACAATGCAAACTTAGTAACTATTTACCAACAAACATTGCAGCACTATTGTTAAATAAATACAGCGCAAAACTGATTTCATAAACTTCATATGTGAATTTTCAATTTTCAAACACATTTCAAGTAAACAATATCATTATGTCTGAATTAGACTTGTTAATTATGAAAAATCAAGTGTAGACAAAATGAAAAAGTGAATTCCCACAGTCAAAACAAAGTCCAGCGAAAATAGCCCCACCCAGGAAGGTAATATAAGCTAAGGCGCAGAGCGGATCCCCACCTTCTGATGAAGTCCGTAGGGATGCAACGGGTCAAGGAGAGGAGTCTTTCTGATGCCATCATGCTTGTCTGCCACCTTCTGGCTGATTATCTCTGTAGGGAAGGGTGGCCATGTCTCCTCAGCAGAAAATCAGTTGAGTATGAGACCGGGATGGATGGATATTATTCTCATTGTTATGCTGCATGTGGATACCGTTTTCTGTAAGTGTGCCTTGTAGCGCTGTAATTTCCATTAACTTGCAAACAGAGTACTATCTGTTGTGGTTTGTTTTATTACATGCACCATTACTTTGGAGGAGAGATTTGTGATTAACCCTTTGTCTTACCAACAAACCTTATCATTGGATATCACTGTGGATGGAGCTGCACCTCTCTTTCTACTAAGTACTATGAGACTTCCTATTAAGATGAGTGTGTTTGGCCTAGAAAGTGGTGGGAGAAGGGGAAACCTGTTGGTGGCATGTTTATAGCTTTAGGAAGATTGTTTTTGGAGCTGCTTATGTTGAACTTTGGAATTCACTTTTGTGTTTTGTCTACACTTGATTTTTCATACTTTTCACAACATAAATGTGTCTGATTCCGATATAATGCCTATTGTTTAGTATGATACTGTATGTGTTTTATTTTTAAAGAAACAGAAGATTCACATATGAAGTTTATGGAATGTTTTGCGTTATATTTATTTAAAAATAGCTCTGCACTATTTGTTGGTGATTGTATAAATTGTATACTGCATACGCCTAACTGCTGCGATTTATATGCTATCATTTATGATAGAATCCTGACCACTGCACTTTGTATGCTGTGCTGTAAACTGCATACTCCTGACCAGTGTTTATTGCTTTAACAGTTGCTGGTTGTTATGTAGTACACTTTGAGGTTGGATCAGAAAAAGTGTTAGCTGTCTATATGTGCATGTGTAATGAAAGCGTTTCAAACAACTTGCCGACCTCCCCATAGCAGATTTACTGCTACAGTGCGGCCGCGCTGCTCAGGATCCTGCACTTCCGGGTATCGTGAGGCAGTAACTGATCCGTGGGTCCCACAGACCCAATGTCCACTGGCACCCGCTGATTGTTCTGTACACAGGCAGAACAGCAGTCTGTAAACAAGGCAGATTGCCCTTCTGTCAGTACAGAAGGCATGGACAATGTGTACATGTAAAGCAGGAACATCGATCCATGCCTTCCACTAGTAAAAGCACCTCCCCACACTGAAACATTAACTAGGCACACATTTAACCCATTGATTGCCCCTGATGTTAACCCATTCCCTGCCAGTGTCATTAGTACAGTGACAGTGCATATTTTTAGCACTGATCACTGTATTAGTGTCACTGGTTCCCAAAAAAGTGTCAAAAGTGTCAGTTAGGTATCCGATTTGTCTGCCACAATATCACAGTCCCGCCATTACTAGGATTTTTTTTTTTTAAATAATAAAAATATCCTATGTATACACTATAGCTTTTGCGCAAACCAATCAATATACGCTTATTGGGATTTTTTTTTTTACCAAAAATATGTAGCAGAATGCATATTGGCCTAAATTAATGAAGAAATTTGATTTTCTAAATTTTTCTATTGGATGTGCTTTAGAGCAGAATGGAAAAAATATAATCGTCCTTTGTTTATAGCACAAAAAAAATAAAAACACAGAGGAGATCAAATACCCCCAAAGGAAAGTTCTATTTGTGGGATACAAGGACATACATTGTATTTGTATAGTGTCGCGCGGCCGCGCAATTGTCAGTTAAGGTAATTTAGTGTCGTATCGCAAAAAATGGCCTGTCCAGAAAGGGGGGTAATTCTTCTGGAGGTGAAGTGGTTAAAAAAATGATCCTTTGTGCTGAGGGATATGTACAGTAAGTTTGTAAGACTCTCATTTGTGCCACTGTATCTGTAGCTATTAGGTAATGCCCGATATTCAGTGTAATATACCCATGCCCACTTTACTTAGCATGAATGCATTTAACATGAGAAAATATGTCAGATGTTATATATATTTTATATATTTTATATTTTTGTTATATATATTTTAAAGGGCTAACCTGATACTATAAGACGTGCACCATTGCTTTGACGTGTCTCTCCACTATAGCGATGTCTGGTGATACAGCGATACGTTGACAATGCATCCTCCTTCTGTACATCCAAGATATAAAGGGCACCCAATGGTGAGGTGACAAATCTCCCCTCTAAAAGAAGAAGAAGAAAAAAATGAAAAACCTAGCAAAAAACAATTGTGAGACATGTGAGTACAAAGTAAAGTCCAGAAAGATAAAAGGCACAGATCTGAAATAGGATCTATAAAAACAATACATTCTAGAAAAAAAAAAAAGGATCAAGAAGATGTAAATGTACAGAATTACAGATTTGCTGCTCATTTGTCAGATTGACTTATTTCTACCCTTCTTGCCAGTGTCAACACTAAAAGTGTAAAACCTATCACCTCCAAAGCTTCTTGTCACATAGTCACCCTTCATTAACCTTTTTATAATACTGTCTGTATCGTTCAGTATACAGCAAGCAGGCGCTGCGTGCAACATGCTGTCTTTATGTAATGTACATTGTACAATCTGCGAATCACTATATATAGTGCACACCCACCAACTGCTGGCTATGGTATGGTTCCAATATAAAAATCTATTACCAGTGAATTTAACTAGTTCTGACATTTTCACAAAATTTACAGTATAAATATAGCACCAAATATATATTATGTGTTAACTGTAATGCCTTGAATAAAATAGCCACAAACACATTTTAGCAGATGGTTTATAAATTGGAGTGTTGGTTTATCACATACGTTACTACCCTTCAGTAAACACTATACACATTTCAGTTTAAAGTGATATTAAACCTACAATTTTTTTTTTTTAAATAACAAACATGTTATATATTCCTGCTCTGTGCAATCGTTTTGCACAGAGCAGCCCCGATCCTCCACTTTTTGGGTCCCCCGCCGCCGCTCTGGGCTTCTCCCCCCTGCCGAGTGCCCCATAATAAGCTGTCTGCTATGGGGGTTCTCGGACATGCTCACTCCTGAGCCGCCTCTGTGTGGTTATGGGACACTCAAAGCGTGGCTCAGTCCTGAGCCCTACTCCCTTCTCCATGGCTGTGATTTACAGCAGTGGAGAGCCAATGGCTCCCACTGCTGTGTATTAGCCAATGAGGAGGCAAAGACCCGGAGGAGCAACGGCTCTTGTGCACATCGCTGGATCAGTGTATTCTGAAGGCAGTAGTATTCCCGCTGTCAGAACACAATAGCTCAGTGGGAGTTGACCTGGCCATTTTATAGATAGGCAACTCCTATCCTCATATTGATTAGTGGTTCCAAATAAAAACTACTGCAGAGTAGGGAACAGACACAAAAAATACACTCTGCATCTTTCCAAATAACTGTTCTGCGTTATTATGATGCAAGTAAAGGTTTTTATACACATGATTATTACGTAGGTATCACATTAATATTACAATTGTACGTTTATGGTAACAAGGGGCGTAACATAGGCAGACTAATTCTAATGAGCACTCGAAAGAATGTAAACATGTAATGAAAACATTATTAGTGCCGTGTGCACAGTGAGGGCAGTGTGCAATACATACAAAATAGAATACAATTATATATACAGAACTTACAAATTTCCTTTACAGTGTGATTCCCCCATCAACCCACATTTTGAACAAAGAAAAATGAATCATCTATGGGCTGCTTAAGCACCCTGAAGTTTTGTCTTGAATAAAGTATATGTTTGCTTTAAAAACCTTGATTTATTAATGCATTATTACCAAGAACTGGAGCTAGTCCCCCTAAAACACTAATCAGCTTTAAAACTTCCCTGAGACCCCTTTCACACCGAGGGCGTTTTGCAAGTGCTATAGCGTTAGAAATAGCGCCTGCAATCCGCCCTCAAACTGCTGCTCCATTGTCTGCAGTGTGAAAGCCCGAGGACTTTCACACTGGAGCGGTGCGCTGGCAGGACGTCAGGAAAAGTCCTGCCAGCAGCTTCTTTGGACCGGTGAAGGAGCGGTGTGTTTACCGCTCCTCCACCGCTGCTCCCCATTGAAATCCATGTGGCAGCGCTGTAATACCGCCAGCAAAACGCTGCTATTGCGGCGTATTGCGGGCGGTTTTAACCCTTTCTCAGCCGCTAGCAGGGGTAGAAGCACCCCTCTAGCGACCAAAATGCGCCCAAATCCGACAGTAAAACGCTGCTAAAAAAATAGCAGCGTTTTACCGCCGACACTATAGGTGGCTTGGTGTGAAAGCCGTCTGAAAGTCTGAGCCGGACCTATTTGGGAATAACTCCAGTTCTCACATCCATGGTGTTATTAGTGTCTCCATAAGATAATATGTGTACAGAATTAAATCAAATAAAAAAATTAGGGCTTCATTTTTAAGATGTTCATGTTTATAACATAATATATACAAATTTTTTGTGTTCTTAGCATAGTTAAGCAAGAGAAACAATTACATTTTTCCTTTTGTTCTTTTTCCCGGAAGTGTAAATTAGTATCCTTTTTAATTTTCTCTAAGCTCGGACGCAATGGTTCTGATGCACTAAGCTGCAGTATCACATACCTCAGGCTAAATGTGACATTTCCAATGTAATTATAAAATGTGATAATAGTGTTTTATTTTAAAAATTATTAACCAGTGAATGCCCAACTGAAGTCAAAGAATTAGATAGAATTGTACTAACAACCTTTATTTCCATAGTCTTATCCCCCACTTTCCTGTTATAGGACTTGTACGGTGTGTCTAAATTACACTGCGCTGTTCAAGAGGCACCATAGTTTGACTAGCCTGTAATCTAACAGACTTGGTCAGATACACCCACTCTACAAGTCCGCATGAGGACATCAAATGAGGGTTTTCGAAATTAGAGTTGGGCGAACAGTTGGAGCCAAGCAAAAGTTCAGCCCGAGCATCGCCTGTTCGCCCGTTTGGTAAAAACCCGAATTTGCGGGGCACGCGTCGGGAGGCGCTGCACAGCGCATTCTAGGACCCTGATTGGATTTTCCAGTTAGAGCACAGAGTCACTGTCAGCGCTCTGATTGGACAAAGTGATGATGACTTTGTCCAATCACGGCTCAGTGCTCAGAGTCCCACCCCACACTATGAAAGGTTCCTTCCCACAGGAAGCATTTGCAGTGTGTTGTTGGAGTAGAGATAGATAGAAGAGGGCTCTGAGTGTAGTGTTAGTATAGTGTGAGTATAGTGTGTCAGTATTATTCATCATATGTGCTCCCGCTGCTGTCTCAACCAATGAGGGGGGAGAGTCTCCAGAGAACCGAGGGACTCATGCGCCAAAACAATTTTTGTACAGGGGATTCCTAAAATCTGACTTAAGCCCCATACACGCGATTGGAAAATCGTACGAAATCTTTCGAAGCGATCGTATGAAAATCAGACCGTTAGTACAGAGCTTTCGAGAGCCGATCATGACAGTTCATTCAATATTATCTGAACGGACATGCACGGAAATTTTTTTCATACCATTTTCGTTTAATCAGTACAGCTGTCGTTCGAAAATGAAATACAAATGCATTACAACACATGACATCACTTGCAAATTTTTTATTCTGTCGTACGAGAATTTTCGTGACTTTAGTAAACTCTTCAGATCTGATCTGAGATTACCATGCAAAAAGAAAAACAGACGATCATTCGTCCAATAGTCTCATTGTGTGTAGCGTTTTACATTACATTGCATTACAGTATATTTTGCAGACTTGTGGGAAAATCACTGAGCCAGTCACACAAGCAGGAAATTTGGAGGACATTTTTGGAGGCGTTCTGTACATCAATGTACAGAATGCCTCCGGGTTGCCATATTGCATTAGGCGTACAGAAAATTACAGAGCTGCAGATTGAAAAGGAAAGGTCAATTTTAAAAACTTTTTTTATATATTTTTTCACACTAAATTGGAGTTACACTTTAAGGTAATCCAAGAAAGAATCATTTAAAAACTAACATCAGCTCAGGAAAACCCTTTTTTTTTTATTAGAATCTCCTGGTATTTATATATATATATATATATATATATATATATATATATATATATATATATATATATATATATATATATATATATATAACTAATACTAATTAACTACTTCACTGTTCTTTTTTTGGATGAATCTTTTTTTTTTTTATAATTTCACACTGTTCCTAGGTTTCATTTATTTAATTTGTTTGCATTTTGTAGTGTAATAAGCATTAAAAATGCTAATTTCATTTGTACCAGAAACCATTTTTGGTGTCATGATAAAAAGGACAAAAATAGTATACCTAGCTATAGTAACACTGATTTTAAAACTATCATTATCCAACTGGAAATTTTTTTTATCTTTTCTATTTTCACTTCTATTTTACTTCTCCACCAAAAGAAAAAAGAAAACCTTTCTTGTCCCCAAAAAGAATCATTGTGTTTCA
This sequence comes from Lithobates sylvaticus, assembly GCA_028564925.1. NCBI lineage: Eukaryota > Metazoa > Chordata > Amphibia > Anura > Ranidae > Lithobates > Lithobates sylvaticus. Next base: position 110,569,158 of record CM053035.1, on the reverse strand, counting down.
CTTCTCATAAGTAACAAAGTTATTGGCGAATAAAAAAAGGCACAAAGTAGACACCTGAAAATGGCTCTGAAGCCTAACTAGTTAAAGCATACTTTTTTTTTCCTGCAGGTCACAAAGGGGGTCATTTATCATACCTGGAGCAAACAGAATTTGGAGCAGATGTGAATGTCAACCAATCAGCTTCCACCTGCAGCTTGTTCAGTTGAGCTTTGAAAATGAAAGATAGAAGCTGATTGGTTGCCATGCACTGCTGCTTCAGATTCTGTCAGCTCCAGTTATAATAAATAGTTTTTTCACTAGGGCAGGGTTGCTCAACGTTTTGAAGCCACTTGAGTGATTTGGAAACTGGTCGCAGGCCACAATGACATAAAATGATTCAGAATTAAATATTTTTTTCATTTTGAATAACATAATGAAGAATTTAAACAACAATCAGGATCATCATTTTCCATGGGACCAATCCCTGTTGCATGTTTACCCACTGTTTAATCACAATCACAAAAAGAAAGAAATGTAGGTGTACCCGACTGGACCGATTGCGTGATCGGACTTTCTTACAATAAAACTGTGGATTTTTGTACGAAGGTTGTTGGCTCAAACTTGTCTTGCATACACACGGTCACACAAATGTTGGCCAACAATTACGAACATGGGAACGCGGTGATGTACAAGACTTACGACGAGCCGAGAAAAAGGAAGTTCAATAGCCAGTGCGGCTCATTCTGCTTGATTCCTAGCATGCGTGAACTTTTGTGCGACGGACTTGCGTACACACGATCGGACTTTCCGACAACAAAGTTTTGTTGGCGGAAAATTTGAGAACCTGCTATCAAACATTTGTTGGCGGAAAGTCCGACAGCAAATGTTCGATGAAGCATACACACGGTCGGACTTTGAATGAATGAATGAATGAATGAATGATTTGTATAGCGCTGCAACTGCGAACTGAATCGCCTCGAGGCGCTTGACTGCTCATGTTGGGATGCCATGTATTAGAAGAGGTGGGTCTTGAGTTTTTTCCTGAAGGCCTGATGGTTTTCTTCCATGCGGATGTTGTTTGGTAGAGCATTCCATAGCCGGGGTCCCTGTACTGCGAATCTTCGTTCTCCCTTCGATTTGTAGCGAGCTTTGGGGATGAGAAGGCGATTTTGGTTTGTTGATCGAAGGCTGCGATTTGGTATGTATTTTTCTATTTTCTCACAAAGGTATTGGGGCGCATTTCCTTGTGTACATTTGTGGGTGAGGCAGAGGGTCTTGAATGTGATCCTCTCTTTTACCTTGAGCCAATGGAGCATCCTTAGGGATGGGGATATGGATTCCCAGGGTTTCTTTCCGGTGACTAATCTTGCTGCTGCGTTTTGGACGACTTGTAGGCGTGCAATCTGGTAATCCGGTAATCCTATGTACAGGGAGTTTGCATAGTCGAGACGCGAATTGATGATCGTTCCTACTACTACCGATTTTTCCTTTTCCGGGATGAAGGGGATGAGTCTGCGTAGCATGCGAAGGAGATGGTGGGATCCGCTGATTACGGATCCTATTTGTGCCTCCATTGTCATCTCTGAATCAAAGATTACTCCGAGGCTTTTGGCTTTGTTGCTTGGAAGGATGGTCCGTCCCAAGATGGTTGGTGGTGTCCAAGGGGTCTTCGTCTTTTTCCTTTGGTTTGCGTCGAGGAGCAGTAATTCTGTTTTTGATCCATTTAGTTTGAGGGAGCTAGTGGTCATCCAGTCATCTATCAATGTGATGTGTCACTTTTGGGAACTCTTTTTTAAAAGAAACACACGATCTCAAGTGTTTATTATTTTTGAATTATAATACACCCTTTACTGGACTGTTTTTTCTGTTCAATTATCAATTTTTTCACCTGAATCTTTATTATCACATGAATGTTTTTGTGTGGATGCCTTTGCTTATTTAGTTAACATATGTTTTCACTTTTTACTTTATGTGGTTCACTCAAGATAACACCATCTTTGATAAGTCTACCACTGGGTATTTTTTGTATGCCAATATATGGGGTATTGTCAGCTGACAGATTGAACAGACACTATATTTGTATTTATTTTATGCGGGTGTTTCCCCTCACAAGGGGTCTAAGTCACAGTGAGTTTTCACATATTAAGGTGTTTATTGGTATGCGCAGCTTTTTTGTTTTCCTCATACAGTATATGCCCATTGCAAAACCATGATGTTTAATACATAATATGCCCATTGCAAAACTATGATGTTTAATAAACTGACCTTAAGGCTACTTTCACACTGAGGTGTTTTACAGGCGCTTTTACGCTAAAAATAGCGCCTGAAAAGCGCCTGTAAACTGCCTCTTCAGCAGCCCCAGTATGAAAGCCCGAGTGCTTTCACACTGGAGCAGTGCACTTGCAGGACAGGAAAAAAAGTCCTGCAAGCAGCATCTTTTGGGCGGTGCGGGATCGCTGTATTTACTGCTTCTATACCGCCCCTGCCATTAAAATCAATCAATGGGTTAAAAGCACCTAAAAGCACCGCTGCCAGAGTGCTTTGCAGGTGCTTCGGCAGTGGTGCTTTTCGGGTGCTTTTAACCCTTTTTTAGGCACTAGTGGGGGCCAAAAAGCGCCGCTAAAACAACGGTAAAGCGCTGCTAAAATTAGCGGCGCTTGACCACTAAAGCGGCCAGCGCCTCAGTGTGAAAGTGCCCTTAATCTTTCAGTTTCTGCTGGCATCGCTGGCTGTTAGAAAGGTACCTATCCCAGGCGGAGTGATACCGAATGCACTCTGCCTGGAACATATATAGGGGAAGCATCGGCTTATGAGGCTCCTGCTCCCTTCCGCAGTAGTTTGCTTCCTCCGGTGCTGGCTCCATTCACACTAATGCTCTGGAATGGCAGGGCGGCAAGGCCAGATTGCAGGCTGCCATCCCGCCATCACAGAGCAGGAGGTTGGGGGCCACATCAGAGGGCTCTGCGGGCCACATGTGGTTCAGGGGCCACTGGTTGAGCACCCCTGCACTAGGGGAACAAGTTCTCTTACCTCTTTTTTAAGATCACATTAGTTTTCACTTGTCAGATAGAGGTTTAATGCTTGTTACTGCATAGTCCCACAGTGCTTCTGTTAAATGATATAGAAGCATTTTTTTTTTGTTTGTATGTCAAAGTTCTTCTTTAAATGAACAACAGATTATAACGCAATTTCGGTAATTTTTGCATACATGATAAAAAATTCAATGGGGTTCAGTTATGCTCACTCTACACGCGAAAATTAAAAAAATTGGATTTTTGCTTGCACATGATTAAATGACTGAGATGAATGGAGCTCTGCCTTGTTCACCAAGTAGAGTAAACATTTACCTTGTTAAGTTAACATCTCTACTTCTGCTTTAATAAATGAATCCCATTGAAAAAGATGACAATTGGCAAGCAGTCCCAAGTGAAAAGGATTTTGCATAGATTTGCTTCATTTTTTTTTTTTTTTATTCGTAATAAATTAGGTCCATTGTGATAATAATTTGTTTTCAGTTTTTAACTTATTTTTTTGCTTTCTCCACATACGTTTAACTGGTTATCCTTCCTTCTCTGAGCTGGACATATTATGATAATCATTTTGTCATCTCCTGTGTGCTACAGTGACTCTCACAATGGTTGCACCATAACAGTGATGAGTGCCTGAGCAGCTTGTGAAAGAAAAGAGATTAATGAGCAAAGTCATTGAAAGTTCAACAATGTCTCTGGCTGTCACTTGGATTGTTGTAGGGAAAAAAGGAAGAGTACCAAACTGATAAGAGTATGAATTAAAGTCTGCATACTTTTTTCCCCACAGTATTTATATTGATTGACTGACTTTAGACATTGTAATTTCTATCCCAGTGGAAATGCATTTATGTATATATTGCAGCAAAAGAAAGTTGTACATCGAAAAAAATAATACTATATATATATATATATATATATATACACACAGAATATCTTCCATATTCCAATGCCTGCATTCATATATATATATATATATATATATATATATATATATATATAGATTTGTAATGGCAAATCTAAAAATGTAGTGTATGAGACAGTTCTCTAAAAAGTGTATATTAAAATAGTGGCATAATGTTTATGCTACCTTTTAATATTTTACATATTTTTTTGGGGGCACAAAAATGCCTCGCCAGGCAGGGCGCAACTCAACAATAAAATATCCAAAACACCCCCCCCAGTCCAGGCTCACCACCCTGCAGGCAACTCCACCTTCTCCGGATGTAAGTCCCCCTGAAGAGGTAGGAATACCCATATCCAATTATATACAGAGAAATAATTTCAGCCTCCGAGATAATAGGGCAATTGGGCAATCAATCACACATTCATACACCTGTTATGCAATGATCAGGAATAGTTTACATATTTAAAGAATAGAGAAAAAGCTACAGTCATGAAGAATGCAAGAAAACGATTAATCTAGTAGCCAATGTGAACTTATAAAGTGTTGACAATTGACAGCAGCCTAAAACACCATAACACACAATAAAAAGCTTTAAAAAGTTCAGATTAAGCCATAAATATAAGATGGATAGATAGATCGATAGATAGATAGATAGATAGATACTACTCATGGCTCAATACTGACTCATGGCTCAATACTGATTTGCTTCTGTAGATAATAATCCTCCTGGGTGAGAAATATATTATTATGCTACTGTATATTATAATACTCTTGACTGTGAAATATAATATTATGCTGCTGTATAATAGAATGCAGTTGTCTGGGGGGTATATAATTAATTATTGACTGGAGGGAATAATCTTATGCTGTTGTACAATCTGAGTGAAGAGATATATTATTATTGATGATATTATAATGCTCTTGCATGTTACAATGCTGTTGGCTGGCGGATATTTTATTATTATGCTTCTTTGTATTTTAATGCAGCATGGTTAGTGGATATACAGGGGATACCCTTCCAACACCTATCTGTATTAACATAATGTCTATGGTTACAAAAAATAACCATGGCATACAGCTTTCACACCCTATAATTTTTGGACCTGATGCCTCAATCAGATAGCCCATGCTAGAACCACCATGCCATGTCAATCAAGGTTTATTATCACTTGTATTAATTCCCATCATTTAAAAAGAGGGTGATGTTTCAGTCAATATTAAACCTTAAATTGTGCAATGCTAACAACTGATTCCAATTTTTTTTATATTCACTGAAAATAAATATACAGCTTTGGAAAGTTAAGCAGGCCTTTTGTGTAGAATAAATCAAACCACATGACCATAGATAGATAGATAGATAGATAGATAGATGTACAGAGGTAGAGAATGTTGGAAAGAAATCATATAGGCCTGAATGCAGAATAGTGAACATGTCAACAATGAATGAGCTCAATTACAAATTAATACATTACCATCAGCAAGTTTATTTCAGAAACTGATATAAAGAACATTGTATTGGTATTGGATGTGAAAGTAAAGATAATGGCACCATTATTTAAGAACAATCGGCTCTACCAGTTATGGAGCATAATTCTCCTTTAAATGTGGGCTTGTGTATTTCCCTTTGCTTGATCAAAAAATTGAATTGTAAACCACTTCATTTGAGAATGTATAATGCTTTTACGCCACAGTAGCTCTATTCAGCCCGTTAAAGCACATATTCACACTTTTCTGAAGTGTATGTGATATTATTATAGCAGCTAATCCATAACACATACAGCTAATCGATCAGCAGCAGTTAAAATAAAGTGAGAGGTGAAGGCAGCAGAGACGGAGGAGGGGGACACCATCTCATTACTTGGACGAAGAATGAAGAGAGCAAGGGGAGGAGGGAGGGCCTTCCCATAGTTCAGGTTAATGTGCACTGCATAGAACCCTGGCGGCCAATGAGGATCGATCAACATTTGTCAAATTGAATTGGGGAGTCCCCAAACACTACTTAGCCTGGGTATACACTAGAGAAGGTAAAGAGAAGAGATATGAATAGAAAGGCTTAACGGAATGAAGAGGTTATGTAGACGTAATGTATAAATACACAGAGATGAATTCTTTACACTGAGAACAATTTCTAGCTTGTACAATATTGGGCTGTCAGTAAAAAGCTGCTGTGGATTTCATTTTAGGTTTTCATGCTCAATATTTTGCAGTAGTGATGAAAGCTATTAATAACCATTTGGAAAACACAGCTTAGCACTGAGCACTGCAGAGCTGCAAGAAAATATTGTAACAAAATAATAAATTATGTTATCAATTAACATTAAAGTTACACCATAACACCCTTTTTGAAATTAAATTCTATTTATGATCTTGACAAAGTCCAATGCCCCGTACATGCGATCGGATTTTCCGACAACAAATATTGGATGTGAGCTTGTTGGCAGAAAGTCCGACCGTGTGTATGCCCCATCGGACATTTATTGTTGGACGTTCCGCCAACAAATGTTGGCTAGCAGGTTCTCAAATTTTCCGCCAACAAATGTTTGTTGTCGGACTTTGCGATCGCGTGTACACAAGTCTGTCGGACAAAAGTCTATGCATGCTCGGAATCAAGTGTGAGCCGGAGATGTCACTACATTCGTAATTGTTGCCCAACATTTGTGTAAACGTGTGTATGCAAGACAAGTTGGAGCCAACACCCTTCGAACAAAAATCCACGGTTTTGTTGTCGGAAAGTCCGATCGTGTGTACGGGGCACAAGGCTGCAATTGTTTCACTCTGTAAATCATGCAGCTTAAAATGTATTAATGTTAAAAAGCATACAGGGAATCCAGAAATTAGATGGCAAGCAGACAGGCAGCGCTCACAACATGAAAGGAGATTTTCAAGTGCTTTATAATGGATTGTTAAAAATAACCATAATTTGTATTTCTATTACGATATAAAATGAAATTACATGTTGTGATAACAGATCTCCTTTAACGTATAATTTTATGACTTCAAATAAGTGTCAGGAGATGATGTGCAAGCAAACATAAGAACCCAATAAAGGCGTTTTCAACTTCTGTAAGGTGGATATAGGTTTTCACTTGACTATTTCCAGTAGAGGAGAAGGAGAATTGCTAGAGAGATTAAAGATTTGTAAGCCCTCCCATGAAACTAGGCAAATCTTTTCTGGCAGTTGGAGATGGGTGGCAAACTTGAATGCCAACCCTGACATTTGAAAACTGGGACATCAATGTAAACTTTCATTTGTTGCCACCTCCGGCGGTTAATAATAATCTCATTTAACTACACACTATTCAACAAACATATCTTATGCTGCGTACACACGGTCGGAATTCTCGTCGGAAAAAGCTCTGATGGTTTTCTCGTCGGAATTCCGACGGAATTTCGCTCAAACTATCTTGCCTACACACGGTCACACCAAATTCCAACGGTCAATAACACCACGCCTTAACCACTTCAGCCCCGGACCAATTGTCAGCTTAAGGACCAGAGGTCTTTTTTCAATTTCGCACTGCACTACTTTAACTGGTAATTGTGCGGTCATGCAATTTTGTAACGAAACGAAATTTGCGTCCTTTTCTTCCCACAAATAGAGCTTTCTTTTGATGGTATTTGATTGCCTCTGTGATTTTTATTTTTTGCGATATAAACGGAAAAAAAAAAAAAAGAGCGAAAATTTTGAAAAAAAAAAAAAAGAGATTTTCTACTTTTTGTTATAAAAAAAATCTAATAAACTCAATTTTAGTCAAACATTTGGGCCAAAATGTATTCAGCCACATGTCTTTAGTAAAAAAAATGCCAATAAGCGTATATTTATTGGTTTGCGCAAAAGTTATAGCGTCTACAAACTAGAGTACATTTTCTGGAATTTACACCGCTTTTAATTTATGACTGCCTATTTCATTTCTTGAGGTGCTAAAATGGCAGAGAAGTACAAAACCCCCCCAAATGACCCCATTTTGGAAAGTAGACCCCAAGCTATTTGCTGAGAGGCATGTTGAGCCCATTGAATATTTTTTTTTTTAGTCCCAAGTGATTGAATAAAGACAAAAATAAAAAAATAATTTTTTTTTTCTTCAAAAAGTTGTCACTAAATTATATATTGCTCACACATGCCATAGTTATATGTGGAATTGCACCCCAAAATACATTTTGCTGCTTCTCCTGAGTATGGGGATACCACATGTGTGGGACTTTTTGGGAGCCTAGCCGCGTACGGGGCCCCGAAACCCAAGCACCGCCTTCAGGATTTCTAAGGGTGCAAATTTTTGATTTCACTCCTCACTACCTATCACAGTTTCGAAGGCCATAAAATGCCAAAATAGCACAAAACCCCCCCAAATGACCCCATTTTGGAAAGTAGACACCCCAAGCTATTTGTTGAGAGGCATGGTGAGTATTTTACAGCTCTCATTTGTTTTTGAAAATGAAGAAAGTAAAGAAAAAAATTTTTTTTTTTTCTTTTTTCAATTTTCAAAACTTTGTGACAAAAAGCGACATCTGCAAAATACTCACAATACCTCTCAGCAAATAGCTTGGGGTGTCTACTTTCCAAAATGGGGTCATTTTGGGGGGTTTTATGCCATCTGGGCATTCCATGGCCTCCGAAACTGTGATTGGCAGTGAGAAGTGAAATAAAAAAATTACTCCCTTAGAAAGCCTGAAGGCGGTGCTTGGTTTTTGGGGTTCCGTACGCAGCTAGGCTCCCAAAAAGTCCCACACATGTGGTATCCCCGTACTCAGGAGAAGCAACAGAATGTATTTTGGGGTGTATTTCCACATATGCCCATGACATGTTTGAGCAATATATCATTTAGTGACAACTTTTTGTAAAAAAAATATATATATTTTTTTTTTTCATTATTCAATCTCTTGGGACAAAAAAAAAAAAAATATTTAATGGGCTCAACATTGCTCTCAGCAAATAGCTTGGGGTGTCTACTTTCCAAAATGGGGTCATTTGGGGGGGGTTTGAACTGTCCTGGCATTTTATGCACAACATTTAGAAGCCTATGTCACACGTCACCCACTCTTCTAACCACTTGAAGACAAAGCCCTTTCTGACACTTTTTGTTTACATGAAAACATATTTTTTTTTTGCAAGAAAATTACGTTGAACCCCCAAACACTATATATATTGTTAAAGCAAAGGCCCTACAGATTAAAATGGTGGGTGTTGCATTTTTTTTTTCCACACAGTATTTGCGCAGCGATTTTTCAAACGCATTTTTTGTGGAAAAAATACACTTTTTTTTATTTTAATGCACTAAAACACACTATATTGCTCAAATTTTTGATGAAATAAAAAATATGATCTTAGGCCGAGTACATGGATACCAAACACGACATGCTTTAAAATTGCGCACAAACACGCAGTGGCGACAAACTACATACATTTTTAAAAGCCTTTAAAAGCCTTTACATGATACCACATTAGATTCACGGAGGAGGTCTACTGCTAAAATTACTGCCCTCGATCTGACCTTCGCGGTGATACCTCACATGCATGCTGCAATTGCTGTTTACATATGACGCCAGACCAACGCTTGTGTACGCCTTTGCGCAAGAGAAGGGGGGGCAGGGGTGCTTTTTTTTTTTTTTTTTAGTTTTTTTTTTTATTTATTTAGCTTTTTTATTCTATTTTTAAACTGTTCCTTCCATTTTTTTTCTTTGTTATGATTTTTATTGTTATCTCAGGGAATGTAAATATCCCCTATGATAGCAATAGGCAGTGACAGGTACTCTTTTTTTGAAAAAATTGGGGTCTATTAGACCCTAGATCTTTCCTCTGCCCTCAAAGCATCTGACCACACCAAGATTGGTGTGATAAAATGCTTTCCCAATTTCCCAATGGCGCGGTTTATATCCGGGAGGGGGGACATTCCCTCCTACTGCTTGTAAAAGCAGTCTAGAGGCTAATTACCCGCTAGAATTGCTTTTACATGAAAGCCGATCACTGGCTGAAAAGAATGATACCAAGATGATACCTAAACCTGCAGGCATCATTCTGGTATAACCATTCAAAGTCCAGCAACATACTGGACATATATTGTAATCTTTTTCCGCGCTGCAACTGAATGGCGCACCTGAAAACAAAAAAATGCTTAACACTAAAACACAGTAAACAAAATTACATACCTGAAAAGCAAGCATGATAAAACATGATAAAACATAATAAAACATTGCAGAATAGAATGGAGTAAAAAAAGAGCAACAATAGAGAGAGAGAGAGAACAATAAAACGACAACTATTTTTGTTTTTTTTATTTTTTTGAGATTCACAGGTAAAAAAGCTCCTGACTGTTAGCGACTGAATCAAAACGCTACCACAAAAAAAATGTTAGCGATCGCAGGGATCAGGCCTGACTCTGCGAACGCTGCAGTTATGTGTGCTTAGTGTTTTGTAAGTGACAGTGATCGATCGATACTGCACTTGGGTGGGCTGGGCTGGGCGGAGGGGGAAAACGCAGGTGCTAGCAGGTATCTGGGCTGATCCCGCTAACAATGCGTTTTTTTGGAACCCTAAACTGCTGGGACGCTAGTATAGATCTGATCAGATCAGATATTGATCTGTTCAGATACTATACCACTAAGGGAGGTGTATGCTTTGCGCGTGGGTGTTTGCGGTACTGGCACTAACCTGGGGCGACGCAGACCTTATTTGACCCTAAAACCTAATTGATATCACCCGCCGGGCGATCAGGGGGTTAAACCGTTATTGGGTAATAAATGGCGGGTGCCCTGACAGTATAAAAAAACAAGCTAACTAACCAGCGTCACCCGTAACAGTAATACAAAAAAAAACTGGTTACCTAGCGACACTAATGCAGGGATCAGAAAAACGATCGCTTAGTGACACTGGCAAAAGGGGGTGAAAGGGTTAACTAGGGGCAATCAGGGGGTTAAACCTTTATTAGGTAATATATGGGGGTACCTGACGCTATATAAAAACCTGACGGGGAACCTAAATAACGAAATAACTAACTGGCTAACCAGCGTCACCAGTGACAGTTATACGGTGATTACTGGTGAAAGGGTTAACTCTAGGGGCAATCAGGGGGTTAAAACCTTTATTTAGGTTGTAATATGGGGGTACCTGACCTATAAAACTATTTATGAACCTATATAAAACATGGCGGTTAAAATAAAAAAAAAATGGTTACCTAGCGACACTAATGCAGCGATCAGAAAAACGATCGCTTAGTGACACTGGCAAAAGGGGGTGAAAGGGTTAACTAGGGGCAATCAGGGGGTTAAACCTTTATTAGGTAATATATGGGGGTACCTGACGCTATATAAAAACCTGACGGGGAACCTAAATAACGAAATAACTAACTGGCTAACCAGCGTCACCAGTGACAGTTATACAGTGATTACTGGTGAAAGGGTTAACTCTAGGGGCAATCAGGGGGTTAAAACCTTTATTTAGGTTGTAATATGGGGGTACCTGACCTATAAAACTATTTATGAACCTATATAAAACATGGCGGTTAAAATAAAAAAAAAAATGGTTACCTAGCGACACAATGCAGCGATCAGAAAAACGATCGCTTAGTGACACTGGCAAAAGGGGGTGAAGGGGTTAACTAGGGGCAATCAGGGGGTTAAACCTTTATTAGGGGGGGGTAGGGGGCTACCTAGGACCTAAAACTAACTGCCCTGACAGTTATTACAGTCACACTGACACTAAATGCAGTGATCAGTAAATAAATGATCACTGCAATTAGTGACACTGTGACTGGGGGGGGAGGGGGTGATCGGGGGGGTGATCAGGGGGTGACCGGGGGGTGTTTTGTGTGCCTAACTGTACTGGTGTCAGTGTACTGTTGTGCACTAACCTTAACATGTTCGCCGCTCGGCGTCTCCGGTCACATAGACCGGCGCACCGAGCGTGACATCACTTCCGCCTTCCTGTCTATACAATAGACAGGAAGGGGAAGCTTTTCATTCGCCAGGAGCGATCGCGAGGGGGTGGCCAGAAACCACTGGCCGTCCCCTCGTCCCGGATCGCTCCTGAAGCGATGCCGACCGTCCCCGCCGGCGGAGGGGGGTCCGATCGGACCCCCCAACCGCCTAAAGAATGGCACGTACAGGTACGTGGTTCTGCCTGTACGTGCCATTCTGCCGACGTATATCTACATGGGGCGGTCGGCAAGTGGTTAAAAAACATTCGACTGCACTATAAAAGGGAAGTTTAATGTTTCCGAGCATGCGTTGAATTGTTTCCGAGCATGCGTCGGAATTTTGCGTGTCGGAATTGCATACACACGATCGGAAAATCCAATAGAAAGGTTTTCCGTCAAAAAAATTAAGAACAGGTTCTCAATCCAAAGTCCGTCGGAAATTCCGACAGAAAAAGACCGATGGGCATACACACGGTCGGAAAATCCGATGAAAAGCTCCCATTGGACTGTTTTCATCGGAAATTCCGACCGTGTGTACGCGGCATAACACTGTCAAACACCCATCTACACAAAATGGGTCAGTTATCTCATACAAATTGCTATGTCTATCTATGTATGAAGATCTTTTCTGTACATATGTATTTTCCTTTGTTCTGTTACACAGGTTAAAAAAAAGAAAAGATCTGTATGGCAACTCATAGATGATTCTGTTTTTAATCAACCAGCAGTTTGATCAAAAAAAAAACTGACACGATTCCCCAGCCACTACCCTGATGTAGATGGAGGAATCACTCTATTGTATTCTGATAGTGGGCAGACTCCCGTACTGATCCGCACTGCTGGCTATAGCCGGTGGAACTGACTGAATGGCAGTTATTCAAACAGGCTGGTTGTACAGAACCCAAATCAGTAGATCGACTTCTGTGCAACCACTGTCCCCATACATGGATTGAAATTCAGCTGGTCCCGGCTAAACTGGTAAAATTTTGATCCATTTATGGCCAACTTAAAGTGAAACTTTGCTCTGCCAATCAACATTGATTATTTTTAATCCGCATGCTTCCACCATTAGTAAATAGATAGGAAAGTATATCATATTTGCTTGTTTAAATTTTTTTTATTACTTCCTGGTTTCTTGCCTAGGCAAATGATGTAATACATCCCAGGAGTCTTCAGAGCGGGAGGAGAGGTTTTCTCAGCTAAGCACTCTCTCCTGCATGCATGCCTGAGATAAGGGTAGATGGATTTCAGGGAGTTAGGCTGGGTTCACACTTATGTGAATTGGATGTGGATTTCCCCGCATCCAATTCACATAGCAGGAGATTGTGACCGGCACTCTATGGAGTCCTGTGGTTCTTTTGGTCCATGTCAGGTCCAAATGCAGCCCAAAATGCGGGCTGAAATTGGACCTGAAACGGAATGTGAAAGTGAATGGACCTGAAACGGAATGTGAAAGTGAATGGAGATGCACAGGACTCCTGCTGTGAGCCGCTGCGTGTTCTAGTGTGAACCCAGCCTTAATTAATCATTTGCCCTTACACAAGATGGCCATAGAAAGTAACAAGGGGAACTCTGGACAGCTGCACACCAGACGAAGATAAAAAATCAAATGGATTTATTTAAAAACAGGAATCACATCAAAGTCCAAAAACACAGCAAAACAGGGAAGGGGGGGGGGGGCACACAGCTGACGCGTTTCACGCTAAATACAGCGCTTACTCATAGCTAGGTGCTAGCTATGAGTAAGCTCTGTATTTAGCGTGAAACGTGTCAGCTGTGTGCCCCCCCTTCCCTGTTTTGCTGTGTTTTTGGACTTTGATGTGATTCCTGTTTTTAAATAAATCCATTTGATTTTTCATCTTCGTCTGGTGTGCGGCTGTCCAGAGTTCCCCTTGTTACTTTCTAACTACCTTGTTATTAGCCTGCACCTGGAGCTCCACACTAGGAGTAGAAGCATTCGCCTTGAAGGATCCCTCTGGAGCGGTGGTCATCTCTCTCCACAAGATAGCCATAGCCAGAAATGCTAGGGGGATGCTTTTTAAAGTGATTTCTCAACAAAATAAAGCATTGAGACATGGATGGATGGGGGTATTTGCTTTGGATGTTAAGAATTACAATTATTGTTTTTGGTTTGTGGTGCTCAGATACAGTAGACCCGCTTTAAGCCCAGTTTAAAGCCTTATCCAATTGAGAATTTGAGGTAAGATTTGAAATGAATGTTCACCAATGATTACCATCCAGCCTGACATAGCTAGAGACATACTGACAAGACAAATGAGCAAAATTGCAGTTGGGATGTAATGGACAACTTCAATAAAATGCAGTTATCCTTTACCTAAGATTTTACACTTTCAAAATGTTACGTTTGTTGCACAAACACATGGGGTAATCCCACTTAAGCCCCATACACACGGTCGGATTTTTGCATGGATTCTGTCCGATCGGACAATGTTGTTGAAAAATCAGACCGTGTGTATGCACCATCGGACAGTGTACGTCGGATTGTCCGACGGACAAAGTCCTATCTCCTGCTGGATAGATTTTCCGACAACACGGTCCGATCACACCAAATCCGATCGTGTGTACCGTTGTCCGACGGACAAAGTGCTACGCATGCTCAGATCACATTACAAGACCAAAGCTATTGGCTACTAGCCTCTACGTAGTCCCGTCGTAGGCAACAAACGTCACCACGTTCAGAATGATCGGATTTTCCGACAACTTTGTCCGACCGTGTGTACGCAAAACCAACATCGGACAAAGTATGACGGACATGATCCGACGGACCTGGTCCTCGGATAATCCGAGCGTGTGTATGGGGCTTTACAGTTGTGCTTAAAAGTATTCATACACTTGGAGAATTGCTGTAACCACTGGAGGGTCAACTTGGCCTTGTGCTTAGAGTCACTGTAGTACTGAAAAGTCCAAGAGCGTCCCTTGCGTTGATTTCGTGCAGAAAAATACAAATTGTCTGCCAGTATTTTCTGATAACATGTTGCATCTCACCATCAATTTTCACAAGATTCTCCATGCATTTAGAGCTCACACATCCTCAGTGAGCCACCGCAATGCTTCATAGTGGGGATGGTATTGTTGCTATAGGCCTTGTTGATCCCTCTCTAAACACAGTACTTCTGGTTGTGACCATAAAGCTCTATTTTGCTCTAGTCACTCCAAATTGCAGTGCCAAGGCGTGCCAAGGTGTTATCCGGCATACTGTAACAGGGCTTTTGTGGTATTGGCACATTAAAAATTCTCTTACTGGCAACTCAACCATACAGCTCATTTTTGTTCAAGTATCGTTATATTGTGCTCCTTGAAACAGCCCCACTTTTTTAGTCTGCCTGACCTTGGCTTGGAATAAAGAGATCCCTGAATTTTCCACTTCCTAATAAGTGAATAAACAGTACTGACTGGCATATTCAAGGATTTGGATAACTTGTTATATTCTTTTCCATCTTTATGAAGTTCCATTACCTTGTTACTCGGGTCTTTTTACAGTTCTTTTCTGCTTCCCATGGCTCAGTGCATCCACATGACAGCTAACAAACCCATTGACTATTTATACACAAATACTAATTGCAATTTAAAAAGCCACAAATGTGGGAAATAAAACTTTAATTGCAATTTTAACTTGTGTGTGTCACCTTGTATGTCAGTACCAAGGCCAAACATTCCAAGGCATGTAAACTTTTGAGCACATCTGTAAATATATTTTAATTACAGGTTTTTATTCAAAGATGAGGAAATTGGGTGAGTTACGTTTAGTTACGCTTTTCGATGCAATCTAAAATTTATAAATACAGTTTTTGTTATTAGATCTATTAGCATGTAACAAGGGACATATGTTATTACACATAACTCTAGCATATTACCTACTAGCCATATCTAATACATATTTTTTGAGAACACAGAATGCATTATACATGCAAAAAAAATAAGCCAGAAGATGTGAGACCAATACTTGGAGACAATAAAAATGATGAAGTTACTAAATTTAACTAGAGGCTTTCAGCAATATAGTCTAGCTCCACTGTCCCAGACCAGTCACCGCTGCAACTAAATATGAAAATATGATTCTAGGAGTACATACTGTAACCTTTTACAAGCTACAGGTATTATACTTTTGACCTATTTTGCCAATAAACCAGATGGCTGTAAATATGTGTTTAATTGATTAACCCAGTTAATCTCCCCTCCCTTTGTTCTTTTCACCTTGCTGTATACTGTATATGGTACCAAAGTTCCTTTAATTCAGCTTTAATTATGAATTGCAGCACTGAAAGAAATTGTGGTAGGACAATCTATTACTACCAGCCAATAGTAATGGAGGCTGTTATTATCTTACAAAACCAATAATTTAAAAGTCCTCAACAAGATTTCAGATGAGGCTAATGCAAGTTATCCTTGGTCCTTTTTTTTATGCGTTGCCTTCCAATGCTCCTTGCTGTAAGGGCCAGTTATAGGTGAGAGCAGTGGACAATTTTTTGTATGCTTGATTTTAGATCAGGCAATGCATTGACACCTTTGCCCCCATTGTGCTACCTGCTGGGTGTTCAATGTACCCCTGTACATTTAGGGAGGGGTGGGCTCCCTCCATTCCATCTGCCTTCATCTAGCTCATCAGAATGCATGTGCTTCCACTGTGGAGCCTCTTATAAGTTAGAGATAGGACTACAGATACCAGGGTGCCTTGGTGGGGCTCTGTAGCTTACGCATGCATTTGCAAATTTGTGCAACTAAATCCCTGTTTTAAACACATATGGTTAGACGGGTTGCAGGCTGGTCAGTGAATAGAGCTTGGAATTCTCCTTGGATTTTTTTTGTAATGCAAGTTATCAGTCTTTCTCCTTTGACTCATTTCAAGGATGTCCCAGAGTTCAGTGAAGAGCAAAATCAATAATACACCTATTCATTTTAGACGCGTAGGAGGTGGCATGATCACTATGAATTAACCAATAGTAAATAGAGAGATGATAACAAACTGTTTCATTTAAGATCCTGGATAGCGACACGTGTCCACAGCTTAAGTTTGGAGAAAATTAGGTCTATTCTGAAATTTTGTTGGGGGTTCTTTAAAGTTAGAGCAGCAAGAATATGGAATTCCTCATCAGTGGTGTCAGCTGTTTGTGATGACAATTACAACAAAAAAAAAGTCAGGTGCCTCCCTCAGGGGTATCTATATTGTTTGAAAACTCAAACTGACACACACACACACACACACACACAGGTTGGCCTGGGTGTGCTTTTGTCTTTTTACATCCTAATCTTCTATGTAACTGATTAGGCACTTAAACCGGCCATACATGGATCGAAATTTGGGCATTCAGCAGGGACCGGCTGAATTTTGATTTATATATGGGCAGGCTGATTGGATTGTACCCAAGTCGATCCATCAATCAATACTTGGGTACAACCAACCTGTCAGATTTTTGTACATGTGATTACCACCGGTGGTTATAGCCTCTAGCAGTAATCATTGTATTCTGCCACCTGGAAAGGCTTCCCATGTCCCCACCCCCCCCCCCCCCCCCATAATACATTAGTGCTGTTGTGGGAGGCATTCCCCCATCAACACTGACTGTATTTATGGGGGAATCAAGCGATTTTCAAGAAAATGCATTCATCTATGGTCTGACTTATGCCGCGTACACACGAAGGGACTATCCCGCGGGATTATCCGCTGGACTGAAGTCCAGCGGATAATCCCCTCGTGTGTGGGCGCCGGCGGACTTTTTGGCGCCAAAGTCCGGCGGACCAAAGTTTTAAGTTTGGTTTTAAAATTATCCGCTGGACTTGGCAGTCCAGCGGACAATCCCGCCGTTAGTGGGCAAGTCCGCGGGACTTTTGAAATGAACGGACTTGCCGCTCATCGGCAAGTCCGTTCATTTAGCACGTGACTTTAGGTTACGTAGCTAGTGTAGGCAGTTACTGCCGCCGCGCTAGCTCCGTGACCTGGCATGGATTTAAAGGGACTCCCCACGCCGAAAAACGGCGTGGGGGTTCCCCCCAAATCCACGTCAGACTCTCATCCGAGCACGCAGCCTGGCAGGCCAGGAAAGGGGTGGGGACGAACGAGCGCCCCCCCCCTCCTGAGCCGTACCAGGCGCGTGCCCTCAACATGGGGGGTGCCCTGGGGAAAGGGGGGCCGTGCGGCCCCCCCACCCCAAAGCACCTTGTCCCCATGTTGATGAGGACAAGGGCCTCTTCCCGACAACCCTGGCCGTTGGTTGTCGGGGTCTGCGGGCGGGGGCTTATCGGAATCTGGGAGCCCCCTTTAATAAGGGGGCCCCCAGATACCGGCCCCCCACCCTATGTGAATGAGTATGGGGTACGATGTACCCCTACCCATTCACCTAAGGTGTAAAATGTAAAGTACAAAAACACACACACTTTTGAAAAAATATTTTATTGCACTGCTCCGGGGGTCTTCTTTCGTCTTGGGGGTCTTCTCGCCGGACTCCTCCGCTCTCTTCTGCTCTTTTACCTAGCTCTTTCACGAGCGGGGGGAGTCCGGCTACCTTCTTCGTCGTCGCCGCCGTCGTCTGGGGGTCTCGATCCGCCTTCGGGGGTCTTCCGGGGGTCTCTTCTGTTCTTGCGGCGGTCGTCGTCTTCCGCGCCGCCGGCGCCGCCTTCTTCTTCTTCTTGTCCTTCTCGTTCTTCTTCTTCTTCCGATGTTGACCCGTCGCTGTCTCTGCCCGGAATGCCTGTGCCGCTCTGCGCTCGGACTTATATAGGGACATGGGGGACAGGGTCACATGTTCATGTCACATGGTGACCCCGCCCCCTTGCGATGTCACAGTCCCAGCATCCTCCGGGACTGTGACAACACAAGGGGGCGGGGTCACCATGTGACATGTGCATGTGACCCTGTCCCCATGCCCCTATATAAGTCCAAGCGCAGCGCGGCACAAGCATTCCGGGCAGAGAGAGCGTCGGGTCAACATCGGAAGAAGAAGAACAAGAAGAAGGACAAGAAGAAGGCGGCGCCGGCGGCGCGGAAGACGACGACCGCCGCAAGAACAGAAGAGACCCCCGGAAGACCCCCGAAGGCGGATCGAGACCCCCAGACGACGGCGGCGACGACGAAGAAGGTAGCCGGACTCCCCCCGCTCGTGAAAGAGCTAGGTAAAAGAGCAGAAGAGAGCGGAGGAGTCCGGCGAGAAGACCCCCAAGACGGAAGAAGACCCCCGGAGCAGTGCAATAAAATATTTTTTCAAAAGTGTGTGTGTTTTTGTACTTTACATTTTACACCTTAGGTGAATGGGTAGGGGTACATCGTACCCCATACTCATTCACATAGGGTGGGGGGCCGGTATCTGGGGGCCCCCTTATTAAAGGGGGCTCCCAGATTCCGATAAGCCCCCGCCCGCAGACCCCGACAACCAACGGCCAGGGTTGTCGGGAAGAGGCCCTTGTCCTCATCAACATGGGGACAAGGTGCTTTGGGGTGGGGGGGCCGCACGGCCCCCCTTTCCCCAGGGCACCCCCCATGTTGAGGGCACGCGGCCTGGTACGGCTCAGGAGGGGGGGGCGCTCGTTCGTCCCCACCCCTTTCCTGGCCTGCCAGGCTGCGTGCTCGGATGAGGGTCTGACATGGATTTGGGGGGAACCCCCACGCCGTTTTTTCGGCGTGGGGATTCCCTTTAAATCCATGCCAGCTTGCGGAGCTAGCGCGGCGGCATTTACTGCCTACGCTAGCTACGTAACCTGAAGTTACGTTCGAAATGAACGGACTGCTCCGTGTGTGGGCAAGTCCGTTCATTTTCAAAAGTCCCGCGGACTTTTGGCCGGCGGATTATCCGCTGGAGAAGTCCGTGCGTGTGTGGGCAAGTCCACACGCTCGGAAAGTCCAGCGGACCTAGCTGGAAAGTCCCGCGGGATTGTCCGCTGGACTAGGTCCGCCGGCAAAAGTCCGCACGTGTGTACGCGGCATTGGAATTACCTATATCAATAAATATATCAAGAACAAACAAAGCTAATGACGAAAACAATAAACTTGCTGCTTTGAACATTTCAGTGCAGTTCTGTTATTAAAGTGGTGTTCCGGGGAAAAAAAAATTAAAAGCCAGCAGCTACACATACTGCAGCTGCTGGCTTTTAATAAATGGACACTTACCTGTCCTGCAGTCCCTCGGTGTCGGCACCGCAGTTGATGTTTCCATCAGCTGTTGGGTGCTGCCGCCACCATTGCGGTTAAGGTAACCCGGCAGTGTAGCCTTTCGGCTTCATGCCAGGAACCCTACTGCGCATGCACAAGGCCCAACTCCTCTCTCCTATTAGCCCGGCCGGGGGGGAGGAGGGGGGAGCCCCGCGTTGACGTCACGGCTGTATTACGGCCGCGGCCAGACTCGCAGAAGTGGGAAAGGATACCTGTCAAAGACAGGTATGCTGTCCCCTCCCGAAAGCTAATTGTGACACCGGAGGGGGGGACCAGTATTTGTAGGCAAGAGATGACCAGACAGTGAATTAAGAGCTTTGTTGTGTCATTGATTAGGAAGGGAGATGTTGGAGATGTTGTGGAGGGCGAGCTGGCAAGATTTGGACAGTGATTGGATGTGGGGCTTAAAGGAGAGTTCAGAGTCCAGGACTACACCTAAAAAATTATAAGTTCGGTTTTGGATAGATTGAGTTTAAGGAAGTGGTGTGACATTCAAACTGATATATCTGTTTTAAAATTAGTGATACGTCATCTCATTTAGTAGTTTCTGCATAATTTCAGGGCTATCTTCAGAAGCATGCACTTAATGGTCTTTTAGCTGTCTGTAAGGGGGCATTCTGACCACCACTGTAATGGTTGCTTTGTTCCTGCTGGCTACCAATGTTAGGGACAATTTTCCCATCGACTGCCAATGAATAGGTTTTAACAGGGGTTCCCCGAGACCTGAACATTTTTTTAAGGGTTCATCTGGGATAAAAATGTTAAGAAAGGCAGTACAGGCAGGTTGTTAATGGATCCTTAGCACAATAAAGTTGACTGTGGTTTTACATTCCAAAAGGTGGCCTCCTCTTCTTTGTTTGGATGTTGTATCATCATTGATAATAGGAACAAGCCCAGGTGCGAAACAATACCTAGGGAAACTGAGTTCAGAAGAGGCCCAAAGTGAAACTGCAGGTTATGCAACCTGGTGGATTGTAAAAGACAGAGACCCCCCAAAGAGCTCAAATTGCACCCCGATAACACAAAGGAAATGTCATAATGAAGAACAAAGCTATGTGCACAATCTTGTTTCTATTACAGGACTATTTTTGCAAAATGACACTGCTCTGATAATAGTATGCAGTTAAAACATGTAATGATGGTATTTTGTATACAAATTCCTTTTTTAATTTCACAAGCCTTTCATTTATATTTTTTTCCACACTTACAAGCAGTGCAGGCTGAGCAGCAAAAGTGACAGGTGTTGGAGCAAACTATAACATTGCAAGGGGTGCTTGAGGAGCAACAAACCACGTAAATATAAAGTGACTGTTGTCGGCACCCCCCCGGTAGTGTTATAGTTTGTTCCAATTCCTGTGAATGTCAGTTTTGCTAGACAGCATGGTCTGCATGTAAATGTGGAGCAAAATATAAATAAATATGCGTGGAACAGAACATCAATATTACGTTATTCAGTTATCAAAATTGAATATTTTGACTTCCTCTCTTCTTTAACTCAAGTGTCCTCTAACACAGATGCATTTTCTTAAGCTTAGTGTGAGCACTGTCCAGTACCTGGGAGGTTGGCACTGTGATACTTGTCACCATAAGAGGGGTTAAGAGAATGTACACTCTTTTCACCACTCTTACTACAAGGTTTTATTTCTAATTAAGCTGTAATCAGAGAGGGAAGACAACCAGGTTTTGCACCAAATGACTCGTACACACTTTGCAGATTGGGTCCCTAGTCGGCCACGCTGCAAGAGCATTCTCCCTGAAATTCATTAGACATGCATGAGAGGGGCCTTATGAATAGAATTGCATTTAAATGGATTTTCTGAGAGAAGAGCAGTGGAGGGAGGGTGTGAGCGAGAAAGCAGCAGAATGTGTAGGAGGAAGAGAAGCAAATAGAGGGAAAGTGTAAGGAGAGGAGAGAGAAAGAAAAGGTTACAAGAACACATTGTACGGGAAACAGTAACACAGATGGCTTGGATGGTGAGTTTTACCCAAATATAAAAGAGTGTAAAACAAAGAAGGAAAGGGGGTGATAAATACAGAAATGGAAAGAGATTCACTGAAAATGGAGGAAAATAGAGGAGGGATGACAGAAGTGTTGCAAGCAAAAAATGGAGACAGAAGGAGAGGGGGAGTAAAGTGTGAGACAGCGGAAATAAGATGTAGAACAGAAATGAAGTGATAGGGATGGAGCTAGACTCATCACCATATCAACCTATTCATAACACCTGACATTAAAGTAGGGGGAGAGGTTTCACCCTTCCATCCAGCATCCCAAACAAAGCTATTAACAGTGCATTTCACTGCTGTAGTACTATATGCGCCCGTCTCCTTAAGAAAGAATCCCAGCCAAAGAGCCGCAGCATGTTTGTTAGATCAGCTGCTACGGCTATAAATTAATTAGTCTTCCCAAGGAGGCCAAAGGAGGGAGAGAGGAGAGAAAGAGAGCGAGGGAGAGATATACAGCATTGGCTAATACCAGACAACAACAGCCTGGGAGGGCAAGGTATTAGAAGCTGAGAGGAAGGTTGCTAATCCTATCAACCAGCTACCATCTGATCAGAACAATTAAGAGCAATGTAGCACAGAATAAATATAAAATGAAGGGGAAAGAAAGAAAGAAAGAAAGAAAGAAAGAAAGAAAGAAAGAAAGAAAGAAAGAAAGAAAGATAGAAAGAAAGAAAGAAAGAAAGAAAGAAAGAAAGAAAGAAAGAAAGAAAGAAAGAAAGAAAGAAAGAAAGAAAGAAAAGAAAGAAAGAAAGAAAGAAAGAAAGAAAGAAAGAAAGAGGTAATAGTGTAAAAAATTAAACATGAAATAAATAAGACCCAAAGAGTAAACTGTTGTGGTAGTGGAGAAGTAGAGGCAACTACAAAAGCGTAGAATAGAAAGGGGGCACTTCTAAAGCCAATAAAATAGAGAGTGGTGCGGATACTAATAGACATCTAATAAAATTAATCATGCTGAAATAGAAAAGGGCTAAGGATTATGGAACTGACAATGTGGAAAAGGGAAGGTAAACATAGGAAAGACAAATATACACAGATGATGGTCTTGTGGAATCCGTGGCAGCTGAAACAGGATAATGAAAATAAAAGATATCCCCAATTTCTATAGATTTATGCCGTTCTATAAAACATTAAACTGCTTTGTTGCTCTGTATCCCTGCAGAAGGAGCCTGAGATTGCTCCCGTTCATCAAGCACTTAAACAGTTAACACATTTATAGACATATTTACATCCTCTGCAAAATGAGCAGCACCCAGGGAAGATTCACCAATCACAGATGAGAGAGAATATGCAAGAGATTGAGTTAGAAACAGAGAATGAGAGAGACAGAGGTACAGAAGGATATATATATATATATATATATATATAGGAGATACATTGAGGAAGTAAGAAAACATGACAATTTGAGTTTATTGTGGTTTCATGTTGCAAAGCAATACAAACGTAAGTGAGGATGAAATGACAAACACACAAACTGAATTTGTATGCTGGGATAATAAAAGCAGGTGAATGACAAATAATAATTGCTACTTATTCTGGATTGACATAGGCTGCTCTGAGGAATATTAAAGCATTGTGTATCCCAGCCTTAAATGTGCGGATAGAGCAAATAAAAATATACACAATGATAAAAATGTGTAGTATTTGTATAGATGATCTTACGACGTAATAACAAATGTATATCCTCAAAGAATCTAGTAGAGAAAGTAGATATGGAAGTTAGTCCATTTTATTTTATTCTGCCCTTGGATTTAATGATAAAATAGGAGATATGAATGCGGAACATAGCATTAGTGCAGACTGCGCAGCTACATCGGGGGCCCTCTAAAACATTGGGGCCTATTGATAATAGAAGAGTGGGTGATGGGACCTTCTCCCCCTGTGATGCAGATGTGGATATCTATCTATCTATCTATCTATCTATCTATCTATCTATCTATCTATCTATCTATCTATCTATCTATCTATCTATCTATCTAAAGAATCAGTGTTTGTACATGGGCATTCATTTATCCGAAGTCAAAAAGTTGTTCTTGCACAATGGCCCTTTGGTCACTTTGTCTGCCACTGGGTGATATAATATGAAAGACATATTGGTCATTGTACTCATTATTTGCAAATAATTGCCCCAAACTTTTACACCTTTTTGGAATGGACAAAATCACCTTTTTGGAATGGACAAATATATCCCTGGGTCATTGAGAGGAAGCAGTAAGTAAGTTATAAGCAGTACTTACATAGTCTGTCCCTTTTGTTTCTCTGTACAGTATACCAATAGAGGTTCTGTTCAGTGATTAGAGGATGCTTGTTGCTGAAGGCTGTTCTGCAGAGGCAGATTCTGCATTAACACTTCTTACTGTGTGATTTAGACAACTAGGTACAACATATGATCATTTGACAGAGCTTTCCCTGTCCGGGAAGGGGGGGGGGCAAGATTTATCCTGGGATTCCCTGAACCTTGGGATGCTTAAAGGGTTGGTTCACTTTTTCACAAAACGTGAAAAAGTGAACTCATAACACCCTTCCACACCCTTGATCCTTGATTTCATTGCCCATGTTAGCTGATGCACCTGTTCTTTCTTTTCGGTTGTCATCATGGAACAAGAGATTCTCATTGATCAGCATGGTTATGTGCTGGTACTGACCAATGCCCACTCACCATTGCGAGTATCATGATGCTAAAAAGCCTGCATTTTCAGATCCCCTGACCATTACACTGGCTGGCACATGTGGCAGAAAATCATCCTAGGTGATAAGTGCAGTGGGGACCAACAGTTTGGGAAGGGTGTAGGGAGTTTAAAGAGTGTTTTGTGGGGAGGACCTCCAAATAGAACAAAATGCCTCAATCAAATTTGAGTAGTGTTGTTGTTATTCAAGTGACTGCCTACTCAATCATAAAGATTTTATGTTCTGTGTTTGAGAAATCTTTAGTAAAAGTGCATAAGCCTGAAGTGAAATGTGTGTCCTTTATCTTCAGAAGCACTAACAAGAAAATATGTTTTGGGAATTAAAGTGCTGGTTGTGAATAGAAGCTGGGCCAGAAGCAAGGTATGCAGCAGCCATACAAAGTAGTTAAACAAGAGGAAGTACGACTCAGGTCTGGGGTCCTATGTTAAATGTCAGAATGTAAAGTATTTTTAGAGAATGATGTATAAGGCCACCTGAGATTAGAATTGAGACCAATGGGTGAAGACCGAACCAAGTCTTTAGAGGATGGGACTGAGTTTCCATATCCTCCACCACTAGAGTTCATCGAGTGTGGCAGGATGTAGCCTGGAGGCACTGGCTAATTGTGATACTTGGAAGCTACCTGTGGTGTGAGAAATGGTCTGGTTTTAAAAGATATAATTAAAGTGTGTAGTATTTCACCCCTTCACATATATGGTCCTCCAGACATAGAAGTCTCCTTTTAGGGATGGGATCTTATAGGTTATATTGAGAATGACAGGTTGGGAGACATATGCCCGAATCTTGTTACACTATAACTAGTGAGGTGACGAAGATGGCAAGCAAAACATACTCTCAGTGTAAATAAAGGAATTAAGTGGTTGAATTGCATAGATATTTTTATCAATTAATTTTGCACGATAACAAGCATTTTTAAGGGTTAGAAGAACTCATTATTAGTCCCCTAGGGAAACAAACCTTACATAGCCTGATTGTCAAACAGGGCAGGCAAATTGGCATGGAACCAGGCTGGGTATGGTCACCCTAACGGCACATGCTCAACTTCTGTTCATTAGCTGAGTTGCAAGCTAGAAACAAACAAATTCTGCTGATGCTCTGGAATTGCTATGCAACCACAATCTTTTCTGGTCATCGACTCTCCAGCTTTGCTGGGTTGTAACTTCCATACACATACACAAATAAGAGTCCATGAAAGGAGTAAAGCACCAAGAGGCTTTATTCCAATCAACACATACAGTAGCAGCCGAATGCATTGATGCGTTTGGTGCTGTTGCACTTAATCATAAGGCTAAAGACTTATGACTAAGCTGAACAGTGCAAAATGTGTCAAGGCATTAGGTTGCTGTGCTGTTTGGAATAAAACCTCCGGATGCTTTACTTTTTTTGTGGAATCTGTGTATGTGTATGAGCTGCAAACTACAGGTCCAAGTGGGTTCACCGATATGCAAACATGCCACCAACTGTCATTGTCAATGAGGTATCTGTTCATGTATGGGCACTTTGACTGTAGTTAAAAATGATGACACAAGTGTTTTTACGTGATAAAAGGTTTATTCCTCTCATATAGCTTAAAAAATGAGAGAACTATTCTAAGTTCTGCTTTTTCACCTTTATGCTGTATAAGTCATTCATGCACACCTTTTTTCACAAGATACTGACAGCTCGACATGCCTGAAGATGAGGTAATAGAGCCCATAATTTATGAGGTGATCTAAGGTGTCCTAATCCCACCTTTATGTCACCACTATGTCCCTCTCGCAATGTTTCCACCTCCTGTTTAATTTAAAGCAGTGTGGAAGCTTGCTAGTGATCCCTGCCAGTCTTTCCAGTGGGCATGAAACTTATTACAGTTTAAAAAGCATGAAAGTTTAAATCACAAAGCGCAAAGGATACTGGGAGAAATGAAATGCCTTTCAAGCATGTTCTGATTTTGGTTAGAAAACCTGTTGGCCAAAAAAAGTAAAAGAAGACCACAAAAGTACAACATGTAGAAGAAAACGTGGGAAACGGACAACAATAAGAAAACTGTGATATTCAAAGACATATTGCAAGAAGATTTGATAGTTGAACCAGACCAGCAGTTTAGTAAGATCGGATTATTAAAAGATAGTTTCTGATTGGTTGATACATATTTCTTTATGCCAATTTTACATTTGTTAACTGCAAGCTATTCAAATGTTATTTTATGTTATTTTATAAAAGGCAATATTCAGTAGCTAATCAGCACTTATTATTGTATGAACTGTTAGTTCATAAATAGTGAGAGAAGTAAAAAAATATACCAGTTTCCATTGTTTGCTGTAGAACTAAATAAACTGTGTGACATACTGTATTTTTATAGTAGTAATGGGGGAATATGCCCAGGTTCAATTGGCTAAGGGTTCAGCTTAACTGGTAACCCAAACCCAAAGACACAAATTTGATATACTAAACATTACCAAACCTTAAAGTGGTTGTAAACCCTTACAAACCACTTGGCTGTACAGGTAAGCCTAGATTAAGACTTACCTGTAGGTCAAAGAAATATCTCCTAGGAGATATTTGCCAAAAGACAGGCACGGCTGTCTACGGTGCATGTGCCGTAGACAGCAGCGTGCAGGCGCACTGAGCGCACCGCTCTCAACGGCGATATGCCGTGAGTGGCGGCTCCCGTGCGCATGCGTGGGAGTGACGTCATCGCGGCGTCGTCGAATGACAGTGCCGGAGCCGCAAGACCCACCAAGAAGATGGAGGCTCCGTACACAAGGGGACAGCGGTGACTTTGCTGGCTCCTGTGTCAGGTAAGTGACACATAATGGGCTACTATGCGATGCATAGTAGCCCATTATGCTTTACCTTTGCAGGTAAACAAAGAGGAAGTAAACCCATCAGGGTTTACTTCCTCTTTAAATGTGGTGGGTGTATTAGTTTTCTTTTTTTAGGCTTTTTCTCCTTTATTTTCATCTGATGATTTTACCAATAACACACTTTCTATCCATGAGTGTCTCCAATCTATGGAGGAGCAACAGAGATACCTTTGGACAGCAGTATTGACAATCTGGGGAGAAGGTAGGGATAGATGCACTAGCAGTTTTAGATACAGTAAACAAATGGAAGCCAAACTCCAGCTAACACTTTATAAACAATGCTTTTACCTTTTGGGATAAAGGCTTTACATAAAATAAAGTCTGACCATTGTAAGCACCACTGCCAATGGTAAATGGTGTGTCTCATTCCTGTAACTGCTGATTCTAAAGTCCTCATTTACATTTTTATTTTTATTTTTTGCACAAAGCTGCTCTGATCCTCCTCTTCTCGGGTCCCCTGCCAGTGCCTCTGACTCCTCCCCCTTGCCGAGTGCTATGAGGGCACTTGTGCTTGCTCGCTTCTGAGCCACCTCTGTGTGTCCATAAGACACACAAAGAGCGGGATTCAGCCCCGCCCCTGCTCCCTCCTCACTGGCTGTGATTGACAGCAGTGGGAGCCAATGGCTGAGTCAATGAGGATGGAAAGAGCCAGGAGAGCCTCTGTTCTCATGCACATCGTTGGATTGAGATCAGGCTCAGGTAAGTATTAGGGGGGCTGGGGGATCCTGCTGCACAGAAGGTTTTTTACTTTAATGCATAGAATGCATTACGGTAAAAAAAATCTTCTGCCTTTCGAACCACTTTAACCGCTTCAATACATCGCACGTTTACCCCTTGCCCGAGCCAATTTTCTGCTTTCAGCACTGTCACACTTTGAATGACAATTGGGTGGTCATACAACACTGTACCCACATGACATTTTTATTTTTATTTTTTTCTACATAAATAGAGCTTTCTTGTGGTGGTATTTAATCATTGCTGGATTTTTTTCTTTTTTGCTAAAAGAAAACAAAAAAAAAGACCCCAACAAAAAAAAAAAATGTTTTTTATTAGTTTCTGTCAGAACATTTTGTAAATAAGTAATTTTCTCCTTCACTGATGTGCGCTAATGAGGCTGCACTGATGGAAACTGAAGAGACGCACTGATGAGGAGGCAGTAATATGCAGCACTGATGGGCACTGATAGGTGTCACTGATATTATAGCACTGATAGGTGGCACTAATGGGCACTGATAGGTGGCACTGATTGGCAGCACTTAAGGGCACTGATAGGAGGCATGGATAGGTAGCACTGATGGGCGGCACTGATGAGCAGGCACTGATGGGCAATGAAAGGCAGCACTCACTGGCATTACTGATGGGCACAGATTGACATCACTTATAGGCACAGTTTGGCATCACTGATATGTACAGATTGGCGTCACCGATGGGCACTGACTGGCATCACTGCAGGGCACTGTTGGGGCTGCACTAATAATCAGGGCACTGAAGATCATTTGTCTATACGGCGGGTGGGAGGTAGTTAAAGTACATTTTATAAATGAGCCTAATCTGTCCATGTGCAGTTTGTTTACTTTTGACAGCTTCCAAATCACTGATACTATGGGGTTGATTTAATAAAGGCAAATAGACTGTTCTTTGCAAAGTGAAACCATCACTAGGTATATTCCCTTGTGAAGTGAACAGTCTATTTGCCTTTAGTAAATGCACTCCATGGCAGTTTTGTGCCCTCTTTTGTTGTGAGGGACTGGATTATCCAAATTCCTCCTTGGCCCTTCTAAGCCTGCTGGTTGTATTTCAAAGCCCACGCAGTGCAAATCTCAAACTCATGACAGCAGTGAACCTGAACATCACTCCTATTTGATGCCACATACACAGTGGGGGTTATTTTACGAAAGGCAAATCCACTTTGCAAGGCAAGTGCAAACTACAAGTGCAAAGTGCACTTGAAATTGAACTGAAAGTGCACTTGGAAGTGCAGTCGCTGTAGATCCGAGGGGGGACATGCAAGAAAAATAAAAAACAGCATTTTAGATTGCACATGATTGGATGATAAAATCAGCAGAGCTTCCCCTCATTTCAGATCTACCCCTCAGATTTACAGCGACTGCACTTCAAAGTGCACTTTCAGTGTAATTTAAAGTGCACTTTGCACTTGTAGTTTGCACTTGTAGTGCAAAGTGGATTTGCCTTTCGTAAGTAACCCCCAATGTGTTATTTTTTATTTGTAACATGCTGTGTCCTCTTTATTTCTATGTTCTGTTGCATAATGTCACATTGCCTGGCTGAGTCTCAGATGTTAAAAATCTGTTTTGATGACTGTGTTAAACACATTCCTGTCTGCTGCCTTGTGGCTTGCATTTCTTTTACCTGTTTTTTTTTTTTTTTTTTTTTATTGAACATATGCCTCATGCATGAGTATTTTGTGTACGATGACAGCTTTAAAATCAATTTATAATTATATGCTGCAAATAATGACTTAACCCCGTCACTGGTGTGTAGGATTTACTGCAAATGACAAAATAGTCTTGTATGCAGAGAAGACTAAGTACACAATCCAGAGGAAGGTAAATGTATGTATAACAATAGAAGAATAGAATAGAATGGAAGATAACATTGAACTCTTGGCAGATTTATTTTTGAATGCAGTTTTTTTTTTTATAATTGCTTGCTTAAAAAATTATCAATTATAAATCATTGGAGCTAGAATATACCGGTTATATCTAAATTTGATTTAAAGCCTAGCTCCAAGCACAATGATTGTACTTTTCTCAAGCATCGCCAGCAGGCAGGGTTGAATGGGAGCCATTTTCCCAGCCAGGGGAAGAGAGGAGAGGAAGAATCGAGCTGGCCGATCATCAAAGAGCGGGGATTGCCCGCTGTAACAACTTTCATTTGAATTGCTGGGTTCCCGGCACTGCTCACGTCACACAGTCCCGCCTCCTCGCCCGGCGCATTTGATAGACAGAACACCGGTCCAATGCTGGGAGGCGCAGGGCATTGGACCGGTGAGACTGTATTGATAGGCACAAGTGAGACTGTACTGAGATGCATACGTGTCAGACGGGCACTGGACAGCTTGATCTGTTAAAAAAAGGTGAAAAACAAAACACTTACTGGCAGGATCACCAGCTAAAGATAAAGAAAAAAATACGAAAAAGAAAAAGAATGCAGCCATCACATCTAATAACTTACAAGCTGCCAAATAGTATATATATACCGGTATATATTTTATGTTTAATATTCCCTTTACAACTGCACTCAGACCAGGAAAAGGAGGGGCTTAACTTGTGGCCAGTCAGGTGTCCTACATTTACTCTGCTCTCTACCTTTGTCAACATATTGTCAGATCATGTAAATGCAGGACACCTTCTTCTGTTGAGAAAACAAATGCAGGACATCTGATTGGCCACAAGTTAAACTTTTTTAATACCTCATATGTCTTTTGCTGACCCTTTGCTGTCTAGGCACAGACTGGAGGGCAGGGAGGTGACCTAGCCATACTACTTAATTGCAGCAGAGAAAAACCAGGTCACAAGGCTGACTGTGCTGCCTGGCAGGGTAGTCTAATGCCGGCCATAGACAGTAATTTTCTTTCCTGCAATCGCGGGTTGCAGGAAGGAAAATCGCTTGATTCTCCATTCAACACATTCAGAGCTATTGTGTGATTACTGCTAGTGGCCATAGCAGCCGCTAGCAATAATCACATGTAAAATTGGACAGGCTGGTTGTACTAAAGTTGATCAATTAACTTGGGTACATTCAGCCTGCCCATACATGTTTCGAATCTCGGCCGGTCCCTGCTGAATCGATCGACATTCGAACTGTCTATGACCAGCTTAAGTCTTATGAGTGGATGGACAGAATTAAACATTCCTTTGGCAGGTAGAACAACTCCCATATATGTATTTTATCTGTCCATTTGGGTATTTGTTTGAAGTTCATCTTAAAGATGAGAGAAAAGGTAAAAGTAACAGGACAAATTAAAGCCTTCACTAAGATGTGTTCCTTTCACCAAAATCTTTCTCTTGCAGTTAATTGCACCAACCTCTGCAATTTCTTGGTGCAGTAGGGGTGCATAGAACTAAGGGAGTCGGTACAGACACTCATCAAAAGTGCCCGACTATGACCACTTCTTCCACCCTGCTGCTTCATGCATGGAAGCCAATAATACAACTTTGATGAATGAAACATGATCTATGAATGGAGGGGGCAGATCTATCAATCATCCCACCATCCTCCATTCATAGATCCTGTTTCATTCATAGAAGCAGTAGTATGGCTTCTATGAATGAAGGAACTGGGTGGATCGGGCAGGCATAGTCGGGCAGGCTTGATGAGTGCCTGTGATAGCCCCTTAGTTCTATTAACCCCTGCGGCACCAGGAGATTATCATGGTGGGGGTAGGCAGGGGGGCATTGGAGGAGAAAGATTTCTGCTAAAGGTGGACACAGCAGCACAAGGAACACATCCCACTGAAGGTACGCAATGTCTCACATGGTGATTTTTTATCTTTTTTTGTTTAGGTAAACTTAGGCTTTAAAGAAATAGCTTTGCAAAATGAAGGAAAATAGGATAAAAATTGCAGAAGGAACAACAGAAGGTTTTTGGCGAAGAAGAGAGAAATGCAGCGGTGAAAAGGAGAAAGACTATGAGAAAGAGAGATATAAATATGGGGATTGATATTGATTGATATTGAACATGGGGAAAAGTATTCACACCCCTTGAAATTTTCCACATTTTGTCATGTTACAACCAAAAAATTTATTTTATTGGGATTTTATGTGATAGACCAACACAAAGTGGCACTTCATTGTTAAGTGGAAGTAAAATAATAAATGGTTTTCATTTTTTTTTACAGATAAGTATCTGAAAAGTGTGGCGTGCATTTGTATTCAACCCCCCAAGTCAATACTTTGTAGAACCACCTTTGACTACAAATACAGCTGCAAGTCTTCTTAGGGGTGGTTTTTACCAGCTTTATACATCGAGAGAGTGAAAATTTTGCCCATTCTTCTTTGAAAAATAGCTCAAGCTCTGTAAGATTGGATGGGGAGCGTCTGTGAACACCAATTTTCAAGTCTTGCCACAGATTCTCAATTGGATTTAGGTCTGGACATTGACTGGGCCATTCTAACACATGAATATGCTTTGATCTAAACCATTCCATTGTAGCTCTGGCTGTATGTTTAGGGTCATTGTCCTGCTGGAAGGTGAACCTCCACCCCAGTCTCAAGTCTTTTGCAGACTCTAACAGGATTTCTTCTACGATTGTCCTGTTTTTGGCTCCATGACTCCATCCATCTTCCCATCAACTTTGACCAGCTTCCCTGTCCCTCCTGAAGAAAAGCATCCCCACAACATGATGCTGCCACCACCATGTTTCATGGTGGGGATGGTGTGTTTAGCGTTTTGTTCAATTTTGATCTCAACTGACCAGAGAACCTTCTTCCACATGTTTGCTGTGTCCCCCACATGGCTTCCCGCAAACTGCAAACAGGAATTCTTATGGCTTTCTTCTTGCCACTCTTCCATAAAGGCCATATTTGTGGAGTGCACAACTAATAGTTGTCCTGTGGACAGATTCTCCCACCTGAGCTGTGGATCTCTGCAGCTCCTCCAGAGTTACCATGGGCCTCTTTGCTGCTTCTCTGATTAATGCTCTCCTTGCCCAGCCTGTCAGTTTAGGTGGACGGCCATGTCTTGGTAGGTTTGCAGTTGTTGTGCCATACTCATTTCATTTTCTTGATGATGGATTGAACTTGAACAATTTGTTACACTAGATTTTAGTTAGGGGTATCAAAGTAAAGGGGGCTGAATACAAATACACGCCACACTTTTCAGATATTTATTTGTACAAAACGTGGAAAACATTTGTAATTTTTCTATCACTTCACAGTTACGTGCAACTTTGTGTTGGTCTATCACATAAAATCCCAATAAAATACATTTACGTTTTTGGTTGTAACATGACAAAATGTGGAAAATTTCAAGGGGTATTAATACTTTTTCAGGGCACAGTAAGGATATACACCATACAGGCACGGGAGGAAATCCATCCAGAGTCAGAGAATTCCTGGTTGTCACCATAACTAGTGTTCCCTTTTAAAGATTACTCCTCTATTTCTGTTCTGATGATAATCCAAAAATGTTTCTTTCAATTTTTGTGATAACGGTTAATGGTTAACAGGACAAATAGAGAGGGTGAATCTCCCAAACTAGGGCACAGACAACAATAAAAACCTGACAGGCATTCTATCTCTTCTCCACTATCCAAAACAAAAAAAAAACGACTTGCCGACCAGCCGCCGTCATTATACGGCGGCAGGTTGGCTCCCCTGCGCGATTCGCCGTAGCTGTATGGCGGACACTTTAAGGGCTATAGGGGGTGCGCACGCGACCCTGGAGCCGATGCGCGTGGCCGGCCACCCGTAAACGCTGCACAGAGAGCCAGAACGGGGATCTGTCAATGTAAACAGACAGATCCCCGTTCTGATAGGGAAGTAGAGAGAAATCTGATATTCCTAGTGATCAGGAACAGCGATCTCTCCCCTCCTCTAGTCAGTACACTGCGCCCACAGTTAGAAACACCTCCCTAGGACACACTTAACCCCGTGATCGCCCCCTAGTGTTAACCCCTTCCCTGCCAATGACATTTATACAGTAATTAGTGGCTATTTATAACTCTGATCGCTGTATAAATGTCAATGGTCCCAAAAAAGTGTGAAAAGTGTCTGCCGCAATGTCACAGTCCCGCTAAAAATCACCACCATTACAAGTAAAAAAAGAATAAAAAATGCCATAAATATACTAAATTTTTTTTAACCAAAAATATGTAGAAGAATACATATTGGCCTAAACTGATGAAGAAATTTGTTTTACATTTTTTTGGGGATATTTATTATAGCAAAAAGTAAAAAATGATTTCAAAATCATTGCTCTTTTTTCGTTTAGAGCACAAAAAATAAAAAACGCAGAGGTGATCAAATACCACCAAAAGAAAGCTCTATTTGTGGGAAAATCGCGTCGCACAACCACACAATTGTCAGTTAAAGGGACACAGTGCCGTATCGCAAAAAATGGCCTGGTCATTAAGGGGGAAAATCTTCCGGTCCTTAAAGTGTTAAGTCAAAGAGGACTGACACAAGAATTTAGTGGGGGGAATTTATCAAAACGGGAACAGCCAGAATCCAGAGCAGTTGTGCATGGCAACTAAACAGCTTCCAGCGTTCATTTTCAAAGCTTTTCTGAACAAGCGAAGCTGATTGGTTGTAATGCACAGTTGATTCAGATTTTAGCTGCTCCAGTTTTGATAAATTCCCCTCATTGCAATTTCCTGTTTTATTGGCATGATTGTATTTGAACACATGTTAGCTATTCACTACCTTTCAGCACTCTGCTCATCAATGTTTTCTAATTCTTTTGATGTACATGTTTGCTCAAAAAGTTCCCTATTGATCCTGATAAGTCAAATGAATAACGTTCCAAAGGATGTGTTCCTAATCTATTACCCTCTTTGTGAAGAATTTCAATTCATCATTCTGGACACTATAAATAACCCTGAACAAAAGGGATCAGAGACATTTGTTTGTTCCGTTTCTTCAGCATAAGTACACATCTATTAAATCCGATCTCTTCTTTGCTGCAGGTTAATTGATCAGTGAAGAAACCTCAGCTTTACAGCCTTAAAGCTGAATTAATCCCAGAAACAAAGATTTAATATATAGGACGATTCACATCTATGCATTTGTAGTGCTTTTTTGCATTTTTCAGATTTGCACTACAGAAGGTGTTCAATAGGAAACTAAGGTTAATGGACTGTAGTGGAAATCTGCAAAATGCAAAAAGCACAAAAAATGCATAGGTGTGAATCAGGCCTTAATGTGGTTCTTACATTACCTTTTGTTTTTTAAAGTGAAAGTATAGGCTAAATGTAAGTCTTGTTAAATACATAGCCTCCATTATCCTCCTAACTATGCTGTATATCATTTATGAAAGAGATCTGTGATACCTTTTCTTTATTCTGCTTAAGTGCAGTCATGTGATCTCTAGAAGCAGTGCCCCCCCCCCCCCGGCAGTGACGGCATCTGCCGGCTTCCATTGCATCTCCATTGTTGTTGCTCCCTTCCATTCACTGCAGTAGCCGCTCACTGACACAGGGATCATGTGACCGTACTGATGCTTATTAAAGTAAAGGTATGTACAAACGGAGTCATATTTAGTCTCTACTTCCACTTTAAGTTTTTTTTCCCCCCTGTTATTTCACCTGGTGTCTCTGCACTCGATGAAGGAACAATGGAGACCCCAGCACTGGACAGCAGCACTGTCAATCTGGGGAGAGGGTAGAGTTAGATAAGCTAGATGATTAGGATGGACTTGACTATGAAATTAAAGGATAAGTGTACTTAATTGCAGGTAAAAAAATGTGCATTTATTAATATTTTTCTCAGGAGCCTACAGAGCATTGCATTCGCGATCAGCAGAACATGGGTGCAATATCAGGCTCCTGCAGACTCTCAGTAAAGCTGTCTGCTCATACTTCTGATACAGGCAGACAGTTACTAGAGAGCAGAAAGAGTCAATGAACTATAAGAGTGCTCATAAGGACCCTTGTAGTTCAAGCGCCCATCGGCCCCAATGGCAGAAGGGACTTGTAGTTCATTCATTCACAGAACTCTGTGAATAAATGATGCAGCTGTGTGGGCCCTGCATGGCCATGCTATTTTCAAATTGTGACAGCCGATGCAGGAGAAGACCCTAACAAAGGTTGGGACACCTGAAAGATTTGTTTACATCAACATTAAAGGATAATTTAAACTTTTGTAAAAATAATAAATGCACATGATTTTTCAGGTAAAGAAAATTTGCATATATTATTATTTTACACTGCAGCCTCTAGAGCATTGCACCCACAATCAACAGATCTCAGGTGTATTGTCAGACTCCTGAAGACACTCAGTATAGCGCTCTATGGGCAGACAGTTACTGAATTGCAGGAAGAGTCAATGAACTGCGAGAGTTTTCATCAGTACCCTTGCAGGTCATTGAGAACTATAAGCCATTTTCTGTGGTGGCAGATGATACCTGTAGGGCATTCATCCACAGAATGCTGTGTGGGCGGAGTCCTGAACAACGGTGTGATTTTTAAATTGTGACAATGAGTGGGAGGAGAGGATACCCCACCCGCTGTCACAGTGCGGGATTGAGGTGGTGCAGAGACTTACAAAAGGTGAACAGCAGAAAATCTGTAATTTATTGATCTATTACTAGTACTCGACTCGGGAGAGTGAATGAGGAGAAAGTTGTAAATGTAAGCCCGAGGAGGAGGAGAGCCATCCGTGCACCTACTCATCTGGTGAAAAGGGGATTCCGCAAACCACTTGAAGAGCCTGTCATCTGTGGGTTGGGAGCCAATATAACTACTGCAACACCAGGAGTAGGGAGGAACATTGAATTTGTGGAAATAAGACACCAGGAATTGTGGGACAGGTCCCCCTAAAGACCTACAAGCTTTGCTGACTTTCCTAAAAGGCCAGGAAGTCACCGTCATCTGGTGAATGCGGTGTGAACATATTATTACACGCGGTGGAACACACAGGAGGAACCCTGGGAGCGAGGCACAGAGCACTCAAGATTGCACTAAGAACTGTTTGCATGTTACTTTAATTTAAACATTTTTGTTTATATTTACATCATTATTATAACTTCAGTGGTATTCATAGTATGTTACAATTGTTTGGATATTATTAGTTTATGGTATAGCAAGCACTATCTGAAATGAATTGATTATCGCTTGGCATGCTGTGCCTCAGAAAAGGGATGGCAGGAAATCTGAAGTCCAGCAGCTGGCAGATACATTGTTGGTGAAAGGTGCCAATGCCTGAGCCCCTATCCACGGTGGAGTGAGCCCACCATCTACTGTCTGTGACTGAAGTCTCTTCCCCCCCACCATCCCTCTCTCTCTTGCCTCCGAGCGAGTGAGCACACCAAGGAAAGGGGGACTCAGATGTAAGGGGTGCTCTGTAGCGCCTAATTAAGGGGGGATTTGGGAACCCTGATTTAGGGGAAATGCTGAGAACTCTGGTGAGCAGAAAATCTCTTACATCAGAGTTCCCCTTTACACCAGAGTGCACAGCATTCCTTAAAAACAAAAAATTAATTGCCATGCACTACTTAGGTGTTCGGGTTTGGCTTGAAGAAAAGGTGCCAACCCTAATCTGTGTATAGCAGGCTAAAATACTTTAGTAAGACTGCACACACCAATCCAATAGCAATAACAATCTCTCTATAAATGTAAAGCAAGTATGTAGAATGAAAAAAAAATGCAAAGTTGGGCTAAACTCTGCATGGTGGTGACAAGTTTTCTATTTTGTGCTCCGATTGGTTTCCTGACAGTGTCACCAGAACCCCCCTAAACATCACAACTTCCATGACAGCTGAGATTCGGAGGATGGAATATCTAACGGCCGCTGTACATGATTCTATCTCCCAATCTGATAAAGTTTGGGAACCCTGGGATCGATCGGAATATGGGGCTCCCATGCCAATGGTCACATCTGAGAATGTCTTAACATTACATTGAGTTTGTTCATATTCCCTTCCTCCCTCTCCCACATCTATGTATGCTACTTGGTGCCTTCTTAGATTCTACCATATACCCTCGACAAATTTATGTATCTCTTTATTTTTGTGATTGCTCATTTGGTTTTGAATCTTATTATTTACCTGTGAGCTGTTTACTTAATATAATTTTGATAGATTGTGCAGATCACTCCTGTGCTCTGTATATATGGACATTGTCTATCTGTACCTGCTATTTCTGTAATATTCTCTGTTATCATTATGTTTTCATTATCAGTGCAACGTGCATTATATAACAAGGTATGTGCTCTTTTAAAACCCAATAAAAATACAATTTAATAAAAAAAAAATAACAAACATGTTCTACTTACCTGCCATGTAATGGTTTTGCACAAAGCAGCCCAGATCCTTCTCTTCTCTGGTCTCCCGTCGATGCTTCTGGCCCCTCCCTCCTGTTGAGTGCCCCCACAGCAAGGAGCTTGCTATGGGGACACCCAAGCCGAGACACATCTCTCTGTGTCCATTCAGACATGGAGCAATGGCCCGCTTCACCCCCTTTCTCTCTTTATTGGCTGACTGACTTTGATTGACAGCAGCGAGAGCCAATGGCGCTGCACTGCTGTCTCAGCCAATGAGGAGGGGAGTCCTGGGCAGCTGAGACACTCCTGCAGCATCACTGGATCTAGATGGACCTAAGGTAAGTATTAGGGGCGCTGCTGCACACAGAAGGCTTTTTATCTTAATGTATAGAATGCATTAAGATAAAAAAAACTTCCGCCTTTACAACCACTGTAATGTCTTAATGTTGTTAGTTATCTGACATTGGTCATTCTACTTAAAGTGATTGTAAATGATCACCTTGTAAAACAACCCATTCAGTTTAAAACTGAAATTAAGGGCAAAACATTTGTATATAGATATTTAAAAATGAAATACCTTTTATTCCCTTTTTTAGAAGTGATCACATAATCTCAAGAAGCAACAGCACACTTAACTCTCCAGTGAAAGGCTATGCAGGTGGGGGTGGGGGTGTCAAGACAGATCTTTGGAGGAGAACAGCCTTAGTTCCCAGTTAGCTATAGAACTGACCACAGTATGCTCTCCTGCTTAGTGTGGTCAGTTTTTAATAGGAAAGCAAGGGGACTAGCAAGAACACCAGGGATTTCACACAAAGGAAGCAACATCAATAGAACAGCAGGCATGCTGGGGTAACAAACACTTTAAGGCAGATTTTTATTTGGGAAGAAAGGGTGTTAAAAAATGCTGGTTGTAGCATTAAGCAAAACTATGTGTTGTAGAACAATGCATTAACAGTGACATTGAAGTGGTACAGTTATGTTTTATAATGCACTGAGGTGCATTGACAGCCCATTAAAATTAAAT
The DNA here is from genome assembly GCA_028564925.1 of Lithobates sylvaticus. Classification (NCBI taxonomy): domain Eukaryota; kingdom Metazoa; phylum Chordata; class Amphibia; order Anura; family Ranidae; genus Lithobates; species Lithobates sylvaticus. The sequence continues at coordinate 110,529,676 of CM053035.1, read as the reverse complement.
GGCTGCCTTAACACAATGCCCCTCATCACACGGAAATGCGTGCTTTAAGGTTGATTGCTTTAATGGGCCCTAAGGGTTGCAACCGGCTGCTGCCAACAGGTTAGTAGGAACCATCTGTCAGTCAGTAAGTAGTTAAGACCACTTGCATGGCATTATATTCTGATCAGTTTGAACCTGAAACCAAATACTCCCTTATCTGAATATATATAATAACTTTCACAGTTTACCATTTTATCTGAACATATTCCCTTTCTCACATACTCCAGGCACATGGACTGGACCTCTCCCTTTTTTTAAAATAAGTTGTTAAAGAGTCTTTTTTCACAGAATATAATGAGAAACAATGGAGAAGTATGGAAGAGCCCTGGGGCCATCATAAAAAATAAATAAATACAGAAGTATGTTTTTTTTTACAGAATTCTGAGTTTGAAAGTCAGAATTCTGAGATTAAAATTCAGAATTCTGAGATTAAATGTCAGAATTCTGAGATTCAAAGTCAGAATTGTAAGTTTAAAAAAAAAAATTCTACAGAATTCTGAGATTAAAAGTCAGAATTCTGAGATTAAATGTCAGAATTCTGAGTTTCAAAGTCAGAATTCTGAGATTTAAAGTCAGAATTCTGAGATTCAAAGTCAGAATTCTGAGTTTCAAAGTCAGAATTCTGAGATTAAAAGTCAGAATTCTGAGTTTCAAAGTCAGAATTCTGAGATTAAAAGTCAGAATTCTGAGATTCAAAGTCAGAATTCTGAGATTTAAAGTCAGAATTCTGAGATTTAAAGTCAGAATTCTGAGTTTCAAAGTCAGAATTCTGAGATTAAATGTCAGAATTCTGAGTTTCAAAGTCAGAATTCTGAGATTTAAAGTCAGAATTCTGAGATTCAAAGTCAGAATTCTGAGATTTAAAGTCAGAATTCTGAGATTTAAAGTCAGAATTCTGAGTTTCAAAGTCAGAATTCTGAGATTCAAAGTCAGAATTCTGAGATTTAAAGTCAGAATTCTGAGTTCCAAAGTCAGAATTCTGAGATTTAAAGAATCTCTTTTTTTTAAAACTTACAATTCTGACTTTGAATCTCAGAATTCTGACATTTAATCTCAGAATTCTGACTTTTAATCTCAGAATTCTGACTTTCAAACTCAGAATTCTGACTTTCAAACTCAGAATTCTGTAAAAAAAAAATTTCATAAACATAATTCTATATATTTTTTTTTTTATGATGGCCCCAGGGCTCTTCCATAGAGAAGGATTGTGAGAGCATAACATTATTTGATCAAAACATACACACGTTATTAATCAAGCATATTTTGCACAATGTTTGAATATTTATCAGTAGTTGCCATCAATAAACCTCAAGGCAGGAATTTCTGGTGCTTAAACTTCTACTAAGGTCAATGGGCTTTGAAAAAGCGCATGCGCGCGAAACTAGTAAGTCACGGTCGCCTTGGTAACCCCAGCAGCGTGCGCCCCGCCGTCCTGTGTTCCAGACTAGAGGTGGTGTCTTTCTCCTTCCGGGTTTCAGGCTGAGTGCTTCCTCCCTCTTCACAGTGAGACATGCGATGCCCTCAGCGCTGACGGCTGAGAACACACAGAACACTACATCATTGTCCATTCCATCCTCCTCCCTGCACCTAATGGCAGCTGCATAACCATCAAGGAGAGTGTTTTCTCCTTCACCCTCCACAACGTCATCTGCTTTTTTGCACATGGAGAGTGAAGCTTTCCCCTGCACACAGCAACAAGGAAAGGATTAGGAACATCCTGACACCCCCAGCCATCAGGACATAAGGCGGTATGGTGCTATGCTGTAACTTCTAATACAAATGTTGGTTTTACTATATACATTTTTTCAAAGATCTGAACATTATGTCTTACTGAACTGTTTTCTGCTCCGTTTTGTCATTAGAGCAGTTTTACAAATAAACTTTTTTCATGATTCCATTTGAGCGCTGTTTGTTTAGATTTTATTCTCGCCAAGTGTTTGCCAAATCTTGTTCAAATTCAGTAAACTTAGAGGTGAATCCTACTGAGTTGAAGTGGTGGCGGGGGCAAATCTTGTAGTCATGGGAAGCTGGGCACTGCCATGTACCAATGCAAACAACATTTTCTTGCAATACCGTACAGTGGGAAGAGTGTTACATGGTGTTACAAACAATAACATTTTTACGGACAGCCCCACCAATTTCTTACGCTGACAGCTTCTGTAGAACACATTTTTTTCATTTACAGTTGGCTTAAAGTGGTTGTAAACCCTTACAGACCACTTTTACCTACATGTAAGCCTAGATTAAGGCTTACATGTAGGTGCAAGAATTATCTCCTAAACCTACACGGTTTAGGAGATATTTGCAAAAGACAGGCACCGATGCCTATGGCGCATGCGCCGTAGACAGTGGCGCGCAGGTGCACTGAGCGTGCCGTTGCGAACGGCAATCATGCTGTTCGTGGCATAGGTACAGCAGTTTAGTGCCAGTAAGCACCCAAAACAAGAGATACAGCTCCCAATCCCTCAAATGTACAATTGAAATATCCAGGCAATAATCAGCATAACATGTAGACACCTCAAGCCTAGAGAATCCACCAAAACATTAACATCGGCTTCACCTCGAAATACCTTGCAAGAGACGCAACTGAAAAAAAATACCAGAGGACCAGTCCAGGAGTAACTAGCCCATGGCTTCTCAAATTTGTCAGGGCAGCCCCAAATTGGTATATATATTCTTCTAAATGCAGCAAGTCGCCAAGAGAGCAATTCCATTCCCGCAGGGAGGGAGGAAGCAGCAGGGTATTTTAATGAGGCAGAAATGGTTGAAGTGGACTAGAAGAAAAAGTATAGGAAGGAATTTTACTACACAATAAAGGAGACAAAAGTTGACACAGCAGTGAAAAATTGGCCAGCAGCAGAACAAATTTAAATAGCAAGGCTAGGCCCAAATTTATTTGAGACAAATAGCACATACTGGAGCTTAACTTCAAGCATTAAGAAGCTGCAGAGGATACAGAGGGAAAAATTAACCAGTAGGAGGACAGTTTTATCAGGGACAATCGGCCAAATTGTTCTAGAGACAAAAAGTACAGACAGGTGTTTTGCCACAATTACAACACCTCAGATGACACAGTAGTGTAAAACTGGAATGCAGTATGACAATTTTAAATAGCAAAGGCTAGGTCCAAATTTACTAGGAAAAAACAGCACAGACTGGAGTTTTACCACATGAACTGAGATGCTGTAGAAGATACAGCAGGTCAAAACCGTCCGGCAGCAGGACCAACCCAAGCCTCATCTCTACTGTGAAATACTAAAGCAAATATAAACAGTGTGTCCATCCATCCATCCATGTATTAACTTAACCCCTTGCCAGAGTCTTTTTGTGCCTGCCTTCCACAAAACAAAATTCAATTAACAGGCACTACATGTAAGTCAAGCTAGTAAGATAATTAAAGCTGACATTGGATTAATGAAATGGAACCTATGACTCTGGTCACCAGGATAGTAATTTGGTTATAAGTAACAAGCACGGACAGATTAAGTTGGGGACAATGAGTGAAACACAAAGGGGTAAGCAATGAAGACACTATGCAAGCCAGATATTATGTATGGGTTTTATAGGCTGCTTTCTCTTGCTATACTGTTTTCTTTCTGCATCTATTATTTGCTATATTTTTTCCCAATCTCCTCCCTGAGTATGTTTTCACATGTTTATGGATCTGACTTTTATTTCACCTCAGTGACAGCACATAAGAGGTTCATTATCATTTTAGGCTTCACCATTGACCCAGTTTTCTCAGAATAGTCCTGGCTATTGCCAGAGGGTACCTTTCGTAAAGGGGTTATCTACTTTTCTTGTGAATGTATGCCATCCCATCTTAAATCATGTCAGAAATGTAAGTAAACAGTTTAAATACTCAGGCCTCTAAACTATTTGTTGGATATGGCCTCTGTAAGTCTCTCAGTAACCCTTATACATGTTAACCCTTCTTTGCATAATTGTATAGCATAAATATGAAGGTCACTGAGCATGGGTTACCCATGGAGACGGTTACAGTCACAACTATGTAATCAAAGTGATTTTAAATCCATTCAACAATTGTAGCAGGACAATGGATTCCTTGCCACTGCAAACTTCAGTTACTCAGGAAAAGCCACAGGAAACAATTTGGTCTTCAAGTCTAAGACCAGCCATAGACAGGCCATAGTTCGAATCTAGCAGGTTCAGCAGGAACCATCCGAGATTCGAAACATGTATGGACAGGCTGAATGTACCAGGTTGATCAATCGTTGCAGGAAAGAAATTTGCTCCGTCTATGGCCAGCCTAAGGCATGCATTAGGAAAGAAGTGCAACTCTGCATGCATGATGTTTAGTGTGGTGGACACTGCTGAGGTGTCAGGAGTGCTGATTGCCACTTACTGCTTGCAGGCTTCAGCATTATTTGAAGCTTGATGTAAGCCCATTGAAGCCTGCTATCAGCTTGTTTAAAGTGACAATCAGCACTTCCATCAATATCTGTATGTAACATTTCCTAACACGAGCGCTTTAAATGCTTAAAGAAAGCTGCCTGAAAGCTTTGCAGAAGCTTGCTGTTCACACTGCTCTTATACAGCTGAAGCCTTCAGAAATTGGGCTTCAGTCTCCTTTTATACCACACAGGAAGAATGAATGAGACTCACGTGCTCTGTATGTAGCTGGTCAGGGTTTATCACTCAGATCCTAACTCTGCTCTACACACTAAGTTCTCCAGGGAAACATGGTAGAATTCACAGTAGAAACAAAAATATTAAATCCATGCAATCTGTGTTAAGAATACACCAGTAAAAGTGTGCTCCTTCATTGAACAGACTTAAGGGTGTGTATCACTACGGTAGTGTGGAGGAGGAGAATGGGGGTTTAGAGAGGTTGGCAAGAAGGCACAGTGGTGGGGGAGGTATCAAACATTGTAGTGAAAAAGAGGGGGGGGTGCTGGCACATTTATGGTGGCAAGGCGATGGTTGCAAGCTTGGTGGTGAGAGCACCAAGGGTGTGCATCACTACAGTGGTGTGGGGGAGGAAGATGATCCATCAGTAGTGGTGATGAGAGCACTTGGGGGGTGGCATGAAGGCACAGTGGTGAAGAGGTATTTATCATGGTGGTGAAATAGAGGGGTGCTGGCACAGGGGTAAAGGGGGGATGCAGGCACAATGATGAAGAAGGGGTGCTAGAACATTGGTGGTAGTGGGGGTGTGGTTGTAGGCACGGTGGTAAGTGGTGCCTCCAGCCAAAAGCAGAAGATTCAGGTGGTGGTGGGGGTTGGCGATGTAAACTGCAGCAGAATCAGGGGGAGGGATAAGGACTTGGTGTGATTTGACAGGCCAGAAATTAGAAGGTCATTCCCCACTGCAACACAGACGCAGTAGAACCCCTTATTTTATAGGGGTTGGGACCCTGCCACTGCACCCCTAACTCTGAACCTTCTTGTCTCCCAGCAACCAGGACACTGCAACCTAATACCCCTAAAAATGCACCCCAGACACTTTATCTTTCTGCCAGCTAGCAACTCTGCCATTGCATAATCCACCACTGCCCCTCTGTCTCTGCTCCCTGCCTAGAGGTTTAGGGTTTTTGCCTACCTCCTTCTCCCTTTGGTGGCATCACATCCTCCCTACTGCAGTCTGAAGAAACTAAGATAAACAGGGTAATCACACTGAGTTTTGGAGAGTTCCACCTAGTAGCAAATTCACATATCTTTAGATTTAATAAAATAAAATAAATTATCGATGAGCAAGCTTATATAATGCAAGTCATTTTAATAAATTTACTTTCGGAATATTTCTGAGGTAAAAACCCAGATCAACCTGTTTTTACCGGGGGGCCGGCAGTCTACCATCCTCTGAAATGTGATCTGAGGGTGATAGAGCAGTGGCTGCCAGCCATTTATGAGGCATTCTGTCTTCTTCTGGGTGCCTGTTTTTTTGGGAGGTTGTTTTTTCTTTAAATCCCAAATGGGATTTACTAACTAAAAACTGCACTGGAACTATTAGCTAAGCGGTGGGTTCATGATTCCAGCACATTCCTATTGTCCCCAATGGGCAAGTTTGATTTGCCATAGCCTGCAGAGCAAAGTATCATGACCATGGCATATGTATATTACCATCCAGCGGCTAGGTAGGTAGATGGTTGGAAAGGGGAATAAAAATGTGGGTCAACCTCCTGTTTTTGTCACCCATGTGAAATGGCCTTTAGGATGAGCTCTCTAATAATACCTCATATACACTTATTAAAAACACACTATATGTTCCCTTAAAAATAACAAGCTGGGAACAGGAATATACATTTTTGTTTTTTGTATTAAGATGTGCATGTATATGATAATTTCTTTAAAAGATTTAATACATATGCATTTGTGCTATAAAACATGTCACTTACCTGCCTCTTTTTTTAAAACCTTTCTAAAGAAAAATGTTCTGGTTGACTACAGCAGCCAATCAGTTTCCAACTGTTATTTTAATAGTCATGGTTTGAAAACAAATTAATGAATCTAGTTGCTATGGATAATGAGCACATTTTTTATACATACTGTATATCAGAGGTTCTGGGCCCTGTGTCGGTGGACTCTTGTTTGCATCAGATTAATTTTATATTCCCATACAGGTCTATAGAAAAGCAAAAAAACCTTGAAGCAGGTCCAGTGCAGGTCAGAAGGAGGTCATCTACCAACTACTGCACTACCTGCACAGAGTTTGCATGTTTGTATGTATACGTATTAGTTAGGGACCTTAGACTGTAAACTCCTCAAGGAATATACAATATATTTTAAATTGCTGCAAAAATTGTCAGCACTTTATAAATACCTGGTCTAATAATAAGTAAATAGATACAGGACAAATGCACTTGTCACTGGATTATGAATGTTCTCAGAAGCATTGCAGACTAATGCCATCGTAGAAACCTTTCACCGACACATACACTTAATCTGTTACTATGTCAGAGCATGGCTCTTTGCCCAAACACAACACAGTTTTAATGGTTCACTCTCATATCATGTTACTCTTAGAACACATCACTGTGTCAAAATAACCTATTGTCAAAATACTTTACTTGCGACCAATTCAGAACATGTCACCCATAAAAAGATTGTCTGTCAGTCAGAATCCATCTCCAACTGCAAGCTTATTATATTGAGCTCTCTGAGGATTGGATTGGAGGTCACAATCAATAACTCAAAGAGAGTCCTTAGTTTGCACAGGATATGATGCTGAATGGGGGATAAGAGTATGCCGTTCAAGAGGAGGCCCTATTTACAGTTCAGTGGTGCAGATGTAGGTTGTTATCAGTACAGGTAGGGATGTCGGTACAGTTCAAGGTTTGGAGTATACATTTGTTTAGAGGGAAGGTGGTAGGACGTTTTCAGGGGTGCAAGTTATCATAACTGCAGAGGTGTCACCGATGCAGGGGATAACCCCTAACTAAAATAAAGTGGAACCAATTGCCTTCAGAAGTCACCTAATTAGTAAATAGAGTCCACCTTTGTGTAATTTGATCTCAGTATAAATACAGCTGTTCTGTGAAGACCTCAGCGGTTTGTTGGAGAACCTTAGTGAACAAACTGCATCATAAAGGCCAAGAAACATACCAGATAGGCCAGGGTTAAAGTTGTGGAGACGTTCAAAGCAGGGTTAGGTTATAAAAAAATATCCCAAGCTTTGAACATCTCATGGAGCACTGTTCAATTCATCATCTGAAAATGGAAAGAGTATGGCACAACTGCAAACTTACCAAGACATGGCCGTCCACCTAAACTAACAGGATGGGCAAAGAGAGCATTAATCAGAGAAGCAGCCAAGAGGCCCATGGTCATTCTGGAGGAGCTGCAGAGATCCACAGCTCAGGTGGGGGAAAATGTCCACAAGACATCTACTAGTTGTGCACTCCACAAATCTGCCCTTTATGGTAGAGTGGCAAGAAGAAAGTCACTGTTAAAATAAAGCCATAAGAAGTCCCATTTGCAGTTTGTGAGAAGCCATGTGGGGGACACAGCAAATATGTCGAAGAAGGTGCTCTGGTCAGATGAGACCAAAATTTTACTTTTTGGCCTAAAAGCAAAATGCTATGTGTAGCGGAAAACTAACATTGCACATCACCCTGAACACACCATCCCCACTGTGAAATATGGTGGTGGCAACATCATGTTGTGGGGATTCTTTTTTTCAGCAGGGACAGGAAAGCTGGTCAGAGTTGATGGAGCCAAATACAGCGCAATCTTAGAAAAAAACCTGCAAAAGACTTGAGACTGGGGCAGAGGTTCACATTCCAGCAGGACAACAACCCTAAATATACAACCAGAGCTACAATGAAATGGTTTAGATCAAAGTATATTAATGTGTTTGAATGGCCCAGCCAAAGTCCAGACCTAAATCCAATTGAGAATCTGTGGCAAGACTCAAAAATTACTGTTCACAGATGCTCTCCATCCAATCTGACGGAGCTCGAGCTATTTTACAAAGAAGAATGGGCAAAAATGTCACTCTCTAGATGCGCAAAGCTGGTAGAGACATACCCAAAAAGACTTGCAGCTGTAATTGCAGTGAAAGGTGGTTCTACAAAGTATTGACTCAGGGGGGCTAAATACAAATGCACACCATACTTTTCAGATATTTCTTTGTAAAAAAAATTGAAAACCATTTATAATTTTCCTTCCACTTGACAATTATGTGCCACCTTGTTTTGGTCAAGGCACTTTATGCTATATTATTTTTATTTGCTATTTTATTTTTCACATGAAAGTGATGTTACCCTTTAAAGTCTAGAGCTGGATGGAAGGTAACGTTTTTAACTCCTAAGCTGGAACCCTTGCAGTTCCAGTTTGTATGTCTAGGGGAAGAAATAAAAAAAAAAAATTAATCTACAATCTTCCAAACTTGAAATAATCCAAACATTTTATTAAAATGAATGAACAACTCAATGCATCCTGAGGTTCTATGTCACTTAATGTGAATACAAAACATAAAAGCCGAAGGACACCTGGGCCACGTAGGCATCGGATCGGTCTGATGGACCTCCACGATATGCACTTGCCTTGTTTGCTGTCGGCCTTTATTGGCTATGGTTATTATTATTATACAGGATTTATATAGCGCCAACAGCTTGCGCAGCTCTTTACAATATAAAGGGAGACAATACAGCAACTATACAATTCAATACAAAAGGGCTAGGAGGGACCTGCTCTTGCAAGCATACAATCTACCAGGGAGGGACTGGTGAAACAAAAGGTAGTAACTTTGAGGGGGTGAACTGATGGGAGAAGTAGAAGATTCATTGTTAGCTGAAGAGATGAGTCTTCAGGGATCACCTAAAAGTAGACAGAGTAGGAGATAGCCAGACAGATTGGGATAGTGAGTTCCAGAGGATGGGAGAGGCTCGGGAGAAGTCCTGGGGATGAGCATGGGAGGAGGAAACAAGGAAACTAGAGAACAGGAGATCTTGGAGGAGCGAAGAGGATGGTTTGGGTGATATTTGGAGACAAGATTGGTGATGTAGCTCAGGGCAGAGTTGTAGATGGTTTTATATGTTATTGTTAGTATTTTGAATTTTATTCATTGGGTAATGGGAAGCCAGTGGAGGGATTGGCTTTTGGAGGGATTGGCCAGTGGAGGGATTGGTTTTCAGGGGTACAAGTTATCATCGCTCCAGAGGTGTCACTGATGCAGGGGATAATCCCTAACTAAAATATAGTGGAACCAATTGCCTTCTGAAGTCACCTAATTAGTAAATAGAGTCCACCTTTGTGTAATTTAATCTCAGTATAAATACAGCTGTTTTGTTAAGACCTCAGAGGTTTGTTGGAGAACCTTAGTGAACAAACTGCATCATAATCCATAATGCAGCTCAGTATAAATACAGCTGTTTTGTGAAGACCTCAGAGGTTTGTTGGGGAACCTTAGTGAACAAACTGAACGGTTGGTAAGGTGGATAAGTCTGGCAGCAGCATTCATGATAGACTGAATAGGAAATAGCCTGCGGAGATGTTGGCCAATAAGGAGGGAGTTAGGCTTTTACGACAACAAAACCGTGGATTTTTTTCAGAAGGATGTTGGCTCAAACTTGTCTTGCATACACACGAATGTTGTCGGAAATTCCGAACATCAAGAACACAGTGACGTACAACACATACGACAAGCCGAGAAAAATTATTATTTCAATAGCCAGTGCGGCTCTTCTGCTTGATTCCGAGAATGCGTAGACTTTTGTGAGTCGAAATTGTGTACTCTGAATTTCCGACAAGTCTTGTTGTCGGAAAATTTGAGAACCTGCTCTCAAACATTTGTTGGCGGAAATGCCGTCAACAAATGTTCTATGGAGCATACACACGGTCGGACTTTCCGACAACAAGCTCACATCCAACAGTTGTTAGAAAATCCTATCGTGTGTACGGGGCATTACAATAGGTGAGAGATAACAACTGAGTGAATAAGTTGCTTAGTGGTTTCAAAAGGTTAAAAGGGGACGTATTTTGGAGATGTTATGGAGGTGAAGTCTGCAAGATTTGGACAGCGACTGGATTTGGGGCTGAAAGGACAGGTCAGAGTCCAGGATTACACCTAGCACCCTGGCATGTCTGGGGAGGAGGCACGGGCTGGAGGAAATATTATGAGCTGTTTTAGAAAGATTGAGTTTGCGGAAGTGATGTGACATGCATGCTAATTTGTCAGTTAGTAGGTTAGTAATGCGTCAGGAGACTGAAGGCATGCGGTGAGGAGCAGAGAGATAGATTTGTGTGTCATTGGCATAGAGATGGTACTGGAAGCCATCTGAGTTTATCAAGTGACCAAGGGAGAATAATGCCAAAGAAGATTATTGGGGGAGCTTGGCAAACTTTTTTTTATTTATACAGGAGGGGGAAGGCCAAAAACAAAACAAAAAAAGGATTTTCTTTAAATTATTAGCAATTTTATGTCCTTTAACATCTGTTTCTCTTCTCTTTTTAATGTGTTGCCGTGGCTAAATGAGTAAAATTAGCTCTAGATTGTACATAAATTATAGAAAAGGAATGGTGCCTTAGAAGGATCAGTGATACCTTGTAACTGGTGTATCAGTGTCACAGGTATTCACCACCTGTCACCAGCCTTTGAATAATGCAGCAGTGAAGGTAATATGCAGATTGTATTAGGATCATCTTGCTCAGTATCGCCCTCTACATCATACAGACAAGACATCTGCCTTGCTGACAGGGACCTCCCTCTGCAGCAGATAACATAGGCAGTGTGCACTGTACCTCAACACTCACCATCCCCCATGTACCTCTATCTTCCTAAAGCTTTCTCTCCCTGCAGTCACCCCCTCCTGATCTCACTCTATCATTCTAGATGATGCCCATGCTCAGAGAATGCCATCTGTTCAGGCACAGATGCACAATGCAAGGGCTGCCAAGCAGAACTGAGCGCAGCTCCTGACCAGCGCCTGACATACACCGTGCTGACACTGGCAACGCAGAAGACGGTGCAATGCTCTGCAGATTTATATATGATCGATATTACACTATTAGACCCATGTATAGCAATGTGCAAATATTATGTTGTATTTAATATTATATAATGATATTACCAAACACTGCTCCATCAAGATGTAATGTGGACCCAAGGACTGTTTTGTTGGTGGACGCTACAAAAGAATGAATAGTAAATAAAAGTGATAGGTTAAGCTTTACTGATCTGCATTTTTTGTTTGGCAGAAACTTTAAAACTGACAACATCCTAAAATTGATGAACGAGGGATAAGTGCCCATTTTGAACAAAGGCTTTCTTTTACGTAAACCAGTAACAATACCACCGTGAATTCAATCGACTAATCATTACTCCACAATGGGTTTACATCTAAATATGCCCTGTGAGAAACAAAAGACATCAGCGTGTAAGTGAGGAAGACATGGCGATATTGGGCTTCTGACAGTCTCCTAAAGCCACCATCACTGGCTGGCACAGTCTCCATCTATGCCCCCCTGCTTTGCGGGGAGTGAGAAAGGGATTATACTGCATGAAAATTTCTGAATATGTACAGCGAGGATGAAAGGATCTGTGAATGGATAATACTCTGATTGTTCTGGGAATCACAGCGTATCCCTGTGTTATAATACACAGGACATTTTGAGTGAAGCTTACCGGAGACACATTGCCACTGATAGGAAACAATATATTAAATATTTATACAGAAGTAAAAAGCTTCTTCCTGTAGTCTTTTCATTAGGACACCTAATAGGCTAATCTTAAAAGCTTTGTCTAATATAATGATGGGACGTATTAGCAGTCAGAAAAACATGGATGTGGAATAACAATTTGTTAAAAAACAGAGAAGTACACAGTAATAAAACAAGGTGATTCAACAAAGTTGTTTAATATGTATCCTAGCACACCTTCTGTGGCATCATCTATATCTATTTGTAGGATTATCGGTGCTGATCTTAAATAAATCTTGACCTTAAACTAAAACAATGAATGGCCCATATTACAAATGTTTCAACTACACTCACATGGCGAGGAGGACTTAGGCACTTTTATTTCAGGCATGGTTCTTCTCCAGGTGTCTAACGAAAAAAGGTCCCGGTCACTTTAAATCAGGATACCCCAAAATACATCTGTCTCAATCACCAGCCTCTAATCCTCTTCAAAGGCTTTACTGACTGAATAACTTGTGAAATGTTCTTGTGTGGTCTTGTGCCTCAGCCAATTGTTCACCACATCAATTTAGTAGAGGGAAGGCATGGGTGCTTCCTCAAGGTCAATTACTTTGCTTTCACCAAGCATACGTCTCGAGGGGTCTTCCAGCAGGGAAAACCTGTGCAACATGCACTCTCCTAGGGCAGGGTTCACCAAACTTTCTTTAAAAAGGGCCACTTTACTGTCCTTCAGGCTGGGATCACACTGCAGTATGGAGGGGCTGTCCCTGTTCACCGTTTCAGGTCTGATTTCGGTCCGAATTTTTGGCTGAATTCAGTCCTAAAATGGACCAGAAGATGCACAGGACTCCTGTGCAATTTGCTCTAGAGCCACTCTGGAGATGTGTGAACCGACTCCATTGAGAGCTGGTCACAATCTCCTGACGTGAATTGGATGCAGAGAAACTAGCATCCAATTTGCAATAGTGTGAACCCAGCCTTAGACTTTAAAAGGGGCTGGACTGTGACCAGCGGGACTAGAAAATGCCCTGGCGGTCGGTATCAATATCCCATCATTGGGAGGAATAGTGCCCCATTATTGGTGACCGTGGGAGGAATAGTGCCCCATCATTGTTGTCCATTGCAGGAATAGTTCCCTCTCTTGGCGTTCATAAAAGGAATAGTGACCATGAGAGGTATAGTCCCCATCTTTGGTGACTGTGGGCAGAATAGTCACCCATTGTTGATGGCAGTGGAAGGACTAGTGTCCCATCGTTGGTGGCAGTGGGAAGAATACTGTCCCATCTTTGGTGGCAGTGGGAGGAATAGTGCCCCATCATTGGTGGCAGTGGGAGGAATAGTGTCCCCTGCTTGGTGTCCATGAGAGGAATAGTGCCCCATCATTGGTGACCGTGGGAGGAATAGTGCCCCATTGTTGGTGTCCATGAGAGGAATCGTGCCCCATTGTTGGTGGCCGTGGGCAGAATAGTGTCCCATTGTTGGTGTCAGTGGGAGGAATAGTGCCCCATCGTTGATGTCAGTGGAAGGAATAGTCCCCATTGTTGGTGGCAGTGGGCTGAATAGTGTCCCATCATTGGTGTCAGTGGGAGGAATAGTGTCCCATTTTTAATGTCAGTGGGAGGAATAGTGCCCCAAGGGCCACAGACCACTGTCCTGGGGCCTAAGCCCAGAGAGACAGCTCAGCAACACATTCTAACAGGGACTAAGCCCTGGAGAGTAGACCCAAGTGGAAGGAAGTATTCCAAATATTTAACTCCCTCAGCTCCCATTATCTGGGCCACACTTCTGATAATTGACTGGGTTGTTAAATATTCAGAAAACTAGAAATCCTCAAGAACAGTCAGCTTGAGCTTGCTCAACAGCTTCTGGAGAAGAAGTGACACTGTGATTGGGAACAATTAGCGAGGAGAAACAGCTAGGCTGATTACACCCAACTGCCACTAACAGATCACACAAAAAATGTACAAAAAATAATGTAGTAAAATGACATACAGTGGAACCTTGGTTTACTAGTAATGCGGTAAACAAGTGTTTTGAAAGACAAGCAACTTTTTTTTAATTCTGACTCTGTTTGATAGTGTTGTCTCTTAAAACAAGCAGAATTCAAGCTAATAGGGTGTGCAGTACCGCATTTGGCCAGAGGTGCGGGGGCGACGGGACACAAGGAACTGTTCAGAGCTGTTCGAAAATACTCGGAATGACTCCATTCCCGAGTGTATCCGAGCATTTCCGAGTTCAGTTGATATGTCCCTCAGTATCTCCGAGGCTCTCCGGCGCCCCCCCCACCTCTGGCCACATGCGGTGTTGCATGTAATAGAAGTCAATGCGGAACGAATTATATTTGTTTCCATTGACTTCTATGGGGAAACTCGCTTTGATATGCGAGTGCTTTGGATTACAAGCTTTACCGTCGTTTCAGCTGCGTTATTCAGCGTTTTGCCGGCAGTATCGCAGCGCTCCCCTATTGATTTCAACGGGGAGGAGCGGTGGAGGAGCGGTGAGTTCACTGCTCCTTCACCGCTCCAAAGAAGCTGCTGGCAGGACTTTTTGTGACGCCCTGCCAGCACACCGCTGCAGTGTGAAAGCCCTTTTTTCAGGCGCTATACAGGCGCTATTTTTAGCGCTGTATCGCCTGAAAAATGCTGGCAGTGTGAAAGGGGTCTTAAGTTAGCTTTCTCTGGGTCCCAAGTGACTAACTTTGAGTTATTTTTAAGAGTGCCTACATGCTCAGCCCTAGCTTATTTAATATTAATATATTTAAATAACTTTTTGGGAGATTTTCTATTGCAAACAGCACTTGTTTTAAAACGTTTGACTATCTTATTTTTCTTTTTTACTTTTGTTGTTTGCTTTGTAACCCTCAAATGATGACAGTGTACCTTCAGTTTGTATTTTTAAACAGTATTTTTAAATAATTTATGTTTTTTTTTTAAACAAGACGTTTACCACATAGATTGAAGTATTTAGCCATTTCCTGACTTCAGGCAAAAATGTTTAAAGTGTGTCTATACAATAGTAATTTTAAATACGTCTATTGACCCCTAATCTATGTATTGGAGAAAAGCCCTCTGTCCAAGCAAATTGTCTTGATTAAAATAAACTATTTTTTTTGTATGTGCTTGGTATTTTACAGTTTAGATTAAAACATGTTATGCTCACTGCTATCTTAAGGCACCAATACTTTTAAGCTGGCCATAGACAGGGCAATTTTGGTTGCAGGTAAGAAAATCACAAAATTTCCCCATCAACGGTCAGTGTTGATGGGGGAATCCCTCCCGTGGAGCCATTGTGTTCTCCCAGTGTGGGAAGCTGTCCTAATAAAGGGTTAATAGTGCCCGCAAAGTGCCGCTGCTGCATCAAAATCAGGAGATATCTTCCATGGGTTCTAACTACTAACCACGCTATCCAAAAGTATGCACACAGTAATAAAGTTTATAACTTCAAAAATGTAGTTAAACAAATACTCCTTACATCTATATACCTAGTGTGCTGATCATGTGCTGATAAATGCATGATAGAGAAATGAATACAAAGGAGAAAAACACGGAGTAACAAAATACGAGGAATGGAAGGTAAGAGGTATAGAAGAGGTTCAAACTAAGGGTAAGGGTGCCTGAGTAGACTAAAAAATGAATGCAAGCAGATGGTCATATTTTACAATGAGTATAGTTCACTGTGTGTACTCATGTATATTTAGATCCATGTCACAAATATGATGGGTCACTGAAATAGACGTGAGACAGAGGGATGTCTCTGTTTGCCTGACAGAACCATCGCCCTCACCAAAATGATAAGAACATAGCCTGACAGGCTTATAACAGGCAGGACATTTATACATACAGTACAGTCTGTCAGGGTTTGAATACTGCATCTGCCTCCAAGTTATCTATAATCGGGGGCTCGTCTGCCATAGATGTGTAGGAAATGTATTCATGTAGTAAACTACACCAAGAGCCCATTTGCTCTATTCTTATCAACATACAAAATCACATGCAAAAAGGATATTGAAGGCTTATACTATATTTTGATTTTGTCATTTTTTTTTACATCAAGAAACAAGATGTTTATAGTAACAGGTAAGACTCAGCATCCTTTGGTCTGACCTTCGGTATTCTGATGTGCTGTCATCCCTATGAGAGCAGGTGGTCCAGAGAGGGGAGCGGGACATAAGCTCATTAGAGGTTTACAATCTCCCAGAACCTGTCCTTAATGCACCCGAAAGCCCAGGAAAATTATGCCGAGGAAAGCAGCTGGAAAGAGCCACTATATGACTCAGTTTAATGTACGAATGAGGAAAAGAGACACATAACGAGGGCAAAGCAGAATGCATATAGAAAATGTAAGGTAAAACACTGTATAAGAAACATGAGGGTTTATTTACTAAAGGCAAACCCACTCTGCACTACAAGTGCACTTGGAAGTGCAGTCGCTATAGATCCGAGGGGGACATGCAATGAAAATAAAAAACAGCATTTTTGCTTGTACACGATTGGATGATAAAATCAGCAGAGTTTCCACTCATTTCAGATCTTCCCCCTAAGATCTACAGCGACTGCACTTTCAAGTGCACTTGTAGTGCAGAGTGGGTTTGCCTTTAGTAAATCCACCCCACAGAGACTTATGAACAGAAGAAGACAACTCATTTATCTAATAAGAAGGAGCAGGATGTCAAATGTGCACTGGTGCACTAAATGCATTTATCAGTTAGGGTAGAAGGAAAGTCTACACACCACACCACGTTAAAAGTTTCTTCAACAGTGCTGATACTCTCTGCATACTTTTTCCAATAGATTTCTGTCTAAATACTTTTTAAAGTCTTTCTATGTGGTCATGTGACCGTAAAAAGGTCAAGTTAGTCTGTGTGTCCTGCGTGGCTGACAATTCTGCTGAATCAGAGGTGTAACTAGAATCTTCAGGGCTCTGGTGCACTGGTCCCATCCTGGGGCCTTTCTCATGTTCTGCAGCAGGCCCCCTCTTGCTGTCTTAGGGCCCCTGCATGGTGGCGGAACGGCAGGGCCCAGTTGCAAGTGACACGGACAGTACAGATTTAGAATGCTTTCCCTCTCGAACACCAGTGCCGCTGACAGAGGGTACCATGGGGCCTCCTGTAGGGGCCCCAGCATACAAGGGGACCTGGACAGCAGGGGGATCGGAGCTGTGGGCGGGGGGAATTACAGAGGAGTCAAAACATAAGGGAGAGAGAGGTGACAGGCAACTGCTGGTTTGGCAGTTTTTAATATATTAAATGTTTAAAAACAATCCACTCACTCTCCATGTCAGAGCTGTAGGCATGTCAGTCTGTGAAGTCCGCTGCCCCATTCTCCCGATCCACGCTGCTGTTTCACTGAATCGCTGGAGGAAGCCAAGGATACAGAGCCATGGGGAAACTGCAGTGAGCTGTCCGATAGCCTGGGATGCTGTGACCAATCAGAGCGTTCCAGAGGCTTAACCACGCCTCCATCATCAGAGGCTGACAGTTCACATGAGTTTCCCGCGGCTCTCCGTTTCCTCCAGTAATTCAGTAAAGCAGCATAAGACATAACCATGGAATAACCATTCAGGCTAACATGGGAGGACTAACTCCTCAATTCAAAACTTACCAGTTTATTTAAAGATAAAAAACAAAGAATACTCATCTAAGTAAGGTATACAAAAGACTGTTGATTTTCACGAAGTACAAAAATAAATTTTTGCTCACTAATTAAGTCGGGTTATTGTAAAACATTTTATTGGCTCAAAGACGCATCTACTGAAATGTTCTTGTTTGTTTTAGTTGCTCAATATGTTTGATACTCTTGCATTATCTGTAATGGCCAAGATGATCTCCGGTTCGCCGGAACTTGACCATGTGAATTTCACTATCTCAGTGTCTTGCCTTTAAGATTATACCTTTTAAACCTCAATAAAAATTCTTAAAAAAAAAACTCAGACTAGTGGTAAAAAACAATTGTGGATTGACAGCAGGTCCTGTACCATTAGAGACTGATGTCCATAAACTTAAACCTCTCACAGATGCTACAGTTTTGGTCCAATGGAAGGCAAAATAAAACCATCTGTGCATCTGTTACCAATTTTGCCACACAGGAGGAATATAATGACTTTATATTGATAAGCATTCCATGAACTGGATGAGATGAAAGTTTTCACAGACACATTCGATAATGTATTGTAAAACCTCTCTTTACCTCCACAATTGAAACTCCATAATGCTTTCTGTGGTGTAGCCATACACTGAGAATAAATTTCTCTTTCTGAATATGAAGATTTTTTTAGTGAGCAGATTTCTTCTCTTTCCAGATCTGTGGGTCTTCTTTATTGTCTTTTCAACTGTACTCGGGTTATAATGCACCCAAGTGAGAAGAACTTTGTCAATCATGCAGATTTAAAGTTACTGCCACTGTTTGATCATGCAGGTTGGAACTCCAAGCAGGTTGGGCAGACTACTTCCAACATTTTTTTAAAATTTGCAGTATACCATACCTATTTTCTAGGCATTTTCTGGCCATACTGTTTTGTGGATTTTTTTTTTCATTAACAACTCTATAAATGGATAAGAAATAGCATTGTGGAATATCGATCTAGTGAGTTATCCGATTGCTTTTTAGAATCAAACATAGTCAGCTGTGGGTTTAGGTTTCTGAAGATGCATGGTGTCTACTCATCTTTCAGGCTGAACATGATGAACGTATAATTTAGGATATTTTTTTTTCCTGTTTTCAAAGTTACATTTCATCTTGTGAGAATATATTTTTTTTTTTTTTAGTCAGATCAAGTCAGATTTTTCCATACATGAATGGTATCATGTCACTGTTTTTTTTACTAGTCCGTGATCACATAAATGCCAAATGACATTGTGCATGCTTGTACAGGTATCAAATGTATCATAAACACAAGTGTTAGAAGCACTGCAGAAGAATTGCTGATACTTGATGGATGCTACATAGTCCATCCAAAGACAAATCATTTACCACATTAAAACAGCTTAGCTTACACACAAATATTTTGGGAAGTCTAAAGAAATAAATGTCTGCATTACTACACTAATAAATAGGATATGTGGCATTTTATAAATTGTATATATAAATTATATATAATATTTATATATTTATTTTATATATATATATATATATATATATATATATTTTTTTTTTTTATATATATATAAAGGAACTCCGGGCACAGACATTTAAATCTTTAAGTGTATAAAACTTTACTTCTGGACAGGGGTTTTAAATGTGCAGATTACTTCTCTTTGCTGTATAATTCATTACAAATGTAAAACTTTTAAAGATGCTACAGATACAATCTACTTATTTGCTAATGTGATTTGCCCCATTTATCCTCACCCTAAAATTATGTTTCTGGTATACAGGGAGAAAGTCAATGTAAAAATAAATGTTTGTGTACAGTTTTTCTGATCTCTATACCTGACAATTGTACTTCTCTTTTTTAAAACCTATATCCACAAGGTGTAGTGGACAGAAATACGAATGTTGCAGTCATCAGTCCACTATGTGCAAAGTTTTAACATTTTAAACGTTTTTTCTGTTATCTCTTAAATCAGCCTCTGCAACTTTTTTAGAAAGTACCATATTTTAGATTGCCCCAAAATAAATTATTCAAGCAATCTATAGCTATTTTGTTTTCAACAAATGGAATTTAAGATGATAGAGTATTTTTAATTCTACAATCCACTGCGTTCTTATAACATTTATAAACCATTAAAATACCATGACTACTAATCTTCTATGTATTTATTTTTATAGCAGATTTGGTATTCATCTCAATCTTTTTGGAAGGATATGTTATTTGGTTGCATTATAAATTTGGATTTTGTGCACCCTTGGATGACAGTGTTTTTGATGACAAAATGTGTGACTATACTTTACTAATTTGCTTTTGATAAATGATTTGGTCACAACAGTCAAGCATAATTATATGGCAACATCAATACCAATTTATGTATGCATTGATTTTTACCACAATATGCAGTCTATTATATAGTATATTATAGAATGTATTGATAAAAAAAAATCTATAAAAATATAGAAAACATTGAATGTTTTTTTCTGCATAGCTACAAGCAAAATACATATATGGGTATACATAAATATATACAAGCAAATTTGTGCCCATTTGGGCACAGGATGCAGTGTGATTGTGTATATAGTCTGCCGTCTGGAGAGTCAGAGGGAGAAAACAAACAGTGACAGAATTTACAATGTATAGAAATTTGTTATCCAAAGTGGTGTGGGTTATATAAAATACAGCACAGTATACAGGGTGAAGCAATTAACAGTACATAATGCACTGAACTGTGTGGAACTGTTCATATTGTGCTATAGAATGCACATAACAATGTGCAAAGTGCAGACGTGTGCAGTGTAGGTCATACAGCACAGCATATATGGTTAAGTGAGGTGCACAATACAATGTACAGCACAGTTTACAATGTGAATTGTTATGTAGAATGGATCACAAGGTGCACAGAGCGTGGTGATGTGAAACATAGAATGTACAGCACAATGTGTACAGTGGAGTAGAGGATATGCAATGTACAGTGTCCTACAGGTTGGGTGCGCCATTCAATGTATAGCACAGTGTACAGAACAGAGTAATTTAATTTAATGCAGCAAGATGTGTGCGCACAGCAGCAGATGACAGCAGATGTTAGAAGTTGGAGAAGAGGAAATACAAAGCACATAGGCAAGGCAAAAGTGATGGTATTGGTAACCTAAAGTCAGTAGCATAGAGGTTAAAAGTTAGCAAGCACCTCGTGGGACAATGGAGTAAAAGCAGAAAAACAAATTACTGGTACAGGAAGTGGAACAAGACAGACAGGAGCACTCAGTAAAATCATAGAGTGATTGGAAAATTAGTTAAAAGGAGTTAAAAGGAGAAGTACTAAATACAACAAATACAAGGGGTGTAGGTAGGGACAAAGCTTTACAGAGAGTGGTAGAGGCAGGGCTTTTTTTCTGTCGAAACGGAGTTCCGCCACCTTTGGCAGCCCTGTGCTCTACCACTTGTCATGTAACACAGAAGCTAGTAGAAGACTCACTTTCTCCACCAGCTTCTGTGTGCTAGTGTCGGCACTGCACCCAGGGCACATGATTCTGAATGGATGTCCCGGGTCCCGACACTGCAAGCGCCCACATGTTTTTTCAAGATATGGCTAGGGCTTGAGGATTCGGCTTCTTTATCCACCTGCTGCCTATCACCACTGTGTAGTACGGAGCTAAGTGAATTGCAGTGCTGTGAAGTTCCTCCTTGGCTCAGTGCTACATTCCCTATAGGCAGAGCTGCAGGAAACGTCACTGGCTCTGAAAAGAAAGCCCGGGCACAGCCACCAGAGCGGTGCTGGCTGCATTCTGCGAGAGGTGAAAGAGCTGTGGGGGAGGAGGAGAATGTGTGAACAGGTAAAAGAGCTTTTTTGTGTGGGGGAGTGGGGAGGATTTGTGAATAGGTGAGAGCTTGGGGGAGGGGATGATTTCTGAAAACGTGAGAGGTGGGGGGAGGAGAATTTGTGAACAGGTAGGAGAGCTATTTGTGTGTGGGGGGGGGGGGGATTTGTGAACAGATGAGAGCTGGGGGTTGGGTGGAGGATTTGTGAACAGGTGAGAGCTGGGAGTTGGGTGGAGGATTTGTGAACAGGTGAGAGCTGGGAGTTGGGTGGAGGATTTGTGAACAGGTGAGAGAGCGTTTTGTGTGTGTGTGTGTGTGGGGGGGGGGGGATTTGTGAACAGATAAGAGAGCTTTTTGTGTGGGGGGTCACATGTTACATATTAATGGCCCCTGAACAATACTCACAAATTCTGCACTATGTACATTGGCTTTTATGTTACATACTCCTGAGCCTTGCACTTTGTATGTTGGACTGCACATTATACTGTGCTTCACTTTTCTGAACCTTGCACCTTCTGTGATATGCAGTTCTAAGCCTCGATCACACCCACTATTTAGCGATCGTGTGATTTTCACCTCAGAGGAAGGCGTGTCTGGGGGTGGGGTTGTGGGCAGGGTGGTTGAGTTCCAGCACCTATTCTCTGAGAAAAAAAGCTCTGGGTAGAGCTACCCAGAGCAGAGGAATGAGATGTTCCAGGGGCTGTGCACAGAGAAGGGGGGTGAGAGGTCTCAGGATCTGCACCAGCAGGAGGGGGTAAGAGACCCCAGGAGCTGCACACAGAGAAGACAGACCAGTTTATCCTGGTGCCAAGGTGCTACCTTCATGCTTTTGACACAAAGGCATCTAGCACAGAATGAGGTAAATCTGAAGGAAAATAGGTATTATTTAGTGTTAGGGTTATGTTTAGGGGATAGGTTAAATTAATGCTAGACCTAGGGCAGTGCTAGGACAAAGTCCTCTAACACCTACAGTGAAAGTGTCCCTTCAGTTTGTCTAGTTCTTTGCACATATATTTCCTTATCCTTCATTGCAACCAGTTCACCCTAGATTGCCACCATGTAGATGCACCCCACAATTTTTGCAATTCCTGTATATGCAGTGGCAGGCTGTCAGAGACAAAGATTTCCTAGCAGAGGTAGCAGCAGAGATTGAGGAAGCAAGTATAATACTTGCGCCATCTTCCAGTTTGGCTGGCTGTCATTAGAGAGAGCTCAACTTCCAAATATCCAGAGATCCAAATCTGGAGTTAAGCATAAGCTGTTATAAAACAGCTAAATAAAATTAGGAAATGTTCTGTATTTTGAAAAAAATCTTGCAGATATTAGGCAAATTCTGTAATGCAAGAGTGCAGTAGTTGAAGGGGCTTGTTTTTATTGACAAAGATGCATAAGACAAAATCGGTACAGTAACCAACATGCTCAACATGAGCATAAAAGGCATAAAGTTTGGTACACAAATACATAAAAGGTACAGAATTATATTTGTACATATGTAAGCTCCCAGTCATAATAAAAACAATTACAAATCACACTCTAATCTGATACCTTTTAACCGGAAAATGTAACAATGCCACTTCTAATACATACTGTAGCTCTTATACACACAAAAAGCAAGGATATATACTAAGCACTTCATCTGTTCATAATCGTGAGTGTGGAGGAGCACCAGATCTCCCCATACCTTGTCATATTTATGGGGACACCCCCTGCATTCGAAAATAATTTTAAGGCAGTATCTGCTTCACCATCTGAATCCATTGGCGGGTGGATGGAGGAACAGACTGATTCCACTTAAGTCCAATAGCCTTTCAAGCTAGAAATAATGTTTCCCTAAAATTCTGGTACAGTGGTGTGAAAAAGTGTTTGCCCCCTTCCTCATTTCCTGTTCCTTTGCATGTTTGTCACACTTAAGTGTTTCGGAACATCAAACCAATTTAAACAATAGTCAAGGACAACACAAGTAAACACAAAATGCAATTTGTAAATGAAGGTGTTTATTATTAAAGGTGAAAAAAAAATCCAAACCATCATGGCCCTGTGTGAAAAAGTGATTGCCCCCCTTGTTAAAACATACTATAACTGTGGTTGTCCACACCTGAGTTCAATTTCTCTAGCCACACCCAGGCCTGATTATTGCCACACCTGTTCACAATCAAGGCATCACTTAAATAGGAGCTGCTTGACACAGTAAGGTCCACCAGAAGATCCTTAAAAGCTACACATCATGCCGAGACCCAAAGAAATTCAGGAACAATTGAGAAAGAAAGTAATTGAGATCTATCAGTCTGGAAAGGGTTATAAAGCCATTTCCAAAGCTTTGGGAATCCAGCGAACCACAGTGAGAGCCATTATCCACAAATGGCGAAGACATGAAACAGTGGTGAACCTTCCCAGGAGTGGCCGGCCGCCCAAAATTACCCCAAGAGCGCAGCGATGACTCATCCAAGAGGTCACAAAAGACCCCACAACAACGTCCAAGGAACTGCAGGCCTCACTTGCCTCAGTTAAGGTCAGCGTTCATGCCTCCACCATCAGGAAAAGACTGGGCAAAAATGGCCTGCATGGCAGAGTTCCAAGGAGAAAACCACTGCTGAGCAAAAAGAACATCAAAGCTCGTCTCAGTTTCTCCACAACACATCTGGATGATCCCCAAGACTTTTAGGACAACATTCTGTGGACCGATGAGACAAAAGTGGAACTCTTTGGAAGGTGTGTGTCCAAGTATATCTGGCGTAGAAGGAACACTGCATTTCAGAAAAAGAACATTATACCAACAGTAAAATATGGTGGTGGTAGTGTGATGGTCTGGGGCTGTTTTGCTGCTTCAGGACCTGGAAGACTTGCCGTGATAAAAGGAACTATGAATTCTGCTGTCTACCAAGAGATCCTGAAGGAGAATGTCCGACCATCTGTTCGTGTACTCAAGCTGAAACGAACTTGGGTTCTGCAGCAGGACAATGATCCTAAACACACCAGCAAGTCCACCACCGAATGGCTGAAGAAAAACAAAATGAAGACTTTGGAGTGGCCTAGCCAAAGTCCTGACCTGAATCCTATTGAGATGTTGTGGTATGACCTTAAAAAAGCCGTTCATGCTCGAAAACCCTCTAATGTAACTGAATTAGGACAATTCTGCAAAGATGAGTGGGCCAAAATTCCTCCAGGACGCTGTAAAAGCCTCATTGCACGTTATAGCAAACGCTTGGTTGCAGTTGTTGCTGCTAAGGGTGGCCCAACCAGTTATTAGGTTTAGGGGGCAATCACTTTTTCACACAGGGCCATGATGGTTTGGATTTTTTTTCACCTTTAATAATAAACACCTTCATTTACAAATTGCATTTTGTGTTTACTTGTGTTGTCTTGACTATTGTTTAAATTATTTTGATGTTCCGAAACACTTAAGTGTGACAAACATGCAAAGGAACAGGAAATGAGGAAGGGGGCAAACACTTTTTCACACCACTGTATATTTTGTTGATTGTTCTTCATCTAGAATACCCAACGCTGCGCGGAGTGCACGGCACAGGGACAGAAAAAAATTCTGGACAATATATCTATCACCCTTTTCCAATATTAATCAATAACAGTGCATTTTGACATGGGAATGCGATGCATAGCGTGAAGTCTCACTGATGTTAAATATGATTATGTACCATACATAATTGAATACGTTTGTTATTGATGGCCGGGGAGACAATCAGATGGGAGGTACAAGCTTCCTCACAATTCTCACCTGACAAGTCAGGTATAAGTATTTGCCATTTAGTGCGTACCTCCAGGGGTTTTTTGTTAGTTGGTCAGTAAATGGGAGTAAACAGTGGAGATCAAGCCTTGTGATCGTATCACCCCTATCAATGAATGATCCAAAAAGTTAGTAAGGGGCTTGTTTTTGTACTTGAAAATCTTCTGCAAGCAGGGTTACTGCAGAATGCTTTGGAGGGTTGACAGTCTGTATCATTGGTTAGTAGCTGCAGATAAAGTCCCCTCTCCCATCATGAAGTCCCCATGAAGATCACATTTCCAACCTAACCATCATCCCAGCCCTGCATTATAAAGTTATAAAGTTAAAGTTATAAAGACAATCCCCCCCAAAAATAGGATTTATTTAGAGGTTGTGCGTGAGAATTTGAGGTTGGAGATGATTATATATTAAGCAACAGGATAAGGATTAAGGGTTGTTGGGTTAATGGCACCTGTTAGGTATTAGAGAGTGCAGAGCTCATGCACACCTGCCTAAGAAGATTGTAACAAGTGGTTATTCAGCCAATATCTCTCTGGATTGGAGACTAGGAGGGAGGGCTGGGGGGGGGGGACTACAAAATAAACACTTTAAGTGTTAGGTGCTTAGGTGAAATAAAAGTGTTACTAAACCCACAACAGTAAAATCAGTCTGTATATGCAGTAAAGCATGCTTGTTATACTCACCGTGGAACCTAAGGGGTTATTCCTCTGCACTGCTGTTTGATCCTGTCTTCTCTGAATCTCCCCTTCTTCCACTGTCACTAATCTATCTCCTGATAAGACAGAGCCCTTGGAGTCACTCTGCACATGCTCAGTTTGGTGTGTATTGGTAGAGTTTTTTTTTGATAGGACATGTGATCAGCACAGAGCCAATTAGCACTGTCCAGACAGAAAGTCAGGGGTCCTGCAGCCTTATAGGACAGTCAGAGGTGAATAAAAACTCCTCCTACAAGCTTTAACCAGACACTGATAGAAGAAGTCACAAGATTGCTGATGAGAAAAGATATTTAGCAGTTTACTAAAATAATTTCATTTCCATGTTCTGTGTACTGTGGGAGACCAGATATAGTGACTGCAGGGGTCCTGAGTTTAGTAACACTTTAAGTGTGAGCCATATACATACATTTTCAGGACTGGAAGCCTTGTGCCAAAAACTGCTAGTGCTAGTCTCTTGACACTGTGAACAATTGTATCTTATCCACGGATGGGACATGATCATTGCAAGCAAAGGAGGAAGAGATCCCTATTGTCACACATCCCCAGAGTCCTGTAGTGATGGTGGTGAGAGTGGCAACCACAGCCTGGGCTCCCCCAGGTTAAGCTCCCAACGCATTTAGTTTCGCTCCACCTCCCCGGAGCTTAGTCATGGGGACCCCCATGACTAAGCTCTGGGGGCGGAGTGAAATGTGTTGGGAGTGTGCCCTGGTGGGAGGCTGAGGTTGCCACTCTCACCACCATCACTACAGGACTCAGGGATGTGTGGCAATAGGGATTTCTTCCTCCTTTCCCCTCAGTGATTACAGGAGTTAGGACAAGCTCCATCTCTCACCTGCACTCCTGCAACGGATTCGGAGCTACTCGTATAACTCCCCATGCTGATTGAACTTGGGCAGCACACTAAATCTATTGTGGGCCACAGAGACATGATCATTGTCAGACCACTCTGAGAAAGATCAGATTGGTAAAGAGAGGTATCTTTTGCTGCAAATTCTGCAGATGCTACCTGGCCAACCGATCTAACAGAAGAAAAGGGTGCATGGTCAATGTGTAAAAATGCCAGTCTAGGTGAATAAATCTTTCCAAGGTTGGATCTTCCTACTATCATGTCTTTGGCTAACGATAGACTGAAAAGTTTATTTTCTTGCACACCGAGACATAAGTTGTAAATAATAATAATAGTAACGTATTAAGATTTTCAAGTCCCACCCCATCTACTTGATTACGTCTCATCTGCAGTTTTCTGGTCCTGGTTACTTTAGTGACATGTTTATTTGATCTGATTTTTAATTCCTTTCTATTTAAAAGGATGACTGTGCAGGGAGAATGCTTCCTCTTAGCTGTCTCCTGCTAAATCCAGCCCTGGCTAATGATGATAATCTACTGGACATACTTATTTAGACACTTGGTCATCTGGCACAAATGGTAAGCCCCACGGCCACTGATCCGAGTAAGTGAAAATCCTCCTACACAGCAGCACCTTTTGCAGTCGTTAATCATTTGTCACAAAACACTGTACCACCTATACTAGTTTATGGAACATAATTTGTCTTGCAGAGGCTGCAGCCAAAATTGAAAAGCAAACATATGCAAATAGCTTTTCAGTTGTATATTTATTTACTGAATTTTGTGTTTTGCAAGGAAATCTTTTACCTGCACCATGGTAACAATTGTTAAAGGAAAGCATGCACCTGCTTTAAAAGACAATCTAGCTTAGAGTAATAGACATTTTCACCTTGGTGAACAAAAACTTTATTCCTTTCATGACCAGAGATCACTGATGCATAGATGCCAAGGCCACAGGTAGCACTATGTGTCATTTAAGTTGACTATACCTCTATGACTGGTTTGCCTATGAAAATTATTTTTACACCACAGCTTAAAAAAACTATACAACGATAAGCTGACAAATGGACAAAAAAATGTATATTTTTAAATTCAATTATTTATCATATTATTAAACAAAGGGAAGATGTCATCTTCAAGCTGCAATGGCATCTCAAGACTGAAAGGTTGTTTGAACCTCCAACCTGGATGTGATCACCATGTAATAGAGCACTCAGATTGGTTCCAGAATAGGAGAAGGACATTACAGACTGCTAAAAAAAAAAAACAGCAGAAGTTACATTTTTTTTTAGATTCTACCCAACACAAATAAAACATTTTGACTGGTGTGAGTGGTTAAACACTTGACCACTGGGCACTTAAACCCCCCTTTCCCTAACCAGACCAATTTTCAGCTTTCGGTGCTCTCACACTTTGAATGACAATTACTCACTAATCATGCAACACTGTACCCATATGAAATGTTTGTCCTTTTTTTCATACAAATAGAGCTTTCTTTTGGTGGTATTTAATCACCGCTGTTTTTTTTTATTTTTTGCACTATAAATCAAAAAAGACTGTTAAAATTTATTGCAGAGTATTAGCAGAGTATTGCCGAGTATTGGCAGAGTATTGGCAGAGTACTGCAGAGTATTGCAGAGTATGGGCACTGAGCAGCGATGTGGGCACTACAGATCCAGTCCACAGCGCTGCTGCAAACTATCTCTCCCCCTCTCCCCTCACACTGTACAGATCGGTACAGAGAGGAGGTTTGTTTACAAGTGATCGCTCAGTCATTTGACAGAACGATCACGTGGTAAACGGCCGCTACCACTACCGCTACCACCACCGTGATCTGTGATGCGCTAGGGTCTCCCGGACCCGGCGGTCACGGATTTTTCCCATGGACGTCCTCCCAGAATAAGCCAACTGCGCTGCAGCCATCTTTCGGCTATGGCCCGGTTGGCAAGTGGTTAAAGAATGCGCAATATTTCATATTCCCGATATGTGTCTGTTGTACCATGTACTTGTGTTAAAAAGTATCCTGTTCTCTTTATATTGCTTCCTTTTGTGTGAAATACCTGGTGATCCTGCTAGTCCCACTGCTTTCCTATTTCAAATTGACCACACTAGGCATGAGAACACTTTCCTCTGAGCGTGGTCTATTTTCAAGCTGTGCTGGGAGCACAACCTGCTTGTCCTCCAAAAGTCAGACTTGTGCTGACACCCCCCTCCCATTCACTGGGAAGACCAGTGTATTGCTCTTCCTACATTACCAGCTCCCCAAGCCCCTTATGCAGAGATTCTGTGATATTTAAAAAAATATATATATTACACATGTTTGCCTTTTATTACTATCTTAAACTGAATGGTCTTTTTACAAGGTAAGGGTTCACATAGACTTTAACTTTAAATCCTATGCCAATATAAATAATACCAGTGTTGTCAATTTTACAGCAGTATTACAGATAGAAAAGGTTGAACGTGGATTTGTTGGACCACACAAATATATGACTGGACTACTAACTATGTTTTGCATTCATGCAACAATGCAAACATGAGAGTCAAATGTCACAGAGTATGATGATCTGCTCAATAATTCTGCGTGCTGTAAATATTTGCTAAATAAGCTGGTCAAGCAGTTAAATGCCAGTATGATAGGGTCAAATGGCGAGTACTATAAGCATGAATATTGCCGACTGTGAACAGAAACACATTCTAAATTCACACAATTAAACATATATACCACATAAAAATAATTCAAATGGTTTTGGATAGCTGGCAAACACCATTTATTAAAACAGAAAATATTATTAAGAAAACATCATACCCATCAGAAATACCTGATCTCCAGGGACCCTATCCCGAATGGCCAATCATCGATCTGCTCCACCGCCAGTGAACCTGTAATAGGGACCCTGGTGGTGGATTGCCATTGTTTGCCACCAAGAAGAAAAGTCTTAAAATATGAGGAACCCTGAGGACTCCTCTTCTTGTCACAACATATCTTAGTTTTAGGATTCCTTTCCTATTATTTTAGGTGGCTCCCAAGTTAAACCACCTGTTTTTTCCTGAAAACTTGAATGCAAATATATCCTCAACGTAGTTCGTGTTTCTTCCCTCCCACATGGTGTTACTCTCTCATAGTTTAATTTACCAATGAATTATTGTCCACTATTAAGAAGCTACTGGGGAAGATTGGTTGTGTTAGGCTTCATGTACATGAGACGTTGTTTAACCACTTTAAGACCAGCCTCGTTTTGGATTTTAGGTGTTTACATGTTTTTAAAACAGTTTTTTTTTGCTAGAAAAAAACTTAGAACCCCCAAACATTATATATTGTTTTTTTTCTAACACCCTAGAGAATAAAATGGCGGTCGTTGCAATACTTTTTTTTCACACCGTATTTGCGCAGCGGTCTTACAAGCACACTTTTTTTGGAAAAGAATCACTTTTTTGAATAAAAAAATAAGACAACAGTAAAGTTAGTCCAATTTTTTATATATTGTGCAAGATAATGTTACGCCGAGTAAATTGATACCTAACATGTCACGCTTCAAAATTGCGCCCGCTCGTGGAATGGCATCAAACTTTTACCCTCAAAAATTTCTAAAGGCGACGTTTAAAAAATTCTACAGGTTGCATGTTTTGCGCTACAGAGGAGATCTATGGCGATAATTATTGCTCTCGCTCTACCGATCGTGGCGATACCTCACATGTGTGAACATCCCTTGTAATAGAAAAAAAGCATGACAGGTCCTCTTAAATATGAGATCTGGGGTCAAAAAGTCCTCAGATCTCATATTTGGACTTTGGAAAAAAAAAAAAAAAAAATGACATTTGTAAAATGTGCCTTTAAGGCGTATGGGCGGAAGTGACGTTTTGACGTTGCTTCCGCCTTGCTATGGTATAGAGACGGGTGGCGGCCATCTTAGCCTCACTCATCTCTATACCCAGCCACGGACAGGTACCGATCGCCTCTGCCACTGCCGACGGCTCCGGTAAGCGTCACGAGGCGAGGGAGAGCCGATAACAGTGATCTCGCGGCTGACCACCATTATCGGAATTACGACCGGCGCCTGAAGAGATGAATATCTCGGTTGTGACAGCAGCTGCTGCCGTTACCGAGATATCCCTCTTCAAAATCAGGACGTATATAGTCGTGCGCCGGTCGTAAAGTGGTTAACTTCTCCTGAACGATTTAGATTGACCGCTAGAATCCGACATATAAAAATGTCTGTTTAGCTGCATTTGCATTTAGGATCGTTTAAAAAAAAAAAAACTTTATTTTTTTTGTTAAAATGAAAAAACGTCTGTAAACAAAGCGCTGCTAAATGCAATTTTACCGCATTTAGCGTTACAGGCATTTGGCGTTTCAAATGCCTCTGAATATTGGTCCTGAACGCATTTTTTTGGGTTCCAAAAAATGCTTCTAAACTCAACTGCCTAGAAACTACTATAAACGACCCTGAGTACATGTACTGATAAGATAAACGTCTGTTTACCAGCAGCAGTGTACACGAGGCCTAAGTTGTTTCTGAATAGCTGTTGGTTTGTACTAGACATGTGCAATTTGTTTCGTAACGAATCGAAATTAGGATGAATTTTGCATCTTTCGGACATTCAGATGCATCCGAATGTCCGAATAAAAGAATAACGAATTTCAACTGATATGAAAGAATTTATAGCGAATATAACAAATAAATTCGACATGATTCGGTAATTTGTTAAAGATCTAATGAAACAAAAGGTCAGCTCAAAGTAAATCTTACAGTCCAATCAGCTGATTCATTTTGTGCTGGAGGTTGGATTACTGGCAAAGTGCATTCCTGAGAACTGAGTGAGAAGGGTGTTGCATTGTATTTGAGCAGAGAAGAAGAGATATTGTCATTGTGTGTGTTAATAGATTCAATAAACAAAAGACTTTCCAAACTACGAATCATTATCATGAATATATATATACATCGAATTTCAACTAATACGAAAGAAATTATAGTGGATATAACGAATGAATTCAACATGATTCGAGATTCAGTATAACGAATATCGACACTCTACAGAAATAATGAATTATCCGAAAACGAATTAACGTCACATAACGAATATAACAGAACGGAATTATGTATTTTACGAATGAAAACAAAACGAAACTAAACAAAATTTTCCGTTGTGCACAAGTCTAGATTGTACTATGAATATTGGTGGGGATATCTCAACAACAGAGTCCCTAACAGATATTGGATGTCATCATACCAGCACCCACATAAACTGAAATAACAGTTTTATATAAAAAAGTATGTGCCACCCACCACCACAACAATCCTGTTCATCTCTGTCAAAACTCTACCCTTTGGCTAGATGAATGTATTTTGCTACATCTCTGGGTGGAGCTTAATGTACCTGAAGAAGTCATACAGGTTTCTATTATTAGAGTCAGTCTGCCTACACATCTCTCAGTCTATTTCTGTCCAACACAGTCTCTGCCCATGAAGTCAATTTGTATTAGTCTGTGTTAATGTCAGTGAGGGTAATATAAAGGAAAATATAAGCGGGAGGAAAATGTGTATAATTTATGACAGACTGTTTACTTTGATATCTACAAAAAAGCCAATTTAGCTCTCTTGCGTATAACTGCATAAATAGGTATACAAAGAAATCTGTAATTCTCAGAAATCATCTTTCAGTAGCCTGACTACATGAAAGCTTTTAAACTGAAATCGAAGGGTAAATTTGAGAAGGATAATTGCACACCATTTCTCTTTGCATTTATTTAAGGTTTTGCAAATGACTGTTTTTAGGAATGCTAAGTAATGTTGACCACCTATTCCTTTGAGTTCTTTTATAAGTAACATACAAGTAAGAAAAATGGACAAGGCAGATCATTTAGGTTAGACACTTGTTTAAATTCCATGCAGTTTAGTGAGAAAGGGTTAAAACCCCTTAGATTGTTATCATTGTCTGTGTCCCCTCTGAGCAGAGTCCCCCTATTTAATGGTTATGTTGATCATTGTCATCAGGACAGAAAGTGGAAGGAATAACAAAAGTTTACACTTGTCCGCAGAACAGGGGGTGCTGGAAATCTTTGAATGGGTTACGTGTTCTGGTCTATGACAACAGATATTGGAGTATTTCCATGAATTTGGA
Organism: Lithobates sylvaticus; assembly: GCA_028564925.1. Taxonomy (NCBI): domain Eukaryota; kingdom Metazoa; phylum Chordata; class Amphibia; order Anura; family Ranidae; genus Lithobates; species Lithobates sylvaticus. The sequence goes on along the minus strand of CM053035.1, from coordinate 110,496,703 downwards.
GAAATTCCCAGTCACTTACTGTTGTGGCACCAAGACAGGCAAAGTAACTCAACTGCATCAGGCTAAGGACAGGCACCAAACTGTCACACTAGTCTGATGAGGAGGCACTGATAAGGATTACTAAAAAAGACAACGTGGGTTATCAATTAATGTGGCTAAAACAAAAATAATATAATAGTAAGGCCGGATGGGACCTTACCCAATGGCACCTAGAACTCTTCGCCTGGTTTGGGAGATGCAATATATAAAAATTAAATACTTTTTCAACGTCTTTATTTATTACAGTCCCTCCCTGTTCACTTCCTTCCTGAAAACTCTGAACAGTACTTTCCTACAATTTCTATGGTGGAATAGCACTATCAGACATTTTTCAATACCAAGCCGCCTGTTATTTGACCCAAATGACAGACTATTGCAAACATGGTCCTATAAAACAATGAGTCAGTGTAGAACAGGAGATAACCATGTGGTTTGGAGATGTTAATATCTATAGGTAGGTGCCTGTACAGTGGCAGACATCAACAGAAAAAATGACTCCTGTGCGCAAACAATTTTTGGACCTATCATTTAATTTTTCTACTAAGGTAGGTGGGCAAAAAAAAAATTGTTACCAAATTAAGTGCTTTTTGAAAGTGAGACTATTAAATTTAAATTGTAGGTTTCGTTACATGTAATCTGCAAGCTTCTGTACACCTTTGTTTAGCGTGCTGGGGCTAATATACACTCACAAGCCACTTTATTAGGTACACCTTGCTAGTACTGGGTTGGACCCCCCTTTGCCTTCAGAACTGCCTTCTTCATGGAATAGATTTAACAAGGTGTTGGAACCATTCCTCAGAGATTTTGGACCATATTGACATGATAGCATCACACAGTTGCTGCCTATTGGTCAGCTGCACATCCATGATGTTTCACCACATCCCAAAGGTGCTCTATTGGATTGAGATCTGGTGACTGTGGAAGCCATTTCACGTGTATAGGGAACTCATTGTCATGTTCAAGAAACCACTTTGAGATGATCTGAGCTTTGTGACATGGTGCATTATCCTGCTGGAAGTAGCTACCAGAAGATGAGTACACTGTAGTCATAAAGTTATGGGTATGGTCAGCAACAATACTCAGGTAGGCCATGGCATTTAAAACGCTTAATTGGTACTAAGGGGCCCAAAGTTTGCCAGGAAAATATTCCCTAAACCATTACACCACTGCGACCAGCCTAAACCGTTGATACATGGCAGGATGGGTCCATGGTTTCATGTTGTTTATGCCAAATTCTGACCCTACCTTCTGAATGTCGCAGCTGAAGTTGACTCATTAGACCAGGCAACATTTTTCCAATCTTCTATTGTCCAATTTTGGTGAGTCTGAGCGAATTGTAGCCTCAGTTTTCTCTTTTTCGGACCATTCTCTGTAAACCCTAGAGATGTTTGTGCGTTAAATTTCCCAGTAGATCAACCGTTTTTAAAATACTCAGACCAACCCCTCTGGCACCAACAACCATGCCACGTTCAAAGTCACTTAAATCCCCTTTCTTCCCCATTCTGATGCTCGGTTTGAACTTCAGCATGTCGTCTTCACCATGTCTAGATGCCTAAACGCATTGAGTTGCTGCCATGTGATTGGCTGATTAGCAATTTTTTTTACCAAGCAATTGAACAGGTGTACCTAGTAAAGTGGCTGGTGAGTGTATATGTTGATAGTAACTGGAACTACCACTTAGACTAGAGCAAAATACAACACTTTCCATATGATGCAGTTGTCACCATTAGCAGATGCCTGGGCATGTACAAAAACACAGCTCTGCCCTAATACATTGCCAGAAGAAAATCAGACAGTTCGTGAATAGCATGGCACCCCCTCCCCACTCCCTCTTATCTAGTTACTGAGGAAACAGGTATTCTCTGAAGATGCACATTCTGTCAAGATCCAAGTCTCTTCTAGATAGACACTTTCTATGGAAGAATTAGTATCAAGTTAGTGCAATATAATTAATAATTAACCTAGAACATTCATTAATATGGTAATGTAAATTAAACATTTATGCCAATGATTAATTGAAAGAGTCTGGAAAGTCTACAGGTTTCTTTTACAGTTTCTGAACATGGTTACTCTAACAGGTCAGGTTGTAACGATAGCATTTGTATTTATTTTGACAGATTATAGTTGTCTCGCGGGTTTTTGTTTTTCCACATAAACTGTTACACATTACTTCAGTCAAGCTATTCATACTCAAATCTCCACTTTAAGTATTCCAGTGAGCTGGAATGCCAAGATCATGTTGAAAATCTAGAATGCTGTGTTGCTGGCAATGCTAGCAATGACCCCGTTTTCCACCAATGAGAAAATAGGGGTCCCGGAAATGTAAAGATTACCAATTTTTTATATCTGATTGGACTACATAATTACAGGGCTTAGACTTTATAGTAAATGTTCCAGTAAATCTGGAAACAAAAAAGTAAATGGAAATATAATATAAGGCTCAGCTATGCTAATTTATTATGTAGCACAGGGTTTACATAGTTGGAGCCTTCAGGCACAAAACTCTTGGCAACCTAATCCCTGGGTGTTCCAACAGGCACTCTCCACATGCGTAGAACGTTGTATAGCTTAATTAATTAGAATATTTTACAAAAAAATAAAAAGTTTGGTATAAATATACAGTTTTCTTTGTCGAGAAAGAATAAAAACACTTAAAGTGTGAAGTATGGAGGAAAAAGCTGACCACAAAAGGGAGGACAATCTGAATGCGTTTCCATAACAAAATCTGAGAACTGCTGTTTCTCATGGTGATTGCCGAGGTTGAAAACTCTAAAAGCTAAAATGAATATCCTTTGAAATGTAATTTTACTAAAACAGATACATAAGATTTTGATACAGGTAAAGGGGAAGATACAGGGGACAATTTAAAGTAGAACTATACGCAAAACTTTCTTTTTCCATTTTGAAAAGAGCAAGGGTGGGTTATGACCCTTGTTTGATTTTTTTTGCCATCTGTGCCCCATTGTGGAGATTTCCCTTCACTTGCTGTCCCGTAGCCAAACCGGAATAAGAGGAAATCCCTGCAAATTAGGGGAATTCCTTAGGGTCCCCCAGATCACCAGAACTAGTGTCCCCATTGAACTATTTCCCCTCTATTACTTTTCTTTCACTTTCAGTGACAATGGGAAACAGGACACATAGAAAGGGTGCATGTCCTCAATGGGGGCACAAGCAGCAATAAAAACTGATAGGCGTTCTAATCCCCCGCCACTCCATCCAAAACTAAAAAAAGTTTTGCCTTTAGTTATACTTTCAGTATCTGGGGCTACTAGTTTTTGTCAATGTCAAACTCTCCATCATTGGACCTAATCTGCTAAACCATAATGTGATGTGAAATGGTGTCCACTTCGTACACCCAATCACATCGAAAGGATCTTTTTAATTTCCCCATACATGGCTGGATGTTTAAAGTCCACTTCACTTCACACTTCAGGGTTCCCTTAGATGGGTGTAGTTTTCCTACATTTCAAATGCATCAAGTGCACGTCACCAAATTCCCATTGACTTCAACTGAATAGTGCAAATGACAGTTGAGGGGTTGTGTATGACCTGCTTTGCCTTGCGTTCCTTTGAACACAGCATGGCCTACTGAGGTGCGCTGAAACCTCAGACAAAGCAGGTCAAACATAGGCTTTTCTTGTCATACACTGCATCCTACATTCAAACCCATATGTCTGAAAAATGCTGTGTTTTGAACGGAAAAAGTTGCGTTGGACAAGAATGTCTGTCTACATGAGCCCATGGTAAATCAGGCTGCCTGATATTACCATCACAGTACACAAAGTATTTTCTTTTTTTTATTAAAAGTGGTCACATAGCTTAGCAACACTATATAGCATATGCCTAGCATTTCAATTTGTCAGAAGTAGCTTCAAACATTGGTGTAGAAATGTATCTAGTCCTGATACCAATCTGATACAGAATTCTTTCTCTGGACATAATGTATGATGCTGTTACTTTGTATATTGTAATAAAGAACCTGGCTGTCCAAAGCCCATATGTAACAGAAATAAAGGCCCATGCTCTTAATGGAGATGTTGCTTTGAGTAGAAGTCCTTAAAGCGGCACTTTAGTCATTTTTTCAACTTACCATCTACTAAATCTTCTGCCCTTGTTGTCTTAACTTTGGATAGTACATTTTTTTTTTTCTGCCAGTAAATACCTTATACAACCAATTTCTTGTCTGGTCATTAGCCTAGGCTTTTGACATTATGCACAGCTCTCTCTCTCACTCTCGTGAGAGTTTGCCAGAAAGGGGGGGGGTCATAAGAGGGCCAATCAGAGCTGCAGAGCCGGAGGGGGCTGGATGAGAGCAGAGATAACAGGAGAATGCAGAGATCAATTTGTATTCATCCACAGAGGAGAAATGTGTAGGCAAGCAGAGGTGTGAGTGTGTCTGTCTGTCTGTATATGTGTGTCTGTCTGTATATATGTGCATGTGTGTTCCTCTGTGTAGATTCCAGGAAGTGCACAGGCAGCAGCTTCAGCTGCCCACAGTTAAAATGGCTGCAGCTAGACTTAGTGAAGGGAGATTTCTGCAGCATATATGGCAAGTACAGAATCACAGTATATATCAAATAATATGACATGTGGTTGGAGGGATCTGACAGGGAACCCACATGTTCCCTGTCAGATCCATGCAGAGCACTCATCAGAATGGCAAAGATTTTATTACATGAGAGCAGACTGCAGTTCCTCTTTATTAACTGCTGAAGATATAACACAAGGAGCCGGCTAGCATACAGTAGGTGGCTGTATTTGTGTATATTTCTTTTCGATGGAGATGGATTTGCTTTAGTGTTTTTTTTTTATAACTACACAACTGCATTAAGTCATATTTTTTAGATCTGCCTGGAGCTGTAGCATCATATATAGGTTTTATCTGGTAACACCCGGTGTTTATCATAATTTTCTTAAAGGATCTGTCCAAAGGATTATGGGTTACTTTTCAATGTTTACAGATGAGCTTTGATTAGTGGCAAAGGGATTGGTTAAGGCTGAACTAGGCAGGCAGTTAGGTACACAATTCAAACATTAGCCAAAATATTTGCAATTCTGTTCAACGACTCATGTGATCCATGATCGTGGAATTCCTACTAGATAATAGGGCTTACTTTTTTTCCTCTGCAGTTAAGCAATAAAGCTGTGTTGCAAAAAATGTTGCTTGAGGCTCAGGAGTCAATTTACCAGAGCAAGGGTCTCCAAACTTTGTAAACAAAGGGCCAGTTTAATTTTAGGGGGCCAGACTATGGCCATCGGGAAAATGTCCCAGCATCAGTTGGAGTAAACAATGCTCCATCTTTGGTGTCAGTGAGAGAAACTGTGCCCCAACGTTGGTGACATTGGGAAGAATTATGCCCCATCATTGGTGTTACTGGGTCCCATTGTTGGACTAATTGGGAGGATCTGTGCCCCATCACTGGTGTCATTGGTAGGAATTTTGCCCCATCACTTGTGTCATTGGGAGGAATTGTTCCCCATCATTGGTGTCATTGCGAGAAATTGTGCCCCATCATTGGTGTCATTGGGCACCATTGTGGGTGTAATTGAGAGGAAATGTGCCCCATTGTTAGTGTTAGCGAACTAAATAGTGCCACAATGGCCGGATAAAAGCAATTTTGTATTTAAAAGTCAGTTCGTAAAAACAATTAAATGGGTTTCAGCTTTGAATATTAGTTGTTTCGCAATAGCGTTATTTACATTCTGTGAAGATTGCAGGAAATCGAGCATTCAAATTGGAAATAAAATAAAGTTTCAAGAGAAAAAAAATATATGGATTCCTGAGATAAAAACACTTTCAACACTATAATAACAATTTCATGTAAAAAAAAAAATAACTGCACACTCATACAATATTTTTGTCTGTCAGATAATGAACACAGTTAAAATACGTCATATAGCTTTTAACCCCAAAGTTACTTCTGTTGTGATCATGAAGAACCGTGAAAGAGGTAGGTGTAATGGGGGTGCAGAGGAAGCCAGACATATAAACATAGAGAAGCAAGAGGCGGGGGGGGGGGTGGGTTGTGATTCCCGTGATCCATGAAGGATGAAGCCTTAGGACACCCCCCCAGAACCCACATGTTCCCTGTCAGATCCATGCAGAGCACTCATCTGATGTGCGAGGCTGCAGCCCTCGGCACTGCACATGCACTGAACCCGCCACACATACACAGACTAAACATAATATACACAACACTCACAGCACACTGGCAGCAAAGTGCTTAGATGCTGAACCTCTTTTTTTTATTTAATAAATATTTATAAAGATTTCTCTTTAAAATGTCAGAATCATTGGTGAAAGTAAAATTTAAACCAGGCTGTAGAATAATTTTAATGTATTAATTTAATGTAAGAAGCACAGTTTTCTGCATTTTTTTTGCAGCTGGTAATGCAAAAGAATATATTGCGATAGTGTTGTTATTTGTAATAGGGTTTATAAATTGACTAGGGCTGAAAATTTTAATTTTAAGTAAATACTGGTGTAAATCGGGCTAATTCAGAGAAACAGTGCAAGGAATTAAATCATCCATGTGAGTGAGGTGCCCATAGAAACAGATGGAAATTCAGTTTGTAATGCTGTGTTTTTCTGGTTAGGGTAATGCAATTTAATGGTATCACTTTCACTATTTGTTAAGGCCAATTGTTTTCCTGGGGGTGTTGAATAAAAACCGAAGAAGTAGCTACCAACAAGTGCTGGTTGAATAAGGGCCCAGTAAACAACGTCTCTAAAAAAGAAAAATTTTTTACCCACCCCTCTTCTTATTTTTAAAAGATATGTTTGTTAGGTTTCCATAAAAATACACAGGAAAACTTCCCCAAAAAACAAAACAACAAAATATAAAAATAATTTAAAAAAAATTATGCGGCGTACACACGGTCGGAATTTCCGATGGAAACAGTCCAATGGGAGCTTTTCATCGGATTTTCCGACCGTGTGTATGCCCAACGGTCTTTTTCTGTCGGAATTTCCGACGGACTTTGAATTGAGAACCTGTTCTCAATTTTTCAGACGGAAAACCTTTCTATCGGATTTTCCGATCGTGTGTATGCATTTCCGACACGCAAAATTCCGACGCATGCTCAGAAACAATTTGACGCATGCTCGGAAGCATTAAACTTCCCTTTTATAGTGCTGTCGAACGTGTTTTATGCCGCTGTGTTACAGACCGTCGGAATTTGGTGTGACCGTGTGTAGGCAAGACAGTTTGAGAGAAACCATCAGAGGTTTTTCCGACGAGAATTCCGACCGTGTGTACGCGGCATTAGGATCTCACAATTAGGAAATATAAAGACATGTAGCTGTAAAACAATATTCAGGTAAGAGGACCACACACTCCTGTACAAAACCATAAAGATTCATACAGCATAATAAACAGGTTTTAATAGTCTGGATCAGAAGAGGTCAAAGTACGTGGACTATAGAGCCACCTGCCCCACAGCTTATCAAAAAATTCATTTTTTTTTCTCAATGCAAAAGTGAGCCTATATAAAGGAAGAGAAACATTAATAAGTTTAAGCCAGTGGGGTAATGCAGGTAGGTTCGATCCCTTCCAAGACAAAAAAAGTTATTTTTAGCATAAAAAAATAAATAAAAGTATGCAGTAGACATTTAGCATATTTAGAAAGGGACAAGTCCACAAATATTCTAAGGAGACAATTTTTAGGGTGCAGGACATTAGGAAGACCCAACGATGAAGAGAGAAAGGAGCCTACTTCCTCCCAGAACCCCTGAAGGACGGGAAAGGTCCAAAAGCAATTGATAAAGTCAGCAACCTGACCAGAGCCCCTAAAACAAGTAGCTTCTGAATGTAAACCCATCCTCTGTAGTCTAAGGTGTGATTGATGAAAATGTTTAAGCTGAATAATTCTGTCTTTGGAGGAGATAACAGAGGTCTTGTAAGTGTCACTAAATTCTTCTTTAGTAATCCCCCTTTGGCAGCTCTCCTTTTTTTGGGGTAAGACACTGCTCCATTTGCTGGTCCAGGTTTGGGGGAATACAAATTAATTCTACATGCATTAATCCATCTGGCCAAGCCAAGAGTTCCTGCCGACACAAAACAAAGGGATTGGTGGAGAGATGATTTACACAGGCAATGGTTTCTATGGAGGAAGTGGACTTTACTGGTTGAATCTTCACTGAGTTGCCCTTCACAGACCACTGCACCAGATCAATGACTCACAAGTTAGGTTGTCACACTGAACAATGCAAAGTAGGCTTAGTAGGGGACTACTACTCAAAGGCAGCTAACAATGGCCACTAATGTATTGGGGATTTTTTATAAGGGGGCCATTATAGGCAATTTACACTAACCGCCAATGTAAATAAAATACTACTCACCACTGAACCTCCGTATCAATGGGACTTTTTAGTAGAAGAGGACATAAAAGGCTGCTATAACCAGTGACAAGGCACAACCAACAACAATATCATCCTTACAAGAGGCAAAATGACCTCCGATACAAAAGACTGTGGTTCTGAACATAAAGGTACTGAACCGTGCCATGCTTTATTTTAGATTTATGTCAAGCCAAATGCTATGAGGAATTAAGATTTTACAAATAAATTCTTTATTGTCTAAATCTTCCTCCAGTGTTAACTGTGGTACATTGGCAGCCAATTAGACTTTCATTGTGACAGATATCTCAATTTGTGACATTCCAGGGATAGGATGTAGAGTGCGCATGGCCCAGAAGCATTGAGCCAACGGTATTGCTATTTCTCTGCACAGTTTTCAAAGAGCTGTACCTAGGAAAGGACAGCAGAGAGTTAGGTGTAATAAACCCATTACACCTATCTCTCACTGCCCTTTATATACTGTACATTTCCTGCAGATAACCTGGATTCTATTCTTTTTAAATCAAAACTATGTTAAAGTGACTTCTGTGTAGCATTTATTATTAATAAAGTAAGAGATTTTTTTCAATTTCCTAAGCTATCTATCAGCCTCTGCTCTGTGCATAAACACTATTCACACAAGTATTTTGTTTTGTCCACAGAGTCGCTTATGAAGCTACTCAGGCAATAGCGTGTGTGGTAACATCACGAGGAACCAGAAGCCATTCTGTATTAATAATCATTATAGTAAGTTTGCTAATCATATAATGACGGTTTTACGGTAGCACAAAGTATAATTAGCCAGCAGAAGAGAACATGGGATTTCGGTATTCACACAGGCATTAAAGGTAGAAGGATAATTAACCAACATAACCACCCCCCTGGGCTCAGTAACTCATTTACACCATGAAAGGTTACCATTATTGCGCAGAACTCTGCAAAGAGTCCAGAACTATAAAATAACAAGAAATCTATACTAGCTATAGAACTCTCCGTTAGTCCCCTATAATACAAGCTTTATCACACATTGTATGTGCAGAATATTGGAACTAAATTCACAGCCATAGCTGCACATGATGTGTTGACATCAACCTTCAAAGACAAGCTTTTTGTCATATAGGTTGACATTAACATCAGGGGTGTTGCTGCTGATGAAGGTGCTGATGACCCTCCCCACCATGCTTGCAAGTTACTGTGCTTCACCCTCTTTACTGCTCAGGGATAAAATCAATTATGTTCAGGGGTGAGATTCAGGTACGTTGTTACCATGGGTTAACGTGTGGATCCTGCGGGATTGAAATGTACCCCCATGTTCACAATTCAGAGACACAACAGACCCAACGAGTACTTTATTGTGTGTGTCAGCAACAACCGTTAGTTGGCGTTTAGCTGCTGAACCCCTCCAGGCCCCCCAGTCTTTTTAAAGAAAAGGTTGGGGTTTAGTATTACAGGGTTTATTTGATTTATTTATTTTATTTTGCTAGGGCCTTTTTTATTAATATTTCAGGGTCTGCAGCATACACTCGTTGCAGATACAGGCAAAGCTGCCCTGTTGGCAGCACGTCACTGCACACTTCTGAACCAAAGTAGAGTGCACCAAAAAACACATAATTTTTCCCCTATTATGATAGCTGCCAATAAAATGAGGCAATACCTTTTATTAAAAAAATGTCAGGCAGGTCTAAAGTTAGAGGCAGGAGCTCTGCATGCAGACATGCAGGTTCTGCAGGACAAACAAGTGGTTTGGTCATACTATCTAGAACCAGTGCATGTCAGAGTGGACACGCCATACATTTTATAGTTTTGGATGCATAGAATGCACTTTTTGGTTAAGTTCTATTGACAGATAGCATGTCAAATTTTATTTGTTTTCTTTTTTTAATGCACAATAAAAAAAATTGTGTAGAATAATACTTGGCTATGTGTTTTACTTCAAATGACAGTTTGGGAGTCGGCAGTTACATATAAAAAAATACAATGTAAAATTGACAAGGGACACCAACATAGTTGTATCTTTGATCTTAAAAACTACAGCATAATGGTGTTGTGGTAACTTGCCCAAATAAAAAAAAAAGAAAAGCATAACATTATTCTTGATATCACTAGAAAAAGAAAGCCTTTGAAAATTTGTGTGCAATAACTCCATCAGTATCACCAGCAAAGCAGCTTTATTATTATCCCATTAAAGAAGAAGAGAATGTGCGCTGCATTTCAAGATTTCATAATTTGCCACGTCACGAATGTTAATTCTCCATTACGAACGCTAGTTTACAAGACCGACCTCTTCTGGCTCGTCCTTGCTTCCGAGCATGCGTGTTTGTACTTTGGACTTTTGTCCGACGGACTTGTGTACACCTGCCATCCAACATTTGTCCGCGGAAAATCCGACAACAATTGTCCGATGGAGCATACACACGGTCGGATTTTCCGCCAATTTTTCCTGTCATCACACATTTCCCGTCGGAAAATCTGATCACATGTACAAGGCTTTAAAGTGTATAGAAAACCCCAACAATTAACTTCTCATACAAGCTACCTTTTGGTCTGGTGAATAAACCATTCTGTTTGATAAGTTAAAAGAATATCTCTTTATGAGGTCAGAAATTCAGAGCTGTCCTGTGCAAGCTTTCTGTGTTATCTCAAGGGATGTAATTAGCCCTCGCAATTTTTATCTTGGAATACCAAATAATTAGTCCTGATGTTGTGGATATGAGGACAGTGGAAGAGACTCAGTAGTTTAGCAAACACAACAAGGCAGGGCTGGTACCATTCGATCCACAAAAATGCTGTGTGGTCAGCCCGCACTGAGTGGATTAACAGATGTTTTTCTGTGCCTGCAGGTCTGTACACTGCATTGGTGTCCATGACCTCAATAATAACCTCCCACATAAGTGGTCAGAGGCAGTGCTATTTAAACCCCACTTCCTGTCCTAGGGTAACAACCTTACTGAGCAGCCTTGTCATCCTAGGATTAGGTATCTGTAAGGACTACATCAATTGTAAATTGAATAGACCACAAGTGAGAAAATGAGTAAAGTTTATTGTTGGAATTGACATACATTAACATCCTCTAATGCTATCTTCTTATTCTTTTTCTTTTATTCTTATATTATCAACAAGCCCTTCGTCACAAGCAAAATCCTCTAAAAACCCTCATATACACTCACAGCCACAACTACACAATGTCCAATGGCCAATGTTTAGAGACATTTGAATATATGTAACCAAATCCTTAAGCTTTTACATGTTAATGTCCTTCTACAGCTAATATTACTATAATACCTGGTGATCCTGCTATGAAGGTCCTTGTGCAGGCACTTCCTGTAACTAGGTGACAATGCTTTGTCCTGGTCTCCCATTTGGGCTCCTGCTTTGCCACATGTGCTTGTTTTAACACAGATTATGCATGCCTGATCTACTGTTGCCACTATCTGGAAACCTGTCTTGAGAAATGTCATGTAGACTTCATATAAACATTTCATTCATATAATTCCAGTTCAACTTACATAGATTTTTTCCAGCTTTACATACCGCTTTATGTATGCACAAGTAGCATAAAAAGAAAATGTGCAGTGCGCATGCGCGGCAGCTCTAAGATGGCCGCCGGCTACTAGAGCTCCGCTCCACCACAGCCCACCGCTAGCCACCGGAGCCGACGGAGCCCTCGTTTCCGCCCCACACCGCGCCATCCTGACAGGGGAACACCCGGGGCACCGGGATATGCAAAAACCCCAGGTCCGGAGGGACCTCTCTGGCCAAATGATGGCCGCGAACGGCCCCCTCACATATGCCAAGATGGCGTCGGCTACACGAGGCTTACAGGCCTCAGACAAACAAGAGGACTCTATAGCCGACCAGGACCAGACAGATCCACCTTATGCAGGTACTGACTTCCCCCCCCTGCAAGCTGTCAGCTCTCCCTCCTCCACGGAATCCCTTTTGGGGAGGATGAGCCCAGGATATTCCTCATCCCCATTGCTGGATCCACACACAGGCATGCTGCTCACAGTGAGTGAGGCCCAAGCTGACATGCCTGTCCCCACTGACTTTCAGTCTATGATGACAGCCTTCTCACACATGCTACATAAAGGATTGGCTCAGAATGCTGCCCAAATTACTGCATCTTTACATGCTGACCTGCAGCAAATAGGGATACGGATGGACACCATAGAACAAAAAGCTGATCAATCAGTTGCTCAGATTAACCAAAACTCTGCCAGATTACAGGAAGTACAGGATCAATTGGAATCTGCCTTTTCAAAAATCGATGACCTCGAGAACAGATCCAGAAGATATAACTTTAGACTCCGGGGACTCCCTGAATCTGAGAAGGATGTCCATAAAGCAGTTAAATCTTTGATTAAAAACCTTATCCCTGACATTCCGGATAACCACCTGGAACTTGACAGAGCACACAGGGCACTACAGGCCCCTAGATCTGACGGTTTGCCCAGAGATGTCATTGTTAAACCACATTACTATTCCGTCAAAGAAGCAGTCATGAGGAAAGCCAGATATTCGGATAATCTCACTTTACTCGGTCACAAAATTCAAATATTCGCTGACCTATCACCTTATACAGTTCAGAAGAGGCGCTCCTTCAAACCGTTGCTGCAGGTGCTGATCGATAAGGAAATCGCATATCGGTGGTCTTTCCCTCTTCGCCTGAATTTTTCCTACAAAAGCAAGAATTTCTGCTTCTCCTCTTTCCAGGAAGGTGAACGACTCCTCACGCATCTCGGCCTGATACTGCTGGAACCTACGCCTGCGCAAGCTAACCGAGGGACCCCTTCTTCCGCCAAAAGACCCCCGCCTGCCAGCCCGCTGCAACAATCCTGGCTGAAGCAGGGCCCAAAAAGATCCAAAGAAACCATGCCACCCTGAGCATATTTGCTTATAATCTTTTTTCCTTTTTTTGATCCTGACCTGGACTTCTCCCCTGCTCCTGGGGTGATGTTCTGGAGGAAGGACAGGTTGGGGCCTTCTCTTTTCCCCCTCTTCCTTGTAGAGGGTGGTTAAGGGGGGTCCCCCTTCCCCCACTGCACTAACTGATCGAGCATCTATACATGCTGTTATTTTCATGTTAAAGTTGATAATAATTGTTTTTTTTTTTTACCTTTTGTGATAATTGGGTACTGACTTACTGGTAGAGGGAATACAAACTATCCTCATTAGGAGGGGAACATGCAGTGTAATAGGTTGAATACCTTATTGGTCCCTGCTGCCTGGGGAAATTCGGCTTACTAGCCGGTCCCCCTTTCCCTTTTTTTTTTTTTTTTTTTTAAATCCATACAATTACTTCCCCTGGAAGTTTGGCGATTGTTAGACCCCTTTCCATAATTTTTGCGTGCTAAAACGTTAATGTTGACTGGGGATTAATCTCTACAGGGGACTCCGGCACTTATAGATGATGGGGTTGTTTTTGCCCCTCAGTAGCTACAGATTTGAGGTGGGGGGGGCTGTGGTGGACCCAATGCGCCTCGATTGGATCAGGAACCCACTTGGCGTACCTAGATCCTATTCCGGACTTTCTTCATTTGGAAGGTCCGGAACCATGGGGGTTATGGTAGGTTTGGTGAATCTAAACCGACCTGGGGGTGGGAAGGGACCAGGGGGCCCCTTTGTTTTCTTGAGCTACTCTTCTCGTACCGGAATGATTCCTCAGCAGGTTGTTAATGTTCTTGTTCTTCCCTCTCTCCTTCTCCCACTCATCTCTTTTCTCTCTCTCTTCTCGATTGATCTCAGTGGTGCTAGCAGGTCACACGGACTTCTCCGGTCGTCTCTCTCAGGCTCTGGGCTCCCCGCTACAGGACCATCAGATTTTACTCTGCCGTCTATCTCTACATGGAAGGGTAAGTCCCATAAGGATTGTATAGATCATTCCCCTCTGATCCATGCCTGATTCTCACTCCTTGCCCACTACCTTGAAGGTTATATCACACAACACTCAGGGCCTTAACTACCCAATCAAACGTAGAAAAATCCTCCAATGCTATCACTCAATGCACGCCGACATCCTACTGCTACAGGAGACACACTTCCCATCTACTTACAAGCCCACTTTTCTCCACCAAAGTTATCCACAATTCTTCCTGGCCTCCGCGGAGAATAAAACCAAGGGGGTCGCGATCTGCTTTGCGAAACATATAAACCTCTCCCAACCTGAAACTGTTGTTGATCCCCAGGGTCGATATGTCCTAGTCTCCGGTTTCATTGATGGAGAACTCTACACCTTTGTATCCTACTACGCACCGAATAAAGGGCAAAGATCCTTTATGGAATCTCTGCTCACTACACTACATGAACATCTTAAGGGGACGGTTTTTATGGGCGGGGACACGAACATTGCATTTGACTCTTCCCTGGACAAACTGGCGAACGGTGCGTCTAAACCCAAGCGTCCCTCTAAACAGAGCGTTAAAATAGCTGAAATACTTAATGAGGCAGGCCTGATAGACGTTTGGAGAGAGAACAACCCGCGTACTAAAGACTACACACATTTTTCAGCTCCACATAACTCCTTTGCCAGGATAGACCACATCTTCACCAGGGCCGCCACGCTTCCACTCATTAGGAACTCCACAATCATTGATTCGTCGCTCTCGGACCACTCATTAGTTGTGCTGACCACATGTAAACCGACGGGCACCGGTAACCGACCACGCTGGCGCCTACGAGAAACCCTGTTGAACGACCCTATTCAATGCACTCTACTAGAATCTGCCATCCAAGAATACTTTACCTTAAACGCGACAGATGGGGCTTCTCCTTCTATCGTTTGGGCGGCTCATAAACCGGTCATCAGAGGTAGACTGATTCAGTTAGCGGCACAACTCAGGGCGGAACACAGTGCTGATACAGTAAGACTTACGAAGGAGTTTCAGAAATTGACAAGAGAACATAAACGTAACCCCAATCTAGACCCACTAGCCAAATTAGACACAGCAAGGGCTCTCCTTAATATGCAATTAACCACGTCAGCGGCGCAACATCTTAAATGGACTAGGGCCAAGTTTTATGCACAACAAGATAGGATTGGTTCCAGATTGGCAACTAAACTTTCCCCTAAACCACGCACTCAAGCCTTCCCCAAACTGAGGGTAACCTCGGGGGAACTGTCTCAGAACCCAAGCAAGATAATGGACACCTTTAAACAGTTTTATTCTGATCTTTATAAACAGAACCCCAGTACATCCGCAGCCAGGAGAGATAGGTTCCTTAACAACCTTAAGTTGCCAGTGATGGATAAGGCACACATAGCACTTTTGGAATCCCCCTTCACACAAGAGGAGGTCCTGGATACTATTAAGAATCTTAAATTGGGCTCCTCACCGGGTCCTGATGGCTTCTCCACGGGTTATTATAAGAAATTTGGGAATTGTCTAGCACCTCATCTAACCAAGATGTTCAACTCTCTCAGGGATGGGGCCTCTTTAAATTCAGATTTAAATGCAGCGTACATATCGGTAATACCGAAACCAGATAAAGACACTAGTGAGGTTGGCAATTATCGTCCCATATCTCTTATTAACAATGATGTCAAAATAATGACTAAGATACTTGCCAACCGCCTTTCCAGCTTTATCTCGTCATACATTCACAGGGATCAGGTAGGCTTCATCCCGGGGAGACAAGGACCAGATCAGATCAGAAGGGCAGTGGATATAATCTCTTTGCTTCAATCTCATTGGGATGAGAACCCTGCACAAAAAGGTTTTCTACTGTCAATTGATCTACACAAGGCGTTCGACTCGATTGACTGGGCATACCTGTCTGAGATCCTTAGGAGATGGGGATGTGGCAAATACTTTCTTAATCTTATAGATTCCCTGTATTCCACTCCATCGGCACAAGTGCGCCTACTGGGCAGGTACTCGGAGTCCTTTCCCATAAATAGGGGTACCAGGCAGGGATGCCCTCTTTCGCCGCTTCTCTTTGCGATAGCGATCGAAACTTTAGCCATTGCCCTTCGATCAAACCCTGATATTAAAGGGGTTTCTTGCGGCCCCCACGAACATAAATGCGCGTTATACGCGGATGATCTCCTTCTCTTCATCACCTCCCCACTGATCTCCATGCCTGTGATACTTCAAACCCTGGAGGAATTTAGTGGGGCGTCAGGACTACGCGTTAATATGACCAAGTCTCTGGCTCTGAACGTAACTCTCCCGCCGGATCTCCTCAAACAACTCAAAGATAACTTTACTTTCGCCTGGGCTACAAACCAGATCCCGTATCTGGGTATCAAGCTCACCCCAAATATTGAAGGCCTCTTCCGCTCAAACTATCCCCCCATGGTGCATAAATGTTTGCAGGACGTGGAGAGGTGGTCTAGATGTGGTCTAGCCTGGCTGGGCAGAATACATGCGGTGAAAATGACCCTACTACCAAAACTCTTGTACTTATTTCGCTCATTGCCAATACCCTTGCCCAAAAGTTTCCTCACGAAGACGCAGTCAGACATACTACGATTTATCTGGGGTAAGAAAGGCTACAGATGTCCGTCGGATACGCTCTACAGACTAAAGACGCAAGGAGGGTTAGGTCTTCCCAACCTTTGGGCTTACTACCAGGCGGCTCGGCTGGCACAAATATCGTTAGCTTACTCTAGTTATAATAAACCAGACTGGCTTAGTATGGAAAGGCAGGCTACTCCATTGCATACTATTGACTTCCTTTTGGGATGTTCCCCGAAACATAGGCCAGCTGTCATGGCTCCCACCCTATCGCACTCTATAGCGCTTTGCACCAAACTTTTCTCCCTTAATACCATAATCTCTCCTCTGACACCCCTAATGCACATCTTTCATAATCCTAACTTTCCACCGGGGATGGACATTGGGGCCTTTAAATGGTGGACTGACAAGGGCCTGTACCGTATCGGACACTTCTTCTCCCACTCTGGACCCATCACATTGCAACACTGTCGGAAGAAATTGGACATGCCCGACTCAGAACTTTATAGATTCACACAAATTTCCCACTTCTTACACTCTATATGGACCACCAAACCGCTTCCACCTAACATTACCCCATTTGAACATTGGTGTATCAATACGGCAGATCAGAGGGGAGGCATTTCACTGATCTATACGGCACTTATGACTAAACAGTCTATACCTTCGTATGCAAGGGCCTGGGAGGACGATTTGGACGACTCCTGGGACTCTGCGACATGGTATCGGGCTTCTACAAGAGCATACAAAGGTATCCTCAATGTCTCCCTTGTTGAAGCCAGCTTGAAAGTTTTACTGAGGTGGTATTATGTCCCTTCCAGGCTGGCAATACTTTTCCCAGGTACATCATCAGTTTGTTTCCGAGGCTGCGGTCTTGAGGGCTCTATGGTCCATGTGTGGTGGACATGTCCTCGCATACGGTCGTTCTGGAAGAAAGTGTTCCGTTCCATAAGCTCGCTTACAGGTACCACTGTTATGCCTCACCCTAGGTGGGCGTTGCTTAATTTCCCTATCCCAGAGCTATCCAAAGCCTCACAGGCTCTAGCACTGTTTCTATGCCTAGGAGCCAAAATGACAATAGCCAAAGCCTGGAAGTCAGACACCATCTCTTTTAGGTTGTTTAAACGTAAGGTAACCTGGGTCATGGTCCAGGAACAAATTGTTGCCAAGCTCAATGACTCTACCGAGAAGTTTAGAGCCATCTGGGAACCCTGGGCTACCCTCTGCAACATCTCCCTTATACCGGGAGTGCCTCCGGGCAGTTAGATCACGCACTGTTCAAGTTGACAGACAGAACACCACCTTCCTCTCGTCTTTTCTGTCCCCTCACACGTTTCTTCCTTCCCCATTGTGCTTCTCTATCCTTTTCTGTCGCCTCTCTTGGCGAACCGCTATTTCCTGCGCATAACCTGACCGGTTTAGTATGTTACATCCGAAGTTTGTTTTTCAATATGTGAAGGGCTTTGCCCCGCCACTCCAGTTCTGATCCTGGACCTAGCCATATACACATTGGGGCGTCTCTGTACTCCCAACTCCTGGGGTGCAGCAGGATCCCATTTGGGGCTCCTGGGAGCTTGGGAGTCGCGGAGTATCCCCAATTCGGATTTCTTTTGAAGATCGGCTGGTGTGCCGGGGCAAGTTGTTCCCTGGGCAGACGGGACGGATACCTGTTATATGGTACGACATCCAAGGCTGCGTTGCCGAGCGAATGTGATTATTGTACTTACCTGTTCAATGACATGCCTGTATACTTCACATTGTTATGCAGTTGTATTGGATATCTTTTTGTTAAGATTGTAAAAAAAGAAGAGAGGAAAAAGAAAGATGAAAAACTTGTACAGAAAGAGAAGTAAGGGTCAAAAGCAACAAAAGTAGTAGAAGCGCTAGAAACATTGTCCCTGAGGCCTCACTAGTTCACTGACAGATATTGTATCCAAGGGTCCCATGTCTTGTCAAACCTTTGTCAGACTGATTGTGTCCATGATACCCACCGACATCCAATCTAATCCTGTCTGCTAAAAACAGATGGATAGGGATCCGATCTCCATCCATCTGGTGGATCGGATGGGCAGTAGGGTGTCAATGGACAGGCGGCCTGTTTACATCTCACCGCCCATAGAGGGCGGCGGGCTGTGTCTGTGTCCACTCTGCATAAGCGGAACAGACGCGGACCAGCCATCGGCCTGCTCAGCGGGGATCAGCAGACAAATTCCCAACGGAGCCCACCCTGTGTGTAAGGGACCACAGTTTGATCATTATTGAGGATACATAAAAGTTTGTCATTAATCATAACCCAATTAAGTTTCTCCTTAACATACGCAAAACACACCACTGACTGGTTCCAGTTTCTTGCAATTGCAATTCTAGCCACGAGAATTATGTAGAACACTAATATTTCAATAGGAATTGAACTGTCCAGTTTTGAAAAAGTGCTATATTAGGTGACCGTGGAATATTTACCCCTATTACAGAGCATACTCAATTATAAGGTCTGATCCAAAATCCAGTTACCTTAGTGGACTGCCACCAAATATGAAACATAGGGGGAGATTTACTAAAACAGGTGCACATAGAATCTGGTGCAGTTGTGGATAGTAACCAATCAGATTTTAACTTCAGCTTGTTAAATTAAGCTTTGACCATAAAACCTAGACGCTGATTGGTTACTATGCAAAGCTGCACCAGATTTTGTGTGCATCAATTTTAGTAATTCTTCCCCATAGTGCACACTTGTCCACATTGTCTGAAACAAGAGAATGATGTTTGCAGGCACATTTTGGCTGCCCTAGTAGGAACCATGTATCACCTTAAGGCCCCTTTCATCCATCCGTTTTCGGAGGAAATATGGACATACATGCATCCCTATGGGATAGTGGGTGTCAGCGGATGAAAATCCGCTATCACCCGTCTCCGCTATGGTCCAATTCTGCAGTCAGAGGAAAATCCTATTTTTCTATCCGTCTGCAGAGCGGATTGGATGAACACAGACAGACGGTCCGTGTTCATCCGATCCCCCATAGAGGAGAGTGGAGATCTGACAGGGCGGTACTGTATTTATTGGCGTATAACACGCACATTTTCACCCTGAAAATCAGGCGCAAATAGCGTGTGCGTGTTATACACCAATACTTCAATTTTAGCTGCCTCGGAGGGGACAGGGAGGGGAACGGGATGATTGGCATCAGATTACATACAGTGAGAATCTCCTTTTTACTTGGGGGCCTCTGTAATAGGAAGTCCTGTCTCCTGGGCCGCCATTGGACCAGTGTTCTGTCTATCATAGGAGATTCTGACTGTATGTAATCAGTCAGCGCTCGTCCCGCCCCCTCCCTGTCCCCTCTAGGCTGCAGATGGGCATCGATCAGGCAGCACTGATGGCAATGGTGAGGCTGCTGCATTGAAGGCAATGGTGAGGCTGCTGCATTGATGGCAATGGTGAGGCTGCTGCATCAATGGCAGTGGTGAGGCTGCGGCATTGATGGCAATGGTGAGGCTGCTGCATTGATGGCATCGGTGAGGCTACATTGATGTGGACTGATGAGGCTGCATTGATGGCACTTGTGAGGCTGCAGATGGGCATTGATCAGGCTGCATTGATGGCAACGGTGAGGCTGCAGTTGGGCACTGACCCTTATTTTGCTTCAAAGTTCCTTATTTAAAATTTAAGTTTTTTTTCCTGAAACTTCCCTCTTAAAATTAATGTGCGTGTTATACGTCTGTGCGTGTTATACACCGATAAATACGTTAACTTATTTAAAGAAAGGTATATTGTTTAAGATATACCATGTGGAGGGGGGGGGGGGGTGTTTCAGCAGAGTGCAGCCAGCCCCCCACCCTAATTCCCCTGGGATGCCTGTGCCACGGAACCTAGGACTGTGTATTATTCACTGATTATTGGTTTATCAGTTTAGCTTAATTGGGAGGCTGGCTACTAGGGTCCTCCTTATGACATCACAAAGAAGATGGTGACACCAGACCCAGCAGTGCGGCAGCTTTTGATAGATGACCGTGGGACAGTGTTGCGTGGTCGAGTATGTTATTTCAGCTCACCTCAGCAGCCATGGCAAGAAGGGGTTATTTAAAACTTATCCTGGGGAGTGACATTCCTTTTAAGTAAGCTAAATCGTCATTTAAGGTTTACACACCTACTTTGAAGTGGTTGTAAACCCCAGTCATGAAATCTTAACAAAGCACAAATATCTCTAGTGTTTACATGTCTTTTTCCAAAGCTCAAGTGTCATTTCTCTCTGGTGCTTCATTCCTCTGTTATCAGCATGTGCCACGTCCCGACACCAGAGGTAAAATGGTGATGGGGAACACAGCTCTGCATCCTTCCTTTGTTCATGTGCCCTGTGTGAAAGGGGGTGTGTCCCTTTCCTCCAATCAGCTCTCACACACTGTACAAGAGCTCTAACAGCAGCTCCCCGCTCCCTCCTCTGTGCTACTGACAGATGCAGAAGGATTTTTAGCACTATGTAGGGATGTAGAAAAGAGAAGACTGCAGATAACTAAGTAAAACTTATGCAGGAGGATTTGTTTTATCTTTACATATCATCTGAGGCTATTCACTTCACTGGGTATATATGAGGGTTTACATGATTCCATGTTTGCAGCAAAAAATGTGCATTAACTATTTTTTTTTTTTGTAAATAAGCCTGCAAAGCATTGCAACTGGCCTCAGTGGATCATGGGTGCAAGGCTAGGCTCCTACAAACTCTTTCTCCAGCTCCATGTCTATATTGAGGTATAGACATCCAGTGTCACTTGCCATGGTGGCAGAAAGGACTTGCCATTTATTCATTCACAGATCTCTGTGACAGAATGACGAGACTGTTGTAGGGGAGAAGAACCCCCACATGCTGTCATCCCGGGCGATTTGTACTGTTACACAGTAAATATGGGTGTAACGTGGCACAAAAAATGGAGTTAGCCCTTAACTAACCCACATTGATTATGTGTCTGTTCCTAGCAAGCCCTTAAAGACACACAATTGTATTAGTCACTGTGTACACACAGATCCAAACACTTGTATTACTGATATTTAATAAAAAACACAATTTGTTTCTTCTAGATGAAATACAACATTGATAGGCAGGTCCTAATCATTGTAGCTGGTTGATATAGAACAGTGACATCTCTCCATTGCATGCGACCCAAGGTGGCCAGACTCGTTCGCTCAGTAAAATCCTGTGTGAGCATCAAGGCTCTTTATAAATTGGGAGAGAGTGAACGTTCTCCCCATCAGAGCCTGCTGTTCAGGCAACAAATTATATTAATTATTTACCCACAACACAGTGTGAATATTAATGTAACCAGCAAGAGATGAATCCTGTCCCTTCTATGTGCAAGCAGGAGGAAGCAGAGGGAGGGAGAGGCCGGGAAATGACAAAAAACACAGAGAAGCAGAAGAACAAGACAGAAGGGAGAGAGAGTCTACAGTAAGATGAGTGGGAGAGGAGGAAAGAGATATAAACAGTGGATGGCAAGGACTAAAAAATGTAAAGTAATATAACAAATACAGCATAATTACACCAGAAAAATTAACATTTATATGATAAAGAGGACAAGGACACAAAAAAAAAAGGAAAAAACGCTATTAGACTGTTGTAATCGGGAATAACTATTTATAAGTGGAGCAAAGTTTGGAATCCAGATATAAATGGAACAAAATCCCTGCAAACATTTGCTTTCTATGTGTCCTAGCAGTGACTTTCATGTATCCAGTGTGAAAAAAACGCAGGTCACCGCACATAGTGTTAACAAGTCCTCAAAAGACCCTGACACCAATGATGGGCATCATTCCTCCCACAGACACCAATGATGAGATACAATTCCTCCCACTGACACCAATGATGGGACACTATTCCTCCCACTGACACCAATGATGGGACACTATTCCTCCCACTGACACCAATAATGGGACACTATTCCTCCCACTGACACCAATAATGGGACACTATTAGTCCCACAGACACCAATGATAAGATACAATTCCTCCCACAAACACCAATGACGGGGCATTATTCCCAGGGCTCAAGTCCTGTGGGAACGCATGAGAACGAAGTTCATGTACTTTTTCCACAGCAGGAACTCGGGTTCCCATTAGCAGCCGCGTCCTGCAAGACTTTGAAGTATGCGAGCTGTGTGGCAGGTGCTACACCAGCAGCCGTCGACACAGCTTGCAATAGTAAGTGCCGCACACCATGGGTGGACTGACCATTCAGGCATTGCCAGTAGGGGGCCCCATGACAGCTTTCTCTTCGATCTACCTGTCAATCACAGCTAGCTGACGGGTAGATCAGGTTCCTGCTGCTAAGAGATTGTATTTAGTCAGACCTCTCGTGATGCGCTCCTCCCCACCGGCCCCTCCTGATTTTCTGTCTCCTCATTTCCCCCCCCCCCCTACAGTCTCCTGCATACTTGCTCTGTGTATCCCGCTGAATCCCCCCTCCTCTATCTTCAGTGCCATATGATGAGAGAACCCAGAGGAGGAGCACAGCTATTCTGCTCACAGGACATGCAGGGAGAGAGGTGAGCTGAGGGAGGAACATCAGTTTGGGGTGGTAAGCTGAGCCCAATACCTGGCAAAGTTTAATGCCAGGAGGGAAGTTTATGTGGAAAAATGTGAAGGATTGGAATAGCAGCGAGTGTGTGTTGGAGCCCTGCAGAGTTTGCCCCCAAGCCAACAAGCTAACATACATCTCCTAAGCAGGAAAACATCACTATCTCCCCAAGCATTCTGTCCAGATAATGTGCAGTTCATTTATGACCTTTCCGTTTAACCCTATGTTATCCAAACTCTGTTCAATGAAAAGTGTAAACTCACCACATAAACACTCTATATACAAAATAACATTCCCCAATAAAGATCAGAACATAATGTTCACATTTGCATGGAAGCCCAATTGAATGAATGCTGATTATTCAGAGAATTACCATATTTATGTTTATTGAGGATTGTTTTTTTTTTATGTACTAACAGTTAAGCTTCATACACACAATATGAAAATTGGAAAAATACCACTTTTGAAGTGTTCGTGCATATGAGCGTATCATTTTTTAAATTTTTTTTAGGCTGGGGAGTGGATCTTGGGTGGGAGTTCCCACACTTTTTTCCCCAGGACTTGACCCCTGATTATTCCTCCCACTGACACCAATGATGGGACACTATTCCTCCCACTGACACCAATGATGGGACACTGTTCCTCCCACAGTCACCAATGACGGGGTACCATTCCTACCTTGAATACCAACAATGCGACACCACTACTTCCACTGATACCAACAATAGGGCATTATTCCTTCCACTAAAACGGATTATGGGACACAGTGGGGGTTATTTACGAAAGGCAAATCCACTTCTCACTGCAAGTGCACTTGGAAGTGCAGTCGCTCTAAATCTAAGGGGTAGATCTGAAATGAGTGGAAGCTCTGCTGATTTTATCATCCAATCATGTGCAAGCTAAAATGCTGTTTTTTATTTTCCTTGCATGTCGCCCTCGGATCTACAGCGACTTCACTTCTAAGTGCACTTTTGGTCCAAAGTGGATTTTCCTTTAGTAAATAACCCCCAGTGTTTTCTAATTTAACTGATCACAGTTTAGCCCCTCTAAAGCCTCAAGGACAGTAAACTGGCCCTTTGTTCAGAAAGTTTGGAAACCCCTGGTTTGGTTCAATGTGAGCTAGGCAAAGCTGATTAGACTCCCTGACATGACACAGGCAAAATACATAGGACATAGGACAATGCAGAACCTATGACAGGATCAAGTTTTTTTGAACCTATACAACAGATAAAACAAAATGCTTTCAATGGTATACTGTATTTAACAGGCAAGAAGAGAGCAAATAAGAGAAATTCATTGTTAGGGCTTACAAATGCCTCTTTCTTAGGACCTCGGCTCCCACAGCAGTACTGTCAATAGTGCGTTGGAAACATACAGAACCGTGCAATAAACTAAAAGAGCCTTTGGATGCAGTTAACATTTAAGCTGGTCTTACACCAGAACAATTTCACTCAAAAATTATCATTTTCAGAAAACACCGTTTTCTAATCGGTAGTGTGGTCAAATTGACTGCTGTTTTTGACCCTAGTGATGAAATGAAAACAAAGGATGGAGACTTTTCCTTGAATGAACAAACTCTGAAGCCTCGTACACACGATTAGATTTTCTAATAACCTGTGATAACAGGCTGTTGGTGGAAAATCCGACCGTTTGTACGCTCCATCGGACAATTGTTGTCGGATTTTCCACGGACAAATGTTGGATGGCTGGCTTTCAAATTTTCCACAGACAAATGTCTGTTGTCGGATTTTCTGATCGTGCGTACACACAGTCCGTCGGACAAAAGTTCAAACCCGCATGCGTTCATAATGGAGAATTAACATTTGTGACGCAGCTGATTTTGAAATCTCGAAATGCAGCGCACATTCTCTTCTTCTTTAATGGGATAATAATAATATAATAATGAAGCTGCTTTGCTGGTGATACTGATGGAGTTATTGCAAACAAATTTTCAAAGGCTTTTTTTTTTTTCTAGTGATATCAAAAATAATATTATTATGCTTGTTATTCTTTTTTTGGTGCAAGTTACCACAACACCATTATCCCGTAGTTTTTAAGATAAAAGATACAACTATGTTGGTGTCCCTTGTTAATTGTACATTGTATTTTTTAAAATGTAACTGCCTACTCCCAAACTGTCATTTGAAGTAAAACACATAGCCAAGTATTATTCTCCACATTTTTTTTATTGTGCACTAAAAAAAGAAAACAAATAAATTTAGACATGCCATCTGCCAATAGAACTTAACCAAAAAGTGAACTCTATGCATCCAAAAATATAGAAAATATACCAAATCAAATCATTATTCAACCATAAAATTTAATAAAAGCCTCATGCATGTGTCCTGCTTCTTAATATAGGGGGTCAACAGTGGCGAGAGTTGGTGAAAGCAGGGGTCTGTCACCCAGAGATAATTCCGAAAATCATCTAGATTATTCTCCTGGAGCTCCTGCAGCAAAGGCATATGACATAATTGGTCAAGATTAATAAAGCAACCCATTTTTAGTCCAAGAAATCCTCCTCCTCCTGTTCCTGGACTGGACTTGGGTCAAAGCAATAACTCCAAGGCCAATAATCAATAACACGTTATCTCCTCTGATTCCGCAACATGTCTGGTAGACGAACGGCCATTCAGAAACGAACTGAAAAGCGTGAAATGAAAAGCACAGAATGAAAAGCGCGAATCACTCACCAAACTCTACTAACACGGAATTAGCAGAAGGAGCACAAAGGGTGGTGCTAAAGTTCGTGTTTGTTTGCCGACAATTGTGTGCCATTTGTATGCAAGACAAGTTTGGGGCCAACGCCCTTTGGACAAAAGTCTGCAGTTTTGTCTGCAGAAAATCCGGTCGTGTGTACGAGGCCAGGAAACCGACAAAGACCGGCAGCCTGTGGGCTGGTTAAATACCCTCCAGGCTCCTCCCATAATTTCAGGCCACCATACTGGCCTTCTATATATATATATATATATATATATATATATATATATATATATATATATATATATATATACACAGTAATACTCTCCGCCATTCTCCTGACACATTAACACAAACACCGTACACAAGAACTATCTGATCACGGTCATGGCAGCCAAGCATAAAATAAAATATCAAGCAGCAAAATCCTTGACTGTGGAGCCAAGGCTGCGGTGGTGTTCCTCTCTGCTGAGCATGAATATAATGAAGCTTCCATACATTTCAATCTCATCATCTGATTATAACAGATCTTCAGTATTTGGATTGAATATTTGGAAAATTAAGATGGAAGGATCAAGTTAATAAGTGGCAATCAGGAAATGTCTGTTTTGTGTTCAATGCATCCTTCAGATGGTCTCCTTCACTTGCTTTGCAGGGCACCTCTGCTTATTTCGTCTGATTTATTGTAATCTTTTATTCCACTACTTGGGCTTGTTCACACTAGCTTTTTACCTTTCTTTTTAACTTTATTACAGTTATTGAAATTACTTTTAACTCTATGCACTGCAGCGCCTTGCAAAACTGGACTGAGGTTTGTTGTTCAGCGAAGAAATGCAGCCATGCTACATTTTTACCCAGCGCACACTACCGCACATGTATGGTGTGAACAAGGCACATAAAAAACAATTGGCCCTTGCTTTTATCTATGCAGATCAACTCAGCCCAACGGAAATGTTGTGAATGACCTCTTTGTCTGTAGAGTATCTCTGAAATCTAATTAGAAATGTTTCAAAGCAGAATCTCTCTATCGTGGATGATGTGACTTCCGGAGAAGTCTTCACTACTAACCAAAATGCTCTGTGCAGAAAGAGAGACATTTCTTAACTGGATGACAGTGTTTTGCTAGGGTTCTAAAAGACCCTCGTTTCATCTTCATCATCCTGGTAGATGGCAGCAGATTTTTATCAAGAATGTCTTGGTACATTTTCCATTCATCCTTCCTTCAATGATATGACCCTCAAAGGGTCTTTGAGGGTCATAAGGCTCTTGGCCCTCAAAAGGCTCTTATCACTTTTTGGATGCCTTTGAGGACTGCTTGACCCACCTGTAAAAAGGGGTCAAACGTCTCTGGTGAGTGGGCTTCTACACAAGTGGTGAAGACATTGATTCACTTTAATTAGAAGAGTCACTTTGAAGAACACAGATTCATAGTTTTGGTGTTGGGATTAATACCACATTGGACTATTCTTTTATACTCTCCCATTTCATTGTGTATTGTATTTTTATGTTGGTTAGTAGAATTGTTTATTTATGAAGCATGTAAGCGCCACACTTTTCATGGTTTATTATAAATTTGATTAGCATTAACGTAAGCTACAATTTTTGTAGGTACTGATTTATTGCCCATACAAGGTGGGCTTGAGAGAATGCTGACCTTACAGCACAATACTGGCCTTTTTAAGCACATTGGCAAAATCCCACACAGATGGCACAGCTTCTGTATCCAGGATCTGTGTATACGCTGCCTTTGGTCTAGTGTAGTAAGCACATAGAGAGTATCTGAGCCCCATCTGCATCAAGCAGAGCTGCACTAATATTGCACACAGGATTCAATGACAATTATGGGCAGCACACCAGTCTGTGTACCTGTGCACAAGTATAGGCTGTGCCAAATGTTATAGAAGCCTTGGTAACAGAGCCTGGTGCAGATAAGGCTCAAAATCGCACATGCTGGAGGCAGATGCAATGAAGATACAATTCACTCTCCTGATACTGTTAACATTTATTAGGAATAATCTTTGAAAAAAGGGTAAGCTTTGGATCTTTTGTAATATGTAAGATGAAGACACTGTCATTGCCAATTTGAAGTGCCTTGAAAAAGTATTCATACCCCTGGAAATTTTCCACATTTTGTCATGTTACAACCAAAAAACGTAAATGTATTTTATTGGGATTTTATGTGATAGACCAACACAAAGTGGGACATAATTGTGAAGTGTAAGGAAAATTATAAATGGTTTTCAATTTTTTTTTTTAAATAAATATCTGAAAATTGCAGCACCGGATGAAAGATGCAAGGGTCTGTCAGGGGTCCAGAAACTCATTGACTTTTTATACACACACACACACTAATTACAAGCAAACAGATCACAGGTGAGAATGGTTACCTTTAATAGCCATTCAAACCCCATTGTGTCAACTGTTGTGCATGATACTAATGGCACACAATTGTCGGCCAACAAACACGAACGTAGTGACGTACTACGTGTAATTTCAGCTCTTGAGCGCCACTCTTTGTGCACCTTCTGCTAATGTCGTGTTTGGTAAGCACTGATTCGAGCATGCGTGTTTGTACTTTGGACTTTTGTGTGACGGACTTGTGTACACACGATACGAAAATCTGATAACAGACCATTGTTCGTCGAAAATTTACTAGCCTGCTAACCAACATTTGTTGTCCGAAAGTTGGACAACAATTGTCTGAAGGAGCGTGCTAACGGTCGGATTTTAGGCAAACAGTCTGTCATGATACAATTCTCTGACGGAAAACTGATCGTGTGTACGAGGCTTTACAGAGATAAATCTATCAAAACCTTGTGCAGGTTAGCTAGCTTGCCACTAGATGACTCTGTTCTCAAATAGTATAGTATAGGGAATGTGGTAATTGGGTGTTAGGTCCCTTTTAGAAAAATACCTTCCTCTAGTGATGTAAAGAGTGGAATTAGTGCCCATATAAATGCCAAGATGGGAGGGGCCTTGTGAGACAAGGCATGGCAGCCAAACACCCCAGAGCTAGTCGGATGTAGTCAGCTACTGCAAAGGGCCCTGGACAGGGCTGCAACTTTGGCTAGGTAATTCAACACCCTGTAGTCGCCCTGACCTTTTTCCTGTCTGCTCTGGTTTGTGAGCAGGATGCAAAATGCCTTTTGCTTGTTACCCGGTAAATAGTGTGTCATCTGGGAGCTATAGAATGGCACATTGGGAGAGACTGGCATACTAATCAAGGGGAACCTGTATTACATTTGGTGATGGAAGCTGAATGCTGAGGACTTTTTACAGAGAGAAGTGGTCCCAACACTGTGAAGCTTCCAAGGAGAGAAAAGATACAAAATGAAGATGGCTTACAAATTACGTACTGGCGTTCCGTGCCTAAATAATAGCCACAGAATGTCTGACTTTGTGTATGGTATTTCTATCCTGAAGAATTCTGTCAGCATGGCAATGTGATATTAGAAGCAATCTTTGAAAAGCTACAGTAATTATTATTTTATTTTTTAATATTAAGACCTACGGGCGGGGGATGTCATCAGGGGGCCGATGCCCAGGAGTTGGACACAATATGGCAAAGGGATTAATCTACCATAGTTATTCTATCCAAGAAGAAGTGGGGCAGGGACTTAGGGACATGCATAGTTTGTTGCCAAGACATAGCCAATCGTAGTCCCGCTTACATGCAAATGTCACAATTGTCTGCCTGGGATTACTGGTGCAGGGGTTCCAAATAAATAGAAAAACCGTTGCAAAAACAACTTTATTAGAGTGTCGCTAATTTGCTCGATAGATGGAACCCAATGAAATTAATGAATAAAACACTCCTTGCTGTAATTTTTGATTAAGACCAGACCTTTTCTGGAACTTTTTGCTTACATGTTTAAATTTGTATTTTTTGCTAGAAAATTACCCAGAACCCCCTAAACATTATATATATATATATATATATATATTTTTAGCAGAGACCCTAGAGAAACAAAAAAAGTTGTTGCAATTTATGTCAAACCATATTTGCGCAGCGGTCTTACAAATAATTTTTTTGGGGAAAAATACACTTTTTGAAAAAAGAAAAAAAACAGTGAAGTTAGCCCAATTTTTTTGTATAGTGTGAAAGATGATGTTACGCCAAGTAAATAGATACCTAACGTGCCATGCTTTAAAATTGCGCACGCTCGTGGAAGACGACAAACAATGGTACTTGAAAATCTCCGTAGGCGATGCTTTTTACAGGTTACCTGTTTATAGTTACAGAGGAGGTTAATACTGCTCTCGCTCTAATGACCGTGGCAATACCACATGTGTGGTTTGAACACCAATTACATATGTGGGCCCGACTTACGCATGCGTTCGCTTCTGCGGCACGCGAGCATGGAGGAACGGGGCACTTTCAATTTTTCTTTTTTTTTTTTATATTATTTATTTTACTTTTCTTTTTACACTGTCCCTTTACAGTTTTTTCTTTTTTTTATGACTTTTATTCCTATTACAAGGAATGTAAACATCCCTTGTAATAGACATAAGCATGAAAGGGCCTATTTATTGTGAAATCTGGGGTTAAAAAGACCTCAGATCTCACATTTACCTTTAAAAGCAAAAAATTAAAAAGTAAATTTCGAAGGCAGAAGTGACGTCGGACGTCGCTCCGGACCTCTAATGACATAGAGCCAAGTGGGGGGGGCTATCTTGTCCTCACTCGGCTTCCTGCCCAGTTACAGATCGGATTGGTGTGGTAAACAGGTTCGGTAAGCCCGGAGATGACCGGGAAGCGGCGGGAGGGGGGCACCTCTCCCGCTGCTTATAAAAGTGATTCTGTGGCAAATCCGCTACCGGGACCACTTTTATTAGACGCAGAATAGACACAGTACAACAAAAGAAAAGGGGCTATGGCAGCTAGCTGCTGCTATAACAACAGTATTTAACGTCAAAACTAATGATGTAAATGTACGGTGGGCGGTCTTGCATGCAACGCGAGAGGTGAGTGAAGGCTTATTTTAAAGCTCTTTTATTGTCTGTTAAGAATACGTAAATACTTTACTGTACTTTACTGTCCATAATCTGGGCACAGGTGAATTTTACATGTTCTCACAATCCCATTTAGGATTAAGTCTATAAGCAGTTTGTTCTATGATGAGAAAGTAGTTCTTAGCCTATCCATATTTCTACCTTTAGGAAAAAGCCTGTATAAACTGTAAGATCCGTGAGATCAGGTAAGAACCGCTGTTATACTGTGAACTCCAAGTTTCAAACATTATCTCAGCTTCTTTTTAGAAATAAATTTTAATGGAGCAGTTGCTGTTAACCTCAGAGACACATGCCTAGATATGTGCATAAAAAGAGGTAGGAATATCTAAGAATTCCCTTAGTGTATTACTGCTTAAATTTTTGTTCTTTTTAAAAGGGACAAGTAGTAGCCACAAATGTACTATTCTAATGGAATTAGCCAGCTCATAATTCCTTTTACAGTGTATGTAATGTATTAGTAAACCACTAAAAAACCCCGCTTAATTACAGAAGAATCAATAAAGATCACTGATTTATGTCTGGCTCCACTGTGTTCTTTGAAAAATGATACAAGGCCATTTTAGATATGAATTATGAGTAATTTTACAAGAGGTTTCCAGGTGCTTTTTAAAAGAGAACTAGCAAATGTGTGCCAGTTCCTGATTAAACTGAATGTTTTTTGGTTCCAAGTGGTTCATCACATACTGGCATGCATTAGTGCCCAATCAGATACGATCTGAGCTGAGCATGTATTATTTGGTCAAGTGTACCATTTCATTAGCCCTGATCATGGGGTAGAAGAAGGAAGAGGGGTATAGAAGGCAGAGAGAGAATGCTGGTAGACCACTTGGAGAAGAGGCAGAGCGAGAACTGGCCATGAACCCTTCAGAATAGAAGGAGTATAAATAGCAGTCGTCTTTGGACTTTGAAAGGGGGTGATGGGATAAAGGAGGAAGAAGAGCCACTAGTTGGGGCCTGGGAGGAAGGTGGGGGGCTTGAAGGAGACAGAATAGAGAACAGAAAGAGGGACAGCTGACCATGGAACGTTGGAAAAGGCAGAGATGACACAGAAGCTGAATATGGAGATAAAAGAAAGGAATAGCATGAACTGATTACATTTCCGGGTAGAAAGAAGAAAAAAAAAACAGATGATCAAAAGACAGAGAAAGCAGACTGAGCTAATCAAGGGCAGGGAGAATTGAAAGTAGAGGCACAGAGATTATCATAGATTGTAGGGAAGAGGGAAAAAGGAGGCTTTGAGTGATCTGATTATGGACCAATGGCAGTAGATATAGTGGGTCTTGGCATGGTTGGGGGCAGAGGGGAAAGGGGGAAGACAACTGTGGTGGTGGAGGATAGGGAAGGAAGAGTGGGAACTGTATGTTGCGGAGGGGTGGTGGGCAGTGGAAGCTGATCATGTTCTATACAGAGGGGAGGCAAATAAGGGACTGGTTATGGACAGAAGGCAGAAGTAAGAGAACCAGCTAATCATACACTGGGGGATAGGATCATTTTTAAATGATTAATTTTTCCCTCAAGGGGCCAGTTAGAATTTATATCCCAATGCATGTAGCTCTTTACATGAACTATGACACTTTTGACAAGAAATTTAAAATAGCCACTTAGGCCCTTATTGGAAAGTGATAGGGCTTAGTACATGCATGGCTGGAATTTGATATCTGCTTGTCTCTCTTATGGCAGCCAGGGGAACAGAGTTTAGAGACAGCATAACACAGAAAAGCACAGCATTGTAAACAATGGAGGGAATGCACAGTGGCTAAGTGGTTAGCACTTTGGCCTGGCAGCACTAGGTTTATCGATTTGAATCCCAACCATGGCACTACATGCCTAGAGTTTGCATGTTCTCCTTGTGCCTTGTTTACTTAGGTTTCCTCCCAAAGACATGCTGATAGGTTACTTGGCTCCTGTCTAAATTGGCCCTAGTAGGTGTATGTATGAATGTGAGTTAGGGACATTAGATTGTAAGTTCCTTGAGGGCAGGGACTGATGTGAATGTACAATATATGTAAATCACTGCGTAAATTAATTGCGCTATACAAGTACCTATAATAAATAAATCAACAATAATGGGGAGTACACCAGATACAAGGGAACACAAAAGGAATGTCAAGGCAACAATAAGGGGGTTCAGAACTGGGGTACCATACAAAGCACAAGGTATCTGAAAAGAGGTGAGGAAGAGCTGACAGAGAATGTAGCATAGTTGGTGTCAGGATCTGCCAGGGAATATAGTGTGGATGGTAAGTGGAGAGCTTCCAGAGAATGAGTGTGGATACTGGTGAGTTTGTCCAAGTCCCCATGGGGCAGCAGTGCCAACAGTGAGGAAAAGCTGTCAGCGAACATAGTGTAGCTGAATTGGAAAGGAAGTAGGAGAGCTGACAGACAAGCTACTGCAGAGACAGTGTGGGGAGAGCTGTAAATCCCGGTTCACACTATAACCCGCATGTGAACCGCACAGGAACTGCACCGCATTCCTGTGAAATTCAGTGCGGCACAATTTGAGCCCATTCATTTTGAATGGGCTCAAATTGCAACGTATTGCACCAAAGAAATGCAAACATGTTTTTTGGAGCTGCATGCAGCCGGATCGCATGGTCGTTTTGTATGAGATCTGGTGCAGGATAACCACACTACATCTGCAATACATTTCGAGGTGTCGTTAACTTTGTATTGACAGCCGCAGAGGATCTCAAACAGAGTTCGATTGCAATACGGTGTGGAAAACGCGGAGGGATCACTGCACTTTCTGCACCGCATATGTGTGAACCTAGGCTAAAAGAGATGCACAGAGAGTTTAGTGTTGTGGACATTGAGGGAATAAGGTGCAGTGGAAATGAGGTCAGTGATGATAAAAGAGCATTTCATACCGAGCATAGACTTTATTAAGAAAACATGGTGACTTGTCTCTGTTGTGATGCAAAGCTCCCAAAGAGGTCAGACCTTTGAGGGAGCACAGGTGCTTGGATATTTGTACCTATTGTATAATTGTTTGCAGGGCTCAAGTCCTGCGGGAACGCATGGGAACGGAGTTCCTGTACTTTTTCCACAACAGGAACTCAGTTCCCGTTAGCAGCTGTGTCCTGCAAGACTTTGAAGTATGCGAGGTGCGGCAGGTGCGGCAAGTGTGGCAGGTGCTACACCAGCAGCTGCCGACACAGCTCGCAATAGTAAGTGCCGCACACCTGACCATTCAGGCATTGCCAGTAGGGGGCCCCATGACAGCTTCTGCTTCGATCTACCTGTCAATCACAGCTAGCTGTGAGGTAGATCAGGTCCCTGCTGCTAAGAGATTGTATTTAGTCAGACCTCTCGAGATGCGCTCCTCCCCACCGGCCCCTCCTCATTTTGTGTCTTCTCATCTCCCCCCCCCCCCCCAGTCTCCTGCATACTTGCTCTGTGTGTCCCACTGAATCCCCCCTCCTCTATCTTTAGTGCCATATGATGAGAGAACCCAGAGGAGGAGCACAGCTATTTTGCTCACAGGACATGCAGGGAGAGAGGTGAGCTGAGGGAGGAACATCAGTTTGGGGTGGTAAGCTGAGCACAATACCTGGTAAAGTTTAATGCCAGGAGGGAAGTTTATGTGGAAATATGTGAAGGGTTGGAATAGCAGCGAGTTTGTGTTGGAGCCCTGCAGAGTTTGCAGCCCCCCAAGCTAACATACATCTCCTAAGCAGAAACACATCACTATCTCCCCAAGCATTCTGTCCAGATAATGTGCAGTTAACTTATGACCTTTCCGTTTAACCCTGTGTTATCCAAACTCTGTTCAATGAAAAGTGTAAACTCACCACATAAACACTCTATATACAAAATAACATTCCCTAATAAAGACCAAAACATTATGTTCACATTTGCATGGAAGCACAATTGAATGAATGCTGATTATTCAGAGAATTACCGTATTTATGTTTATTGAGGATTGTTATTTTTTTATGTACTAACAGTTAAGCTTCATACACACAATACGAAAATTGGATGAAAAATACCACTTTTGAAGTGTTCATGCATATGAGCGTATCTTTTTTTTTTTTTTTTGGTGGTGAGTGGATCTTGGGTGGGAGTTTCCACACTTTTTTCCCCAGTACTTGACCCCTGATTGTTTGTATATGCCAAATACAACTTTATTACTAAAACATTTTTGTTATGTAGTGTGCTTAATCTATATACTTAAAATGATTGCACTAGCAGATTGATACACTGTGGAGGGGTTTAAATACCCTAAAACAATTTATAGCTGGTTTCTAAATAGTGTAGATAATAGTGGTGTGCAGGCCTTTATTGCTAATTACAAAGGTTGTAGCCCATCCCATAAGCAATTTTTTTAATTAGACCATGATTATTGTGTGTGAGTCGTCAGAGATACAGCCACAACATCCCTTATTCATCAAATAGAACCAAAAGAAGAAAATATTGGGACTTGTTTGGTACTTCATATAAGATAGCAAGATTTTTATTAAAAATGTATTATTTATTAGAAGAAAAAAACAAACAAAAAAAAACAATTAGGGTGGCACAGTGGTGAAGTGGGTAGCACTCTTGCCTAGCAGTAAAAAGTGTTGCTGGTTCAAATCCCAACCACGACACTACCTGCCTGGAGTTTGCATGTTCTCCCCGTGCCTGCGTGGGTTTACTCCCACACTCCAAAGACATGCTGGTAGGTTAATTGGCTTCTGTCCAAAAAAATAAATAAATAAATTGGCCCTAGTATATGAATGGGAGTTGGGGACCTTGGATTGTGGGCTACTTGAGGGTAGGGACCAATGTGAGTGTGCAATGTATGTGTGGAGCGCTGTGTAAATTGACAGCACTATATGGGTACCTTAAATAAATAGGGATAATTGTAGACACACACACTCAGGTTGAACTGGATGGACTGGTGTCTTTATTCAACCTTACTAACTATGTAACTATAGAACCATGTACAGTCTTGACACTTTTCTTGTTATCCTTACTTATACAGCAGTACTTAATGTAGCAGTTCCTGACATGTTGCACCCCTAGAGCTTTTTTAGGGATTACATTGTTTGCTAGTGGTCATAGCCCCCATATTAGCTCATATACGGCTTAAGTTTATGGTGTAGACTGTGCAGTGTGCAATTCCCAGTGATGTCAATTGGGCAAATGTGTGACCACGGGAGGTTTTAAGAAACCAGAATAGTCTAGTACTAAGAAAGGCCACATGGGGGCGCTAGGTCCTCACAAAGAGGTTAAGGCCAATATGTAAAAGGCTCTATGGTGAATATATTACATTCTCCCCATATGGCTCCTGCACGGACCTAGCCCCCCTGGGAGGACCTAGTGCCCCATGTGGCCTTTCTTAGTACTAGACTATTCTGGTACTAGACTATTCCTTAATACCTTCTGTGGTCACACATTTGCCCAACTGACATCACTGAGACCTGCACACTGCACAGTCTACACCATAAACCTAAGCCACATGTTGAAGTTTGAATTTAGTACACTATGCTGTAAAGTTCATACTTGCAAATAAACATTGGAAACATAACATAGAAGCCATATTGTCACAGAATCCTGTACATGGCAAGAATGGAGTTGGACTCAAGGGTTTGGAGATATTCTTATACCGACAATGTGCATGTAGTTATTTGCTGCAGTGTACAAGGTATTGATATTCCATTTACTAATGTTGTCACATTAAAAAGAATAAAAATAAAATCATTTTCAATTAATACACTACAATTCTGCATCTTCATCATGCATCCTCTCCATCACTTTCTACCCTTCACATCAATCTCTATCCACATCCCTGTAGCGTCCTCCCTCTGCGCACATCACATTACAGGCGGGTTATGATTTATGCAAATAAGAACAATTCTGCATAGTGATTGAGGATGGGCTATGTTACATATGCCTTTATACCTATGCGATTAAATGTAGACACATGAGAACATTGCATTTATCTATCACATATGTCATATATTAATACTGACTGCACTTATATAATGGGTATACTAAATTACAGGGAGTGGTTATAACAGAACACATTATGGAGATTTAAAGAGAAGGCTATAGAAGGAAGCAATGGGATAAACAGAAGTTATAAAATCCTTCATAAGTATAGGTGGAAATAACTACTGCATTGCATCCATGGAACAATGGATATGTAAATAATCAATTGCATTAGATTATAGTTAATACTGGAAAACCATTTCAAAATGAAGCCGGTTATTCTTATCTTATTAAATGTTGCCTGTATTTACTGCAGCATGTCTCACTAGCACTGCCATGCTGGTTGTCACGGTGACACAGACAAGAATACCTGCCACCAAGCCCCAAGTGCCCAGCGCTGCCATCTGGCACACTTACATGCACTATTCGAAAGGCTGGCACAGCTGAAAATGGAAGAAGGCAGGGGGGAGGGGGTGGTAACTGACAGGAAATGTGCCAGGTGCGTGCTTCAGAGGCAGTTCAGTATGCAGATTTTCAAGCCCGCCATAAAACACTATCCTCCTGAACAATCAGACATTGGAACAATAGCCTCTTAAACGAAGAGAGCCTTGCCTCTAAATGCCATGCCCTCTTGTAGGCCATTGTGTCTCAACAATATACCGGGACTTTTCCTATCGGCTAAAGACTACTTGTTGCCTACTGTTAAAACAAGTCATTGGAAAAACTATATACAAACTTTAAGTCATACATCCGAGTTAAGCCTCTGGGACAATGATGCCCTTTGTATTAGAAATCGAAGAATTTACAAAATGATAGAGCAAGAGATTTCTAGTCATTTATAATGGCCATTTTGACCTATCATTCTATTCCAAGCCTGGCAATTTTTGAGAAGCGGTTGTTAATACGACTAACTTACAGATGAGTTTTCAAGTCTCCATTCTCCAACTACATCAGGGAACATTTATTTTGCTCTCTGAAAACAAACAGCCGAGTTTTATCTCCTGCACACAGAGGCCTCACACATCATTCATCATCCCAACTACCGGAATATATTGGCTGCTAAAGGCCTAGGATAGCAGAGACTGAATAAAAGAGAGGAGAGGGAATGAGCCGAGAGACAACGGAAAAGAGAGACTGCTTCCCAAGAGGAGGTCTAATTAGAATTAGTACAAGGTAAAAAGCTGCATATACAAATGGCAAAGTTTCTAATGAAAGATCATTCTACAAGCCTATGAGTTCACATCAAGTGATTTTCCACTCCTGTTCCATGAAGAATACGAGTGCTATGGGCATAAACTGTCTCAAGAGAAACAGTAGTGAACAGCTATTCCTGCTGATCAATTTTCCTTTAGCCAGTAAATGTTGGTCAGGGTTGTGTGTTATATGGATATGGATGTTCCCCAATCTGGCCATAGATGCGCAGATTGTACTACCATTCTCTAACGTCTGTAGGAAAGTTAAAGCTGAGCTCCATGAATTCCAGACAACAGATACATTATATTTCCAAAAGTATTGTGACGTCTGCCTTTACACGTACATGAAATTTAATGGCATCCCAGTCTTAGTCCGTAGGGTTCAATATTGAGTTGGCCTACCCTTTGCAGTTATAACAGCTTCAACTTGTCTGTTAAGGCTTTCCACAAGGTTGAAGAGTGTGTCTATGGGAATGTTTGACCATTCTTCCAGAAGCACATTTGTGAGGTAAGGCACGGATGTTGGACAAGAAGGCCTGGCTCACAGTCTCCGCTCTATTTTATCCCAAAGGTGTTCTATTGGGTTGAGGTCAGGAACTTGCCCAAACTTGCTGATCCATGTGTTTGTGGACCTTGCTTTGTGCACTGGTGCACAGTCGTGTTGGAATAGGAAGGGGCAATCCCCAAACTGTTCCCACAAATTTGGGAGCATGACATTTTTCAAAATGTCTTGGTATCCCGACACCTCAAGGGTTCCCTTCACTGGAGCTAAGTGGCAAAGCCCAACAGTATGAGCCCAATAATATGAGCCCAATAATATGAGGTCAAACCCTAATGCCCTGTACACATAATAGGATTTTCCGACAACAAAATCCATGGGATTTTTGCAACGGATGTTGGCTCAAACTTGTGTTGCATACACACGGTCACACAAAGTTCGTCGGAAATTCCAAACGTCAAGAACGCGGTGACGTACAACACGTACGATGAGCCAAGAACAATGAAGTTCTGCTCTTCTGCTTGATTCCAAGCATGCGTGGCACTTTATGCGTCGGAATTGTGTACACAACGGATTTTGTTGTCGGAAAATTTGAGAAACAGATCTCAAATTTTGTGTGACGGAAATTCCTATGGAAAATGTGTGATGGAGCCTACACACGGTAGGAATTTCCGACAACAAGCTCCTATCACACATTTTCCATCGTAAAAATCCTATCGTGTGTACAGGGCATTAGAGTTTCAATTTGTATGCAATCAGGCAGGCCCTTGCACTGCATGGTAAATCTGAAGACAAGAATCTGCAGAAAATCTAATAGTGTGTATGGGGCCTTATTCACTGTGACTCCTGTTTTCATTAGAAAGCCCCCTGGCATCCCATGGAATTTAATCTTAATAATTTAGGGATCCATAATAAACTATGTGCAGTGATTAGTATGTGCTGAGGGAGAAAGGAGGAGAGATGCTGATTTCCAACACCTCGCTTGGTTTCAAACTGAATTATTTATTGCAGATTAGATGTAAACGCACTGTTCCTTGCTTGCAGGCTCTGGAACCACTTTCAGCACAAAAAAGGGCCGCCTGCTACTAAATCAGCAGGGATTTCTGTCCCAGAATTGAAGATTCCAGTCCGTTCTGTCTGACTGCAACTGTATGGCTCTGAATTACAGGCAGTTTCTGTGGTGCTCTTTATATTTTCCAGAGGCAACATTTTGGAGTTTATATGTAATGAAACACTTTCTATAGACTGTCTATTCTTTTGTAGATATAAATAAGAGGAAAACATTGATTGAAAATGAAACATGCAGCAGATAGTGAGAGAGCAAGAGAAAGAAAAAACTGTCACTCATCCCACATGGAGAATGTACCCAATGCTTTTGTGAATACCACATAGACCCTGGAAAGAACATACTGTATGCTATACAGCGACATTGTCATCGCAGGACCAAAATGATGCCCCTGCTACAGTTTCACTATAACGCCATCATTACTTAAAACAGGTGAGAAATGTGTGACATCTCTACAGAAGCAGAAGTGATGGCAGTATTCAGAGACTTGGCAGTGGCAGAAATGTATCCCTGTGTAAAGGTTCTAATTAATCCAGGTCTTGGTATATCCAATAGCAGTCACACTTAATTGGACTTGTTCTGTAATGTTGATAATGTTTTGTAGCTTATCCAAGTCACTTCACTAATAACTATCTGGAAAATATCTCAGACTTTATATCACAGGAAGCACCTTGATCTAATCACCATGGAAGTCAGATGTTATTGTCCAAGAACAGAATGGGAGAAGTAAATATTGTGGAACCACCTAGTTCTAGTCATGAGCTTCCATTGCAAGGAAGGCTTCATACATGTTAATTCTTCCATTTACATGGCTATAAGTGTGAATTGTTGTCAACACGCCAGGGTATGGATGTTAAAACGGCATTAAATGTGGAAGATAGATCATGTTGAAGGCCCCCACCCCAGTTCAATTATGGTTGTTCCAGTTTGGTATAGATTATATCTTTATACCTTTTGCAAATTATTTGTCCTCTGTGTCCAAGATGTGCACCACACTGTCCTCAAATAAATGTCTATTTTTCATAAGGTGTGGGGAAACTGCTGAGCCTTGACTTGTAGAATTTATCTTCCAACATTTGGTCATTAATATGTTGAGAGGTTGCTTCGTCTCCCCAATGTACAGATTTTTGCATTCCTCACTATACTCACTGTATTGCATATACCAAGTTACTTTGCTTGTGTTTGGATCTTGGATCAATTGACTGTACACACTTCTGTCTCAGTGTATTACTGCGCTTGAAAGACACTGGGATGAGATGTTTGTTAACCTCCCTGGTGGATTTCTGATTTTAGGTGCTGAAAGCGGTACAATTATTTTGCATAGAAATTTGGTGTTTTATATATATTGCAGGCATGCAATTCTTAGGAATAACTCACTTAAATCTGTCCAAACCAGAGTCTAGTAGACATCCCGGGTATGATAAAGTTTGAAACACAAAATCATAAATTATACTATAATAAATAACTATAAAAATTATTCAATAATGTAATCAAATCAAAAACACAGAAATTTGCTCAGTTGCAGAATTGTCGCTGTCATTAGATTTAGTGTTTGATGACGAATTTCCCCACAAATCGCTATCGCTGAATCCTGCAAGTGATTCTAATTTATTATCGCTGTTTTCTAGCTGGTCTAAAATCACTTTTGACATTAAGGAACACTTTTTGGTTGCTATGGACAATCTCAAAATTTCAGGCAGAAAAAAAAATGTATTTATAATATACAACTACATGCAGGGCACTGGACAGACCACTAGGGACAGAGAGAATGTGTAATAATTTTATACAGTACTGTAATCTGTAAAAAAAATTAAACATTTTTTTTAAAAAGCTCCTAAACTCAAGTTTAGGAGCTGCCAGTGTAGGCTAATGTACATGAAGCCTAAATCTGCTGCTTTATTCTGAAATGTTCAGGTCACCCAGCTTATAAGAAACAGTGCCACTAATAACTGTTAGGAAACCACTGTAGAAGACCTGTGAAGACCCTAAAACCACAACTGATGCTATCTCTTTGTCAGACAATGCACATATCTGCTCAATTCTGAAAAAAGAACATAGAAACATTATTAAATGTATTACTGTATAAATACACAGTATTACTGTCAGTATATAAAGATACAGCCTATAAGTTATTACTCTGGTGGCATATCAATTTAGCCATCCATTTTCAGCATAGCAAACAATTATATATAAAATAAATAAAAAAAACTAGGTAGGTAGGTATACATTGTTGGAGCACGACTAATAAAAATAATGTATATAAAGTATTCCACAAAAGTGAGTACACCCCTCACATTTTTGTAAATATTTTATTATACCTTTTCATGTGACAACACTGCAGAAATTACACTATGCTACAATGTAAAGTAGTGAGTGTACAGCTTGTATAACAGTGTACATTTTCTGCTCCCTCAAAATAACTCAACACATAGCCATTAATGTCTAAACCACTGGCACCAAAAGTAAAAAAAAAACCTCAAGTGAAAATGTCCAAATTGGGCCCAATTAGCCATTTTCCCTCCCCGGTGTCATGTGACTCGTTAGTGTTACAAGGTCTCAGGTGTGAATGGGGAGCAGGTGTGTTAAATTGTGTGTTATCGCTCTCACCCTCTCATACTGGTCACTGGAAGTTCAACATGGCACCTCATGACAAAGAATTCTCTGAGGATCTGAAAAAAAGAATTGTTGCTCTACATAAAGATGGCCTAGGCTCTAAGAAGATTGCCAAGACCCTGAAACTGAGCTGCAGCATGGTGGCCAAGACCAAATAGCTGTTTATCAGGACACGTTCCACTCAGAACAAACCTCGCCATGGTCGACCAAAGAAGTTGAGTGAACATGCTCAGCGTCATATCCAGAGGTTGTTTTTGGGAAATAGTTGTATGAGTTCTGCCAGCATTGCTGCAGAGGTTGAAGGTGTGGAGGGTCAGCCTGTCAGTGCTCAGACCATACGCCGCACACTGCATCAAATTGGTCTGCATGGCTGTCATCCCAGAAGGAAGCCTCCTCTAAAGATCATGCACAAGTAAACCCGCAGTTTGCTGAAGATAAGGACATGGATTACTGGAACCATGTCCTGTGGTCTGAGGAGACCAAGATAAACTTATTTGGTTCAGATGGTGTCATGCGTGTGTGGCGGCAACCAGGTGAGGAGTAAAAAGGCAAGTGTGTCTTGCCTACAGTCAAGCATGGTGGTGGGAGTGTCATGGTCTGGGGCTGCATGAGTGCTGCCAGCACTGGGGAGCTACAGTTCATTGAGGGAACCACGAATGCCAACATGTATTGTGACATACTGAAGCAGAGCATGATCCCCTCCCTTCGGAGACTGGGCCGCAGGGCAGTATTCCAAAATGATAACGACCCCAAACACACCTCCAAGATGACCACTGCCTTGCTAAAGAAGCTGAGTCTAAAGGTGATGGACTGGCCAAACATGTCTCCAGACCTAAACCCTATTGAGCATCTGTGGGGCACCCTCAAACGGAAGGTGGAGAAGCGTAAGGTCTTTAACATCCACCAGCTCTGTGATGTCGTTGTGGAAGAGTACTCCAGTGGCAACCTGTGAAGCTCTGGTGAACTCCATGCCCAAGAGGGTTAAGGCAGTGCTGGAAAATAATGGTGGCCACACAAAATATTGACACTTTGGGCCCAATTTGGACATTTTCACTCAGGGGTGTACTCACTTTTGTTGCCAGCGGTTTAGACATTAATGGCTGTGTGTTGAGTTATTTTGAGGGGACAGCAAATTTACACTGTTATACAAGCTGTACATTCACTACCCTACATTGTAGCAAAGTGTAATTTCTTCAGCGTAGTCACATGAAAAGATATAATAAAATATTTACAAAAATGTGAGGGGTGTACTCACTTTTGTGAGATACTGTATATATTTTATACATATACACATGACATATTATACATACATTTAACCATCTCTGATTGAATGTACCCAAAGGCACACTGTAAGGTTAGACACAGCTGTGTGAGTTGCCATTAACCTTTTTTTTTTCTTCGGTGGAAGTCCCTAATCACAGATTTACTAGCTAGTGAGGTAAGGTCCTGAAACCAACATAGAGAACAATAGTTTAGACTAAATTAGATTTCACTTGCCACATGCTTGTGTTGAGTTAATGATTAAGAAGGTACTAAAGTTATAATTTTTCAAAAGGTGTCAGCAAAGGCAGGCTTCATATTTCTCTCAGTACAGGTTCCTATTAATGACAGCAGCCATATAAGAAATATATAACAAACCATAAAGAAACAGAAGAAAGGCCGGTTCCTTAAACACTTCCTATGTAGCATTTTTATGGGCTCAAGTTAAATTTACGAGGCTGCAGCCTATAATTCTTAAAGAACTTTAAATGTCACTGAGACCAATCATAATATTCATGAGCAACACCCCTGTATGTTCAATAGGAACCAGCAACACAAGCATATTGGTTGTGGAAAGCTTCTAAAAAAAATATATTTTTAGAGAGCCCAACTGTCATTTTTGCACTTCCAATGGACTGAACTCTCCTCCTCTGACATGATGTAATTCACATTTGCAATTTATTGTAGTCCCAAAATGAATTGTTTGTGGCCCCTGTGAAGCCCCCTTGGTTGCTAGACCCATGTATAGAGCTTTAAAGTGTTACTAAACCCAGGACCCTGTATTCACTCTATTTGGTCTCCCACAGTACACAGAACAT
Source organism: Lithobates sylvaticus (assembly GCA_028564925.1). Classification (NCBI taxonomy): domain Eukaryota; kingdom Metazoa; phylum Chordata; class Amphibia; order Anura; family Ranidae; genus Lithobates; species Lithobates sylvaticus. Next base: position 110,452,232 of record CM053035.1, on the reverse strand, counting down.
GAAAATGCTATCATTTTAGTAAATATAAACTGCTAAATACCTTTTCTCATCAGCAATATACAGCAGTTTTGTCTATCAGTTTCCAGCCGAGCACTGGTTAAAACTTGTAGAAAGAGTTCTCATTCTCCTCTGACTGTCCTATGAGGCAGCACGATTCTTGACCCTCTGGACAGTGCTGATTGGCCCTTTGCTGATCACATGCACCCTCCCCCCCAAAAAAAAAAAAATTCTCTAGCAATACAAACAAAACTGAACACGTGCAGACTGGCCCTAAGGCTCTGTACTATCAGGAGATGGATTGGGGACTGTGGAAGAAGGTGGAGGATCAGAGAAGACAGGATCAAACAGCATTTTTACACAATGAGCAGGATTAACCCCTTAGGTTCCACAGCAAGCATATCAAGCATGCTTTACTGCATATACCGACTGATTTTACTGTTGTGGGTTTAGTAAGACTTTAATTCAACAGCCCCCACAAACAGCCTGAAGCCTGAAGCTTGAGGAGATACAGGTCAATTACACTGCTAAAACATGTACTGGAAGAAAATGATGTCGGCACTTCAGCATTGTTACCTTAGTAAGGATTTAGAATAAGTCAGATTGACTTTGAACCTATATTTAGAAAATTCAATGGAGCACAACAGAACCAGTAAAATTAGCATATTGTGCTGCTTACATTTTTTTTTCCATTATGTTTATCTGGAATAGATTATAAAGTTTATCTAAAGCCAAAGCCACTTTTGTTGGTAATTTCTTCTATCGGTCTTTATCCTATTGGAGAGATTTCCCTTCACTTCCTGTCCCTGAGACAAAGCAGGAAATCTCTCCAGAGTGAGGGGATTTTCAGTTGTCACTGGAACGATTGCCCTATTGGAAGATTTCAATTCACCTTTTCGGGTGACAGATATAACATTTTGGATTTCCCTTCTGGCGACATTGGTCTTCAGGACAAACATAGGGGTGAATCTCCCAAATGGAGGCACAAGACAGCAATAAAATAAGACACAGGTTTTGACCATTCCCTACTCTATCTAAAACTTAAAAAAAGTAAAAAATTAAACTTAAACATAACCTAAAATGGGAAATGCATAAAATATCCCTACTATAGGCTTTTACTTAATTTCCTTTTGTAGCCATCTTGCTGCAGGCAGAGGTGACTAGTAAATTTAGCTCTGGTGGATAGTAATCTGCCCAGGACACTTTGTAACCTTCCACTTGGCTTTCCTCTAAACCCAGAGATGCTGCTGTTCCTGGCTGATGCCACTAGGTTTCACTGGCATTTAGGGCAATTGTCATGGGAGCTGGAACTGGTTATGAATATTTACTATATGCCCCCTTTGGCCAACCACTAGTAGGTTTATTGCCTGTTATACAGGCTGGGAGAAGATATACATATTTTGGGAGTGGCCTGATGAGCTCTGTTTTTCTCCCCAGGCCGGCGTGTGCAGAAGAGTTCTTGCCGGTGTGTGCAAAAGAATTTATGGTGACTAGGCCGGAGGTCTATTTTGGGCCTAGCACAATTCCTTATTCTGCCCTGCCTGGTTGAGGAGGGTACAGTACCTAAGGTGGAGAGCCAGGGAAAAGGTCCTGCTGAAAGGGGATGAAGTCTGATCCTCAGCTGATCCCGGTACTCCCTTGGATGGAGGAGATGTGTGGTGGAGTCTGGAACCAATGTTGCTGGAGGTATCTAAAGCCCTAACATTCTCTCCCTGTGTGCTGAAGCCATAAATATTTGAAAAAGACTAAGTGACTGGCTCCCTTTGTACTGCGCCCCTGTGCTGGGGGTTTTCCCTTCCCCTGGCCGATGGGGGGGGGGGGGGGGTCACTATGTTTATGAACTCTAGAACCACTACAATGGTGATCAGAGGTTGTTGCTATTCTCAGGTTATAAGAATTCCCTCTCTGAATGATGTATCTGGCCACACGTTTCGGGTCTATTCCAGGATTCAGTATCTAACTGCAAGTGTTATTTAAAAAGCCCTAAATATAGCCTAATTATTGTCTTATTTTTACACGTATGTACTGTATTTCCACAGTGGCAGCATTAAAGCTCAGTAATAGACATTCTCCTATGTTCTCAAAGGGTTATGATTGTATCCATCCAGACTATGTTCTCGTGCTGAGACAAATTTCTAAGTGCATTTTTTACCAATGTAATTAAGATATACAATACTGACACATTTAACTGATAAGGTTCAGTTCACAAAAGCAGAACGCGTACAGTTTTTCATTAACATACATTATCTTTTTTTTTTTTTTTACTATCGAAAATAGATTTTTCAATTCAGTAAAGGAATTACTGCATGCATCAGATGAACATACGGCATGGATGTAATATTTACTGCTTTTGTGTTATTTTATCAATTTTTGAGGTATATTATATGTGAAAGTCAGTTCACAAAGATTGTGGCACTGGTTATTTCCGCTAGCTAGCTTCTGGCTTGCGATAACCGTGGGATGCAGTGAGGCGTCAATTGAGAAGAGCAGGAAAGGAACCACTTTGACATGGTAATAAAATAGCATTTCATAAGATAAAGTAAGGATTCACACAAATATAAGACTTTCGACAGTTAAATGCCTAGTTAATGAGATTAAATAATGATTTCACATGTAAGAGATATTTCTGTTTGTAATCATGATATAAATGTAACAAATAGATTTAAATAACTCATTCCTTATTAGTGAAGTGAGCCTATAGCAGACCTTCTATAGGGGAGGTCTCTGATATGAAGCAAAGCTTTATTTTCAGAAATGATTAAATTATTAAATACTGTATATGTTACAGTAGCTTTGAAGATACAATGTACAAACACTTCATCATGTTTGCTTGAATCTCTGAATATGAGAAAATATATTGTAGACCTTATGCAAAAATCACAACTACCTTTATATACCATCAGTACTGTATAAGACAAATTGTAACCTGCTTGTGATTCTCAATAAAAAAATATTGAACAAGAAAGTATGTTTTAAAGTTATACGTTCAGGATTTGTGTTTTTTTTCCAGCATATGTATGATTTTTAGCTGCCCAAACATTACTTTTTATTTGCACAAGGATATCTAGGATCGCTTCACCTCTCAGCCAATGGGGTGAAGGATCTCAGGACCCGCTTCCTGATTGGCTGGAAGGAGAATCAGGAAGACAATAGCGAATATTAATTCTCTATTGTCACACAACTGGATGGGGTCAGGGCGCAGTGCTCTGCGCCCCGAGCCCACTCTTTTTTAAGCCAATTAGAGCCTCAGGCTCTAATCATGTGCTGCTGCTGCAAAAAATACCCTGTTGGAATCCATACGTCCAGCGTCCTGCATGCAGATTAGGGGCCGGGCGCATGGATTAGGGGGGCGATGCCCCTGTGCCCCGTATAGACAGGCCACCACTGATCTCTGGACAGGTAAGTGCTCTTATAATAAAAGTCAAAAGCTACAATATTTGTAGCTGCTGACGTTTACATTTTTTGGGGGAGCCTGAAGCTCCTTTTTAAGCATTTAATATCTGACATCTTCCTAAGTGTTAGGAAACTTTTTGTCCATCAAGACTGTCTACAATCACCCAAACTGCTAAACTGAGCCACAGAAGAATCTTTCAGTTTTGCAGTAATAGCATTCAGACTTTATGTGCTGCAATAGTATTAGTCCGTAGCATCAACACATACCAGAAAATTCAAACTGTCAGAAATGAAACTACTCTTCAAAGAAGAACTTCACCCAAAAGTTAAAGTTCCACTTTTCCACCTCTTCCCCCCTTCTCTACCACTTTTAGACACTTTCTTGGGGGGAGCGGTTACCTTGTTTTGAAAGGTACCCACTCTCAGGAAGTTCAGCCCCTCATTTTCTTTGCTCGCAGCCTTCTGAGACACATCACAGATCCCAGAAGGTTGTGGGTCCATTCACAAAGCGCAGCACAGCTCGCACATGTGCAGTGGAAAGCCAACTGTGCAATGGGAAGCCAATCGTGAAGCCGCAAGTAGCCCCAGCTAGCTTACCAAAGTAAACATGCTGGCGACAGTGACCCGAAGACCGATAAAGAACCGGCCTGGCTGAGGACGAAGCTGGATCCCTGGGCAGGTAAGTGTTCTTTTATTAAAAGAGCCTCTTAAAATAGAATTTAAACATTTAGTCCTCATGCACATTGGGCATTTACTTTTTTCCTTTGAATTGCCAGGACTCCTGGTACGAGAAAAATTGCTTAAAAAATTTCCCTAAAGTCGTGTATAGCACATGCATTTAGACACATCAAACATTTGACAATTAAATGATAAATTCACTTTAAAAAAAATAAATGCACGTTTTCTTCCAGGTAAAAAAATATGCATTTATTATTATTTATTGCAGGAGCCTGTAAAGTATTGCGCCAGCGATTAGCAGATCGCTGGTGCCATGCAGGTCTCCTGCAGATCTGTCAATGTATCGGCTTGCTTGTACCTCGTACGAGGAAGTCGATACATTCTGACAGGAACACTCAATGCACTACCACAGCACTCACAGTCATTGAAAACTACAACCTGACAGCCACAAAGGCTGCTGGACCTAGTAGTTTTCCATTCACAGAGCACTGTGAATGAGTGACGCAGCCGGATGGGGGGCACGGGGGTCGGTGCATTCAGACCATGTTACCCCCTGAATATGGGTATGGGTGTAACATGTAACGTGTTATGAAAGGTGAATTTATCCTTTAATAGATTCCATTGGCCGTAAAATTAAGTATTATTATATTATTACATTAATGCTCAATTGCAACGAAACACATCTAGCGTTTAGACACATTTAGGCACGTTGGATGGTTTTTCGGCTCAAAAGCTTCTCTGTTGAACTGTTTTTTAATGTTTTATTCAGCCTGTAACTGCTCCTCTTCTAATATGCCTGTAAATGCTTATACATGCATTGAAACACAGGCTAACATAGAGGTGCTTTCACAGGCTGAAAACAAAAAAACGCCCGTAAAAATGGTGTTTTAAGCGCAGTGTGGATGAGGACTTAATAAACAATGAAACCACCACATTATGTTTTATCAAAGATTTGTGTTTAGAATCTATCCAACATATTTTTTAGTATACATCACTATTTTATTATCAATCATCCTTGATGGCAATCTTACCTTTGAGGAGCAATAGTTGAACATTTAAACACTCTACAACCTCTGATCATAATAAATAATCTGAAGGTGTCAGCTGAAGCCTATAAATATTCAAAGCTTGACTCTAGACCAGTGGTCTACAAACCGCAGCCTTTGGTACAGGTGCAGCCCTTTGCTTGTCTTTATCTGGCCCTTGGGGCACTATTCCTCCCACTGGCCATTGATGAAGCACTATTCCTTTCACTGACACCAGCAATGCAACATAAATTCGTCCCGCTGAAATAAATGATTGGGTACTATTCCTCCCACTGATACCAACGATGGGGCACTATCCCCCCCCACTGACACCCATGATGGGGCACTATTTCTCCCACCAGCACCAATGACGGGGAATTATTCCTTTCACTGGAACCAGTGATGAAGCACGATTCCTTCCACTAACACCTGCAATGCAGCATAATTCCTTCCACTGATATCAACAATGGGGCACTATTCCCCCCATTGACACCCACAATGGGGCACTATTCCTCCTCCTACTGACCACAGGTGCTATGTTATCCTTTTACTCTAAATGAACACAAAGCCTGGGACATTGTCCACTCCTACTGACACTGGGGTATTTTCTACTTCCACTGGCCACAGTATTGCCCCCCTACTCCTGCTCTAGACAAAGAGCTAAATACACGATGAAATACATTGATACTAGCTTTTTTACCTGCAAAATAATTGGTATTTTTGTTCTTTCGGTCTACAACACAGCAAGGCGGTTGAATATATAAGAGGCTCATAAGTCAAATCCAGGTGCTAACACTAGCTGCAGTAAAAAATTATTTACACAAATAGACAAATTGTGTGTTTATTTAATTACAAAAAACTGGATACACAGCACACATGCATGCACTAAAATCCTCTTGTGCCCTTTGGCACTTTTTGTGTGGCCCCCGGGGCCCCTGTAGCCACTACACTGTCTCCAGTCTATGACTCCTGAATCAACATCTCTAATAGCATGTTAGCATTCTGTGGCCATCTCTTGTAGCGTGCCTGTAGTCTGTGACCACCTCTTGTATTATGTCCACAGTCTCTGACAATCTCTTGTATTATGTTCATAAAATAGTCTCTGACCATCTTGTGTATTATGTCCACAGTTTTTGACCATCTCCTTTATTATGTCCACAGTCTGACCATCTCCTGTATTATGTCCACAGTCTCTCACCATCTCGTGTATTATGTCTACAGTCCCTGACGTGTATTATGTCCACAGTCTCTCACCATCTCGTGCATTATGTATACAGTCCCTGACCATCTCCTTTATTATGTCAACAGTTTCTGACCATCTCCTGTTTATGTCCACAGTCTCGGACCATCACCTGTTTTATGTCCACAGTCTCTGACCATCTCCTGTATTATATCCATGGTCTCTGACCATCTTCTGTACTATGTCCACAGTCTCTCACCATCTTGCGTATTATGTTTACAGTCTCGGACAATCACCTGTTTTATGCCCACAGTCTCTGATCATCTCCCAAATTAAGTCCACAGGCTCCTACCATCTCCTATATTATGTCACAGTAAAAACAAATAAGCAAAACAAAAGAGGGTGCATAGGCCTAGTGCAAATTTTAATAAAAATATATGATAAAAAAGAATTACTCACAAACATGAGTTAAAAGTGCTTCTCAAGCCACACATCCGTGGCTTAGTATTCCCAGCCTGAACAGCCACCACAACATAATATATTTTCACACCTATATGCATTCTGATAAGCCCATATCACGACAAACCAAGGGTCCCTCCCATGTATGCGTGGACTCAAGCCATCAAAGAAAGGAAACTAACTCATAACTAACCCATTGTATGATAATGGGGTGGGTATATATATAAATATATATTAAGCTGAAAGATCACTTGCTGTTTAGCTCTGAGGAAGAAGAAACTCCTTCGAAATGCATCAGCCTGCAGGGACCCCAGTGAGGACCCCCAATGTTGTGGTGACTGTTCAGTCTGGATGTGTGGCTTGATGAGTGATTTTAACTCATAGGTTTGTGAGTAGTTATTTTTTTATCATATATATTTATTAGAATTTGAAAAAGATTTCCAAGAGATTATCCAGATTATATGTGCAGTGGACTACTACTTATGCCCTACTTGGCAATCATGCTTATGCGCAGGAGATAATTGTCGTTCTTGGAGATTATGTCCACCGGCTCATGTATTATGTACACAGTGTCTGACCATCTCTTGTATTATGTCCACAGTCTCTGACCATCTCTTGTATTATGTCCACAGTCTCTGACCATCTCCTGTACTATGTCCACAGTCTCTGACCATCTTGTGTATTATGTCCACAGTCTCTGACCATCTCCTGTACTATGTCCACAGTCTCTGACCATCTTGTGTATTATGTCCACAGTCTCTGACCATCTCCTGTATTATGTCCACAGTCTTGGACCATCTCCTGTTTTATGTCCACAGTCTCTGACTATCTTCTCTATTATGTCCACAGTCTCTGACTATCTTCTCTATTATGTCCACAGTCTCTGACCATCCCCTCTATTATGTCCACAGTCTCTGACCATCTTCTCTATTATGTCAACAGTCTCTGACCATCCTATTGTGTCATATCCATAGACTTTGACCATATCCTGTTGTGTGTCTGCTGTCATGGAATATTCACTGAATGTTATGTACGGCCCTTTGGTGATGTCAGGGGCCACACTTGAGGTCGCCCATTTCAAGAAGGTTGACTACCACTGCAATAGGACATTGGGACTACCCAATTCACAATAAAGGAAATACAGTATATGGAAACCTCAAAGTAAAACAGCAACAAAAACAGCTGCCATTAAGAAAAAGCAACAGAGAGGGAAAGCGAGAGAGAGTAAATACACATAATGACCTAGTATTTTTTTTTTGTAGCTTCAGGTAAACTGCTCCTTTTCAGCATATCCCAGTCCTCGGTATTGGAGAAAACATACACGGATTAGAATGCTTAGTACTGTTGACTAGATGTGTACACACATAATATTTCTGGAAAGGTATATACAGAGACTCTTAGCAATACTGTCAGAATACCTACACATACATTCAGCATCTCTGACAAGGAGTACTTAGTTCTCCAGACAAATGCACAAACATCTTAGCGCACAGCCAGAAGGGTCCCAGATTTATTACAGTGTGTGAATTGTGACGAGCCATAAACTGTATAGCTTATGCTCGGATTTCATGTTTTAGCTCACAGATAACAGAGAGCAGACACATTGGTCAAGCAATACTGCCATTTGCAGGATCAAAGATTTTAGAATACTTTTAAATCATTGTGATAAACAATCTCAGCCCAGAACAGAACATGACACTGAAACAAAAACTATTTATCTTGCTCTGTTGTGGAATATACTCTTAAAGTGGTAATAAATCCCAAAAAAATAAATGTAATACAACCTATATTGCCACTTACTGATACCTAAAGGATGAGTTCACTTATTAAAAAAAAAAAATGCACATGTTTTTTGCAGGTAAAAAATTTGCATGTATTATTTTTTCCTAGTAGCAAGCAGAGCATTGCATCTGCGATCAGCAGATCCTGGGTGCATTGTCAAGCTCCTGCAGAAACTCAGTATAGCTGTCTTTCCATACTTCCAGTAAGGGCAGACAGTTACTGAAGTCTAGGAGGATCAATGAACTATGTGAGCGCTCACCAGTACAGTCGTAGGTAATCGAGAACTACCAGCCATATGCTCCAGTTGAAAATGGTACTTGTAGTTCATCAATTTACAGAACTCTGTGAATGAATGATGTGGCTCTGTGGTTGGAGCAATGGGGACTTTATACTTTAAATGTGGTCACTTCATTCGTTTTCTTTTTCCATTTTTCTTTTTTCTATCTTCATCTGGTGATCCAGTCAGTAATATACTTCCTGCCTTAGGGTGTCACCACTGTGGATGGAGGAGCAACAGAGACACCTTTGGACAGCAACACTGTCGAACTTGGGAGAGGGTAGAGTTAGATGGACAGAACAAGGAAAGAATTCCCCCACGTTGGGGTTTTTTTTTAGGCAGCATGCAAAAAGGAGTCAAGGGTGGTGTATAAGAAACAAAAAATAGATTTTATTGAAAAAAGTAGGACAACTAGATTAAAACATGAGCTCCAGTGGGAAAACAATTATAAAAACATGGATATACACTAAGCAGACTAATAATCTCGTGTCGACATACCTTCTTCATACCTTCGGGTAGGTGTCTTTTCCTTGTTGCAGAGTTAGATGGACTAGCAGATTTAGATAGACTTGACTAACAAATTAAAGCCAAACTCCAGCTAACACCTTGTAAGCTGTTTTTTTTTTATCCTTATGGGATGAAGGTTTTACATAAATAAAAGTCGATCATTGTAGTTATTGCAAGCACCTCTGTCAGTGTTAGGCCACGGTTCAAATCTCAGGCAGCAGGAACCGCCTGAGATTCGAACTGTCAGGGCTCTTTCACACTGACGGACCGTATGTCCGTTTTTCATCCTTCCGTTTTTGAAAAACGGACATACATGTATCCCTATGTGATAGCGGGTGTCAGCGGATGAGCATCTGCTGACACCCGCTCTCGTCCGTGCCCGCTATGCTCCATTTCTGCAGACGGAGGAAAACCCAATTTTTTCATCCGTCTGCAGAGCGGATCGGATGACGACGGACTCTACGGTCCGTCGTCACCCGATCTCCCATAAGGGGAGAGCAGCGCTCTGACAGGTTCGTCCCTGCACGGAGTGCAGAGACGGACCTGTCATCTTCCTGCTCAGCGGAGATCGCTCCGGCGTTCCCCGCAAACGGCTATCCACGGGGCGGATCTGCACTGATCCGCCCCGTGTGGAAGAGCCCTATATGGGCAGGCTGAATGTACCAAGTTGATGGATCAATCACTGCAGCAGGTGGGCCCAAGGTATACCCCCCCCAGTAGCAACCCCAAGGGTGAAAGGGGCGGGCAGTGTGTACCAAAAACACCTGACCAGAAGCCTGAGCCTCACCCAAGAAAGATGGGAGGGAGGCAGGGGGGTGGAGAACCCAGGAGGGACCGACCACCCTATGGAGTACCTGCGCCCCTCACCACGTCCAGGAAAGGAGAGGAGGGGGCCCTGTACTTACTGATCCAGACAGATCCCCTCGCCACCGAAATGGGGGGGGCTGTCTGCCATGAGGAACGCTGCGACTCAGGCCGAGACCCGGTCGTATGCGACCTTGCAAGACATTTGACTCGCAGAGCCAGCCCCCAGTGGGGCTATGTCTCAGCTGACCTGGCCAGACTGGGGAGACCACTGGATCTTAGTGTCCAGCCCGTCGGCCAGCCTGGCAGTTGATTGGAGATCTCACCGAAGAATCCAGGAAAAAAGAAAATAACACACAAACAAAAAATCTCCTAGGACTAGAGATCCCAGCAGGGAACTAGGTCCTTACTCCTGACTAGGCAGAAAAAAACTGAAAGCCTATAGCAGAGAGGGGGGTGTATACCACCTAGGACTGCCCATAGGCGTAGCCAAGTAGCGTAGCCAAGACTCCTGTAGGGGGCAGGATAACCCTATGGTTCTGAATAATAGAGCGCTGTGTCTGTCAATGAACGTAAGAGAAATACTGTTTTTTTTCTGCCAGAAATCTTGTGATAACCTACTGCGCTCTCTGCCTGGGCTGCATTCTTGTCAGTTACATTGTTCTCAGCACTCTGCCTATCCAATGGACAGGAATACAAGAATACAGTGTTCTGTGGCCCTATTTGAGGGTGACAATGCTGTTTCTCCATAGATACAATACAGTGAATGAGTGTTGTCAATGGCAACATCGCTAGGTACAAATAAAATAAAAAAAGCCTGGAAAAAAAAAAAAAATTCAGCTGCAATATATAACATTTTTGTTTATGAGATGATATCTACTTTAAAGGTTAAAGAAATATTAAACCAAAAATGTAATATATTGCAGCTTACCAATCATTAGATGTGTTGGTTGCATTTGTTTCCTTTTTTTTAGGCTCTTTTCCCTCTGTTTTCACCTGGTGATCTGGTCAGTAACACACCTCCTGTATTAGAGCGCCCCCACAGGAAACAAATTTGGACAGCAGCATTGTCAGTCTGGGAGGAGGGGAGGATTAGATGTACCAGCTGATTTAAATATACATATAACAGAATGAAGCCAAAATCTAGCTAATACAGTAAACCCCCCTCCATCGCTGGGGTTATGTTCCGGACCCACCCGCGAAAAGCGAAATAGAAAGACCCTATTTAAATACACCCTAGGCATGTTTTGTTAATTTTTTAATAGCATTTAAAGGTCTTTAAACACACTTTTATGCAATAGAAATACATTAAAGATAGAGAGAGAGATCAAGAGGATTTTTAAAACACAAAAATATTGTCTTAACAGTACAGTATACTGTACAGTACAGTAAAAAATAGAGTACATAACTGCGAAAATGGTGAAATATTACCACAATATCAGAATAACAGGTCCTAATTAAAATACCGCGATATACCGGGGCCGCAATAACTGAACCGCAATATAGCGGGGGTTTACTGTACTTTATAAACTGCTGCTGCAGTTTTATTTCCCTTTTGAGATAAAGGTTTTGCATAAATATATAAAATCTGAGCATTGTAATGTAAGCACCCCGGTCAGAGGTACAGTAAAGGATTTGTCTCATCCCTGTACCTGCAAGAGAGCTTGTTCTATTGAAAAAAACAACAGATTTACTGGCTGAATCAATAGCTAAAAGTAAAAAAAGCCTAAAAAAGAAAACTAATATAGCCATCACATCTAAGAATTGGTAAGCTCACATTGTAAAATGCTGAGCAAACTGTTGGCACTATATAAATACTGTATAAAAACAATAATAATAATCAACTGCAATACAATAAAACAAAATAAACGTTTTCTTTTGGATTCATTACTGCTTTGGGTGTTATTTTCCATATTACTTGTGCATTACCTATTTAAATTGTTGTGCAAATAAAGCCATTACAGAATTGACTGGCCTGTACATGTCCCATTTTCGAATAGACTTGGCAACCATATCATAACTCTGGGTTCTCTGAAAAGCCATCAGTGCCCTTGGGAAATAACTATTTGGTTCAAAGACTCTGTCCAACCACTGCTGTTTTCCCCAAAATAAACTGGCACCAGGTGGTGCCTACGCATGCCCCCTGCCATGCTCTAGAGATTGAGCTTGAATGAGTGTTCTTCATTATATAGTGAACTGATATGAAAGGCATCTAAAGGCAGCTGCACTGCAGACCATCCTCTCATGCATATAGGAAGCTTTAGATCACCCTGTTTCCCTGAAAATAAGACCTAGTGTGATTGTCGGTGATGGCTGCAATATAAGCCCTACCCCCCAAATAAGCCCTACCCTGTTTTCCCAAAAATAAGCCCTACCCTGAAAATAAGACCTACAAGGACTTTAACTAGGGCTTATTTGGGGGTAGGGCTTATATTGCAGCCATCACCGACAATCACGCTAGGTCTTATTTTCGGGGAAACAGGGTAGGTGTTGTCAAATGTCCATTGCCATTTCCAGATGGCATCATTTTATCTGCCATCACAGAAGACAGGTAATCCTATACCGAGTAATTTTCTTTGTGTAGCACCCTCTTAGATAGCAAATTTAGTTCTGACTCACTGTTCTCAGTGTAGTTGTGTTTGATTGCTCTGGTCTGTTCTGTGATTCAGTGGCTGTAGGACTAACTGCTTCCCCCTGTTTGTCCAGAAATATTTTGGAAGATAGTGGGAAGGGAGAGTCTAATCAGCAGCTAAATAATAATGCAGCCCTGGTCAATCTCTGGGAAGAGGTGCCCAGATAGTGACTGAGAGTGTGTATAAATACTCGACTAGGAGCAGAGGTGTCTTTTTTTCTTGAGGAGGGGGGTCACAGCCTAGGGGGGGCTGTTTGCCCCTAGGCAATTCTGCCATTTGCCTGCGGTTCCTCAAAGCCTCAGTTAGGCTTTCTGGAGGCCTACTTTGCTGGGATTTTGTTGAAGCTACCAAGGGATCTAGTCTGGTATTACAGAGTGAAAGTGTCTGGAAGATATTGGAAGGAAGCAACCAATTATGCAAGGGCAGGAGTACAGACTGGTATGAGAGATCCTAGAGACTGTCTGCTGGTACATCCCTCTTATGCTAGAGTCAGCAGGTTTAACCACTTCACCCCCTGGAAGAATTTACCCCCTTCCTGACCAGAGCACTTTTTGCGATTCGGCACTGCATCGCTTTAACTGACAATTGCGCGGTCGAGCAAAGTGGCTCCCAAAATAAATTGACGTCCTTTTTTTGCCACAAATAGAGCTTTCTTTTGGTGGTATTTGATCACCCCTGCGGTTTTTATTTTTTGCGCTATAAACAAAAAAAGAGCGTCAATTTTGAAAAAAACACATTATTTTTAACTTTTTGCTATAATAAATATCCCCCAAAAATATATAAAAAATACATTTTTTTTCCTCAGCTTAGGCTGATCTATATTCTTCTACATATTTTTGGTAAAAAAAAAAAAAATTACAATAAGTGATTATTGATTGGTTTGCTCAAAAGTTATAGCATTTACAAAATAGGGGATAGTTTTATGGCATTTTTATTAATAATTTTTTTTTTTAAATGGCCGCAATCAGTGATTTTTATCGTGACAGCGACATTATGGCAGACACATCAGACATTTTTGACCAATTTTTGGGACCATTGTCATTGATACAGCAATCAGTGCTATACAAATGCACTGATTCCTGTGTAAATGACACTGGCAGTGAAGGGGTTAACTACTAGGTGGCAGTGTAGGGGTTAAGTGTGTCCTAGGGGCGTGTTTCTAACTGTGGGGGGCGTGGCTGTGTGTGACACGTCACTGATCTCTGCTCCAATCACAGGGAGCAGAGATCAGTGACACTGTCACTAGGCAGAACGGGGAGATGCTTGTTTACATTAGCATCTCCCCGTTCTTCCTCCACGTGAGGTGATCGCTGGCAACGTACAGGTACGTGGTTCTGCCTGTACGAGCCCTTCTGCCGATGTAATTGTCGGCAAGCGTTTAAAGGGGACATTGTGTCTGGTATCCTGAAGAGCTCAGTCCAATTCTTAAGCCCCGTACACACGATGAGATTATCGGACGAATGATCGTCCGTTTTTTTTTGAATGCTAATCTCAGATCGAATCTGATGAGTTTACTAAAGTCACGAAAATTCCCGTACGACAGAATTTTTTTTTGGAAGTGATGTCATGTGTTGTAATGCATTTGTATTGCATTTTCGAACGATAGCTGTACTAATTAGATGAAAATTGTACGATCTGGCATCGTACGAAAACAAAATTCCTGCACATCCGATAGAATAATATCGGACAAACTGTCATGATCGTCTCTCGAAAGCTCTGTACTAACGATCTGATTATCGTACGATCGCTATGAAAGCTGTATTTTCCATACGATTTTCTGATCGTGTCTAAGGGGCATTAGTGAAAAGACTTTGCTTTGATGTCCAGAAGGAAGTATACATCTGGGCAAGGTAAGATACTTTAGCTTGGTTTAGCCATACAAAAGCACAAAGAGTAGTAAACAAAAAGGATGACACTTTTCAGGACCTACAATATCCTGATCAGTGCTAGAAAAGGCAGTGATGAAAATGGAGGCCTTCCTTATAGCCTTTAAGACTTTGGTGTCTTTTTCCTCTCTTCTGTCTTGCTAGGGACAATACAAACAATTTATTTTCTACAATTTTTCAATTCGAGGCAGGCCTACTGAATCTTTTCATGAAGAACATTTATTTTTCACCAATGATAGAAAGTACAGAAATATTTTGTGCCAGCAACAGAATCTGAGCTAGTTCATATTTCTGACAGCTGCTGTTGATCTTGTATACACAGCCTGTACACTACAGAGATTCTGCCGGTAATGAGACCAAATCATTTACATAATAAAGCGGTGACGATAACAAAAACTGGCATCCAAACTTAAATATACATTGCTTCAATAAAGAAGATGAGCAGAAAAAAAAAGAATACTGGTTTTAGAAAAAAACGCTAAGGTAAGTCTGTGACAATGCACGTGTGACAGAGCCTTGGATTGCAGTAAAAAAAAAACATCTGGGGTTCTAACTCATCAACACTATCCAAAACGATATTTAACTGGTCTGGCTGGACTTCTTTAAAAAAAAATTAGTCAATATATTATTGTTGTTACTTTTGTAAAGGGTGGTTTATTGAATTGCAGCATTATCGTGTATGCAAGTGTGTGAATTGCTGTGAAATGTGTACACAAGTACCTCATTAAATGGCACAATATGTCAGCAGAGAGCATTAGGACTCTTTCACAAGTGTGGTGCCCTGCATTTCCCACCAAACAGCGAACGCGGATTGCTTTTCAGAGAGCACCTGCATCACACCCAGTTGTGGTGTAGCCCCATTAAGTTTAATGGGCAAGTTTGGCAGGCAGTATCGTCTAATAAATGCTGCAAAAATGCTGTGGGTATGAAAAAAAGCATCACGGCCATGGCATGTGTACTGCACCATCTGGCCTCCATGTCTCAGCATCCCATTTTTACCGCCCCCTGGCTATCCTTCTGAAAGAGACAGTAGAGAGATTTCCCACCACACCATTGTCTGAAGCGGTGACCAAGACAGCAACACCAAGTAAAATGGGGTCTAGCCTTCCCTTTTTTAGTGAAAAGGCAATATTTATTGTCTGTATTGCTGTTGAAGATTTTCCCTGATATTCTGTCCAGACAGTAGTGAGGGAAAATCTCCCTAATTGAGCTCCAGAGAGCAGTAAAAGGCAAGCAGAGGTTCTAGTCCCTTGCCCACTCTATCCAAAACTATAATAAAACATTTTGGCTGGACATACACTTGATGGGTGTCTATATGAATGAATCATATGTGTTTTGAAGTATATTAATAATAATCAAATACTAAACTGTACACAATATTAATCAAAGATGACCGAAATCTAGAATGAAGAAATAGAGTTCACCAACAAAATCAGTTTTATAAAAGTAATATAAATTTTTACTAAACCCAGGACCCCGCATTCACTATATCTGATCTCTCACAATACACAGAACATGGAAATGCAATTATTTTAGTAAATCTAAACTGCTAAATACCTTTTCTCATCAGCAATATATAGCAACCTTATGGCTTCTATCAGTGTCTGGTTAGAGCTTGTAGGAGGAGTTTTTATTCTATTCTGACTGTCCTATGAGGCTGCAGGACCCCTGACCCTCTGTCTGAACAGTGCTGATTAGCCCTGTGCTGATCACATGCATCCTCCCAAGAAAAAAAAAAACTATCTAGCAATACACACCAAACTGAGCATGTGCAGAGTGCCCCCAAGGCTCTGTTCTATCAGGAGATGTATTGGGGACTGAGGAAGAAGGGGAGGATCAGAGAAGACAGAATCTAACAGCCATTTTACACAGAGAATTAACCCCTTAGGTTCCACAGTGAGTATAACAAGCATGCTTTACTACATATACAGTCTGCACTGTTCTGGCTTTAGTAACACCAATTATGAAATTATGAAAAGTCACCATTTCATTGTGCCGAAATGTCATGTAAGATACATTTTAAATTGCATAAGTAAATCCAAATGCATGCAAACATCTTTACTGTATCCCAAAGTATAATCACAACATTGTGGTATTAAATAAAAATAAATTGTATCTACTGTATACCATATATCAATAACAAGTATTGGTCTTTTCACAGTAGAACCTTGGGAATGCTTAAGTCCTCCTACCTGTGCTTTCATAGTATATTCCTTAGTGCCAACAATAGGAGAGGTGGACTGGGCCCACATTCTGGGAACTAAATTAAGTGGTTTGCTGTGTGTTGCACTGGAGCTCCATAATTAATTGAGGACGCAAGTCTCATTATTATTACAGGTGCTTTGCAGGATGATCTCCTACATTCCCAACTGGAATGGGCTGCAGACCCTTAAGTAATGGCCTCACAATGTATTAACATACTGTGTTTTATAACAGAGCACAGTGACAAACCATAGACCATACAGTAAGATCCTAATTTACATGCACGTTGTTTATTATTTCCTACTACTCACACGTTTTCCCTAGTTGAAAGAAAATTATAACCTGTATGGATGGCATATAGTTCTACTGCAAGTACAAACAATAAGAATATTGCATAATTGTATTCTAAGACATAGAAGTTGCCCAAACTGACAAAATCAGTCCGTGAATAGCCTATCTTCGAAATACCACTGAGCTCTTTGGACACCTTGTGAGCAGTTTTGTGAGCAGTTATTTTAAAAAAAAGGCTATGCTGCAGGGTTTCCCAACTAGGGATCCTTGGAACCCTAGGGTTCCTCCAGAGACTGCTAGGGGGTTCCTTGAGCTTGGGGTTCCCATTGACACCATTGATCTTTTTATTTATCTGTAAGGGGGAAATTTATCCCAATGATCACACGTGTAAGGAGCGTTCTTCATGCTATCACAATAATGTATCCTGAGATTGTAAATTTTAGCAGGGGTTCCCTGGGACCAGAAAGTTATTTCAAGGGTTCCTCTATGTTGGAAAGGTTAACAAAGGCTGCTATAAAGGCTTTTTTTGTGGCAGACATTCTATTGCTTTTCCTAGCTGGGAGTTAACACAAGGAATGTCTGGTGTGCATAAGTGATTGTCATTGACTGTCTATGGCCAACCTAAAGAGACTGTTTCTCTAGAACAGCCTTTTTCAACCTTTTTACCCCTAAGGACCACTTGCAATAATTTTTAGGCCCCGGGGAACCCCTGCTAAGAGTAGTTAATTGGTGGTCTTTGGGAAAATGTCCTTTGCATTAGTGGTGGCCAGTGGAAAATATGCTCCTTACATTGCTGGTCAGAATGTCACCCTTACAATCATGGCTCTGGCTCTATCAGACCTGCAGCTATGGAGACACCAGTACATGGGAGGTCAGCCAACCACAGCTCAAGGAGCCCACAGACATCTCTAGAGGAACCCTAGTGTTCCACGAAACCCTGGTTGAGAATGACTGCTCTAGAAGGTTTAAAGTTCAGGTTCCTACAGACTTCATGACTCCCCAGCTCTACCCCGCTTAAGCAAATTGGATCATGCTTTGCTGTTTTTTTTTGGCCTTCCTCTGGATCAACTGTGGGTATAGGATTGTGTTTATAAGATTGAATTAGTTTTTTTTTTTTTTTTGTTTTATTGGTTGAACTACGTGGACTTGTGTCTTTTTTTAAACCAGACTAACTATGTAACTATGCCACAGATTCAGGAGACTTCATATATGGCAGTATGTCATTCTGAAAGGCAGAGCTCCCATGGTTCCTCAACCCTTCCTGCCTCCTGCACATTCATGTTGGCTAGTGAGGCAGCCCATACTAGTGACTGGCCAATAGGAATAAGGGACTTAGCAGCAAACACTTATATCACCCAGAAATGTTGGATCTTTGCCGATTAGTATGGTCCTCCATTCAGCAATATCTGAAGGCTTTTTCAAACTGCTACAGGTATGAACAACCACTTTTAAGTACTTTTTTTTCTAGAGACTCTGGGGTTGATTTACTATAGGTAAATTCATTTTGCAAAGGAATTCACCCCAGAGCTTAGGCCACTGTCACACTGCTGTGCTGCAGTTTGGTCACAGTGGGGGGTGCAGTATTGTGTACCCGCAGCTTTTGTGCAAGTTGCCCACAATCTCCCATAGACTTTCTATAATGTCCCACATTTTTTGGTGCATTTTCTGAAAGCGCACCAAAGTTCTGCATGCTGCATCTTTGGTGTTCTTTCAGAAAACATGCCAAAAACATGGGGCATAATAGAAAGTCTATGGAAAACTGCTGGTAACCCGCATTAAAACAGTGGGTACACTGTGCTGCACCTGCACTATAGTTTGGTAGTGTAAAAGAGGCCTTAGTGAATATGGTGTAGCTTTACTTTGCAAAGAATACCCAATAACGTGCAAGAAAATAAAACAGCATTTTTGCTTGCACATGAATAGATGATGGAAGTCAACAGTGCTTCACCTCATTTACTAAGTTCTGGGGTAAATTCCCTTGTAAAGTGAACAGCCAATTTGCCATTAGTAAATCAACCTTAGAGTATCTTTAAAATGTGGAGTGTAACCTAAATGTTATAAGGCTTTTAAAAAGAGTAGTACAGTACATGGTAGCCACACAAGCATACCAGACACGCACTGCTAGCAGTTACCAGGGAAAAGACTATGCATTTACACTAATCCAAAGAGTATAAAAAAAATAAAGGTAAAAATTCAGATGAGTCTACTTGCAAGCCTTAAAGGTCTCCTTCCTGTGTTTTCATGCCAGCCCGTATCAATATGAAAATATAAGTGCATGTCTCTGAATGGAAGCCCAGGCCGATACAGAGGTAAGAAAAAAATGAAACTATGACATTTAAGCATAAAATAAGATCATGGTAAGTGTAAGCATAAAATAGGATCATGGAAAGTGTAAGTATAAAATGAGATCATGGTAAATGTCCACGGCTGACAAAAAGCAAACCAGTTTACATGGATGGAATTGGACTCTGAACTGAGTCAGTGCTTCTATATTTCTCAAAATGTTGCATGGGATGACCACTAATATTTGTGAATGCATACTCATTAGGCAAAATTGGAAATGAGGGGTGACAATAAGAAAACTGCAAAGAAAACAATAAGGTTTGTATAAATGACAAAAAGGAAGTGTTAAAATGTATTGGCCTATATAGAAGAGCAATGCTCTTTCCTCATTCATTCTTTCTTGGGCTTTTTTTAGCCTTGTCCACTTTTTTCCTTTACCCATTCTTTTCTCTCTCTCTGATCTTCTATCTGCATGCATACAGTAGTGTCTGGGAACATTCTCCATCAATCACAGCCTCTACTTGGTGCCACTTTTCCTGCTTTGTTTGTTCCCTGCTCTCCTGTCATCTCTTCTTTCCTTATCCCTCCGTCTCTCTCCCTCATTTCCATGCACGGCTCATAACTTCATCTGAATATCTGAATTAACACAGAAAATGAAAACAACTCGCACCTTCCTTTTCCGTTTCCATGGTGATGAGATAAAAATCCCGCCAGGCCTCACGGGGAAGATTGCTATGTGCCTGATATTCCTCCCCACAGCCCCAATACTCCTCTAGCCCCAAACTCCAACAGCAGAGAAACTGGAGGGTCAAAGGGGGTCACTACATGAAAGAACAGCTTGTTATCTTGTATTCTCTTTTTAGGAATCTTATGAGATAAACAGAGGATATAGAAAATAATTAGCCACCTGTGTAAATCATATTTAAAGCTGAATTATGCAAATATATTAACTACATTGACAGATTTATCTCTAAACACAAAAGCAATTTCATTGAAATGTGACGGATTCTGCTATGAACTGAAGTATATCGCGATCCTGAAGTTTACAGCCGCTTAAACACATGAAATGGATGATGTCCAAGCCTATTAGTTATGACACACTGAAATGATAACGGAATAATGAGTAACAGAAGAGTAAGACAGATATTCGAAAAGGCAAAATATGTCAATGGTCTGACTCTTTCTAAAGGAACAGGCAACTCCGTTCTGTACTTGAACCTTAATAATGGCCTCTATACAATACTAAACATTTTGTTCTGCCTTCGTAAAGACTCTGGTAACTTGTGTGTAATAATGTATAAACATACTATATTTGTTTCTTTGTCCATCCAGCATAGCACTTGTCTTCAGCTGACCTGCTCTTTGTGATGCTTGTGCTGAGGTTGCTTGTCAAACTTTGGTGTTGACACCTTTTTCTTCGGTTGACATATCTCCAAAAACAAGACAAGCACTGGATGTTCTCATCAATGCTGAAGTGGTAAGAATAGTCCCTACCACCCTTTTATGGGTTTGGGCCATGGTTAGTTCTAGTTCATTTATCGCGTAATTGTTTTGTAGGAGGCTTGATTGACAAAGTTACATAGTACCATACCACTTAAACATTATTATGGGGTTGATTTACTAAAACTGGAGAGTACAAAATCTGGTGCAGCTCTTCATAGAAACCAATCAACTTCCAGGTTTTTTTTTTGTAATCTTAACTGAACAAGCTGAAGTGAGAAGCTGATAGGCTACCATGCGCAGCTGCATCAGATTTTGCACTCTCCAATTTTAGTAAATCAACCCGAATTGTTTGGTATATACACCTTTTTCTTTCTTATATTTATCATCTGCAATACTGCAAAGTCAATGAGCCTATGGGTGAAAAATATTTACAGTATTGCTGTCTAATAATATCTTTGTTTTTCCAATTACTACAGACAACTGCTACCATCACTGGCCCACATTTATGAGCAGCATCAATCACTGAGTACACCTATTCATTAATACAGTTTTTGGTGGTGGTTACAAGGCAGATTTATGAAAGTCGAAAATATTATGTTATTTAAAATAAGAATACAATACTGCAACACAATTACCCCATTTCAACTCCTGTTGATTCTGGTTTGTAACTACTGGTGAAAAGGAAGAGATGTAGAGTATAATTTAATAGACATTTATAAAGTCTGTTATATGTGTTTTCATTATAACCGTTTCTTCCTATCATTGGGAAATACATTCCTATGACCCTGCCTGGGACTCAGCGCTTACAAAACAAGGAATATCCTAGCACATCCAGATCAGTTGGAATCTATCGATGGAAAGAGATTTGCTTTGTATGGAACTGACCAATAATTTCAATAAACAGCCTCCTACCAACACAAGGACAAAAATGAAGTACAGTTTCACTGAGTCAGTACCTCTGCATTGCTCTTCTAATGTTAACAATTACTTCCTTATAAGAGTTATTGCACACAACTGAGCAAATCTGCACCTCTTTTTAGCCAAGAGGCCTTAATTCATGGAGATGGCCTTTTATCATTTACTGTACATTTTATAAAGATTTGAAATTCCTACCAGCGGGTGCCAAGAATGCCAGTTCATACATATAATTCACCTAGGGGTCCTTTGCAATGTTTGTGAATTCTGCTCAGCTACCTCTCTGCTTTCACTTACTTCACATTGCAGTTAATGAGCTCCTCTGCATCTTTTCCCAAGGGAACAAGATTAGCTGCTTCTACTCTCTACCTCACACCCTTCAGCAACAATCAGTTCTTACACTGTCTCCTCTATCACCAACCCATAATTATCTCCCGCTCTAACCTGTTCCTCACCAGCAATATTCATTTTTACCCTGCCCCTCAACCATGTTTAGACCCCATCTACCTTTCCACCCAATGGTCCATGTTCAGATTATGCTAAGCATCCTCTATCTCATGGCTAGGGCAAGATCTTAGTGCCTTTTCTCTCCCTCACTCCATGCCTCAGTTCTTTTGTTTAGTTACCCCTGTCATTCATTAGCTCTTAGGCTATCTCCTCAATCTTCCCCTTGTTTGTGATGTTCTACTTCTGTTTTCTCTCAATCTTATGTTAACTTGATCATACTCTGCATCATATTTTCTTCCCATGTCGGCTTTTACTCTGCTTATCTAAAGGTTATAAGATTACCCGCTGCTCTTCCTTCCCCTCCATGGTGTGCCATGATCAATTTCCCTCTGCCTCCTCTGCATTCTTCTAGTCTAATCGGCCTCTTCTATCTTTCACCTCACCATTAAGTCCATATAGGTCCACCATTCAACCTCCTCTTTTCTCTCTCCTGGTCCATGATAGGTTCCCACTCTTCCCTTTCTCCCAATAGTCTGCAAACAGATCACTCCCTGCCTTCTGTAACCCCTACTTCCACAATTGGTTTACACTTATACCTTTGATGAAAAGACAATATTACTACAATGTGAATCACAAGGTATGGGAACAGTTATACCAAAACACATCAAAGGCTGGTTGAGACCGGTAATAATGTAGTATGAATATCCAAAATAACAAAGTCTTTGAATTTATTCACAGACATTGATGAAAGCTTTTCATTCATCTTAGAACACAATAAACCCTTAACACTTTCAGTTGACAGATCTATGCCAAAATTGATTTGTTTTATTATATTCCCACACATATTAATTAGGTGCAGTGAGAAGTGATTGCTCTGCCTAGCTACTTACTTAAGACAGCACAATCTCTAATAGGATAACAGGAAAACACGAGCACCCAGTGCTCAAATTAGGTGACAGCTCCAAGGATATCATATAGCAGGGTCAGTGGAACACCATACACATACGGTATATTTTTACTTTGTGTTGGTTGCTGATATATATATATATATATATATATATATATTTTTTTTAAAACCACATTTAAATAAACTAAGTTCAACCAGTATTCTTTCTTTAGCAATACACAGATCTGCTAGTTTACTGTACAGTTTTTAAATGAAAAGTTCTAGGCCATGTATCCTTTTTTTGCACCCTTCTCGCCCTCAGATCATTTACTTACCTACAGAACTTCTGCTCTGAGAACTTTGCTGTCGACCTGTCTGGTGCCTAAATTTTCATAAACTGTTCTTTAAATTAAAGTAATAGAGCAGGACTACACTTACCTCTGTAGATGCAGGCATTGTTGAGGAGCTCATCCTCAAAGTTCACAGCAAAAGCAGCGAAGTCACTAATCCCTCAGCAGCTCAGCTCACCCTGCTCTCCTCTCCCAGCAGTGGCTCAAGCAGCCTTCCAGCATTCTAATTTCTCATCTAAAAAGAGTAGAAACTCTTTGAAGAGGGAGCACAGTAAGCTGAGCTGTCATGGTCTTCAGCGTATCTATTGTGAATCTGAGGATGAGTTTCTCTTCCATTCCTGCAGCTTCATATATCAATATGGGCTTGTTTTAAAGCAATTTTTTTTGCGTGTTAAGAACAATTTAAATGTATATTGATCTATAGCTTGGCAGATGGTTCACTTTGATTGGTAATGAGGGGCATGGAACACAAAGCAAATGCAGTCTTTGCTTTTACTGACCACCTATCCTCTTGCTGAATGTAATTCTAATGTTCAACATATGCGGGTACATTTTTTAGCACATGTTGAGTTCAGTCAGTAGAAATTTCCCTCTGAACTGGAAGACCTTTTAGTGCCATAAGTATTGATACACATCAAATAGGCTTCTACGTACACAAACAGTTGTCAACCTATCTACATCTGACGAGAAATATGGCAAATAATGCTGACATTGTAGTTATTTTTGATCAAATGCAACCAACTTAAGAAGCAAGTTGGTTAATTATCAAAGATATTCCTGCAACAGTTGTAAAAAACACACATTACATTCTGTACAACATCCTGGGAAGCTTCATATTCAGCACTCAAGCAGAAAATAAATATAGTAAAGCTGAAAAGGAATACATAATTATATTTAATGCAGAATATTAGTCTCCTGAAAAAAATTAAAATATCCAAAACTTTTCTCAAAAGGTGATGAAAAGACTTCACATATACAACATTTTTAGCATATTTATGTGTATATCACACACATAGAGCCTCAGTCTCTCTCTGTCTCTCTCTCTGAATATATATATATATATATATATATATATATATAAAATAAAACTCCAATTTCCTTTCCTACACTTATTTACATTAATAATAACAGATTAAGGGCTCATTTACACCTTCAGCGCTGACCTACATTTTTCCTCAATGGATAAACATAGGTCATTGCTACGACACATAGAAAGCAATTGTTTTCTATGTGCCCCATTCACATTGCAATGCTGGTGTGATGTGTAATGCGTGAGCTACAGTAAAATACAGCATGTCTGCATTCTTTCACAGCACATTGGATGGTACCGCATGTCACTGCACAGCAGGACAACACACCGCACATCGCATTGCCCCCTGTAGGAGCCGGCACGCTCCAATGCTGATGCTACAATTTACTGTATGGGCTAGTGTGAACCTAGCCTTAGTCAGGTTTTTTATAAGTTCTCAATGAAATAAAAAACCGCAAAACAAAGTATTTGTAAATAAATAAAAAAATACGTTGCTTTTTTTTTTTTTTCACCTCTGTAGAAACATAACAACACTAAATAGGAAAACTGCCCAGGATGGCTTTATAAATAGAGAAAACTGTAACAATCAATATTTCTGCTGAAGAAAATGGCAATACATCAATTATGTTGGGCTGTAAATAGGCCATCATATGTTTTACAGGTCTAGAAAATCACTATTGTGCAAGGATAACATTGCAATACACAGAAGGGTGACATACCTGATATGAGGGACACGGTGTCCTTCTCCCAGGACACCACACTGACATACTCCTGCACAGAGGGCTGAGTGAGGCACTTGAATACAGCAGCACTGCCACGCATGGCGCTCTGATCTTCCACCCGCACTGTGTACGGCTCCCTGAAAACTAGAACACAAATGGCGGTAAGTAAACACTGCAGGCAGATGCTACTTGTGCTAAAGATATTCAAAAAGAAAATACGGTAGTGACACTAAAAAAGTGCATCCAAATTCAACATCTTGTTGTAGTTTTGCAAAGCGTGGAGAAAGATTAGAACATGGACAAGTTTTTTTTTTTATCATTTTTTTTTTGCTGTGTCCCATTGGGAGGATTTCTTTTCAGTTCCTGCCTTGCAGACACAACAAGAAGTGAGAGATAATCTCTCTAAAGTGAGGGAAAATCTCCTCTAGGACAGCTGTCACCGGAAAACAAATGTCCCTATTGGAAGATGTCAAACTAACATGAAACAGAGGTCCATAAAAAAGTTGAATAACTGTTTAGGAGGGCTGCATTCGTTTTTCAGTGGTTTGTACCTAATTCAATCCAAAATATAACAATGCAACTCCTCATTGATTGACAATAATAAACACAAATGCAATATTTGCTACTATGTTTTATTTTCTCGGCGATAAGTGCTCCCTGCTTTTTTTTTTTTTTTGCTGTGTCTTGTTGGATTTACTTTAATTAACTTCCCGTTCCTAGGACACAGCAGGAAGTGACAGGAAATTTTTCTTATATTCTATTCCCATTATTATTATTTATTTATTTTTGGGCGGATTTTCTATCTCTTTCTGTGATGGTCACCAAGACAAATAGAGAGGGTTATTTCCCCAAGAGGGATGCCAACAGAAATAAACAAAGGTTTACAGGGCTTTCAACACTGTCACCACCCAAAACAAAAAAAAAGATTTTGACTTTAGAGGCATATTAGGTTGTCAACTGCAACACAGAGTATGGAAGCCTTGATCTTTAAATAAACTGGGGTCTCAGGGCCATGAAGAAGCAATGAAAGGGCCAAATGAGGCCCAAAAGACACCAGTTTGACACACCTGTTACAGAGCTTTAAAAACGTGAAAATACAGTACAGTACATATCAGAACAATAGAGGGACATTGGCCACAAGCGGAATTCAGCCACTTCAGCTGAAGCTGTCCATGGTGCTGAATCCTGTTTTGCTGAACAAAGCCACTTCAAGGCAAAGTCTATAATACAGCCTGCAGATACTCTGCTCTGTTACTTTTTAGAATTTGACAACAACCATACATAACCAAAATAAATAAGGCAATTTTTCCTTAAAGGGTATTTTCACTTTTGCTTCAAATTGGCAAAACACCTATTTACTGTATATCTGCTACATATGTCCATTTACATTCATATCTTGATGAACAAATTAAAAATTACTCTTACCATTTTTGGATGTTCTATTATGGACCCTCCAGCAAGAAGGATCTACATTAATAGTTTAAAGCTAAACTCGAGGTAGATCTAAAAAATGTTTTTTAATTCGCTAGTGTTCCTCTAAAAATACATATCATTTATTTTTAAATACAACTATCATAAGTATCCTACCTGTGTCCATCAATGCAGTCTACCTGTGTCCATCAATGCAGTCTACCTGTGTCCATCAATGCAGCCTACCTGTGTCCATCCATGCAGTCTACCTGTGTCCATCAATGCAGTCTACCTGTGTCCATCAATGCAGTCTACCTGTGTCCATCAATGCAGCCTACCTGTGCAGGGGAAGAGAGAGGAGGTGAAGAGGACTGCCGGCCGGATCTTCAGAGCCCAGAGGAACATTGCTGAAACAGCTTTCATTTGAATTGCTAAGTGTTTCCGCCATTTACCATCACATACAGCCCCGCCTCCTGGCCCGGGTACTTTGATACACGTAACACATCCCCGCATTGGATGGGTGATCTGTCCATCAAAGTACCCGGGCCAGGTGGCAGGGTGTGTGTGTCAGCGAGTGTGGGAACACTCGGCAATTCTAATGAAAGCTGTTACAGCAATGTTCCTCGGCGCTCTTATGATCTGGCCGCCTGCTCTCCTCGATACCCCGGGGGCGACCGCTGCCAGGCAGCCCATGCTCGCCAGCTCTCATTTTCCACTTGCAAAATGTGAGTAGGCGAGTGGAAAATTTGAGGGCTGCAGTATATATATACGTGATTCTGCACTACTGCATAGGGGGCGTGCGTGTGTTGCCAGAGAGCCGCTTCTACTGCGATTACTCACAGCAGAAGCTAATCTGCGAGTGATGGGTACTGGATGTCCGCCGGCGACCGCCGATCATTGGGCAGAAACACAGAACGGAGATTTGCCTATATAAACAAGGCAGAGCTCTGTTCACACAGTACACATAAACACTGGCTAGGCATGCAGTTAATCCTTTGATTGCCCTAGATGTTTAACCCCTTCCCAGCCAGTGTCATTAGTACAGTGACAGTGTATGTTTTTAGCACTGATTACTGTTTTGGTGCCACTGGTTCCCACAAAGTGTCAAAAGTGTCAGTGTCCAATTGTCCACCACAATATCGCAGTCCCGCTATAATTTTCTGATCGCCGCCATTACAGTATAAAAAAAAAATCCAGTATATATACACACAATAGTTTGTAGACACTATAACTTTTGCGCAAACCAATCAATATATGCTTATTGGGATTTTGTAACCAAAAATATGAAGCAGAATAAACATTGGCATAAATTTATTAAGACATTTTATTTTTTTTCAATTTTTTTATTGGATGTTTTGATTTAAAGGCTCAAAACCATTAAAAATCCCATCTTCCAATAAACTTTTTTTCAAAATTGTCAGTTTTTTTTTGTTTATAGTGCAAAAAAAAAAAAAAAAAAAAACCTAGTGGTGATCAAATACCAACAAAAGCTCTATTTGTGGGGAAATAGGGCATCAATTTTATTTGGGTACAGTGTTGCATGACCACACAATTGTCAGTTAAAGTAACGCAGTGCCCTATCGCAAAAAATGGCCTGGTGATAAAAGAGGGTAAATCTTCCAGAGGTCAAGTGGTTAATATAAGGATTATTATTACGTTTTACAGTTAGCATTGAATAAAACAGTTGAGCTTATCTAGCCTACCCTTCCCCTCCACAGATGCATGCTTACTAATTTTACTACTCCCAATCAGCAAATTCTCTCACTCTTCACTATGCAGGAGCATTTTTAAAATTTAAATAAATATTGAGGTATAACTAAATTAATTGCTTGCAGGGTTTCAAGTTCAAAGTGAAACATTATTAACACCAAAATGAGAATTTTTGAACAAAATGTTTTTTAGTATTTTTTTCATTTTTTGCTTAACATCAAAAGTGTGAATTTGCAAACATCAAAGTAAGAATTGTTAACTTAGAGTGAAAACAAATATACAGTAAAAATCTTTTTAAACCATCATTTATCAAAGACATGATTTCCCTCATCTTTTCTATATTAAGGGCCTCATTCAGTTGCTTGATTTTGATCAATGCCCAATTGGTTATAGAAATAAAATGGGAAAGTTTTTATTGAATATGGTTGTGAGGTCTGGCCTCGGCCTGACCTGGAAGAAAACTGAAGGTTTATAAATGTTCAAACTTTTATTTCACTTTTAGCATGTATTAAGTCTTAATGTATTGTCAGTTAAGCAATGGAGGGGCCAAAGTAGGCTGTGCTTAGGGCATCAGTTGCCTTCATCCAGCTCTGGGTGACCCCCTTAAAACTATTCATGTAGTCTCCTCTCTGTATATAGGAGGCTAAATTAAAAACCCTTTAACCAGTGGTTTTTAAACACTGAGCTGTGGTCCACTGTCATGCTGCAGCCTGCCTCTTTCTGGGCCTCCAATTATCCCCTAACTCCCCACAGTGCCTCCCAGCTCCCAAAGGGGCCCACAATGCCCCTCAACTCCTCACGGTGCCCCCAGACCCCCTAAGAACCCTCAGTTTCCACAATGTACGCCAACCTCTCACAATGCTCCCAGCCCCCTAGCCTGTTGCAGAGCCTTAATTCCTCCATACTGCCCCCATCAGTATCCTGCAGTGTCCCCCAAACCTCTACAGTCTCTCACATTGTCCCTGCAAAATCACCAGCCCCCTCCAGAGACCCCGTCCACCACAGCTTCCCCCAGTTTTTTCACTCCCTCCCTACAAAACCCTTATCCCCACCACAGTGACACCCAGCTTGATACAGAGCCTTACTTTCAAGGTTTTGGAAGAATTTACCAGGCCCTTGTCTCAATAACATTGAGAACCACTAGTCTAAGCTCCAGCCTCCACACCCCTCTGATCCCCCATTCTGACAGCAAGTGGTGGATCCCCCCCCCCCCTCTTGCTGAAAAAGTAAAATTCACAGAGTTCTGTGACTGTGAAAACTACAAGTACCAACAGCCTTTGCGGCTGTCAACTTGTAGCTCTCAATGAACTACCAGGGCGCTCTAGGTAGTTCACTAAGCTTCCTTTCATTCAGTAACTGTCTGCCCATATCAGAGGTACAGGCAGACAGCTACACAGACAGTGTGCATGACCTTGGCATTACACTCATGATCTGCTGATCGTTGATGCAATGCTTTACAGGCTCCTATTATTATTATTATTATAGAGGATTTATATAGCACCAACAGTTTACGTACCGCTTTACAACCTCCTAATACAAAATAATAAATACATATTTATTTACCAGCAAAAAAATTTGCATTTTTAATTTTTTTTTTGTAAAGGTGAACTTATCCTTTAATTCTAATCTCTTCTACATACAAAATGGCAAATTACATACTGATAATCTCCTCCAAGCTATGTTTAGCCCAGTCTACACTGTGCAGCTAAAATACCGGCTTTCTAGTCACTACTCTATAGGAACATATTCCAGAATAATCTTTGACAGTAATAAACACTTGAATGATGTTAAATCTGTGGGCCTAGTTGAAAATTTTTTAAATACCTGGTAGTCAATATGTAGTTACAAAAATATATAGGACCTAAATATATGTGTCCAGCAATAGATCCCATTTGTGGTAACTATATCCAGTCCTAGGGTTGGACAATGCCAGAGTGTGACAGTAAAATAGAATTAATGGTATAACAGTAACTATACTGTTGCTGTCTTTTGGGAGGCTTCTAGTAGACAGATGTGCAGTAAAGCTCTTCTGTTCTTTGCTCAAATAGGCAATATACACTTTAATGGCAGCCATGGGGGCCAGTGCTGGGACAAGGTCATCTAGAGCTCAAGGCAAAGATGCCAAGCTTCTCCCCACTCACTTCCCTTAGGGTTATGCCCCATACACACGATCTGACTTTCCGACAACAAAGCCGTGGAATTTTGTTTGACGGTTGTTGGCTCCAAATTGTCTTGTATACACATGGTCACACACATGTTGGCCAACAATTACGAACGTGGGAACGTGGTGACGTACAAGATGTACGGCGAGCCGAGGAAAAGGAAGTTCAATAGCTAGTGCAGCTCCTTCTGCTTAATTCCGAGCATGCGTGAACTTTTGTGCGCCGGACTTGTGTACACGCGATCGGAAAGTCCGACAACAAATGTTCGATGGAGCATACACACGGTCGGACTTTTAGCCAACAAGCTCACATCCAACATTTGTTGTCGGAAAATCCGATCGTGTGTATGGGGCATAAGAGTTAACAGTGATGTCGCTGTTACCATTCCTTTCAGCCTTGTAACAGAAGCATCTGGCACAGGGCGCCCCCATCCCTGCAATAAACCATTGCGCCCAGGGCAGCCACCCCTCCTGCCCACCCCTTGCCCCGGCTCTGCCAATGGCTAATTATAGTCACCATGGCTGATTATATTCACCTTCCTTTTGCTAAGTAACATAACCAGGTATTATGGGGCATAAGACTCACTTCTCTTCCTCTGATATGATAGTGCTGGTGCTTAGTGGCGGCTCAGGTACCTAGCACTGTTCACAAGGCTTCTTGTGCCTCTCACCAGTACACAGAACAGTGGAGTGAAGGAGAGTGTGAATAGTTGTGGGGGGCAGTATTAAAGTGAACCAAAACAAGTATGCCAATCTATTAGTTCCTTTTGACTTCACTAGCTAGATGCTTGTTAAGGGTCAATATAAGAAAGTATTGAGGTCAGCAACCGCAAGATAATACATATTTCTCTCAGTCATGTTTCAACATTCAGAAAGGATCTGTCATTGTCACTAATCTTCATCTTAAATTCTGTCTAAAGCCATTCAGACAAACATTCCCAGTAGCCTCAGGCTCTCAGACAAAGGCCTGGCCACAGACTGAACCATTTTGAATCCAAAGAAAATTTGAGCAAGGAGCAGACAACTGTAAAACTTTGACAACACTCAGCTGCTTTTTAAAAATCTGATAATTTTTGTGGAAATCATGTGCCATTCTGATTGTAAGTACTATGTGTACAGCAGATTTTACACAGATGTCACATCAATTCCACTGTCCATCTCCTGTACAACTGTCAGCCTGAGATGATCTTCTGTCATGCTGGAAATTAGACTTGTTTTTGGCTATTATGTGGTGTATTAATTGAGGAAATTTGCTGAATCTTTGTTGGACAGAATGGACAAACCATTATGTCTAGGGCCAGTCTTACATAAGAAACTGTATGATTTCATCAACTGCTGGTATCCTTAGTTATCTCCAGTACTTTGCAAGATTATTGTAAGCAAGACTCTTAGTAGGATCAGCTTATGAATTCGGACCAACATGAACTTTGTTAATCCTATCCAGGACTACTTTAATAAACCAACAAAAAAAAAGCATTCTTTTCTGGGCCCACTAAAACAACCGACCATGCCACAAGCTGACTTTATTCTATTTTTTGGAAAATCCATGGCATTACAAGGCTTTCAGCCTTTTATTAACTTAATAACGATATTAAAGGTGAGTTGCATATGCGTATGCACATAGATAGTACACTGATGTAGAAAGTGCAGTAACCCATAGCCACCAATCAAAAATCACCCTTAAAATGTAACTCCACGTTTGTCGAGAAGAAAAACCCAAACAATCTATGGTCTATGTGCGTTGCAGGGGTTTTAACAAACTTTGTAGCTGATTCCTACCAGATTCAGTTCTGAAGAAAAAGCTGTTCGTAGTATCCCGGACTGGATCTACCAGTCCGGGAGAAAACTGCAAAACCAGTTTTCTCCATTCAGAATAGAGATTCTGGAGCCCCTCAAACTGCATGAGTGAAAACCCTGTGTGACATGCACTCCTTTTTCCACCGTGACAGGGCAGAGCATGTATCCCTCACTTCCCTGGCAGCCAGGGCTTTTCTTTTCCCTCTGATGCTCTGGTTTGTTTGTTGGCCCTTGGCATCATCACTTACAACATAGAACTATTGGTCCTGCATTGTACATGATGATGTCAGAGTGCAACCCATGGAGCGGCAAAGAGTAGCGGCTTTAGGGGACCGGCCTCATTGAGAGGAGAAAGTCTGCGAGAGTGAGGGATAAGGTAAGTAGAACTGCTTTTTAAGGGTACCCTAGACAAAAATAAGCATTTAAGCCCTGCAGTGTGTGGGGGAGCCCCACTGCAAGTGTAGCCTTGAATTTCCCCCAGAGCTTAGCTTTAAGACAGTGTGCATTTTGCTGCTGGCTCATCAGGTATGTGTGACAATTTTTTTCCCCCAACAACGACAAAAAAACACTTCACTTACCAGCTTTGACGCGGATGTTTGGACTTCGTATTTTGCCGGCAGAGTTCTCGGCTGTACAGAAATAGTCATTGTCGTGTATAAAGCTATTGAAAGCGGACTGGGAGAAGGGGAATAGCTGGAGAGTGCCATTGGCATGGACGTGCCTAATGTGAGGCACGTCATAAATGTCATCTCCCGTCCCAAGGTACCATCGAAGGGTGGCGCTGGGAGATCCGGCGGCAGGGCAGGGGATGAACACCCCCACTGTGCTGGAAAAGGTGATCTGTAGCAAGGAATTGTTCACAAAGTATAGACTTGTGCCAGCATCCTCCGAGCAAGCTGTAGAAAGAGAGAAAAGTTATGTTAATGAAAGGATATGAAAAAGCTAATTTTTACCATTTCTACAAAGAACAATCTATATTTATTAAAAAAAGCCATTGAAAAATAGGTAAGTAAATAAGCACAATTCACACTGCACAGAACGTTGTCATCTGCACAGAACTAACAATGGCACAACGACTCCGGCACTTCTCATCTCCCTTTTTTTTAGGTTCTTCTTTACACATATTCACATTATATGCTCATAAATTTACAAAGGATAGGGATTCATAAAAAAACTATTATATATAACAAAATAAATAAAATAACAGTACATAAATGCTAATACTCTCATTCCCATTCCAGAAATCTGCTTATTGACCTAGCATCATAAAGGAGTAAATACCTTTGCTGCCTAAAATAGATTACTTGGGGGATTTTTAGAGGACCTAATTTACTGATTTTAAAGAAAATGTATAGCGGTTATATACAAAGGGTTCTTCGTTATTTTTATGGCTGATATGATATATTATGCAGTACCAAAAAATAAAAATGTAAAATATAAATGTATTTTTATTTTCTAAATAGCAAATATTGCTAATGAATATTATGTAGCCTATTATCCTGCCAGCAGGTGGAGCACTAGTTGCTTTTCACTACTCTCTCCCCCTACCACCCACTTTCAGAAAAAAAAAAAAAAACTTGTTCACAAATTGATAGATCGAGGTGAAATGTGCACACAGGACTGAGTGGAGTAATAAATCATTCCTTATTAGATGGCGCAGTACCATGTTTCAGTGTGTTTGGACAGCACACTTGCTTAGTGGTTAGCATGTCTGCCTTGCATCATTGGGGTTCTCTATTCAAATTCCAACCAGGACACAATTTGTATGGAGTTTGCATGTTATCCCTGTGCTTGCATGGGTTTCCTGGGCTCTGGGTACTCCAGTTTCCCTCCACACGCTAGATAACAAGTTGGTAGGTTCATTGGCTCAAATGAGTGCCCACAAGATGGCTGCCTCATCTCTTCATCACTTGAGTCCCCAAGGAGAAAAGCACCATAGTAATACTATTTAAATTAAAAGGAAGACACTTATGCTTGCTGTATTTTTAGCTAACCTATAGTGCTTTGGGAATGCTTTGTCATTAAAAGTGCAAAACAAAGATCATAGGGTTGCCGCCTCATCCCTTTAAAACCAAACAAATATTAATTACACAGGTTCTGTGGCTAATTAAGGTGGTAATTAAACTTATTTAGTGCCATATCTGTGTGAAATTAACCTCAGAAGCTGTGTAATTAATGTGTTTGGTTTTAAAGGGATGAGGTAGCAACACTACAGTATACATATAGTAATAAAAAAAAATACAGAAAACAAGTTGCAAATGATATATTAATCCAAATTTGCAAAATTTTCAAACTCAAAATACTTATAAAAATAATGTACAGAAGAATGTAATGAAAGCAATTGTATTACATCTAAAATATGTTTAAAGCAAAGTTTGTGAATAAATGTTCTATAAATTTATTTGGAATAACAAAAAAATAATATATACTTCAGAATATATTTTAAAATGGACAAAATTAATAGCAGTGTGAAATATAACAATAGAACACATTGCCTGTTTCGCTGATCTCAGTGGAGCCACTATTTTCAAATTGTGCGGGTGTGCAGATTCTGTGCCGAAAAATGTCTGCTATAAATGGCCTGCAAACAAGTCTCAAGAGTACACCCATGTTACCCGGTAAAGCTGGGTAGACGTAGGAACATTAGCTATGTGGTGGGAGAAGTAGGAGCTCACTCCTCAGCTGGTTGAGAGCTTTTCTGGGCTCAATTTAATTAGCATGTGTGCAACCAGACTGCAATATCATGAATATTAAAGGAAGATTTTATTTAAAGTTCCATTTTTTTTTCCCTTTTTTACCGCTTTTTAAAGAGAAAAAAAGACAAAACCCTTGGACAACACAGTGGCATATTGTTTAGCACGTCTGCCTTGCAGCACAGGGTTCTCTGGTTCTGGACACTATCTGCACTAAGTTTGCATGTTCTCCCTGTGCTTGCATGGGTACTCCTATTTTCTCACACATTCCAAAAACATGCTGGTGGGTTACTGGCTCTTATCCAAATTGGCCCTAGTATGTGTGAGCATGTATGAATGCATGTGCCATGCGATAGGGACTTTAGATTGCAAGCTCCTTGGGAGCAGAAAATAATTTAAATGTATATTATGCAAAGCACCGCATAAATCATTAACGTTATATATTGACCTGTTATAAATAAATAACCTATATCATTATTGTTGTCTGTAATCTCATTAGGGAGCCAACAGGCAGACAAGCAAAAATATAAATGTGAGAGCTCAACAATACAAAGGAGTTCTAGTCCTTCCTGCTCTACTGGAATAAAAAAAAAAAAACCTTTTATATGTTTGTGCTCTGTTGGAGAGATTACTTACTTTTATTACTTATTATGTTATTTATTTTACTGTTATTAATGTAGCCAAAAAAATAGCACAATAAAGTAAAAGTCATATTATATATTATGAATTTAATAAATTAGCAAAGTTACCAAGATAGATGACATAAAAAACTAATTACATTAAACACTGTAAAATAATGTTATTAAATTTTAAAATCATAGATCCCAAAGTCCCTTGATGCAAAGAGATGTACGCTTGGAAATAGCATTGTCTAAGAATGGTTGCTTCCCTTTGGAGAATTGGTGTGTGCATAGAACTAAGCTAGGTATGTATATGAACAAACTTTGTGTGCATGAACTTAGCATTGTGTTGCATTTTTTTAAAAATCTAACATCTTTCCTTGCTACATCCCCTGTAACTGACAGCTTAGCAAGCAATTCAACTAGGTGGCAGGGAAAACAAAATGATGAAACACAATAGCGGTGTCAAAGATGAAAGAATAAAACTAGACTATTAATTCATTTTTTTATTGCTTACCCTAGATCACCTGGAAACAACAGCAGGAAAGAAAAAAAAAAAAACATATATGCTGTATATTAAATAATATATGGATAATATTATATCAGTTTACAATATATTACATATGTAGTCCATATGATTGGCCTCTTCTAGTGCTAATGTGAGGGGAATTCATGTAGGGTGTCGTAGCTACCCTTTAGAATCCCATCAGGGCGCCGCACCCAAATTGCAGGTGCGTGCACTTGATTTCTGTATCTGTGGGACAGGTACATGAATCTGTTGGGGCCAACCCTGAAGTGGGTCGATAATGGACAAACCTTCCTCAGTGCATTTTCTTACTCCCTGGCCACTGCACCCATCTCACCGATAGGCACATGGCCAAGGAGTTTTGCACTTTGTTGGGCGGAATCTGATGGGTGAATGAGAAACTTGTTCCTCATTAGGTCCGCCTTGCTGTTGATTGGCAGTGCATGTCATTGGGTGGATCCATAGACGCTATTCAGTCCAACAGCAGCTTTCAAATTAGTCCACTTCTATGGGGTCATGCAAGGTTTGGTAGAATTTCACCTATTTCACCTACCAGGTAGGTAATCATGTGGCTTAGGTCTGCTTTAGAAAATTACATTAGCTTTTTTAGTTCATTCTACATCTAGCCAAATAAGGTGATAAACTGTCCCAGAAGTAAACCCATGAATTTTACAGTTTCAAAAAACAGTTACATTCTACATCTAGCCAAATAAGGTGATAAACTGTCCCAGAAGTCTCAATCCCCACGATCAGCCCCTCAAGGTTACATCCTTGCAATCAGATTCTGTCTGAGCTGGTGGCACATCGCAACAGGTCTCCCCAACCATGGTCTCAAGGCACAGCAGCTCTCTCTGTGGCTCAGCCTCTCCCTCTCTCTAGTCATTGCAGGCTAACTACAGATCTCCCTATGTTCACTCCCCACACTGGTCTGCTGCAGCTCAGGAAATTTTGCCCTGGAAAAACACTGTATCTCTCCTCCTCTGTAAGCAGGGAATTGTGTTTTTGTAGTTCTGCAGCCATTAGTCTCTGTGACAGGAGTGACTTTGGGTCGGGGCTTTGTGGAACTCAGCTTGCCCTGGAGAGTTCTGGAGGCTCCTTGTCCAGCTTCCCCAGAACCTCTTATGTGTAAATCACCCTGTGTCTCTAGGGCACAGGGTGAATGAGAACCCCATTATGATCTGTGCTAGTCAGATTCAATGCTGTATATATATATATATATATATATATATATATATATATATATAATGCGTGCTGTCTTATGCTGTTGGACTATTTGCTGTGATTCGTTTGGGTGTGGCTGTATTCCAATGTTCTATTGTGTCTGTCTGCCTTAGACATTATGGAATGTGTATCTCTATGGAGGGAGGGGGGATTCCTCCAGCAGCCCCCCTGCTAAGACTGTTTACTGATGAGAAGTTAAACA
Source organism: Lithobates sylvaticus (assembly GCA_028564925.1). NCBI lineage: Eukaryota > Metazoa > Chordata > Amphibia > Anura > Ranidae > Lithobates > Lithobates sylvaticus. The sequence goes on along the minus strand of CM053035.1, from coordinate 110,414,702 downwards.
CACCTGACCTGTGTGTCCATTGTCATTGGACAGTTTAACCTGCCCTGTGTTCCAAGGGTGGGGGGAAGTGTTTGGAAGTGTATAACATGTGCTTGAAATAAAGGAGTCTACTGGTTTTTACCCTACACTGGTGTTGTCTGGTGACTGGGTGAGCTAAGGGGTCTTGGATTGTGTGGTACCAGACAGAGGAAGCATTTACGGCGGACATCTTGAGTATGGGGTCCGTCACAGTCTCCATTTACTTCTACTGAGCAGTGCCTCTTTAAGGACTACCTATCCCATGAAGTCCTCTCTCTGATGCTCCCATTGGCTCAAGCTCTCCTGCCCTCCGATTGGCTCAAGTCCACAGCCAGGAGGAAGTAGGGGGTGCTAAATTCACACAGAGCCTGCTCTGCTTATACAGCAAAGAAGCTAAGGGTGAGAGGCAGTTCTGAAGTGAAATGAGAGTGGCACAAGCAGTCAGCAGCAAGGGACAGGTACAGATAACACCAAATGATGTGTGGCTGACGTGTTTCAAGTTTACACCCTCTCCATCAGAGTTGATTGTCTGTAGTGAAGACGCGGACACCGGTGACAGGTGGGGAGGGGGTAGCGGTAGCGATGCCTGTCTCTGTACACCAACGTCAAGTTTCATTATCTAGCAACTGGAAGTGATCATTTTTGAATTGGGTGCAATCATTTTACAAACTGGTGCTATTTAGAACTACTAAAACAGGCATCAGAGATTTTTTAATCTGGCACAGGTCATTTTAAAGAGCCATAACTCCAGAAAAGTGTGGTTAGGGCTCTACTGAATCCCCTGATAGCCAATAGTTCAAACGGAAATCTGGATCTATAGTAATGTAGATACATTATACATTATCCTATATTGTAATACCAATTTTACTGTCCATAGTAAGCGTGCACATCCAAGAAACCGCACATGATTAGTGGGGTGAGAGGGTATGATGGGTTAACCCTATAAATGGGAAACCCCCGGCAGCACTAGAAAAGTTCCAAAGTAGCTACAACTTTCATTTTATTCATGCTCTCCAGTTTCTGGGACAGTTCTTCGCTAAAGGAAAGATGGATATGCTTCAAAATCTGATGAGATAATTCATTAAAAGTGGGCACAGGTAACAAAACAGGAGGTGAACTGGTAAAATAAATTAAATCAACACTCAGCAGTGAGGACATTAATCAACGGTAATTAACTGAGATGAATTGTGCTGTGATTATATGGGGGAGTTAAATAAAGAGGTAAGTGCAGTTTAATGTCAAGGTTATTTTGGAAGATTATTTGTGTTCGGGGAATGAATATAAGAAAAAAAGTTATATCTGTATGGAAATGATTTAGGGATTACACTGACCATTGCAGTGGAGAAAAGTTTAAATGACTCTGCACTGGCATTAAAGTCAAACGGCTAGGCTTTATATTAGACACCAAAATGTACCACAGCTTACCTGCAGCATTAATAATAATCTCTCTAAACACACGCTGAAGATCTTATGCAAAAAACACATTTATGAAAGTTGGTATTTGCATAGGCTTAGGTACGTCAACTACCTTGCATATTATAATGCTCAAGGCTGGAAATGGGTTGCTCAGGAACTGATGACTGCCATGTGGGGTGGGCAGACAAAGCACCCAATTGGCATAGTTTGTAGGGCTGAGATTGGGAATCACAGTATTACTGCTGATTACTCCTAATTCCCAATATTTACCTTTACCTTTTTGCAAATAACAGGGTCATTTTAAATGCCCTTAGTCATTAGATGACCACCAACTGATGGGATGACTAAAGCAAAAGAAGCAACACATTATTTGCTATGTTAAATGAACACTGGCTCTGCAAAGTGATCATACTCTACTTCTTCATTAAATCAGCCTCATTAATTGTGATGCTTGACTTCTGTTTTTTTTTTTTTTAAATATCACTATTCTAGAGGTTTGAATGCATTTATATTATTTCTGTTATTTTAATATTAAACGCATACCATTGTAAAAAGGTGTAGGTTTTGTTTGTTGAATGGTACTATCTCGTGACTTTGATGGACCTCCAACCACATTTTGGAGAAATTCATTCAGAAATCCTGATAATTCCTATGTGCATGGGGGCAGGTACATGTGTTTAATGCTTGTACTCACATATGCTTATTGCCTTTAAAGCTGAACCCCAGGAATGAGACAAAAATTGCTTTAGATTGTGCTCCCCTCACACTGCAAAGTTTAAATGCTTGTTTTGTCTAGGGGGGCATGGATAAGGTGTATTACTTACCCAACCCCTCGGTCTGACTTGCTCTGGCACTGTCCAAGTTCTGAACTGTAGGTGGAACCTCAAAGTCCTCACGCACAGGGCAGAACTATAAACTCTGCAATGTACATGAGGTGGCAAGCATGCAACTGTGGCAAGTAGCTCATATGAAGGGATGCTGCGGGGGACCAGTTGCATGGATTGGGGAAGCCTGTTGGAGCCAGAAATAAGGTAAGTAATACACCTTATCCTTAAACCCCCAGACTAAATGAGCATTTAACCCTTGAACTGAGTGGGGCCAAACTGCAAAAGTAGAATTTGTTTCATTCCCAGAGTTCAGCTCTGCAATTGTGTTTTATTGTTCCACTATGTTCATGCAAATTTATTAGTCAGGACAGACTGACTAAAAATACAGCTTTACTTGTATGTATATACAGTTGGAATGGTACTGGCGCAAGCTTGCGATCAGCGATATTGGGGACTATCAGTCTGTGGGTGGGCAGTATATGGAGATGGGCAGGAGGGAATAATGCAGTAGTGGTGAACAGTTCAAAACTTAGGGCAAACCTCTTCCTGGTACAGTGTACTTACCTTGTCACCAGGATCCTGCGATGTCCCCCCGATGTGTCCTCTGCCGGATCCTCCACCCAGTGCTTTGTGTTCCGGGCTCTGGCGCCAAATTCAGTACAAGTACAAAAAACATAACACATACAGTACACTTACAGATTACATTACTGTATCAAATCATTCCACCTCCCTTTTGTCCCTAGTGCTTTGTCCAGTGCCCTGCATGCAGTTTTATATTATATACACCAGGGATCCCAAACCCCTGGGCCGCGGCCCACTGCCGGGCCGTAGCCTGTTTGTAGCTTGGCCGCGGTGAAGTCTGCACTTTCAGAGGTTCGGCGGTGGCGGGCAAGCAGAGAGATGACATCACCTCTCGCCGCCCGCCCCGCATCACAGCTGTTCTGCCCTCACAGCCGGCCGCAAACACAACACTGTCTGAGGTGCTGCGTGCGAGCAGAGAGATGACGTCATCTCTCACCACCCGCCCCGCATCACTACCGTCCAGTCCTCATAGCCAGCCGTGAACACACTGAGATTCGCCGGGCGAGCAGAGAGATGACATCTCTCACTGCCCGACCCCACATCACCGCTATTCCACCCTCACTTGGCAAGTGACAAGCCGCACCTGGCAAGTGACAAGCCGCACCTGGCAAGTGATAAGCCGCATCTGGAAAGTTACAAGCCACACCTTGCAAGTAACAAGCCACACCTGGCAAGTGACAAGCCGAACCTGTAAAGTGACAAGCCGCACCTTGCAAGTGACAAGCCGCACCTGGCAAGTGACAAGCCACATCTGGTAAGTGACAAGCCGAACCTGTAAAGTGACAAGCCGCACCTTGCAAGTGACAAGCCGCACCTGGCAAGTGACAAGCCACATCTGGCAAGTGACAAGCCGCATCTGGAAAGTGACAAGCCGCACCTGGAAAGTGACAATCCACACCCGGCAAGTGACAATCCACACCTGGCAAGTGACAATCAGCACCTGGCAAGTGACAAGCCGCACCTGGCAAGTGACAAGCGGCACCTGGCAAGTGACAAGCCGCACCTGGCAAGTGACAATCCGCACCTGGCAAGAGACAAGCCGCACCTGGCAAGTGATAAGCCGCATCTGGCAAGTGACAAGCCGCACCTGGCAAGTGACAATCCACACCTGGCAAGTGACAAGCTGCACCTGGCAAGTGACAATCCTCTCTTGGCAAGTGACAAGCTGCATCTGTTGGTATGTGACAGGGGCAAGTGACAAGCTGCATCTGTTGGCAGGTGACGGCGACAAGCTGAATTTGGTGGCAGGCGATGATGGCATGTGACACACTCAGGGCTCCCACTGATTCTGCATTATGGTGAGTTGAACTATTTCTTTTTTATTATAATGTAATAATAGAAATTATGCGCTTCAATCATCCTGACACCATATGAACCATAGTGCCGTGATGATTGAAGCCCAAACACCAGCCATTGCCTCAACAAATCGCCAGCAAAAAAATTTACCCCCAGCGGGCCGTGGCATCATTTTCTTTCACGCAGCCAGTCATCAGTGTCAAAAAGATTGGGGACCACTGATATATACTGTTCTTTCTGCCTGGAAACTTGAGAGTGTCCATGGCAACCAAAAAGTGTCCCTTTACATCAAAAGCGGGTTTAGACCAGCTAGAAAACAGTGATAATAAATTAGAACACTTGCAGAATTGAGCGATAGTGAATCGTGGGGAAATTAATTTTATTATTAGTATATTATTATTTTTTATAAATATTTATAGTTATTTATTATATTATAGTTTATGATTTTGTGTTTCAAACTTTATCATACCTAGGATGTCTACTAGACTCTTGTTTGGACAGATTTATGTGTGTTATTACTAAGAATTACAGGCCTACAATATAAAACTCCAAATTTCTATGCGAAACAATGCTTTCAGATTCAAAAATCTGACATAATCATACTGCCAGGGAGGTTAAGAGGCGCCTATGCTTCTGTCTTTTCACTTGTATGTATATGCATACCTTTTCTTCAGATCAGATTTGATACAATACTAGGATGGTGACTCCTGAAGAAGTGGAGTACTCCTTGAAACGCATCGGGCCACCAGCATATATGTGTATCACTTTTACAAAATATTTTGGTGAAACCAATGAATAAGACTGTATCATGGATCTATTTTATGGAATATTGTATGGTATATTAGTATGTTTTTATACTGAATTGAATAAAGAAAGTATATTTTATATTAGAGGTGCCTCAAAAATCCCATATTTCACAATACGTTACTAGAAATTTACAACTGTACTTATTAGACCTGCAGAATACCACTAGAAGGATAATCTGTGTATGAAATAATCTGTCTCATGAAAATAAGAAAATATGAGTTCACTAAAAATTTTATTTTCATTAAGTGTGTGAAAGTGTAAGTCAAAGCGTACCTCACACATGAACGGCACTTCCTTTAATCTGCCCCTCCTTCCTGCGCTATTACACAATTAGATATATTTCCATTAAACAGTAACTAGCCTTTTTAGAACTTGAGGAGTTCCACTTCCTGAATCATTGCCTAGGCAAGGATGACATATGTCCATCCAGCCACCACCACCTCCTGGGATGTCTACCTTATATCTCTAGCGGCAGGGTTTCAGCTCAAGATTCTGATCATGTGCAGACACACTGCGGGTCTCTACCAGATCTACAGAACCTAGCAAAGACCCGCAGCATGTCTGCAGTTGCGTGGGATTTTGCTTCAAGATGGCGGCACAGGAGCAGAGCACTAAAAGGAGAGCTTTGGCTACAACACTGGGCTCCAATGAATAGTAGTTTTTTATTTTTTATTTAGTTTTTTCATACAGGGACAACTATTAGGGGTCTGATATGTAATTTTATCTAGGTAGAGTGAAGTTCCTCGTTAAGCTTTTAATCCTGTATATACTGCATGCACAGTTTTCTAAGCTATCATAAATTCTCTCCTTTTTATTTAATCAAAAAAAGAGATAGGTGCAATTTAGAAAAAAGTAGACGCCCAAGACCAATATAACTATTTGCAGAAGACCAGCTGCCATACATAGAACAGATAAGGTGAGTTAATTAGGGAAACAGCCTGTGCTGCGCTAACAATCCCACAGATACACTATATAAATCGATCAGTTATACAGGCCATTAGGTCATAGAATAACGTGTCAGGGCAGTTTGTTCCTCTTTTTTCAGGGCGGTGGCTTCATCAGAAATGAGTAAAAACAGATAACAATTACAGTATTTACTAAAGGAAAAGTCCCCTGCAAAGTAAGAATTCACTTTGCAAAGTCATCTTGCTCTATTCCTTTAGTATATTTAGGGTCAATAGGGGTTGATTTACTAAAGGCAAACAGGCTGTTCTCTTTGCAAGTTAATTTTCACTTTGCAAGGAAATTTGTCCTTATGCCTGGTACACACTACCGGTCGGAGCCGCTGTACTAACCATCTGAAGTTAGTACAGCGATCTCCCTTGCTGAGCTGTTGTGTTCTGACAGGGGAACGGCCTCCCCACCAGAACACTGAGATCAGCGCTCTCTGCCATTGGCTGAGAGCGTTGATCGGAAGTGGGTCGGCTGCTGGTTTTCTAGCATGCACGTCCAACAGAAGCCAGCTTTTGTCAGACAGACCAACATACACACAGGTCGAACATCGGCCGTTTTTTATTGAACTGGCCGATGTCTCCAAACATTCGCCCCCTGTGTATGGGGCTTTAGCTTAGTGAATGAGATGAAGCTCTGCTGACTTCCATCATTAAATCATGTGTAAGCAAAAATACATTTTTTTGTTTTTTTTATCATTTGTGGTTGGGTATTCATTGCAAAGTAAATTTTCACCACATTCACTAATCTCTGGGGCCCTTTTCGCTTTTCGAAAATCAACACGATTGTGTCTTAAAGCAGAATATTTGATCTTTTCTTTCTAAATTTACACAGAACGCAAATGAGGCAGAAACCATTTAAAATGTCAATTTAAAATTTAGAGGAAAAAAATATATAACAGTGCAGCTATCTATAGCTGCACTAATTGAAATGAACTTCTTTGTGATGACTAGTGAATACAAACTTGGCTGCAGCACTTGTATACCCAATCGTTAGGAACCACAAAGCATTTGGCATTTGAGTAGAACTACAATCAAATTCCAAAAATGCAGTACTATGGCATATCTTGTTTGTAAAAGTCCCCACTATAAGATAATTTAAATACTTGGTGATCCCGCTAGTAGATCAGTTGAATTGTCATTTCTTTTTACAGTGTGACAACGCAATTTGTTCTGCAGAGAATCGCTGCAGTGTCATCACTCTTTGCTTCTTGGAATACAGCAGTGCATGGGAATGTAGTTAGTGGGTGGGCTATCAGCCCACCCACCATCTCTAATACTATCCGCTAGTGCCCAGTTTTAAAAAAGGTTATTTTAGTTAAATAATATAAAAAAAAAAAAAACTTATTCCCACAATTTAACCCAGTCAATTGCCTAGAGGGTGCCTGTGTGTCTGATAAGCAGATGCACATGGTGGATTATGTTTTTGAGCTTTAGCTTTAGCTTCTTTGAATAGAAGGAGGGGCAAAATTCAGGGCAGATGTTGAAAATCCAAAAAGAAAAATTATCAGGATCAAAGTCAATACATTCTGCTGTGTGTGTGTGTGTGTTATTGGCACTGCATGGCTCAAAGCAAAGAAAGCACCTTGTTGAGCAATTATGGGTATTGACTCATTTTTGTAACGTTTAAGGTGGAGCTTAAAGTGGAAGTAAAGCCTGCAAAAAATATTGCTGTCATTGGATGTGTCTTCTGCAATTGTTTTACCTGCTAGTGTGAACAAGACCTTCTGAGGGCTCGTTCACACCAGCAGCACTGCTAAACAGTTGCTGGCATCCCCAAAGTACCTGCTGTGAATGGGCCATAAATGTATGTTCAGTGTACATTCTTGGCATGCCTCGGTTCTTCTCTCTTAAGCCTGGTACACACTAGCAGGTTTTCTTTTTCGTTCAACCCAACTGGACTATTGGATGTTAGTACAGCGATCTCCCACACTGAGCTATTGTGTTCTGACAGGGGGACCCCTCCCCCTGCCAGAACACACTGGTCAGCGCTCTCAGCCATTGCCCGGACCTTATGGGCTGTATATATCCGGTTTATATTGAACCGGGCAAATAGTGCCTGATTTTTCGGCCCGTGTGTACGGGGCTTTAGTCTGGCCATACACTATACAATTTTCTTGTATGATTTTCCTTTTATCAAAACCATATAATATGAGGTCAAACCTAAACAATTTCAATTTGTATGCAATTAGGCAGGCCTTTGTACTACATAGTTGAAGGAAAATCCAAAGGAAATTGAATAAGAAAATGATATAATGCATGGCCAACTTTACTTGCCAGCTTTTGTTTCTAATATTACAGTGAGCCAAACATATGGATCTCCATGTACAGTCTTGATATGCCTTGAGTATGTATTTGCAGATGTAACATCATCCTAACCAAGCAAATAAGAAGGCTGAAGAGTGAAGACTCAGAACACTGAAGAAGATGAAAGAATATGAAAGTATCAGGGACAGGAGAGATCATTACTGGAGGGGGCCCTTTACAAGGTAAATGTGTTATGGCAAGCGCTCCTGGGACCCAAAATGTAAGTGTGGTTTAGTTCCACTTTAACCCTGCTTGAGCAAAGCACAGGTTTGCTTTAGGGAAGTAGGTAAGGTGCAGCTTTTAAGTAAGACCAGGAGAAAGAGTAAAGCTAGGCGTAAGGGATAAATGTTGGAGTTTAAATATTTATGAAGATGGGTCAAATCAGTTGAGTAAGAGGCCCAGTGAAAAGATCTTTGCGCAGAAAGAGCAGCTATTTTGTCTACATGATGTGCTTACTGTACCACCACTGCAAGCCACACAAGAACCCAAGAAGAGGTGATGTCACCTCATCTCAATACCAGTATGGTGGGATCACATGGGTGTCTTCCTTTGGAATAAAGTCTTAAGAACATTCCATTTCATTTAATCAATCATCCTTCTTAAATATTGGGTTCTTCTTTTAAATGATTCTTAAAGTCTCAAGCTAACATCATTCAAATTCAATTTAGGACATATTTCATGGTCAATGCAGAAAATTAGAATAATTTATATACTTAAAGGTAAACAGAAATGGGAAAGCTTCAGAACTTCAGTTTAGGTTTTATTGCTCCTCATGTCCTGTCCTGCTAGAACTTCAGTCTGGGTACCGTTTATAGCAAACACATATTTTAATACAGTGGGGAGGGGTTTGAAATGATGTCATTATTTTGATTGGTGCCTGTGCCTTCTATGGTTCTTCTGTTGTCACAGGGAGTGAGAAAAAAATTTCCCCCAATCAAATCACAGGCAGAGAAAAAAAAAGAGAGAGAGACATTAACTCCAGTGGTGCTAACATTTATGAGGATAAACAGGCATACAAAATAAAAAAATATATTATCTTCTTTGTTAAAAAAGTAAATGATTAAATGAAGATTGAAGTAAAAGGCAACCATGTGAGCTTGCCCTGAGAAAATTGAGTCTATAATTACAAGATGGTGTAAAATACTATTATCTACCAACAAATTATCATTGAGCTGCTTTTAATCTCATTACTGAACATTAATTCACAGTTATTGATTAGATCTGGTCATAGGGTGGTGAACAGCCATTTATTAGGTAATGGCCCAGCACAAGAAAGCACACTTCTTTGCCTTCCATTTAAGATCACACAGATCCTTGTAAAAAATAGAATAAACTAGGAACTATGGCATTCATACAAGAGAAACTTCACTCCTACCCATGAATTTTACATTCCATTTACAACCTATCCCATGCTGCCATCTTGAATCAGGAGGTGGCTGTCTCCTCTGTGTTTGCACACTCAACCCCCTGATGATGCTCCCATTAAAGCGATTGTAAATGCTGGATTTTTTAACTTTAAAATAAAAAACAGGTTCATACTTTTCTGTTCTGTGCAATGGTTTTGCATACAGCGACCCCAAACCTCCTCTCCTGGGGTCCCCTGCCAGCACTCCAGGCTCCTCCTCTTCTATGGGGGCACACCTACAGGCTCGCTCCTGAGGCGGGCTGTGTGTGTCCACTGACACATGCAGCTTGGCCCCGCTGCCTTCTCACGGCATCTGATTGATAGCAGCAGGAGACAATGGGGGTTATTTACGAAAGGCAAATCCACTTTGCACTGCAAGTGCACTTGGAAGTGCAGTCGCTCTAAATCTAAGGGTAGATCTGAAATTAGTGGAAGCTCTGCTGATTTTATTATCCAATCATGTGCAAGCTAAAATGCTGTTTTTTATTTTCCTTGCATGTCCCCCTTGGATCTACAGCGACTTTACTTCCAAGTGCACTTTCAAGTACACTTGCAGTGCAAAGTGGATTTTCCTTTAGTAAATAACCTCCAATGGCTCTCTGCTGCCCAAGCCCCATTGAGAAGAGGAAGAGAGTGGAGAGAAGACCTGAAGCCAGGAAAGTGCTGGATCACTGACAGGCTCAGGTAAAATGCAGGCAATACATTAGGGTAAAAAATAAATAAAAAAAAAACAATAAAACAAGGCTTTAGAACAACTTTAATTCCGCACATAAGCAGAAGTGCCAAAGGTCTTGAAGATGAGGCTGAGAAGAATGCAATACGTTAACTTCACAGTCTCTTGTAATTTGTGACATGTATAACCCCAGAGGCTGTGGGTGGCCGATATACACCATCTCTGCTTAGGTGAAGAAGAAGGGGCAGGCCTAAATAAAAAATAAAAAAAATTAAATATTACACCTGGCACCACTAGGGTCGTTGGTTCAAATTCCAGCAATGGCACTACCTACATGGAGTTTGCATGCTCTCCCTATGCCTGCATGGTTTCCTTTGGGTATTCCAGGTTCCTCCCACACCCCAATGCAGTGGCAGCCCATCCATTAGGGCCTTCCGGCGCCGTCCCCCCATCCAAGCGTCCGGCCCCCTAATCTACATACATGGCTCCGGAAGCATGGATTCCAATGGTGGGGGGATTTAGGCACATGATTAGAGCCAGAGGCTCTAATAAGCTTCCAAAAAGGGTGGTCTCGGGGCGCAGAGCACTATGCTCCGAGCCCACCCAGTTGTCTGACACAAGCAAATGAATATTCGCTATTTTGACACTGAATCGCCTCCCCGCCAATAAGGAATCGGGTCATGAAACCCGTTTCCCGATTGGCCAAAATGCCGGGCGATCTTATTGGATGCCTAGGAGAAGGAGGAGGCGAGAGGTGAGCAACGCCCGGAGGAGAATACCGACCAACCCACCAGCCACCACTGTGACCATGCATGGCTCACCTGCAGTGGCTCAGCCATCCGGCACTCCCCGGCTCGGACAGGGGAGGGAGGGGAGATTGGAGTGTCATGCTGGTAGTTTAATTGTCTCCTGTCTAAATTGGCCCTTGTATGTGTATGTTCGCATGTGAGTTAGGACCCTTAGATTGTAAGCTCCTTGAGGGCAGGGAGTGATGTGAATGTACAATATATATGTAAAGCACTGTGTAAATTGTTGCTGCTAAATAAATATCTGTAATAATAATAAAGTATTTGATAAAAGAAAAAATGTCTCCCATTCTGAAAAAAGAGAGGTAGTGGGGAGCAGAAGAGAGGAAGTTGAGTTTATAAGTGAAGGTCCACTTTAATGCACTGAAGATGGCGCATAACCAAAAATGAATTTTCCTCTAGCAGTGGTGCCCCAAATGTCTGCTGTCACACTGACACTTGACCACTGCACAGAAAGGGCTGTGACAAGCAGGTCACACTAGGTCTGAGTCAGTGGCGGCTGGTGCTTGAAATTTTTGGGGGGGCGCAAACGAACTGAAAAATTCTGAAAAATACTGAAACAAAAACATCAATTGCAGCCACTGTGCCATCAATCGCAGACACTGTGCCATCATATGCAGCCACTGTGCCCATCATTTGCAGCCACTGTGCCCATCATATGCTACCAACTGTGCCCGGCAAATGTAGCCACTGTGCCCTATCATGTGCAGCCACTGTGCCCATCATATGCAACCAACTGTGCCCGTCATATGCAGCCTTTGTGCCCAGAAAATGCAGCCAACTGTGCCCATTATATGCAGCCAACTGTGCCCATCATAAGCAGCCAACTGTGCACATCATATGCAGCCAACTGTGCTCATAATATGCAGCCAACTGTGCCTATCATATACAACCTCTGCGCCCAGCAAATGCAGCCAACTGTGCCCCATCAATTGCAGCCTCTGTGCCCATAATATGCAGCCACTGTGCCAGCAAATGCAGCCAACTGTGCCCATCAATTGCAGCCTCGGTGCCCATAATATGCAGTCACTATGCCCAGCACATGCAGCCAACTGTGCCCTATCAATTGCAGCCTCTGTGCCAATAATATGCAGCCACTGTGCCCCGCCCGCTGTCTGCCCGGCACTTACCCCATCGTGGTGGTGGGTCAGGCAGCGAGACAGGCGGCGAGCTGTAGGACTGGTAACGCGGCGATGGCTGCTGTGTCCTCCGTGTGCGTCTTCTTCCTGTTCTGCTAGGCGGCCAATGGGATTGCCTCTGCCTTCAGCCAATCAGGTGTCCGGTATTACATCCGAGCCTCCTGATTGACTGAGAGGCGGTTCTGTGTTAGCAAAGAAAATATTCATTTGCTTTGCTAACACACCTGGGTGAACTCGCAGTTCACCTTTTTTTAAGCCTATTAGCGCCTATGGCTCTAATCAGGTGCTTCAACAACCCCCCCCCCACCAGAGCCGCTGTAATTCAGGCGCCCGGCGTCCGAAACGGGGCCAGATGCCTGAATAGGGGGTGGCTACAATGCATGAATCTATCCAGACTACACAGAGGGGTGGCTGGAGAGAGGGGGCAGCGCCCGTGCACCCTTAATGGATGCACCGCCACTGGATGACTGCCCAGTTAGTCTGATTGTTTTAAATAGATTTGAAACTAACTTCCCTTTCGTACTGCAAATTTTCATGTCATCACACTGCCATACACAAAAATGGAAGTCACATTATTCTCTATGGTGCCTGATCACATCAATGCAACATGGTGCAGTGCAATTTGTAAAAGGTGCATGTGCTTCTTTTGGTGCTACCCAGTGGGGTGGCAAATAGACTGTGAACTTTTCAAGTGCAGTTGCACTAATTTTCCCCAGAGCTTAGCAAATGTGGTGAAGCTCTGCTGATTTCTATCATCCAATCTTGTGAAAGAAAAAATTAGCTTTTTTTTTTAAATTCCTTTGCACCTGATTGCATGTTCTCTACAAATTAAGGCTTCATTATATTACATTTACTAAGCAAAATGAGTGCAATTGCACTTGCAAAGTGCACAGTCTATCTGATAAATAAACCTCAGTTGATTTATCAAATAGACTGTGCACTTTGCATTTTTGGCCCCATCGACTTTAATGGGAGCACATGAAAAAAACACGTACATGCATTTTGATGCATTTTTTGGGGTCTAAAATCAAATCTTTTCCTCCTAGCAACAATGATGTCACAGCAGATATTGGCCAAAACAAAAACACTTCATTAAGTCACATGAAAACATCAAAAACATGCATAAACACGCTACAAACACGCACTAAAAGACGCATTACTATGCAGCAACACTAGTGTGAACCTAGGCTTAACTCCAGCTAAACTGCTGAATACACCACTGAAATACATGCATTAGAAGAGTTTTATCAGGGATTGGCATTTCTATCTATCCAGTCCTGAAATTTACACATCCTGCCGCACAGCACAGCCAGTTTGGTGACCTGATTTTTCTGTACTGCATTTTTGCAACACAGCAAGGTCACGGCCAATATGCATGTTAATGTCATCCTTGCCACAGTCTGTGACTGGACAGCGTGTTTAGAAGTCCTTGCACAAAATGACATTTGTAAAGGAAAAAAAGAAGACATTTAAAACCAGCAGCAGCAGACCGATGAGGTCATCTGTCAGTAAGTTCCTTGACAGCACATATGAAGGCAGCACACCGGCTGGCCCCCAAGTACGGTGTTGCCACAAGACCCTTTCTCAGTCTGAACAGGGCAGAAAAAGTGCATTTAAAAATGTCTATAATGAATATTTAATAAACCTAAAATTTGTAATTTTATTGTGTGGTTATTTCTCACACGTGTTGCGAAGCTGCCTGTTAAACAGGGGCTGGGGTTAAGGTTTGACAGTTCAGTCCTAGAAAATAGCATGAGCTCTAGTCCAAAAGTACTGTAACATGTAAGAATGGTGACACAGAACGATCCTGCTCTATCTACGCCGGAACAGCATGTGACCGGCGCCGACAGCGTGGCGGCCTTTTATAAGAGGGGGCGTGTACTAAAGCCCCTGAGCTGTAATTGGCTACAGGCGTCCTGCCTGTAGCCAATTATGGCTCTTCGAGTTTCCGGCGCTGTGATGGCCAAGCATGCGGGGTCACAGTGCATGCTTGGCCAATCATCAGCCAGCAATGCACTGCGCCGGCCGCGCCGGCCGCAATGCATTGCGGGGCCGCTCGCATCACACGAACGTGATGCGAGCGGCCAAAATAGTTCTGGGCTCGCCGAGCGAGCGAACACCCGGTGCTCGATGCGAACATGGGTTCGCATCGAGCACCGGGCCCATCCCTACTCCTTGCCACAGTCTGTGACTGGACAGCGAAGGAGCAGCAGCAGACCGATGAGGTCATCTGTCAGTAAGTTCCTTGACAGCACATATGAAGGCAGCACACCGTCTGGCCCCCAAGTACTGCCCCTTTCTCAGTCTAAGTGCATTTAAAAATGTCTATAATGAATATTTAATAAACCTAAAATGTTTATTGTGTTATTTCTACCTGCCTGGGGTTAAGGTTTGACAGTTCAGTCCTAGAAAATAGCATGAGCTCTACAAAAGTACTGTAACATGTAAGAATGGATACATAGTGGCACAAATTTTTTTGGTGCGGGACAGAAAAAACTGTGTTGGTTTATACAGTATGTAAGGCTTTCCTAAATCGAGATCAAAGTACATATATATAGGTCTTCTTAACTTATTAAAAAATAATAATCATATCATTTTGAATTAACACCTAATTAAAATGGGCCTGCTTAGTAGCTCCCTAATTTAGCCAATCTCAAATACACCCTGCCTGCCGCAGCTTGCACCCTAGGAGGAGGCTGGAAAAGCATGCTGTTCCCTGCAGATCTGCTGACACTGAATTTACACTGAATATTCATGTGTGGTATTTGCATATCATAGGACAGGATCTGCATTCATTGAGTATATTTGCATACAGAAACTAATCAGTATAATTCCAACATAAAGCAAGCTAGTAAGTAGAAAACACTCTGATACAGAACCAGGGCTTTTTATGTTAGAGACTAGATGCAATTACTTCCCTCCCCTCCGTGAACACTTGTGGGCATGGACAAAAGTGGGTTTGGTCAATCAAATGTGGCTTCACGGCGTATGGACTGTAGTTTTGCACATTCTCCTCCTTTGTTTGCCAATAATTTAGACAAAATAGGGCCTGAAAGTATACTGACAAGGGGGTGGGATTTAAATAAGCCCCACTGTTGGTGTCAGAGGGAGCAATAATTACCAACAGCATTGGTGTCATTGGCTTCAATATGGAAAACTCTGTAATGGTGTCAGTGGCATTACTCCACTTAACTCCTACTGTCATTGGTGGTCAGTATTTAACTCCCTCCATTGTTGGTCAGTGGCATTGAAATGTACCCCCCTCCACTGGTGGTCAGCGGCAATAAAATGTACCCCCCTCCATTGGTGGTCAGTGGCATTAAAATGTATCTCCCCACCACATGTGGTCAATGGCATTGAATTGTACCCCCCTCCATTGGTGGTCAGCGGCATTGAAATGTACCCCCTCCACTGGTGGTCAGTGGCATTGAAATGTACCCCCCTCCACTGGTGGACAGTGGCATTGAAATATACCCTCCACCTCTGATGGTCAATAGCATTGAAATTTACCTCCCTCCATTGGTGGTCAATGGCACCATTGGTGGTCAATGTCATTGAAATTTACACCCCTCCTTTGGTGGACAATGGCAGTGAAATATACACCCCCCAGCACTGGTGGTAAGTGGTAGTTCCTCCATGTATTGGTGTTCTGTGTTTTCATACCTGCACATCTGTTTCTCTAGCACCCAGCAAACCACTGCCTCTCTGCAAAGTCCAAGTGTCCAGAGTTCTTTAGGACAGCTCTTGGGACAGAATTCAAAATTCAGGGAGACCCGCAGAATCCAGGCCCCTTGGCAACTATGGCACATTCCAGAACAAAAATTATGCCAGTTCTGGGAGGCACGTTCTGCCACAAAAAAAAAAAGGCCTGTGCAGAACACATATTCCAGCAGCCTCCCCCCAACCCCCCCACAGTAGGTAGATTAAGTGAGAATTTTTGCATTGTTTTGTGTATTGCTCTACCCATGTGCACCTGACTAGGTAGAGGTTGATTTGAGCAGCTGCCATTTTTTGGTTTGTTAGATTTTCTGCAGACGCACACTGCCACTGCCGTCTGAGTTACAAATGTGTTGCCTATGTGTCTAATGAGTTAAAATGACCATTTATATTTTGGTCTACATTCACACAGGCAAGTGCAGTTAGTTTGCTGCACTCAGAGACGGTTAAATGCTGCCTCTGGATGCATCAACGCTTTGTGCTAACATAGTTACATAGTTGGTCAGGTTGAAAAAAGACACAAGTCCATCTAGTTCAACCATAAAAAAATAAAAAATAAACAAATAAATAAATAAAATAAAAAATATCATACAATCCCAAATACACAATCCTATACCCTTGGTTGATCCAGAGGAAGGCGAACCCCCCCCCCCCCCCCCCCCCCCCCCCCCCCCCCCCCAGAAAAGCAGGAGGCAATCGGATTTTCCCTGGATCAACTTTACCTATAAATGTTAATACCCAGTTATATTATGTACATTTAGGAAAGAAACCTTTCTGTACTTGGAGATTAAATCTCTTTTCCTCTAGACGTAAAGAGTGCCCCCTTGTCCTCTGTGTTGACCGTAAAGTGAATAACTCAACAGTTCACTATATGGACCCCTTATATATTTATACGTGATCATCTTAATCTCCTCTTATCAAGAGTGAATAGCTTCAGTTCCTCTAATCTTTCCTCATAGCTGAGCCACTCCATACCTCTTATTAGTTTGGTTGCCCTTCTCTGCACTTTCTCCAGTTCCCCGATATCCTTTTTGAGAACTGGTGCCCAAAACTGAACTGCATATTCCAGATGAGGTCTTACTAATGATTTGTACAATGATATCTCTCTCTCTGGAGTCCATACCTCTCTTAATACAAGAAAGGACTTTGCTTGCTTTGGAAACCGCAGCTTGGCATTGCATGCTATTATTGAGCTTATGATCTACCAAAACCCCCAGATCCTTCTCCACTATGGATTCCCCTAGTTGTACTCCCCCTAGTATGTATGATGCATGCAAATTCTTAGCCGCTTACAAACTGGCCAGTTAGCTGAACCCAAAACGTTACAAAAACGCCAACCCCGGAAGCACACTGGCTTCATCCAAGGTCGGTCAGACCACTCAGATGAGCAGGTACATGCAAACAGTGGCAGTGCCGGCCATATTTTTGTACAGATTACAAATCTGACAGCTGCAGCTGTTTGCACACAATGGGGTGATTTACTAAAGGCAAATAGACTGGGCACTCTGCAAGAGCAGTTGCTCCAGAGCTTAGTGATCGAGGAAAAGCTTCACTTTGGAAAGAATACCCAATCATGTGCAATGAAAGATCACACCTCAGTAAAAAGACCACACATCAGAACGATGTTTCAAAGTTGCAAAGGACCCCTTCGTCAGGCATGTCATAGCATGACTTGTGATACCTTAGGGGTCAAATGTTGCTAAGGGGGAATAGGATGCCCACATCCTAATGAACCATATACTTCTGTCCACACGTACAATCAAGGAGACAGAAATCACCAAACGCGTTTCGAAATAAATAGATTTCAACTTTCTTCTTCAGGGGTAGATGGTTAACATAAGTGATTATCCACATCAAGCACAGAACCAGATTATATTAAAAAATCATCACAAGGGAAGGAATTTTGCTGTTGCGTGCGGCCAGGAATCCACCAAAGAAGGCTGTCTTAGCCTCAGTCTCTCTGTCCACTGGTGGACAGGGGTCCCCAACATTACACCCAGTCTTCAACAAGGAAGACGGATTTGTATTATATCAGTAGAGGGGACTGACCGGAGTGCCCAGATAGCCCAGAAGAACATCTCAGCATGAGAAGGAGGGAGTTTCAGTCCTCCGGGACTGTGACATCATGGGCGCGGGGTCACCATGTGACATGAGCATGTGACCCGCTCCTTGTCCCTATATAAGTCACAACACAGCGTGTCTCCGTTCATTTGGAAGGCCGTCGGAACTCAGCCGGAATTCCAGTGGGGACTCCGTCGGACCTAGTCTGCCGGAAAGTCCGGTCATGTGTGGGCAAGTCCATTTATTCGGATGGTCCGTCGGAATTCCGCCGGAATTCCGGCGGGAATTCCATCGGACCTAGTCTGCTGGAAAGTCCGGTCGTGTGTACAGGGCATTAGTGTTGCGGCTGCATATTTGTTCTATAATTTAGTCGGGGAACACAACTTGCAGAGGTGCCTTAGCACAGCGCTGTTTCTTCAAATACATTTTCTAATGTTTGCAATGCTTCTGCTCTAACTAGCTGGATCAAGGTCTGGGGAATTGTTCAGACAAGGACAGAAGACGGTGTATTCATGCTATGTTCTTCATGCACTGTACACATATACGTCCTTAGTGCTGTGATATAAATAAGGTTATTCTGCATTGTTTTCTGGGAATGTTGAGAGAAATTATTATTATTATTAATATACAGAATTTATATAGCGCCAACAGTTTGTGCAGTGCTTTACATCGTGATCCCCAGTAATTCAGTTTTGGGCTACCTGTAATGCCTCATACTGGAAGGATATCTGAATATGTGCAACCTGGTCAACCAAAAAAAGTCCAGACTAATTTACTTAAAGAATTTGCACGTGCCCTGATGCATTATCTGTGCGCAGATATCAAAATTGTACCCGTCCAATATTTACTATGATATTGCAATGCATGCACAGGCTATAGCGTAAGTACCCAATATTTACCAACAAGTGTAGCATGCTATGGAATGTAAACTCCAGCTTCTCAATGTACTTTAGCCAAGCTCTGGCATGCCCAAAATGAAAATGTCACCTTCGCCAATGTTTTTTGGGTCAACATAACCTCTGTAACATGGCTGCCATTAATAGAGAAGCAAATGTTGTTGTTTTTTTGCCCATCATACTTACCCAGGTGGATGCAGCATCGGTCCGTCTCCGCTCACTGTGCAGGGACGGTCCTGTCAGAGCCCCGCTGTTCTCTATAGTGCCGCGTACACACGATCGGAATTCTCGTCAGAAAAAACTCTGACGGTTTTTCGGACGGAATTCCGACGGAATTCCGCTCAAGCTGTGTTGCCTACACACGATCACACCAAATTCCGACGGTCAATAACACAGCGGCATAAAACACCTTCGACAGCACTATAAAAGGGAAGTTTAATGCTTCCGAGCATGCGTCGAATTGTTTCCGAGCATGCGTCGGAATTTTGCGTGTTGGAATTGCATACACACGATCGGAAAATCCGAAAAGGTTTTCCGTCGGAAAAATTGAGAACAGGTTCTCAATTCAAAGTCCGTCGGAAATTCCGACAGAAAAAGACCGGTCGAAAAATCTGATGAAAATCTGATGATCGGACTGTTTCCATCGGGAATTCCGGAAATTCCGACCGCGTGTATGCCGCATAGGAAGATCGGATGAAAACAGACAGCATGTCCATTTTCATCCAATCCGAACATATCGCCATCCATGTTTTCAGCGGATTTTGTCGGATCGGATGTCAGGTGGGTGTCAGCGGACACATTTCCTCTGATATCCATACAAGTCAATGGGTGGCCCGTTCAGATCTGCCTGAAAAACGGACAGGCGGATCTTTGCGGGCCGAATCACGTGAAAGGGGCCTAAGGCTCCATTCACACTTGTACGACTACAAAGTTGCACCGACTTTGGAGTGCAACCTTGACGCAACTTTGGATGGGTGCAACTTGGATACGACTTTGGCTTTGACCAGTGATAATGGACAACTGTTGCACACAAGTTGCATTGTATAACAATCAGGTACGATTTTCATGCAACTTCTGAGGGTTAACATTGAAGTCTATGGCCCTCAAGTTTCATGAAATTCGGACCAAATTAGGCCGCATTCACACTGCAGCGAAATGAAAGTCGCATGATTTTATTGCGATTCTGCCAAAATTTAAGGTAAATGCCTGTGTAAACTTGAGGTCTATGGACCTCAACTCACAAAGTTGCACAAGGGTGAAAGGGGGCCATTAGTGCATGAACTACTTTGAAGTTACTTCAACTTTAATTTGCACACATATGAATGGCTATTATTGGAAAACATGGGGAAAGACTTGTCATGCAACTTTGATGTCCAAAGTTGCATGACATGTCGCACAAGTGTGAATGGAGCGGCCCCCTTCACACTGCTGCGACTTGAAAGCCACGCAATTTCAGGGAATGTGGTCCATGGACCTCAACTCGCATCAAAGTTGGACCATGGATGCATTTCACTGCTCCCTGCCAGAGCCAGCATAATCACTAGCCCTCACAGTAAATCACTGTATGTGGGCTTGTGTGAATTTAGTCTAAATGAGATTATTTTTTTTTAACAAAGCCCTTAGTGAATCATACAAGGAGGAGAATTGTACTGTGTATGTGTGCATCCTTGTTCGCATGTGCAGACGTTCACACATAGCCAGCCTTTGACAATCCATATGACTGGTTTGGGATAGATGTTCAATGATGAATATCCGCACATACGCCACTTTTTATACATTTTCTAGACCTGTTGCTTTGCTTGGTGTATGTGCATGTTACTGCTAAGCAAGATGGTCATATACATTTTTTATTTTCATCTTAAGTGTCAATGCGTGCATTCCTTAGAGCACTCCATTGGAAAACAAAAAGGCACAAGCAGCATTGGTTGCTTCTTTAAAACACACAGCATAGCAAGTCCACAAACACTGTGCTTGTTGAACATCAGTGCATTGGCTTGAGAGGGTCAGGGGGTTGCAATTGCTTATACATTACCCATGTGTGCATGCAGGCAGGGGCTGCTGTTAGAAATCACAGGGCCCCGTACAGCCTACCTGACAAACCCCCCCCCCCCCCTTTTTTTTTTTTTTACTTTTTTTAGCAGCCTTGTTGTTGGGGGCCTTTGGTGAAATATCAGATCAGATCCCTAGTGTCCCACATTTGAGATAGAGAAAGGGAATGAGGACAAAGATTCCCCAGTCCCTGTCTCAGCAGCTCTAGCTGCACTGGACAGTAAATGAATGGGAAGCACTTTGAGGCTCACTGTTCATTCACAAACTGAAGCATAATAAACACAACTTACTTTGCTTCAGTGATGAATGGACACGGTCAGTGATTGGTGCCAATCACACACTGTGTTCATTCAGGAAAGGAAGGGGCTGATAAATAGAACATATTTACAGCACAACCCCCCCCCCCCCCCAACTTCTCCCTTATGTGCCCTCAGCAGCTGCTGGTGGATGAGGAGAGGAGAGGAGGGAAGAGCTGGTAATGCTGCAGAGGAGGGGGGCACACAGGGACACCCAGACAGCAGGGGGTGGGGAGGCAGATACCAATCCCCCTGCAGTGCAGCCAGAGCAAGAAAAAGGAGGAGAAGCTGCCAATGTGTGCCATTGCAATTTATTCCTGCTCTTCATTTGCTTTAGTAAATAAGGCCCTATGATATGAAGGTGGCTCCCTTACTGAAATTCAATGTAAACCCTAAGTGAATGATATTTAGTTTGCTAAGGCACTTGGGTTGATTTGAAAATAACTGGAAACCGGTGCAACTAGTGCACTAATTACGTGAAGCTGCAAACACTAAAATAAAATATAAGTGGAGGGGGGTACATAAAATATGTCAAACTATAAATCATGTGTTGCGCTAAAGTGCAAAAAGCCTTAATTAATCATACACATAAAATACTGTATTTATTGGCGTATAACACGCATTATTTCACCTTGAAAACCAGGTGCAAATAATGTGTGCGTGTTATACGCCGAGCAGTAATCTGAGGTGAGGCTGCGGATGGGCATTGATCAGGCTGCATTGATGGGCAATTGTGAGGCTGCATTTGGGCATTGATCAAACTGCATTGATAGGCAATTGCAAGGCTGCAGATGGCATTGATCAGGCTGCAGGTGGCATTGATCAGGCTGCAGATGGGCAATGAAGCCTCATCATTGCCCATCTGCAGCCTGATCAATGCCACCTGCAGCCTGATCAATGCCATCTGCAGCCTTGCAATTGCCTATCAATGCAGTTTGATCAATGCCCACATGCAGCCTCACAATTGCCCATTAATGCAGCCTGATCAATGCCCATCTGCATTGATGGGCACTGACCCTTATTTTGCTTCAAAGTTCTTTATTTAAAATGTAAGTTTTTTTCCTGAAACTTTCCTCCTAAAATGAAGGTGCGTGTTATATGCCGATAAATACGGGTATTTAAATAATAATTAAAGCCCCAAAGCCAAAAAAGTGCCCTTTATAGGTGCATCAATTCTTGTTTGCCAAAAATGTGCCATCATCATCCACCAACACCAAGAATGATAAAGGTGCGGCTTACCAGACCACAGCGACCCCCTTATTCAGAGTGGGCAACGAAAGCTCAAATATTATCTAAAAACGATATCAGCCACAATGACAACTCTCCTCATAGATCACCAGGGTGGACATCTGGACCCAACGCCAAATGGACTCCTCTAAATCTATAATGGCTCAAATTCATGTAGGAATAAACATATATACGCTCCTCATAGTGTAATATATAAAAAAAAAAGAGGTTTTGTCAATTAAAATCACACTTACAGTGCATATAAAAAGAGTCAGTACACACCAGGGGTGTACCTAGAGCATTTGGCACCTGGGGCGGATCCAAATCTGCCCCCCCCCCCCCATTAAAATGTAAAAATACCCCACTGTGCCCCCTGCATACCTCTGCATCCTTCAATATCTCTTTGTCACTACTGTGTACTGTGTACTGTCTACCTCTCCACAACTGCACCTCTGGACCCCTTTACATTACATAGCACTCTGCCCTTCTGGACCCCTTTACATTACATAGCACCCTGAACCTCTGGACCCCTTTACATTACACAGCCACTGTACCCCTTTACATTACACAGCACCCTGCACCTCTGGGCCCCATTTACATTACACAACACCCTGATCCTCTGGACCCCTTTACATTACACAACACCCTGCAGCTCTGGACCCCCTGCATGTTACACAGACCCCCCCTTCAGTGCAGACCCCCCCTTCAGTGTAGCCCCCGTTCAGTGCAGACTCCCCCTTCAATGTATCCCCCGTTCAGTGCAGACCCCCTCTTCAGTGTAGCCCCCATTCAGTGCAGACCCCCTCTTCAGTGTATCCCCCGTTCAGTGCAGACCCCCTCTTCAGTGTAGCCCCCGTTCAGTGCAGACCCCCTCTTCAGTGTAGCCCCCGTTCAGTGCAGACCCCCTCTTCAGTGTAGCCCCTGTTCAGTGCAGACCCCCCCTTCAGTGTAGCCCCCGTTCAGTGCAGACCCCCTCTTCAGTGTAGCCCCTGTTCAGTGCAGACCCCCCTCTTCAGTGCAGCCCCCCTTCAGTATAGCCCCCCTCTTCAGTCTAGCCCCCCCTCTTCAGTCTAACCCCCCTCTTCAGTCTAGCCCCCCTTTCAGTGCAGCCCCCCTCTTCAGTCTAGCCCCCCTCTTCAGTGCAGCCCCCCCCCCCTCTTCAGTGCAACCCCCCCTTCAGTGTAGCCCCCCCTGTTCAGTCTAGTCTAGCCCCCGTTCAGTGCAGATCCCCCCCCCCATAGGTACCTCAGATCAGCGCGGCGGCACATGCTCAGCAGATCCCCTCCCACTGTTTACACATAAACAGAGAGGAGGGGGAGGCGGCTGCTCGGCTCTGCCTGTGTGACATCCGGGATCGCACAGGCAGACCGCTCACGGCCGCGAGAGGAGGGGATGGTAGGTGCAGCGGTGTCACCCTGCACCCCCCGCACACCCCCTCCCCCTTGCATCATGATAGCTCCCCTCTCCCTGCCTGTGCCTGTCACTTGCGCTGCTGCCTAATCCAGCGGATTGTGCCACAGATTCAATCGCAGAGGGGGGTGCCGGCCTGACACCCCTCCCCCCAGTGTGTGGTACTTGGGGCGGCCCGCACCCCCCTCCCCCTACTTAGTACGTCTCCACAACTGCACCTCTGGACCCCTTTACATTACACAGCACCCTGCCCTTCTGGACCCCTTTACATTACATAGCACCCTGAACCTCTGGACCCCTTTACATTACACAGCCACTGTACCCCTTTACATTACACAGCACCCTGCACCTCTGGGCCCCATTTACATTACACAACACCCTGATCCTCTGGACCCCTTTACATTACACAACACCCTGCAGCTCTGGACCCCCTGCATGTTACACAGACCCCCCCTTCAGTGCAGACCCCCCCTTCAGTGTAGCCCCCGTTCAGTGCAGACTCCCCCTTCAATGTATCCCCCGTTCAGTGCAGACCCCCTCTTCAGTGTAGCCCCATTCAGTGCAGACCCCCTCTTCAGTGTATCCCCCGTTCAGTGCAGACCCCCTCTTCAGTGTAGCCCCCCGTTCAGTGCAGACCCCCTCTTCAGTGTAGCCCCCGTTCAGTGCAGACCCCCTCTTCAGTGTAGCCCCTGTTCAGTGCAGACCCCCCCCCTTCAGTGTAGCCCCCGTTCAGTGCAGACCCCCTCTTCAGTGTAGCCCCTGTTCAGTGCAGACCCCCCTCTTCAGTGCAGCCCCCCCTTCAGTCTAGCCCCCCTCTTCAGTGCAGCCCCCCTCTTCAGTCTAGCCCCCCCTCTTCAGTCTAACCCCCCCTCTTCAGTCTAGCCCCCCTTTCAGTGCAGCCCCCCTATTCAGTCTAGCCCCCCTCTTCAGTGCAGCCCCCCCCCCTCTTCAGTGCAACCCCCCTTCAGTGTAGCCCCCCCTGTTCAGTCTAGTCTAGCCCCCGTTCAGTGCAGATCCCCCCCCCATAGGTACGATCAGCGCGGCGGCACATGCTCAGCAGATCCCCTCCCACTGTTTACACATAAACAGAGAGGAGGGGGAGGCGGCTGCTTGGCTCTGCCTGTGTGACATCTGGGATCGCACAGGCAGACCGCTCACGGCCGCGAGAGGAGGGGATGGTAGGTGCAGCGGTGTCACCCTGCACCCCCCGCACACCCCCTCCCCCTTGCATCATGATAGCTCCCCTCTCCCTGCCTGTGCCTGTCACTTGCGCTGCTGCCTAATCCAGCGGATTGTGCCACAGATTCAATCGCAGAGGGGGGTGCCGGCCTGACACCCCTCCCCCAGTGTGTGGTACTTGGGGCGGCCCGCACCCCCCGCCCCCTACTTAGTACGTCTCTGGTACACACCTGGCATCACACTGACAGCGGGTTAGAAATCGTCCGAGTACAGCTAAACTCGCACAATTTAATATCGACACTATCGACACGGGTTCCTGCACAGATGTCTATACAAATCGCACCCCAAAGTCGCCAAAAGTAGTACAGGGAACTACTTTTGGGAATTCCGATGGTGCCATTGCAGACAATAGCCACCGATTTGGCATGCCATTTGACATGTCACGCTTTCAATTTACTAAGCTCTGGAGTAACTGCACTTGCAAAGTACACAGTCTATTTGTCTTTAGTAAATCAACCCCACTTTGTATAACTGCATACCGCCCAACTTTTTGAGATGGGAATGAGGGACACCTATCAGCAAAAGTATGCAGGCATAGGACACACCCCTTGCCACGCCCCTTAAAGGAGAATTGTACAAAAAAACAAGATTGGTTAAGCCCAGGTGCTTTTTTTACCACTAATATTCCTTTATATTGGCTTTTGAAATTTACAAATGCAGCCATTTAGAAAGCAAATGAAAGGTTTAGTGCTGGAAAACACTTTTTGATAGATAAAAAGTGCATTTTATATACATCTATATAGATGAGGGACAAATGAGGACGAATGAGGGACAGAGGGACATTGCTCCAAATCAGGGACAGTCCCTTGAAATCAGGGACTGTCCCTGATTTAAAACAATGTCCCTCTGTCCCTCATTCTGCTGATCTCTTGCAACCTCTGTGCAGTCACTTCCTTTTTTGCACTTCAGCAACGGCTGCATGATATATTTTAGAGCGAGTTTCTGCTGATGACCTCAGCGGACAATGTTAAAGAGGACAAATAGAGAAGATGCATCTCCCTAATGGGGAAATAGACAGTAATAAAAAGCAGACAAGTGTTTCCATTCCTCTCCTCTCTATCCAAAATGGAAAAAAAAAACGTTGCCTTTAGTTATACTTTAGCCTGTATATGATTTTTTAAGTGATCAGTCTTATGAATACACAAAGTCTTTGCAAATGAGAAGCAAACAGGAGGACAAAATGGAGAACAGACTTGGCAGCGTCTATCATCACGCAGCGATAATGCTTCTTCTACAGGCCACCCAGCGCAGCCTGGAAAGTGAAATGTCAGCACAATACAGCTCAGCGCTCAGTACTTGTTTCCCTCTGAATAGAACAGGATGGAGTCGTGTGTTACAGAAGGGTGATCTCCTGTAATGTGATGTTAAGTGTCTCTTGATATTCACAGGTCAGTGGATTGCAGAGCGGTGTTCTGCAGGAATAGACGCAGCGCTCTTCTTGTCTGCTCCACACAACTCGCATTTCATGTTGGAAGTAGAACACTATGATAATCAGCATTGCTAGAAAATAATAGGAGTGATGTTGAGCTTTATTCTGGGTTGCACAGTGATGTTGAAATGCGGTCATCTTTTTTTTTAATGTAAAATGCATATTTCATTTTGTACACAGCAGTGCCGTGCCTTTCTCCGAACTCTCAACATTAAAGCTGAACTCAAGACAGATGTAAAAAAACAACATTAATATAGCTCTGTGTTCATACATATTCCCACGTATTCGTTTGTATATAAGCAGTGAAACTGCCTACATTTAATCTGGTATTAGCCTCCTGCAACCCCTTATACAGCAGGGCTCAGACTGGGAGAGGGCAAAAAAGCACAGTGGGGGCAATTTATTGGGGCAGCGCTCCCAACCCGCCCCAAAGATGCTGCTTGCAGGACTTTTCCTAACGTCCCGCAAGTGCACCGCCTCAGTGTGAGAAGTCATACTGAAATTAATGGGAAGCGTTTTTCAGGTACTATTTCTAGCGCTAAAACGCCTGAAAACCGTCTCAGTGTGAAAGGGGATTTAATGCAGAGAAAGCATTCAGAACCTTTTAAATCTGGGATGAACTGCCAACAGGTGGGTTTTACAGCAGAAGAGACACAGCATGTCTCCTTCAATAATACATTTGTGTGTTCAATAATAAAATTGTTTGCTAAATAAACAAAAAATACAGAAATTTAAAAAAAGAAAAACGTTTTTCATAGTTTGTTATAAAATTTAGCAAATGGCAAATTTTTCTCCTTCACTGATGTGCACTGATGGGACAGCACTGGTGGGCACTGGTAGGCGGCACTGATGGGCACTGATAGGAAGCACAGTGATGAATGAATGACAGTGATGAGGAGGCACTGATGGGCACTGATGAGGTGACACTGATAGGCTGCACTGATGGGGCAGCACTGGTGGGCACTGATGAGGTGGAACTGATGGGCACTGAAGGGCACTGATAGGCAGAACTAATAGGTGACAGTGATGAGGAGGCACCGATGAGCACTGATTGGCAGCACTGGTGGGAACTGATTGGCAATACTGGTGGGCACTGATTGGCAGCACTGGTGGGCATGGTTGGGACTATGTTCATCTTAAAGCAGAACTAAAGTCTGCAAATGCTCACCTTCACTCCATCAAGCACCCTGCCAGCACCTACATCTTCCCTACAACTTCTTCCAGGTGAAGGTCTTCAGCCGTCTTCATTGTCCAGTGCAGAATAATGCAACTTCGCCGCAAAGTATGCTCTGCTCAGTGTACATTCTAAAGAAGACTGCCTGGTGGGTTTTACAGCAGAAGAGACACAGCATGTCTCCTTCAATAATGAACTGCCTGCTCCCAATTTTTTATTTTTCCCCTTTATTTTCGCTTTAACCACTTGTCTGTTGGGCACTTTCACCCCCCTCCTGCCCAGGCCAATTTTTAGCTTTCAGCGCTGTCACACTTTGAATGACAATTGCGCGATCACACAAAACACTGTTTTCATATGACATTTGTATAATTTATTTCACAAAAAATAGAGCTTTCTATTGGTGGTATTTAACCACCACTGTTTTTTTTTTTTTTATTGTTTGCTAAATAAACAAAAAAATACAGAAATTTAAAAAAAGAAAAACGTTTTTCATAGTTTGTTATAAAATTTAGCAAATGGCTAATTTTTCTCCTTCACTGATGTGCATTGATGGGACAGCACTGGTGGGCACTGGTAGGCGGCACTGATGGGCACTGATAGGAAGATGAATGAATGACAGTGATGAGGAGGCACTGATGAGGTGACACTGATAGGCTGCACTGATAGGGCAGCACTGGTGGGCACTGATGAGGAGGAACTGATGGGCACTAAAGGGCACTGATAGGCAGAACTAATAGGTGACAGTGATGAGGAGGCACTGATGAGCACTGATTGGCAGCACTGGTGGGAACTGACTGGCAGTACTGGTGGGCATGGTTGGGACTGCACTGATAATCAGGGCCCGAATTATCAGTGTATATGTCCCTTTCACACAAGCCAGTTATCAACTCTCTTCTCCTCATGCTGTCAGCATGGGGAAAGGAATGCTGATAACCGGCTTGTGTTTACATGATGTTCAGCTGTGATTGGAGACAGCTGATCACATGGTAAAGAGACTCTGATTGGCTCTTTACTCTGATGTGTGATCAGCTGTGCCCGGAGTGTTCCTGTACAATTTACATGCAGTTACTAGTGAGAATGGGTCCTAGCTGTCAATTTTTGAGAAGCAAATCCCATGAGAAATTACTATTTATAGGGTCCACATGCTTCTAAAGGCTTGGATAGATGAGCAAATGCAGCGTGCTACCAGGTGTATTGGAGATCAGTTTTGGATACTTCTGAGATGATTCCACGTTCCTTCACAGTCACTATGGACGTGTGCTATCTGCTGCAGGTGTCAATGTAATCCTAACGACACCCCAAATGCAGATCACAAACACAGTGCATTGGCTTGCACCAGATTGGATGGTGCCGCAGTACCATGAGATCTGGCTGCAATGCATTTTTAAAAATAGTGCATGCACTACTTTTGGTGTGATCCAGTGTGATTTCAGCCTATTAAAAAATCGCATCGCACTGAATCTCACAGGAACGCGGAGCGTGTTCCTGTGCGGTTCCGGTGTGAACGCCAATCAATGTGGAAGAAAAGCCTAACAATAACTACTCTTAAAAATCCCTTCCCCCTTCTCCTACCTATCCTGCCTAACTTGTATAAAAAAGATCTGTGTACTTACCTATTTTCAATAAACTCCTGCCTGGTCACTTGATTCTGAAACTCTGTGTAAGGGAGTGCTCAACAATGGCTGTCAATTCTGGGGCGTCACCCATAGGGTCCCACAGCCCAGCCATTGTCGGTGCTCCCTCCTCTCCCCTGCAGCAGTTGATCACTGACACAGGGGAGCCAAAGCTGCCGGGTCATGCGACGAGCCCAGAGCAGAATAAAAATAGGCAGGTACACACAATTTTTTTATACAGGTTAGGCTGGATAGGTAGGAGGGGGAGCATAGGCGTGCGCCGGGTGTGCCTGGGAACACCCTAATCACTCCATGTAAATTAGCAGTATGCAGGGGTGTCACCAGGTGGGTGGTTGGGGGTGCCAGTGGCCTGTGCAAATGCCCCTATCATAATAAAGGCTAGGTTCAAATTTAGGAACCTATTACACCCGTATTCAGGGTATAACGTAACATGCTCCCAATCCACTGTCTCCTACCATCAGAGCCTCCTCCCTGTAGCAGCAGGTGGCGTTCATGTGTGTTTGAGCTTTGGGGTGCACACCCTAATGCAATAGGCTCCGCACACCTATAAGGGGGAGAGGAGTGAACACTTTTAAGAATAATTAAGTTAGGCTTTTCTTCCACTTTATGTTGCCTAAAGCTACTTTTGCATTCCCATTGACTTGTACGTGATTAAAAGCAGTTCTGATGAAAAAAAACACCCATATACAGAAGCCCTAACAGTCTCCTATTTAACATCTAAAAACAAAGGCTGCTTCTCCTCTGCATGTCACAGCTGTGAATTATGCGCTGGGTGTGAATTACGCAAATTTTTCTTCCTACGCTCGGTCATGAGAAAAGTCTTCCAGCAACAGATGACATCACAATAGCAATTTGTTTCTAATTGGACCCGTTCTGTCTGGTTGCTCACTTCGCTGCTACTGAGTGCTTAGCCGTTTTTTATGCAAACCATCTCTAGTTCCACAGAGGATAGCATGGTATGCTGAGACTTGTAGTCCCTCTGTGGACAGCGACAGGACATGCTAGGGGCTGAAGCTCCTCTTCCATGAGCAGTGACACAACATGATGGAATAAAACAATACAAATTTACAACACTGGCATCAATACCACATTTTATTATATTGATGATGATGGTATTGGCCACTGTAGAGATATAATAAGATATCTGTAATATAATTCTAAAAACTTGAATTATTACATACCTAAATTATAAACATAATATCCTCCGTGCCGGGTGTAGGCCTACATGTGAGTAATGTTTACCTAGAGCCCATAAATGATGAAATTACAATGTATTTAGAGCAGGCAATTTGCACAGCTGCCTTCTCTCTTATCTGCCTCCGGTCACCGCCCGCTCTTCCCATCCACACTCAATACAAACTGGGCATTTCAATTCAGAAAAGTCGTCAGCACCAAAAAAGCCAAAAGGTAACAAATACCACATAACAGCAAAAGAAATACAATAATAAAATTTGCTGTTAAAATTAAATTCGGAACTACAGCCAATGCCTTTTTTTTCATTATTCAAATACGGTATGAAATGGTTAAAATATCTGTCACTTTTATTGATGTACATAGAAAGAGAGGCCAAAGATCTTCTGTCTCGTTAATCAAACTGACTTGCTTAATTGAGGCAACCCATATATTCCAGAACATCCCCGAACAGGAACAGGAAGGGAAGGAGGGTCTTGAGCAAAGTCCAACTATACAAGAAGTAGTAAGAGCGCCAATAGTAAAAGAGTGCAAAGTGATGTTTTACTAAATCATGAAAAGAAAGCCAATGTATTTAGGGGGGTCGGCCACTACTCCTTCACACAACAACTCTGTACATGCTACAACACAAGTATAAAAAATATATAAAAGTTCATATGAAATATAAATGCACCTTCCGGGTGGACGTCATGTGATATGCGCAAGATCCGTCACTGGCTGTGTCCACCGGGCTCCGCCGGTGACGAATCGTTGCCGGTG
Organism: Lithobates sylvaticus; assembly: GCA_028564925.1. Classification (NCBI taxonomy): domain Eukaryota; kingdom Metazoa; phylum Chordata; class Amphibia; order Anura; family Ranidae; genus Lithobates; species Lithobates sylvaticus. The sequence continues at coordinate 110,383,394 of CM053035.1, read as the reverse complement.
CCGTGTGGTCGCTGTGGCCAATCGCAGCAGATCATATGTCAGTTGTGCGCGGTGGATGGCTTCCCTTCGTGCCATCCATTGTATGCAATTGTATTGCTGGCTGTGGTTGGTCGTGGTGATTGTATGGTGCAGACAGGGCCAATTACAGCCAATCTGTGCCCTGTGGTTGGCTGTGACCAGTCACAGCTGGTCTCAAAAAAACACACTGAATGAATCTGTTTCATTCACTAAAAATGGTTGCTTGTGCCAATGAAATTAATTGGTATGTGCCATCATAATATGTAAAAAAAAATCCTGATCACTTCCTCAGAGTAGTTTAGTGTTGCAATTGTGGCACTGTATTGCTCTGGTCACAGTGTGTTTAAAATAAAAATGCACCTTGTAAAATATAATGTTTTACAATATGCAATTTATATTTTATATGAACTTTCGCTATTAATTATAAAAATAGTTTGAGCTGGAATTCTATCTTAAACTAAACGTATATGCTCATCAAGTAGGCATTCTCAAAAAGTAATTTAAACTGCCCATGCACTGGTCAAGATTCAGCCGCTGGCTGACTGAGCAAAGAAAAATGAATGGTGTATGGCCAGCCTTAGACTAGAGTATATTGCTTATTGATTGGATGAATGATTGGATTTAAAGTGGATCCACAGCCCAAAAAAAACTTTGATATAGTTGTGGACAAAATGATAAAGTGGTAAAACCCCTGTAAGCTTTATTTGCTATTTGTAAATGCGCTAGGGAGAGTTACCCTCTATGATTTCCAATCAATTGTCTCCGGGACAGAAAATGATGGGGAATCCTAAAATATTACAGTTGTCACCAGAAGAGAAATAGAGGAGAAAAAGTGTTTGGCTTTAGATAGACTGACTGATAACGTGAACTGTTCAATGTAGACAGGCTAATTATATGGATCTAACCACTTCCCTACTGGCCGTTGTACTAAAATGTCCACCAGAGGGAGCGGTTTTTCTAAGTGGACCTTCTAAAACATCATTTTGGTTCCAGTTGATGCATGCCTATGATCCCACACTCATTAGACATCGGGGGTCATAGGCTAAGGCACAGAGCCACTCAGAGTAGCTCTGTGCCTTGCAATCACTGTGATAGCCAATCACAATGATCACAAATATAAACAGTACTACTGTTTACATTTGAGAGCCTTCCCTTGCACTCACAATGGAGGAAAAGGAAGGAAGGAGGAACGGTGCAGACGATCGGGAGAGGACAGAAAGGAAAGGCTTCATTCAAGGTGTGTGTGAGGAATTGGGGGGGGGGGGGGTAGGAATAAAGTGGCACTGACTACCAGTATTGTGGTGCCACTTACTATCGCTGATTGAAAAGTAAAAATCCTCGCTTACAGTGTTGCGGTCCTCGCATTGCAAGGATTAAATGCCCATTTAGGTCTAAGGGACTGGAAAAGCAGTTTAATTTACCCGATCCCCCGCTCCCCCCTGGCACTTCCCTATGCTCCTTGTTGACATCGGGGCATCCGACTGCTAGAGCATAGGGGAGAAGAGGCTACGGGGACCAGTCTTGCAACACAAAGATGCCAGGAGTTTTCCAGTCATCTAGATGCCCTACTACAAAGTTAGATTTTGGAAGTTGGTGAGAGTCTCTTTAATATATAATAAACGCAGCATTTTTCCCCCTTTAATATTACTGATCTAATAGAAAAGGGGGTGCAGTTATGGCTAAGAAAAATTAAAATAGATTAAGAACATCCATCCCATGGGAATAGGACAGTAATTAATATGTTACTATAGCTCACTTCCTTGATGTCACACTTGTGACTGGTGAGCTGGATAGCTATTGAGGACACAGCAGGGAGGTGACACACTCACCTGCTCGCCTGTGTCGCTCCCTCGCCAGCTGGATGAGCGAGGTGCTGCTCTCTTACTAGAGATTTACATTCTGCAGCAATTTTGGCAGTGTGGGAGCAACACATAAAAGCAGGTAAGTGTTCTCCTCTCTGCACGTCATAGCTGAGCAGATCCTGTCACTAGCTACTTCTCACCAGTTCCACAAGACTTGTGTAAGGCTGACAATGCACCATTATTTAAGCAGGGCTGGGGACTCAAAGAGCCAGTAGATCAAAAAATGCAAAAAAGATATTGCATATAATAATCTAAATTACTGAGAGATCATAAAAGACAGGTAGTGTCTAATTGACGTGACTCATTTTTATAAGTTACGTTCAAATCTTGACGTTGAAATTTGCAATTGTAGTTCCTCATAATAAACAGGTAGCAGAAAAGCAAAATACAAACACCAAGAGATAATTGGCCCTCGTTCAAACCAGTGCGGCTTTAAAAATTTCTGCCAAAACGCTGCTGCCAGGAAAAAACTCACTAGGATAAATAAATATTGCAGAAGAATCCTGATAGAATGATAACAAATGCACTTAAAAAGCAGATGGATTATAATGCTGTTAAATCTTAAGTTAAACCCCAAGAATGTGTTACAAGGAAAAGAGATTCCAATAGATCTCAAAACATCTTCTGATCACCTTCTAAAGTAATATAAAATAAAGTGAATCTGTACAGGGCCCAGTGATAGGCCTCCCCTGCAACATTTAAGCAACTTTCTTTGCTCTTCCAGTTGCTGGAATGGTAGTCTATACAGGGCTATAAACTCCCTTTGTTACATAACGGATTGGCCCTGTGACTCATAAGTAAGAGGTTTTCCTGAAACTTCACACTGTAGCAGACAATTGAAGATAAAAGTATGTGCCGATAGTATATGAAGGAATTCAAGCTAATTTTTGCTCTGAATGACGTAAGCAAAGATTTGCTTTACGTTACTCTAGGAAAAGTAGATTCCAATGCAAATAAGTGACGCATGAGTGTAACTATAGCCATAGGAGGCTATGTTATGGGCCCCAGAAGTTCCCGGTTTCTGGCTACACAATGATTTATGCAGGTAACAATAGGATTTGGCTTTACATTTGAACAAAATAAATGTCTGAAGTTTGGGAACTACTATACCAATGCTATGAAAAAATTTAGTGCTCTGTATCACCAGAGGAACTGCTTTTGAAATGGAGATTATAGAAATAGGAAACATGGTTTCGCTATGTAACCCCAAATAACTACTGCCCTGGAGTAACCTCAAGGTGATTGGCCTAGAGCAGTGATGCCGACCCTTGGCACCCCAGTTTTGGAACTACATTTCCCATGATGCTTCACTACACTGCAGAGTGCCAGAGCATCATGGGAAATGTAGTTCCAAAACATCTGGGGTGCCAAGGTTCGCCATCAATGGCCTAGAGTAAGAAAAAACTTTACAGCAGCATAAGGGCTCATTCACACATGCATTGAAAATAGGCGGTTGGGTTGCATTTTTAACGCTTCCCGATTGCCTATCAATGCCACACAGAATTGTTACACTAAGGAGGGGATGGAGGTGTTCACACTGCAGCGTTAGCATTGCTTTGCGTTGCTACGAGGCAAAAATAACGCTGCCTGCAGAGTTTGGCAGGTGTTGACGCTTTGCAACTGCCTCAATTCACTTCTATTGAAACGCACCAAAATGGTACCTTAAGGGTACTTTACACTGGGGCGAGGGGTTGTTAGCGGTAAAGTGCCACTTTACTGCTGTAATAACATTGCTTTTCGGCCGATAACGGGGCACTTTTAACCCCCCCCTGCTAGCGGCCGAATAAAGGGTTAAAAGCGCCCGCAAAGCGCTGCTGCCAAATCGCTTGGCAGGCGCTTTGGCAGCGGTGCCCATTTATTCCAATGGCAGGGGCGGTGGAGGAGCAGTGTATATACCGCTCCTGCACTGCCCGAAAGATGCTGCTTGCAGGACTTTCTGCAAGCGCTCAGTGTGAAAGCACTCGGGCTCTCACACTGGGGCTGCAGGGGAGGCGTTTTTTTTAGATGCTTTACAGGTGCTATTTTTAGCCCAAAGCACCTGAAAAACGCCCCAGTGTGAAAGGTGTCTTAAGGTGAAGTCCAGCCAAAGCTTGTTTGGCTGGAGGTCTATGGATCACAGGAGTGCAATTACCCCCTTCCTGACCAGGCCATTTTTTGCGATAAGGCACTGCTTCACTTTAACTGACAATGGTGCAATCGTGCGATGCTGTACCCAAATAAAATTGATGTCCTTTTTTCCCCACAAATAGAGCTTTCTTTTGGGGGTATTTGATCACCTCTGCAGGTCTGCAATATTTTTCACTTTCTGCTATAAAACATACCAAAATTAAAAATAAAAATAAACAAGATCTCTCTTTTCCTCCCTGACAGAACTGCGGTCTGCCTTGTTTACATAGGCAGACCGCCGTTCTGCCTTTCTTCCGAACGATCGGTGGGTCCTGCTGTGTCCAATCAAAGCGGGGCGCGCCCCAGATCACGTGCACAAAATTTACGTACAGGTCATGATTTTGCGCAGCCGGGCCGCCCTGACGCAGTATATATGCGGTGGGCGATCCAGAAGCGGTTAAAGCAGAAGTAAACCCATCGATTTAACAGTTTCAAAAACAGCAACATTCCTGGCACGTGTCGGGAATGTACAGTAACTGTCACATTGGTTGTGCTCTGAATCAAACTGTCAAACCATCCAATGGCTGGTGTCATAACTGATCACATGTGCAGCATCTAGGCAGAATAAACAGAGGCCAAGATGGCAGCTTCCTTGGCTGAAAACGATAGGAGGGTTTACTTCCACTTTAAACACACCTATGATGTTTACAGTACAGTTGCAAAGCGTCAAAAGTGATCATTTAAAAAGTGATCATTTAAAAAAAAAAACACAACATACAAAGCATTTGAGAAATGTTGCTTTAGGTGCGTTAAAGCGCTTTTAGGTTGCTTTCAAATTTAAAGCAAGTGTGAAAGAGCCTTTATAGTTTGGACAGTCTGGGGTAAAAAATAGATATAATCTAACAAAGCTAACATTTGAAAGGAGTAGATGAAATGGAGAGAAAGGAGAGCAAGATATTGTAAAGAGGAAAAATGAAACAGATTTGTAATAGAGAGTGAAACTGGATAATAGTTGACCTGGAGGACTGTAAAGTGTGTCAGATAGACAGAGAGAGAGAATGAGATAACGATTGTGTTCCTTGTACTACCTGTAACACTTTCCTCTGTCAAGACCAGATGGCCTATGCTGTAGCAGGCTATATCGTCAGCCACCTCTGAAGACGCCTTTATATATGTGCACTGATACTTATGTGACCCTGGAACTTAAACCTCAGATTATCTCATATTAACAAAAAAGCTGTTCACTGGAAAACGTTGTCAATGATAAATACATAAGGTCTTTCCTGAAGATAACCTGAGCAGAGCGTCAAAACCAGCACCGTTTTTGGCAACTCTTCTTCAAGTGCAGAAAATAACGCCCTACCCTCGGGCCTCCCTCACGCTAACCATCTATTAATGAACCTTCCTAGAATTACTACCCTAATAATTCCTAATGTAAAGTTAAGCCCTTTGTTTACATATGAACCTCCCCTGGACCATGACCTTCTGCACTACAGGCCAACCTTCCTGATTCGTGCACCAGAATCTACCGTTTCAAGAAAAAGGAGACAGAGCAAAGAATATAGACGACAGGAACAGAACCTTGGCAATGTCTGGGTTTAACCAAGAACACTATGAGGGCAGCATATATCTATATGTCTATAACCTCCCCTGGACCATGACCTTCTGCACCACAGGCCAACCTTCCTGATTCGTGCACCAGAATCTACTGTTTCAAGAAAAAGGAGACAGAGCAAAGAATATAGACAACAGGAACAGAACCTTGGCAATGTCTGGGTTTAACCAAGAACACTATGAGGGCAGCATATATCTATATGTCTATAACCTCCCCTGGACCATGACCTTCTGCACCACAGGCCAACCTTCCTGATTCGTGCACCAGAATCTACTGTTTCAAGAAAAAGGAGACAGAGCAAAGAATATAGACAACAGGAACAGAACCTTGGTAATGTCTGGGTTTAACCAAGAACACTATGAGGGCAGCATATATCTATGTGTCGTCATACAGGAGATTATCCTTCACTTCTTGTTCTGACACCTGTCAGACACTAAGGAGAAATCTCTCAAATGGGGACAAGCACTGCTACGAAACATTGCTGAAGTCCAAAAAACAAGTTTATTCTGATAAAAAGTTAAAGTAGAATTTGCATTAAAGTCCAACATATATGTTTCTCTAGAATGACAATAGGCTCAGGAAGGGAAGTGACAAGTAAAGGGGTGTTTAGCCAGAAAAGTACTGTATGCTATGCTGCTGTAGAAAGGGAGTATATTAGCTAGTGCTTGAACGCTTGCCCGTGCCACCAAAAGACAAACAAATTAATATATATGGCCAGCACCTTCTGTAGCTCTTGCGTTCTTTTATTTACTTGAGGGAATACAACATACAATCCTCCAGGTTCACGCGTAACGACCCTCAGTGGGTCCTAAAAGACAAACACATCTACTGTACTTAACGACCGCCCCCACCCCCTCCCCAAACCCCATGTATGGTTCTTTTTACCAAACAGACTCTTGTCTCCTTTAAACATAGCCATGTGCGCTTGCCCTGGTTTCATTCCTACATGGGGCCACAATGCATAATGCTCTTTTAGGTGTGAGCAGAGGGGCACATGTATACCATCCATCTCCGTTGCTGGTTGGATGGGGCTGGATGGTACTAACCTTTAGGGAAACCAACAATACTGATGTGACAAGTAACAATGTGCAAAATGTAACCATCGTTCTGTCAATGCTATGTTTGTACCTTTAATTTATAAATAAAACTTTATCTGTTAAAAAAAAAAAAACCTTTAGGGAAGTATTTGTCAAAGGACAAATGTTTGGAACACAGACTTCCTGCATTCCAAGCATTCATCCCTGGGTGCATACTGCCCTAAATGTTAGTACCGCTAGGTGCTCTTTGGAAACCCATTTGGAGCCAGCAGCTCTCAGCCTCTCAGAGTTTGACAGGCTGCCAGCAGAAAGGCTGAACGGTGCCCCTGTGCCCTCCACCCACATCTAAACAGCCTTATGCACCAGAGCTAAACACCCAGTGTGCATGGGGCCTAATATGCACATTTTAAAATCTGATTAGATAGACCAAAAACATTTGAGAAAATCCTATTTTAATCATAGGAATTTCATGGCTTAGGCTGTGCACATGCAAACGTCGAAGCATCTGTTCTATAGCAAACCACATTTTCTAGTAAATTCAACGTATGTGTAGCTTATGCGTACTGTACATTCATTGGACATATGAAATTCTGTGATTGTATGATTTGCTTTTCCACACAAGACTGGTGCACTGGCATTCTTCGCATATTCTTAAAGCAGAACTAAACCCTCCTATCCTTTTCAGCCAAGGAAGCTGCCATCTTAGCCTCTGTTTGATATGCAACCACCACATGTGATCAGTTATGACACCAGCCAATTGATGGTTTGACAGTTTGGTTGAGAGCACAAGCATATGCGACAGTCAGCATTCCCAGGATGGCGGAAATGTAATTTTGTATTTTTTAACCGTTAAATTGAGTTTAGTTCTCCTTTAAGTAAACAGAGGTTCTCCAGTTGGCCTGGCAATTCATCCTACAAAATCTATATTTGGATACTGTGTTAAAAAGGCACACGCACACAACCTAACTTCTAATTTATGTAGCAGCTATTTCCTTATTAGTAGCAAAGTGAATGTTCAATGTTTATAGATTCTAAGTGGAGTCTTATTGTTATTTAGCACAAAGGTGGAATGAACTTCCCAGTGGTTCTGTAACGATAAACTGTTCTCTGCATTCCACTGGACTCTGTAGGTGAAGAGGCCACCTCAGATTTTCATCTATTTTAAAATTAGCGGCCATTGCCACCTTCTCAGTTAGCCTGTTTTGAGCACCATTTGGCGGTACACAGAACAAATGAGTGTTTGAAAAATCTAACCTTCTCATATCACACCACAGACAAGTCACAATGCTGTATTTTACAATTTTAGTCCAAGCACGTTGGCTCATAAGGAAAATCTCATGTACAGCTCAAAGCCCATGCAGGGCAAATCGACAGGTTTGTGTTAATGCCCCCCTATCTGGCAACAAACTGACCTTTCTTTTACTCCTCCACCAATCTGTTTAGCTTTCAAGAGCAAAGAAGATACACTGTACTTCCCAGTATTGAAGAGCATGTGACTCACTCCATGTAATAGCGCTAGGCACTTGGTGGTTGAACCAATTCTATTAAAGGGGTGGGGAAAGTCCTCAGTGATGAGGCATAAAGCTGCCCATACATGCATTGATACCCATGGTCTGAATAAAATAATTCTCTATTGATGCTTAACAGCGTGGATGGATGAATCTATCCTGCTAACTATTGTATTCTGACAGCCGGCGTTGTTAGCTGATTGAATTTAGGTGCTGTTTGAATTTTTCACCCAACTAGTTTGATTTTCAAACTGAAGGAGTTTGGGCGAGTGGTGCCAATAGGGCCACCTACTAATTGGGGGCAGGGCCGAGTCCTGCTGTCTGTGTCAATGGACACTCGAGTGCCCCGAGGGAGAGCGGCTCTCCAACGGGGCACTCGAGAAGAGGAGGAGCCAGGAGGGCTGCTGAGTTACCCGAGAAGAGGAGGATCGGGGCCACTCTGTGCAAAACCAAGTGCACAGAGGAGGTAAGTATGACATGTTTTTTTGTTTTGTTTTGTTTTCTTAAAACATGAGCCTTTACATATCCTTTAAAGTGATGCTAAAGTCTCTCTCTTTTTTTAACAAACATGTTATACTTACCTGCTCTGTGTAATGGTTTTGCACAGAGCAACCCCCTGATCCTCCTCTTCTCTGGTCCCTTATTAGTGCTCCTGGCCCCTCCCTCTTGCTATGGGGGCTCCTGAACCAAGCTGCAGCTCCCTGTGTCCATTCAGACACGGAGCCTTTGCCCGGTCCTGCCCCTTCTTTCTCCTCATTGGCTCAATGACTTAGATTGACAGCAGCGGGAGCCAATGGCGCTTCATTGTTGTCTTAACCAATGAGGAGGGAGCGTCCCGGACAGCCGAGTCTCTCATGCAACAACGCTGGATCAAGATAGGCTCAGGTTAGTATTGGAGGGGGGGGCTGAGCAGGGCTGCACACAGAATGCTTTTTATCTTAATACATAGAATGCATTAGGATAAAAAACCTTCTGCCTATACAAACATTTTAAACACATGCTGGTAGATTAATTGGCTCCTGTCTAAATTAGTCCTAGTATGTGTATGTAAGAATGTGAGTAAGGCTGCATTCACAGCTGAGCGTTTCATTTTCAGGCAGAAAATCGCACAATTTAACCTCGATTTTTACTGTGTTTTTGCCACATTTTTGCACAGGTCCAAAGCTTACCAATGTAAAAAGCAGAAAAACGCCTGTAATTTGCCCAAAAAGAAGCTCATGTACTGTTTTGAGCTTCAGGCATTTTTACTTCAGGCTACAAAACGCTCAGATGTGAAAAGGGGCCATTTAAATGAATGGGATTTTGCTTGTTGGGCGTTTTTCGGGCGTTTTACAAGCTGGAAACGCTAAGGTGTGAATGCAACCTTAGATTGTAAGCCCCTTGTGGGCAGGGACTGATGTAAATGTGCAATATATACTGTATGTGAAGCTCTGCGTAAATTGACAATGCTATATACGTATCTTAGAAACGTCCAATAAGAAAACAAGGATAAAAATAAATATCAAGCACAACCAAGACATTTTACTCTGCAGACATGATGGTTTGTGTCTTTTTTCCCCATGATATCTACTGAATCTCCCAGTTGCGCTGCAATCTATATAATGGTGTGATACTCCATTCAGGCATCACACATGTCTTGGTAGCGTACAGTTCTCTGGATGGTATGGAGATGTGATAATGAGATGGTTTTGTATGAATTACAATTTTGGATGGTAGTACTTTGTATTGTGCAGAAATGATGTTGCATTCTTAAGCATAGTAAAGGAAGTGTGATTTGTAATTAGGGTATCATGTATGAATGTATGATGTCAATTTTTTTTGTATATTTCAGAGATAAGAGTGATATGTACATCTCATATATACTGTAGCAGGGCAATGTTGAGCTGTGATGTTAAGCAATATAGGGAAATAAAAGTTTGTATTAGACATGTGCAATTCGTTTTTTTTTTTTTTCATTTTTAGTTTTTTTTCGTTATTTTCGTTCGTTCGTTTTTCGTACGAATGAACGAATCGTTCGAATCGAATGAATCCGATTAACAAATCGTTTGAATCGAACGAATCCGATAAACGAATCGTTCGAATCGAACGAATCTGAAAAACAACGAAAATCCGAAAAAAACAAATTAGAAACAACGAACGTACGAATGAAGAAAATCCGAAAAACAGGAACAACGAAAATGAACAATAAAAAAAAATTCATACATTCGTAACTTTTTTTTTTTTTGTTGAATTGGTAATTTTCCATGTCCCTTATAATGGTGCTGCTTAACGTGCTTCGAATAGATTGAACGAAAAAATTCGTACATTCGTAACTTTTTTTTTTTTTTTTTGATTCGGAATTTTACGTGTCTCTTACAATGGTGCTGCTTAACGTGCTTCGAATGGATTGAACGAAAAAATTCGTACATTCGTAACTTTTTTTTTCGATTCGTAATTTTCCGTGTCTCTTAAAATGTAATAATAGCATACACATTACATAAAATTACTAACGAAAAAACGAATCAACGAAAAAATAACTCTTACGAATGTACGAATAGTTACGAATACGAACACCGACGACTTACGAATGTACGAATCGTTACGAATCAACGGAAACGAAAAAAAACGCAACGAAAATAAACCAATTTTTTTCGGAAACGAAAAAAAAAAAAAACGAAAAAAAAACGAATTTTTTTGTTGTGCACATGTCTAGTTTGTATCCCTATACAATGCACATTACATTTTTCATACATGTACTAAAGAAACATCATGGCAACCTCATATACACAACGGGTTGAGGTGTGTGATGGATAGCTATGTAAAATTGTGTGTGTATTATCCTTTGAACTGAGGGTATGATTTACTTAGGTTTAATATATCTAATCCACCGCTATACAAAGTGCTCTCTGTGTGCATGTATGGTCACCGACTTCTAATGCACTTCCCAGCTTCTCTCACCCGCTAAAGGCCAATCTGAGCGGGTCTCAGTCATTGGATAGGCACATACAACAAATTGCTTTCAAACACAATTTCATTAAAGTGGAACTTCATTTCAAATGCCAACAATTTCAACGTAAGTATTTTTGTGCATTCAAAGTGGCTCGTGATAAATGATTACAAATTCAGAGAACAAACAAATTATTGGGTGAAGAAGAGAAGATGGGCAGCTGAGGGCCTGAACTATTGACGGGCTCATATGTAATGAGTTTTCAGGGTCTTAAGAAGGTAAATGCGTCAAGAGGTCTTAATGTTGGTTATAAAGCTAGGATACATTCCAGAAAAGAAAGTACTGAAAATAATCACACTTTCAGGTGGCCTCCTTGTAAAAGGAAAATGGAATCGGAGAGCGCAACCTAGACAAATACAAAAAGAAAAATGTCTCCAAGCCAAGTTATAATAAGTTATAATCAGTAATAATTAAAAATGTGTCTGGTAAAAACTTCTAGTATATATGGCCCAATTCTAATTTTATATAAAATCCCATAATTCTCTGCACCAAAAAATTGGCCTAACATATTTCAGACAGTGGCAGCAGGAAGGTGTTTAGGGAGGCTTATGGAAAGAAGCAGCACAGTAGGGTGGCACTCATTTTGAAATGTATACATTGATGCTATAATATATACACACACACACACTATATTGTCAAAAGTATTGCCTTTACATGCACATGAACTTTAATGGCATCCCAGTTCATAGGGTTCAATATTGAGTTGTGCATTTGTGAGGTCAGCCACGGATGTTGAACGAGAAGGCCTGGCTCGCAGTCTCCACTCTAATTAATCTCAAAGTTGTTCTATCAGGTTGAAGTCAGGACTCTGTGCAGGTCAGTCAAGTTCCTCCACCCCAAACTCAATCATCCATGTCTTTATGGACTTTGCTTTGTGCACTGGCCCAAATCATGTGGTGGATGGGTGATTATGGAGTGGGGTTGTTTTTCAGGAGTTAGGCTTTGCCCCTTAGTTTCAGTGAAGGGAACCCTTAAAGGGTTTTTAACCCCCCCCCCCAAAATATGTAGATTCTGGTCCCTTAAAGCACTTGTGCTGTGTAATCTGCCCCCTCTAAACTGTAAAAAAAAAAAAAAAAACCTGAACATTGCACTTCCTGTATGCCAGGGGTGCCCAATCAGTGGCCCGCGGAGCCCTCTGATGTGGCCCGCGACCTCCTGCTCTGGGATGGTGGTTTGACAAGCCCAGATCGCAGGATGCCGACCCACCATCCCCCAAAGCATCAGTGTTGTGAACTGGCGGTAGAAAAAGCAAGAAGCTGAAGAGCCGAGCAGCATAAGCTAATGCTTCCTGTATAGCGCCAGCTCCTGTCACAATTGATACCAAATGTACTCTGCCTGGGACAGCAGCAGCCGGAGAAAACTGAATGGAAGACTGTTATTAAAGGTGTGTTTGTTACTGAAATCAGTGTATATATGGGCATATCTGTTCTTCAGTGGTTACTAGGCTGCTGTTAAACTAATCCTGCACCTGCGAGTTACCTGCACTGAGCCATAGACTTCTGTTATAACTGTGGGTTTGGTGCGCTTTCAGAAAGTGCACTATACCATATTGATATAATAGAAGTCTATGGCAAAGTGCAGCTAACCTGCAGGAAAGCCACAGGTGCATGTGGCGCATCAGTGTAAAAGCAGCCTTAGGACCCAATCGGACCCTCCATTCACCTCTATGTCCATTTACCCCTGCCTACCTTCAAGCCGATCCGTCAGATTGAATTGGAGGGCCTGTAGAGTAGCATGGGCTGTATCCATATCTGTTCTGCATATGCATTGTAGATACAGACCTGTCCATCCGCCCATTACACTTATTTTGACCTGCGACCGGTTACCAAGTCGATTCGATGGCCCTCGCTCTTCAAAAGGTTGGGCACCCCTGCTGTATGCCCTCTCTAAGTAGACCACGATAACCAGGGCTGCTCCGCCCTGATCACCGTGGTTTACTTGCGGCCCTCTGTCATACGCTGTCCCCTCTGCTCTCCTCTCTCCCTCCTCCTTCTTCCCTGTCATCTTTCTCTGTGTCTGTCTCCGGCCCAGCCCCGCCGCTATTGCTTGTAAATTAAAATCATAACAGTTTCACTGCCAGCCTATTAGAGGCTGGCATAGTACACTATGGGGGTTATTTACTAAAGGCAAATATCCACTTTGCACTTCAAAGTGCACTTGGAAGTGCAGTCGCTGTAGATCTGAGGGGGACATGCAAGAAAAATATAAAACAGCATTTTAGCTTGCACATGATTGGATGATAAAATCAGCAGAGCTTCCCCTAATTTCAGAGCTTCCCCTCACATCTACAACGACTGTACTTCCAAATGCACTTGTAGTGCAAAGTGGATTTGCCTTTAGTAAATAACCCCCAATGTCATTAGTTTTACAAAACGAGTGTTGTAAATACCTAATTTGAGCTGTCTTCAGGCCGGTCACGTGACTCGGACCGCTTTCCAGCTCCGATGAGTGGCTTCTGCGGAGGAGACAAGCGGCAATGTGATCTCCCTCTGACGTCAGAGAGAGATCACGTTCCCCTCCCTCAGAAGCCATCCATCAGAGCTGGAAAGCAGCCGTGAGTCATGTCACTGGCCAGAAGACAGCTCTAATTAGGTATTTACACTGCTCATTTTGTAAAACTACTGACACAGTGTGCTATGCCAGCCTCTAATAGAGGGGCTGGCATAGTTTTAAATATATGGGTTAACAAACCCTTTAAGGCATCAGCATACCAATATATTTTGGACAATTTTATGCTCCCAACTTTGTGGGAACAGTTTGGGGATGGCCCTGTCCTGTTCTAACATGACTGCACACCAGTGCACAATGTAAGGTCTACAAAGACATGGATGAGCGAGTTTGGGGTGGAGGAACTTGACTGGCTGGCACAGAGTCTTGACCTCAACCCAATAGAATACCTTTGGATGAATTAGAGCAGAGACTGCGAGCCAGGCCTTCTCATCAAACATGAGTGCCTGACCTCACAAATGCACTTCTGGAAGAATGGTCAAACATTCCCATAGACACACTCCTAAACCTTTTGGACAGCCTTCCCAGAAGAGCTGAAGTTGTTATAGCTGCAAAGCATGGGCTAGCTCAATATTGAACCCTACAGACTAACGCTGAGATGCCATTAAAGTTCATGTGTGTGTAAAGGCAGGTGTCCCAATACTTTTGACAATATAGTGTGTGAGTGTGTGTGTGTGTGTATATATATATATATATATATATATATATATATATATATATATATATTTATATTTATTTTTGTATTTGTTGTTACACACACATCCAACTGGATTAGCTTCAAATAGATTCAATAGAGTGCTTATATAGATTTTCAATCACTGCTGTATTGATCAGGATGCTGCCAGGGAATATCACACAACAAACTTGAATACAACAAAGGCCTAAGGGACGAAACTTATTGGAAGAGACTTGAAGAACCTAAACTAATTGTAGTTGATGACATCAGAGCTACTACTGCTGTCTGGAACACCTTAAAAAAATAATTTGGCGGAACACCTGCACAAGGGGGAATATGTGGGAGCAAGGGATTTGATAAATAAAAGTCCTTCAAATACATTAAGGGTAATAATGAGGTTCAGGAGGTCAGTATTTTCAATGTGAAGAGAGAGATCAAGAACACAGGCATGTGACCTCAAACTAGCACAGTTCCAGCAGAGACAATGCGGCTTGACTTCCTGAAGGCAAACAGACTGTTCTCTTCACTTTAACCTCCCTGGCGGTATGATTATTTCAGATTTTAGGTGCTGAAAGTGGTACAATTATTTTGCATGGAAATTTGGCGTTTTTTATTGTAGGCCTGCAATTCTTAGGAATAACTCACTTAAAGCGGGGTTCCACCCTAAAGTGGAACTTCCGCTCATCGAAACCCCCCCCCCCCCTCCGGTGTCACATTTGGCACCTTTCAGGGGGGAGGGGGGTGCAGATACCTGTCTAATACAGGTATTTGCACCCACTTCCGGGCATAGACTCCCACGGGAGTCTACACCTCTTCCTGTCCCGCCGCGCTGTCTGCTGGGACACACACGGGTCCCAGCAGACAGTGCGGACCATTCTCATTGCACTGCGCGACTCACGCATGCGCAGTAGGGAACCGGGAAGTGAAGCCACAACGCTTCACTTCCTGATTCCCTCACCGGGAATGACGCCGGCAGCTCTTTATTGATATCAACAATGGGGCAATATTTATCCCATTAAGTCCGATGATTGGGGACTGATGTCAGGGCATTTTCTACTCCCACTGGTCACAGTCAGGCCCCTCTAAAGTCTGAAGGACAGTTAACTGGCCCTTTGCTTGGAAAGTTTGGAGACCCCTGCTCTGCAGTGAAGCCGGCGCTGGGAACCGATAATGTGACCAGACTGGAGCACCCTCAGCATAGGCAAGTCTTTCCTTTCACTGGGTAGTTAGAATAGGCTTAGAATAGCGGTGGGAGTAGATGTAGAGTTTGGAATTTGACAGGAATGATATTTTAAGCATGTTTTTAGATAAACGTATTTCTAGACAACCAGACAGTTAAAACATAAAAACACACAAAAAAGCCCAAGTATTTAAAAAAAAATGCAGGACTTGATTGACCACTTGGACTTTTTCTGTTGACACTCTTGTATGTTTCTATGAATTAATTGCATTTATATCTAAATTCATTTCAATTTTGGATATGCAACTTGTGGTACTGTATCCCTTGTATGAACATGTTATGTATATATTTTATATATCTATATAAAGTTGTGCTCATAAGTTTACATACCCTGGCAGAATCTATGATTTCTTGGCCATTTTGATAACACAAAAACATTTCTTTCACTCATGGTTAGTTTTTGTCTGAAGCCATTTATTATCAATCAACGGTGTTTACTCTTTTTAAATCATAATGACAACAGAAACTATGCAAATCACCATGATCAAAAATTTACATACCCTGTTGATTTTGGCCTGATAACATGCACACAAGTTGACACAAAGGGGTTTGAACGGCTTTTAAAGGTAACCATCCTCACCTGTGATCTGTTTGCTTGTAATTAGTGTGTGTGTATAAAAGGTCAATGAGTTTCTGGACTCCTGACAGACCCTTGCATCTTTCATCCAGTGCTGCACTGACGTTTCTGGATTCTGAGTCATGGGGAAAGCAAAAGAATTGTCAAAGGATCTGCGGAAAAAAGTAGTTGAACTGTATAAAACAGGAAAGGGATATAAAAAGATATCCAAGGAATTGAGAATGCCAATCAGCAGTCTTCAAACTCTAATCAAGAAGTGCAAAATGAGGGGTTCTGTTGAAACCAAACCACGGTCAGGTAGACCAACTAAAATTTCAGCCACAACTGCCAGTAAAATTGTTCGGGATGCAAAGAAAAACCCACAAATAACTTCAGGTGAAATACAGGACTCTCTGAAAACATGTGGTGTGGCTGTTTCAAGATGCACAATAAGGAGGCACTTGCAGAAAGATGGGCTGCATGGTCAAGTCGCCAGAAGAAAGCCATTACTACGCAAATGCAACAAAGTATCCCACTTACAATACACCAAACAGCACAGAGACAAGCCTCAAACCTTCTAGCACAAAGTCATTTGGAGTGATGAGACTAAAATTGAGCTTTTAGCCCACAACCATAAACAGTACATTTGGAGAGTAGTCATCAAGGCCTATGATGAAAGGTATTCCATTCATACTGTGAAACACAGAGTTGTATTGCTGATGTTTTGGGGATGTGTGAGCTACATAGGCACAGCAAATTTGGTCAGAAATGATGGCAAGATGAATGCAGTATGTTATCAAAAAATAACAACCAGGAAGCTGTGCATTGGATGTACTTGGACATTCCAACATGACAATGATCCAAAACACAAGGCCAAGTCGACCTGTCATTGGCTACAGCAGAATAAAGTGAAGGTTCTGGAGTGGCCATCTCAGTCTCCTGACCTCAATATCATTGAGCCACTCTTGGGAGATCTCAGATGTGCAGTTCATGCAAGACAGCCCAAGAATTTACAGGAACTGGAGGCTTTTTGCCAAGAGGAATGGGCAGCTTTACCATCTGAGAAGATAAAAAGCCTCATCCACAAATACCACAAAAGACTTCAAGCTGTCATTGATGCTAAAGGGGGCAATACACGGTATTAAGAACTGGGGTGTGTAAACTTTTGATCAGGGTCATTTGGGTAGTTTCTGTTGTCATTATGATTTAAAAAGAGTAAACACGTTTGATTGCTAACAAATGGCTTCACCCAAACACTCACTATGAGTGAAAGAAAAGTTTTTGTGTTATCATTCATATTCTCTGAAAAATGGCCAAGAAATCATAAATTCTGCCAGGGTATGTAAACTTATGAGCACAACTGTATATAAAAATTGTATTTAGATGTTTGGTTGGAGTTCTCTTCTAAGTGCAGCCTACCAGAAGACCCGAGACAAAGGCGCTAAGAAGTAATCTTAGTTAAGATGCCAAGTTGGTGCTATTTGTAGAACATGAAACTGGCAGCGGAAAATATAAGAGTTAATGGAAGAGGGCAGTAGGATTTCGGCAATATTTCAGACAGAAAGAACAGTGTAGACTGCTAGGGTACTTATATCCTGCAAATTGAAATAGGAGCAGATATGAACTGAAATCCCCCGGATTATAACTGAGGATTGTTCAGAGAATAGAAGGGGGATGGATTTTTAATAATGGGAGTTGGGGGGGGGGGGGTGAGATATGGACTGTGGGTGGGGGAACATGACCTTAAAACCACATAATCTTCTTTGAAATATAACAGGGACAGTGCTATCCTAATGCTGCCTTTTCATATAAAATCAGGTTCCAATCACACAGATTAGAAAGAAAAACATCAAACTAAGACTGTAATATTTTAAATCACAGGAGACATCTGTGGACTAGCCACCTGCTACCAGAATAGAACATGGCATATCGCCTATCCTTTCTGGGAGGGAGACACAAACATAATGTTAAATGGGGGATGTCAATTACTTAGACCAAAAAAAAATCTAGAATAAGGGAAGAATATACCTTAAACCCTTAACCAGTATCCTTCCAATATGATATGATGTTAACCATAAAAGGCTCCACGTTTTCCCTTGCAAATTCGATTTTCTAGCGTCTTATCATGTATGGGGTATTGTCCAATTGCCAGGCTGCATGCCATAAACCCAATCCCATTTACCCACCAATAAACAGACCACACACTTCTTTTTGGGTTTAAATGGCCCTAGCAGCCTTTTATTACAACAAAATAAACAGAATATTTTCAAACATCAATAATAATAACCTGAACTGTAAAACTGTCTAGGATCATTGAAGGCACCTATTAAAACATCCCTAACTGTATCTGGCATCACCTTGCCTTTTTCCCGGCCCCTAGCCGTGACTTACGCCAGCACAGGGACTATAGTTTGGCAAATTCACTAGCCGATACAGCCACCTATTACTTCCGCCCTCATTAGGGCAGGTCCACCCATCTCTGATATGGGCCCCACCCATCGTTCTCCAGAGAACGTTACCAACCCTGCCTTCAAAAAACCCTAGTATCACTGCCAGCTGCTAGGGCATGAAAAACAACCCCAACCGAATAAAACGAACGAAAAAACAATGTGCCCGAAAGCCTACCTATGAAAAGAAGGGCGGGTGGGCGGGAGAATGTCGTTCTTGCTACTCCCAGAAACTGACTGATTCCCTAAGTCATCCCACCCATCCTAGTATCCTGTGGGACCACCCAACCACACCCTACCACACCCCACTCTCCTCCAATGGAAATTCCAATCCAAACTCCTCCTTCTTACCACTCCCCCTGATACTGTACATCATAACTTTACCCTAAAATAACTGTAGCCTTACTGTACTAACCCCCACATGTAGGCCCTCCGCCTATCGCTGTGCTAATGCTACAGGCCTGTACTTGTATGGGGTATTGTCCAATTGCCAGGCTGCATGCCATAAACCCAATCCCATTTACCCACCAATAAACAGACCACACACTTCTTTTTGGGTTTAAATGGCCCTAGCAGCCTTTTATTACAACAAAATAAACAGAATATTTTCAAACATCAATAATAATAACCTGAACTGTAAAACTGTCTAGGATCATTGAAGGCACCTATTAAAACATCCCTAACTGTATCTGGCATCACCTTGCCTTTTTCCCGGCCCCTAGCCGTGACTTACGCCAGCACAGGGACTATAGTTTGGCAAATTCACTAGCCGATACAGCCACCTATTACTTCCGCCCTCATTAGGGCAGGTCCACCCATCTCTGATATGGGCCCCACCCATCGTTCTCCAGAGAACGTTACCAACCCTGCCTTCAAAAAACCCTAGTATCACTGCCACAAACGCCCGGCGTGAAACCTTACGCCTGGGCGAGCCGCCACACCTCAACCGCTCGCTGTATACCATCCTGCAAGCCTAAAAACCATATGTCAATGCCAATGGCATTTAAATGAACACCGTCCCCTCTCAGGAACAGCCACGGTTCCTTCTCCAACTCCCTGTGACGTATGGCCAAACCGCCATTGCGGACAAAAAATTTGGCCACCGCTTTATTCACCTTAATGCGGGCCCTGTTCACCCGCTCGACTGAGACTGCTAGCCTCCATGCGGTCCGTGCGACCATATCTGACCATATGACGATGGTGTCAGGGAACAGGGTCCGCAAGCGCAGCAAATCATACTTAATGTCCCTGCATAACTCCCTAGAGGCCCTGAGCCCCACGTCATTTCCCCCTACATGCAGCACCAGAATGTCTGGGGGCCTGTCCAGTCTGGCGTAGTGGTGTACCTCAGGGAGAACCCTGGACCACAGCATCCCGGGTACCCCAATCCACCTGATCGTGACCTGGCTCCTAGGGAAGCCTAACTGCCGCCCATCTGGCCTAACCCCAGCCCTCTTGGCGCCCCAGAACACATACGAGTGTCCCAGTATCCACACCAAACATTCGGGACCTGCAAAACAAAACAGACACGACAACAAAGAAACGTAATTCCGTTAAAAAACATGCAACAACACCCAAAACACTAAACACCAACCAACAAATAACATTGAACCAAAACAACATGAAGACCAGGCCTACCACCGTACTCTCTTCCCCCCAATATGAAGGACCCTCAACTAGCACCTACAACAAATGGGGCCGCACGTACAACTGGAACCGACGTGATTTCCATCTCCCAATCTTACGCAGCAGCTCTTCCCCCAAACCCCAGCGAGCCGCCTCTGTGGCCGCCCCGATCCTGAACGAGTGAGAGGAGAAATCCTTAGTGTCAAAACCCGCAGCCCTCAGGCTCTTCTTCAACACAGACCCAAATTGGAACCGAGATAACGCGGCCCCATCCTGATGCATCAAGAAAGGCCCCGGTCCCCAACCCCTCACCACGTACCATTCCCGCACAGCCTTCACCGGACACAGGAATGACCCAGGAACGATCCCTAAAGTGACCCACTTACCCTTTCCTCCCTGGTCCGTCTTTGATTTCCTCACGAAAAGCGAAAGGACTTCACCCCGTAACACTACGTCCATCAAATCCAAGCCACCTCCCCCTCGCTTGGATGCGCATACCAATTCACTGACTCGGAACGCCCCAAAAAATGCCAATATAAAGGCCGTCCTGAACAGAGCTGCCTCATACCCTGAAGAACAAACCCCAACCAATACATTTGCTAGAGCGCCCAGCATACTGAATGAAATCGGGCGACGCACATCCGGAGCAGACTTGCCCCTCCGGTAGCCCCGTAAAACCCTCTTCACCAACGCATGTTTAGTCACATCGCAGACCCCCGACATCTGAAACCAAAAGGCCAACCCAGCCATTTTTACACCCAATCTAGATGACGAAACCTTGTTATCGGCATTCCTACCGATAAATTCCAGCACCAACACCAAGCGTTCCTCGTCACCAGAAATACTGCCTGCCTCCGCCTCCAGCGCCCGCCATTCCTCCCATACCTTCTCATACGCCGACAATGTCGATTTGGAGACGGAATCCTTAAGCAGACCTGCTACCGTGCGAAGGCGATGTCCCACAAGTATTCCGGGCAAGGAATTCCATGCTGCTCCGCTTCCGGTGCCAACAATCGGAATCTGTCCCACTGTAGGCGAGACAACGCATCAGCCACATTGTTATTCACGCCCGGCACATGCACTGCACAAACATAACAGTTCAGACAAAGACATTGTAACACCAGATGCCTAAGCAATCGCACCACCGGAGGCGAAGAGGCCGACACTTTGTTGATGGCCTGGACCACCCCCAAATTATCGCAATGAAAACGAATGCGTTTGTTCCTAAAATCCTGTTGCCAAATCTCCACTGCTAGCACTATCGGAAATAGTTCCAAAAGCACCAGGTTGCCTAGTAAATCCGCAGCACGCCACGATTCTGGCCATCTGCCCGCGCTCCATTGCCTCCCAAAAATAGCCCCGTAGCCTATTGCCCCTGCCGCATCCGTGGATAGGTCCAGATCACACGCTGACACCATCCCTTCCATCCATACCGACTTCCCGTTGAACCGTTCCAGGAACAGCAACCATACCCGTAGGTCGTCCTTGTGTTCCTTTGACAAACGCACATGATGATGCGGAGCCCGAGCTCCCGACGTGGCCGCCGCCAGCCGTCTGCAAAAAACTCTACCCATGGGCATAATGCGGCACGCAAAATTCAGCTTGCCCAGCAACGACTGTAGGGCCCGCAATTGAATTTTGTTAGATGCAAGAGCCTCCGTCACCGACAACCGCAGGTCTTCCACCTTGTCCAGGGGCAAACGACATTCCATCAAAACCGTGTCAATCACAATCCCCAAGAATTTAATCGTCGTGACCGGACCTTCCGTCTTGCCTTCCGCCAACGGCACGCCAAAAGACTTGAAAACATACTGCAACGTGGCCAAAAGAATATGGCACACCCTGCCCCCCGCAGGGCCCATCACCAGGAAATCATCAAGATAGTGAATTACCGAGTGCAACCCGGACACGTCCTTCACCACCCACTCCAGAAACGAGCTGAAAGCTTCAAAAAATGAACAGGAAACGGAACAGCCCATAGGCAGGCAAAGATCCACGTAATATTGACCCTCCCATCTGCAACCCAACAAACGGAAACTGTCAGGATGCACCGGAAGAAGGCGGAACGCCGACTCAATGTCGGTTTTCGCCAATAGCGTCCCCTTTCCGAATCTGCGAACCCACGCCACCGCCTTATCAAATGAAGCGTAAGATACAGCACAGTCCTCCCGATCAATGGCATCATTGACCGAAAAACCCTTGGGGTAGGACAGATGATGTATCAACCTGAAGGAATTGGGCTCCTTCTTAGGCACCACCCCTAATGGGGAAACGACTAAATCTTCCAAAGGGGGCTCCCCAAAAGGGCCCGCCATCCTACCCAGAGCCACTTCCTTTGCCAACTTGGTGGCCACCACCTCCGGATGCTGTCTCGTAGATAGCAGATTCGTAGGGACTGGGGGAACGCCCGACAAGGCGCTGGGGATAACAAAACCCACCGAAAAACCCCGTAGCAGAATACCCGCCGCCGCCCGGTCCGGATACCTACTTAGGAAGGGAGCCAGTCTTTCCACCTTCACCGGAGTCCTCCCTCTTTCCAGCCTCACCGGACTTACCTTTGGTATTCTTGAAGCATTTTGTAAGCGGATGCGATCCCCCACAGCCGGAGCACTCGTGGCGGAAACGGCATGATCCTCCAAATTTGCAGCTCCCCTCATTGAACTGCCAGCAGAAACCCTTACGCTTTTCGGCCGATGACGAGGAGGTCCCTGCACCGCCACCAGCCCCCCCTGAAAAGGGGGTGTGTGAGGCCCGCGCCTGAGTCATCAATTTCATCCACAAGGATATGTCCTTATGGTCCCACCTAATCGAGGGCCTCACTGCTTTTCGTTGCCTGAATTGCTCGTCGTACCGCAACCAGGACAAGCCCCCATACACCCGCTGCGCTTCCCCAATGGCATCCGCGTAGCAAAACAGCGCGGAGCACTGTTCGGGAGCCTTTTCGCCGATCACACTGGCCAGAATATTGAACGCCTGAAGCCAATTGCCAAACGTCCTGGGAATAAGTCGATAACGCCGCTTTTCTTCCTCCTCCTTTTTACTTTCATCTGGCTTGACCTTGTCCAGATTGAATTTTTCCAGCGGCAAAAGGGAAAATATCTCGACATACTCACCCTTCCAAATCCGCTCCCGCACCTCTGGCTTCAGATGAGCACCCAGCGGACCTTCAAAGCAAACGTATACTTCGCATCTGGCAGCATCGCCTAAACGCACGCAGTCTGCATCCCCCGATGTCTTCTTGGTCCCATCAGCCGATGTCACCAAGGCCTGCGGCGGAGTCGCCTCCGTAGTCTTCTCACTTCCCAGCTGCACCTCCGCCGACGGCGGAGGCGGGGCCGTGGCCGTTACTGTTCCGCCCACCAGAGTTGCAGGGGCCGCCGGAAAATCCAAGCTGACCACCGGTCCCGACGGAGCCACGGGAACTGGTGCAGCCGTCCAAGCCGCCGCAGGGGAGACCCCACCCCCGGGACCCATAGCTGTGTCACAACGCGCCAGGGCTTCGCCAAAACCCGCCAAAAATGCCTGTAGAAAATTAGCCATGTTCCCGCCCCCCCCCCCCCCGCAGCTGCCGTCACCGGTACAGCCTGCCGAGGGGCATCGGTGCCTAAAATTCCCCCCATCGCCTGTTGGAGACCCCCAGCCCTTGAAAAACCAGGTGCCAGTTCCGTGCTGTCTGTTGCCCCGCCCACCTCCCTAAGCCTCCGCCCCCCATGCCCTGGCTGACTAACCTCTGCAACATTAACGGCACTGGACAACACAGAGGACACAACACTGTTAACAGACAAGCTGTACTCACCAGGCTGCCCTGTCCCTGCAGCCGTAGGTCCGGATCCATCGCGCAGATCTCCCTCAGCGGTGCACTCCTCCTCCTCTGAAGATGATATCTCCCCTTCCGATCGCTGCGGTTCTTCCTGAAGGGGCCCGACAGGTACGCTGGCCTCCGGAGCCTGGCGCCGACGCTGGCCGATGACGTCACTCCCGGCCGCCGTGCTGTACACACCGCTCCTCCCACGCCGCGCTCCCTGCCTGGATCCACTGGCAGGAGCGGTAGACAGGTCCCGGCTAGCAGATGTTGCGCTGGCGCCCCCTCTGGTAGGACCTCCGCTTCTTCCGCCGACAGTCACGGCCGTCCTGGGCATCAGGCCGGCACTGTGTGATCTTCTCCTCCCACGACGGGCCTCACAGGCGGCTGGTGTAGACACCGCCGAGGCCGTATGGTCCCGCACAGCAGTAGAATGGGGGAGGGAACGAGCGGAAGGCCCGCTCCTGCCCCCTGGGGTACACCTCGGTCGGGGATTCCTCCCAGTCCCCTCGGCCTGAGCAGGCGTTCTCTTGGCCGCAGAGACTGAAGGGTCCATTACTGGGCTCCCAGCGCGGCGACTACCCCTCGGGGTCAATTGAGGGCTCAAGCGTTCTGGAGGCCGAGACCTCCTGGTACTACTGCGTTCAGGGGCAGGTGCAGCAATCACCTGCCCCGACCCCGGCAACCTACCCGCAAACTGTGCCCGCAGCCATTGCGGCCCATTTGCGACCGCAGCCTCCCGAATGGTTGCTAACATTGCCTCCAGGTCCTCCATAGCTGACTAGAATGTCGTTCTTGCTACTCCCAGAAACTGACTGATTCCCTAAGTCATCCCACCCATCCTAGTATCCTGTGGGACCACCCAACCACACCCTACCACACCCCACTCTCCTCCAATGGAAATTCCAATCCAAACTCCTCCTTCTTACCACTCCCCCTGATACTGTACATCATAACTTTACCCTAAAATAACTGTAGCCTTACTGTACTAACCCCCACATGTAGGCCCTCCGCCTATCGCTGTGCTAATGCTACAGGCCTGTACTCTTGTCACAAAGATTTAGGAGTGAGGCGCAGAGTGGGTCATAGTCTGTCTCCCAATTCCAAGGCCATCTCCCCCTGTTGCAGTTGTTACAGCTGATGGGACGTTGTTGAGGAAACAAGCGGCTGAAGGAAGGGAAACCAATAATAGAGATGGGGGAAGGTTACAATCCTACCCACCTCCTCTCTCATTACCAGGCTGACAGTAATTACCCCTCTCACACACATTGACTGACACGGAGCCTTTGTCTCTGCTCTGTGCCATACATTAACACCTTCACTTCTGCACAAACCTCAACGCCTGGGCTTTTTCTTCTTCCGACTCGTGGGTTTCTGCAGGAACACACCGAATAAATCAACTGTACAAATCATGGTGTGTGCATGAGCGTGAGCGCAAGGTGCTGGGTATTTTTAGAGAAGAAAATAAAAAAGGTAGGGGTCACCCTCTTATTACCGAAAAGACACAATATTTAGAATGCTGGAAACAACTGAAAAATGACTAATGGCTGGTTTGCTGATGACTTTCACTGGATCAGATAGATGCCGTTTAAGCTGCTTACTCCCAATACAGTGCCTGCCATGTGGATAGGGAGATCAGAGCGCAAGCTCCTTTGGAGGCAGGGAATGATGGAAATGATTGGAAATATGCTGGGGGGATATAAATGCATAAAATAAATAATCTTAGGCTGCATTTCCACTAGTGCAATGCTAAAGTTGCATGATTTCAAGTGTCGACTTTCATGTGACTTTACACTCGCTGCAACTCAAGTTGCAAGAAAATCGCACCAAAGTAGTACAGGAATCTTTTTCAAGTTGCTGCAACTTTAAGTTGCACAGATTGGAACGAGTGTCATTGAAAGCAACGTGCTGCGATTTGTCATGTGTCTTAATAAAAGTCAGCAGCTACAAATACTGCAGCTGCTGACTTTTAATAATCGGACACTTACCTGTCCCAGGGTCCATCGATGTGGGGGAACAAAGCCATGCTCGTCTCCCCCTTCTCTCTGGTTTTGTTGTCGGAAAGTCCGATCGTGTGTACGGGGCATAAGAATCAACTCTTGACCTTTTTACCTGCTTAATTGATGAAGAAATAACGAAGGAGTAGCCCACATCTGGCCATGAAAAAGCTTTTGATTCAATTGTCCAAATACTTTTGGTCCCTTGAAAATGGGGGGATGGCTATTCTTAATAGCTGTAATTCATAAACCGTTCCTAAGATTTGAATATACATACCCTCAAATTAAACCTGAGAGTGTTTGTATCCATTCTTTGACTATAGCTTGAATATGTTTTGGTAAATACCTAAAATTGTGCCTGTGTCAAAATATATTTGGACCGAACTGTATATTTCTAGAGGAGGGCCTCAGACCAGGAGAATGTGAGGAGCCAATTATGGTGGAGTCTCTTCATGCCACAGGTGTGTTTATGCCCTATGCCGTCCTTTGGGTAAGAGGGGTCTTTAGCCAGTATGGCTTTTGCTGGCTGAAAATCTTGGCTACCTTCAGGTAGTGACATCATCACGCCCACTGCTATCACTGTACAGTACAGTGATAACAGCAGGCGTGATGTCACCACCTGTAGGCAGTCGTAGTTTGCGGCCAGCAATAGCTATACTGGCTATAGACACCCCCCTTCCCCCAAATACTATAGGGATTGTCAGCTTCCCCAGAAGCCTCTGAAGTATATGATCTGTATACTTACATTGCTCGAAGCTGCACACATAAGCTGGACCAATTGGTGCAGGGGCTGCTGCATCTGTAATATGTTACACCCAGGATAGAAGCGTAACATGAAACATGTTATAAAAGGTGAACTTATCCTTTAATTGGAGTTCAGCTTTTATTTAAGGCTGTATTTACACTTTTGCAAACATGTTGTTGTGGGCAGCTTTTTTTTGGCCTGTTGATGCATGAATTAAAAATGACGGGGCATGCGCAACACATATCTAAGCCCTCACTACCACCTGCATGATTTTATGTGCCTTGGCTGATGCAAGAAATATACAAAAGGGTTACCATTATTTCTGTGCATTTCTTAAAATGCATGAAAATGCAGACACACAGCTGTGAACCTGAAATAAATGGGCATGCGCAATACCGTCAACACATGTCAAAACATAAGTGTAACTGTGAATTGGGCCCTTAAAGAATATCTAACCTTGAAGGTTACCAATCCTTGGATGGGATTGGCTGCATTTTTTTTAAGGATAAGAACATTTTTGTAAGAATATACACAGAATATACAGAATAGAAATAAACAGAATGTACCTGTTGATCGTGATAGAAATGCAATGTCTTGTAATTTCCTGTGCACTGACTCACTAGTTTTCTTCTGTGAAGTACAGGACAACTCCCCCTAATGTTAGGGGAGATGAGGAAAGGGGAAGGAGGAGGTGTTTGTATCCCAAATCAGAAGAGCAGACAAACAACACTGCCCCTCCATAGATACAGTACAGTGTGTTATCACCCTATGACAGGACCAGGATGCACCAGAAAACCTAAAACCTCACCTGAAACGTTTTTTTTTCTGATGTAGTTCACCGCAACGCACAGTAGAAGGATACTGTACACTCTGGGGCTCTGAAACAAGTGTGTAGGAGGTGTGTTAACTTAGTGGGTTAGTGTGCCATTCAAAAGGAACTGCACCACAATGCACTACGGTCTGTGTGTTACGGTAACATGCATTAAAATGCCCATGTTACTTCAATGCTTATGTATGAAGCTGGCCTTAGGGGTCAAATTCATGAGAAGTATAAATAACATTTTTGAGGCAAATATTTTTCTCCAGATAGAAAAACCAATATGAAATTCAAACTTAGTTCAGAAAGCAGCACAAAGATGCACGTAATTGAAACATAAGACATTAATACAGCCAACACCTTTGCTGATTCAATCCACACATGACTAAAGTAGAATACCCCTTACCATTACCCTGCTATGTAAACCCAACGGCTTCTCATAACATGCTCATCCAATAATCAGTCTATACAAAGGTACAGGAAGTTAAAATGCCCATAGCAGCCTCCTTATTAACATAGAACTATCCTTTAAAACAGAAATGTGTTAAAGATGCGGATCATTGAAGGTACTAAGTACGTATTGTATTTATGTATCTGCAGCAGCACTTGATATAAAACAGGTCCCCAGCCACAACACATTTGCTTGGGGACAATATTCTAACAAGCTGGAGATACTTCCACGTCCCAAACCTCAGGTAACCCACTATTAACTGGAATGCTACAGAGGGCGTCATACCAAAGATGGGTTCCCAGCATCTACCAGCACTAATATTTTTAATGCCTCCAAAGATCCCAACCTCTCCATTTCCAAACCTCCCCATTGCGATTTCCAAAAATATGAACCAGAAAAAAACTAGGTGGGAAGTTTCTTCTTTGTCAGAAAAAAACACCAACTAATTGTCCAACTCTCTGTCCCCTTCTTTTCCTCCAAAGCCCCTCCTGGACCTTTCATTCTATAGTAAGCTGTTTATAGTACCATCTTCCTAAACGTAACCCTTTCGCACTCGCCTCCCCTCTTCCCTTAAACCTAGTACATACACACTACTAGCAGTTTTTTTTTTTTTTGTTCAACCCAGTGGGCTGAATGAAAAAACACTAAAGAGCTCAGGAGGAGATCCTGTACTAACAATCCTGGTGCGCTGATTTGTGCAACAGTACAGCAATCTCCCCTGCTGAGCTAATGTGTTCTGACAGGGGAGCAGCAACAGCCCCCCCCGCAAGAACAGACCGGTCAGCGCTCTCAGCCATTGGCTGAGAGCGCTGATTGGATGCCGATCGGCAGACCTTTTTCAGTCATGCCCCATGCTTCTGTCGGACCGGCTTATTGGGTCTGTATGTATGGCCCTTTAGTCATGAATTCCCTGCCCTACGCCTTTTTTTTTTGCTCCGGGTGTGAGGTAAAGAAATTTTTCATACTAATTCCCACAAAGGATTTGCCAACAGGCAGAATAATATATAAAAAGGTATCTAAAATTGCAAAATTAGGAAAGAATAGTAAATGTATGTCCATGAAAATGTCAACTGAAGTTGTAGGATAGACCATAGTAAAAGGCTTCCAATTACAGTACAACTGTTACCCAGATCATACGGTATTATTATAACAATCATAACTTAGATTAAAGTATAGGCTGGATGGTCCAACTGTTAAAGAACCTATAATGTAAAATAGTTAAACTTTTTGTAAACATTATAACTAAGAAAAAAGACATGTATTATACATGACTGAAGAAACAGGAAAAAATAGCACTAGAAATAGTAATATTCTGTTTCAAGAGGGATGACCAGTCTAATTTCTTAATAAATACATTAGGTTTCTTTTCCTGGACACCATGAGTATAAACAATGTGCTTGTTATCAATAACTGTGTGTATGTAGACCCAAAGGTGGTGAGGGGTTAGAGCCAGTGTCAGGTTTTTATGGTTTTTATGTATGTGTCCCTAAATAAAGATATTCACCCTCTATATTTATTCTAGTGACCATTATCACTGGGATAGGAAGTGATAGGAACTCCAAAACTCCACAGTTGTAAAAGGAACATTAGACAAGGGGAATCTTCCAATGGAGACACGTGTTCTAGTCACAACTGTTGATTTGAAAATAATTCCTCTACTTCCGGTTATGTCACTCCCCTACACTGCCAGGAGTTGGGAAATAAAACGCTGTATAACTTCTTGTCTGAACTCAAAGAGGCCTAATGAATCTCTCTCTGCAACCACGTGACAGCTCTAGACCAACCACCAAGCACCAGCGGTGGAGTAAGTCACATGCTTTGACAAAACAAAAACCTGGAAGCTGATTGGTTTCTATGCAGAGCTGCACCAGATTTTGCACTCCCCAGTTTTAGTAAATCAACCCCAAGGAGTACTCATCCAGCATCAGAAATATGCACCAACCTCCCCTCAGGGCTTTAAAGAAAAGCTGTCACAAGAGAGTATCACACAAAACAGTTGACTGAGCGTCAATGTTTAAAATGCAAATTATTCAGAAAACCAACATCTTTGTCGCAAGGGACCCGGCCCTGTTGGATTTCTAATTATGTCTGTGGATAAAAAGTAGATACATCAACACCACATAATACCACTACTGTACATAGGGTCTTAAAGAGGAACGAAACTCCACCATACTGACTTTTCCTTCAACAGTCTGACATCCCTCACCAGCTCAGGCATCTTCTGGGTGCCAGGCTATGACCACTTTCATTGGGTGGCCCAGAATGACGTCACTCCTGCACAAACAGGAGTTCAGTTATCCTGGAACGCAGGATCTATGCCAGAATGGAAACGGAGCTGTGCTTGGGCCGATAATTTTCCCCCTGGCCCATTCATATTTTAAATCCAGCTTTGTCAGGCCAGGTATTGTTCGCAGGGCCATTCACAGCTCATGTGGCCATCTTTAGGGAGAGATTGAATGAGGCACACTGAATCATGGTTATGCATGCCAACGGTGGCACTCATATCTACCTAAAAAGTACAACCAACTTTATAATGCAGGTGAACAGACTACCAGAAATGGTATTCCAGGGGATAATTATACTAAATCCTCGTACACACCAGGAGAAGCCGCTATACTAACAATTTGAAGTTAGTACAGCAATCTACCCTGCTGAGCTATTGTGTTCTGATAGGGGGACGGCCACTGGCTGAGAGCACTGATCGGGAGCCGCTCGCAATACTTTTTCGGGTCATAAGCCTTCAGCCGACTTCTGTCGGGCCGCCTGCCATACACACGGGCTGAATGTCGGACGGTTTCTATTGAACTGGCCGATTCTGCCTGACATTTGGCCCGTGTGTACTAGACTTTAAGCTGTTTTCCTTGCATTAACTGCTAGCCACCTTTCCCCCGCCAACTAGTCACCAGTTTAATTTAAATGAAACTAATCTAGAAGACACTTTTCCTTACCAGAATCCATATATCACCTGAAGCACCAGGTCCTGAATTTTTATTGAAACTTGTGGCCTGCAGTATAGAAGTGTCCCTCTCAGGGTGGCCCATGTTGCTGCCTGGGCGATGACAACCTCTCTCATTGGCTGTACATTGGTGGAGACCTCATAGACTCCAGAAGACAACAGTGGCATGACCACAATTATGATGAGAGGACTGGTTGGTGAGAGGTACAGACTGCAGTGCTGGAGATCCGGTCTCCACTCTCAGGAGAGGCAGTGCAGTAGATCACATGACAGCGAACATAGGTGCATGAAAAAGAACCCCTTTGCCTTCTACACTTCAGTGATGTCCCCCGAGTCTTCTGCCACAGACCCTAATCATTTATCTTCCTGTGAGAAGAATGCTGCATTTGCTTGGGACAAACTATAAAATACATGTTGTAGTACAAGTGAAGTAGCCCCATCACCCTATTAATACTATTGTATGCGCTTGTGTAAAGAGGGCAAAGATACCTTCTTATGATAAAGCTCTATTCACACCTGAATGGGCCTCCCTCCGCTCCAAAAATGGCCAAAAAAGCTTATGTACCAAATGTTCAAACTGAGCCAGGTGCGTTTGGCATTGAGTGTTTTTGTCAAGATTTTTGTCGATTTTGTCTCATGACAACCGTGGCAAAATCGTGCCGCTTTTAGGGTGCCATTAGGAAATAATGGCACCGCAAGCACGTCACACATTTTGTTGTAATTCTGTAATCGCAGGCAGAAGCACTCGATTTTGGCCGCAATTGTAATACACTCAGGTGTGAACAGGGCTGTCTCATCTAAGGGGAAGCAATGCAAAAGTAAACAGTCCCACAATGCTTGCATAATAATGATTTTACTATTTGCCTAGATCTGTAATGCAAATATATAGAAAACATGAAATATAAGCTTGTTTACAGGTGACTGATTTGAATTAAAGCAAACCTGTTTTTGCTCATACAACGTAGCAGGTTAATTATTACGAGGCTCCAGAGGAAGGTTGTACTAACCTTTCCTGCACCATCTGTTACCCCTTTGTTGAAACCTGTACAGGGCTCAGCAAGCTCCTCCCCATTGTCAATACTCAGGCCTTGTGATTGGTTGTAGCCAGGGGCAGCGTTATGTGTTCCCCCATATTTAAGCGTACCCAATATTTCTTGTTGCTCCAAAGTAAGAATAGGCTGCCTATGGTTCCTCTTGTAAAGTGAACCTGTTATTTTGTCTATTTTGAGATGTAGACCTGGTTCCCACTGGTGAGATTTCTGAAGTGACTAAAGTCATACAGAATCTCATGACAATGGCAAACACATTGTTTTCAATGGTGATGGTTAAGCACGGAGTGAGATTGAAAAGGTTCCTGCACTATGTTGGTGCGACATTAGCTCCATTTTGGTCCATAAACTTCAATGGGAACACACAGAAATTGCCATTTGGAAAGCATCTTAATTTTTTAACCCCTCAAATTGCCTCCTAAGGTGGTGGCAGCAGTACCTGAGGCATAAAATTGTGTCAAAAAAACGTAAGTAAAAAATCGCTAAAATACTCGCACTACATAACTACCCCTGAAAGTGCATCAAAAGCGAAAGTGTGAACCAGTCTTCAAAGAGGAACTTCATCTCCCTGTGCATTGGCTTTACCCCATCATCCCCAGCACCGCCATTATAACGCATGCGCAGATGTGCTGAAGGGATTTACTCAGCCAACTGGTCTTGGCAAAGCCTTTTAGCAAATCTGCATGTGCAGATATCTGGGTAAACCTGCTTATGCACAGATGTGCCACAGGGCTCACTCGGGACCGAAAGCATATCTGCATGCACACATCATTCTCACCTAGGCAAGAAATCAGGAAGTACAGTGACGTGCCTTACAAGTTTGCTTAGCGCTCTGCTGGCTTCAGGATTCTGAGGTCAATGGAGAACTATTCAATGAAATGGGAAATAAAAGACCAGGAGGAAGATAGATTGGTTACGTGACCCATCAAGGTCATGTGGCTGGCCTCTATTCCAATTATGCTGCAAAAAGGAGAGAAATGGCAGGCTCTACAACATGAGTTGTAAGCTTACAGGGTATAATCATGATATCAGCTCTCCATTGTAAATGACCCCCAAAATCTCAGCCAGTTAAAGTGGCACTAAAATTTCTATTCAAGTATATATTCTTAAGGGCCAGTTCACACCAGACGCAGTTCCGTGCGCTTTTTTCCTGCACTAAAAATGCATGCACAGTGTTTTCCATGTATTCCAATGGCTCTAGTTCACACCATGCAGTCAGTTTCCGTTCAGTTTCTGGTCAGTTTATAGTGCATTACTCACTGACTGTATTGGAGCAGAACTTCACCCTCTCAATCAACATTAACTATTTGTAATCCCTAAATGATTGTAAAGTCTCAGTTTTTTTTTTGTTTCTTTTAAATAACAAACATGTTCTACTTACCTGCCTTGTGCAGTGGTTTTGCACAGTGCAGCCTGGATCCTCCTCTTCTCTGGTCCCTCTTTGCTGCTCCTGGCCTTTCCCTTCTGTTCAGTGCCCCCACAGCAAGCAGCTTCCTATGGGGGCACCAGAACCGAGTCACAGATCCCTGTGTTCATTCAGAGACCCTGACCCGGCCCCCTCTCTCCCCTGATTGGCTGACTGACTTTGATTGACAGACACAGGAGCCAATGGCGCTGCTGCTGTGACTCAGCCAATCAGGAGGAGAGTCCTGGGTGGCTAAGACATTTGTGGACATCACTGGAGAGAGATGGGGCTCAGGTAAGTAATTAAGGGGTGCTGGGGAGGCTGCCTCACACAGAAGGTTTTTTACCTTAATGCATAGAGTGCATTAAGATAAAAAAAACTTCTGCCTTTACAACTTAAGCTGCTAACATTAGTAAACAGATAGGAAAGTATATCTTATTTCCTTGTTTTAAACTTTATTTTTGTTACTTCCTAGTGTCCAGGCCTAGGCAAATTCTGTCATACATCCCAGGAGTCTTCAGAAGGGTAGGAGGGTCTTTCTCAGCTAAGCACCCCCCTCTACCGGAAGGCCTGAGCTAAGGGCAGATGATTCCAGGAAGTAAATGCTACATGAATAATCTGCCCTCACTCAAGATGGCTACAGACAGAATTTCTAGGGGGTGTTTTTATAGCAAAATAAAGAATTGAGACATGGATGGATGGGCGAGTTTGCTTTAAATATTAAAAATGGATTAAATAGCGATTTGGGTTTGTGGTGCTCAGATGCTGTGTAGTTCCACTTTTAATAACGAACAAAAAAATCTATTGCGCTCATCCTTTTTTTTTATTTTTTTGCTGCTGTGAGTGATCTGCCTCTCCCATCCTCTGGAACTCGCTGCCTCAACCTGTCCGGCTATCCCCTACTCTAGCTACCTTCAGGCGATCCCACTGCAACTAATCTTCTACCACTTCCATCAGCTCATTCCCACTGTTACAACCTTTTGTATCACCTCCCCCACCCTATTAGATTGTAAGCTCTTCTGAGCAGGGCCCCCTTAATCCTCTTGTATTTTATTGTATTATAACTGTATTGTCTCCCTTTTTATATTGTAAAGCGCTGCATAAACTGTTGGCGCTATATAAATCCTGTAATAAATAAATAAATAAATAAATAAAATCTGGCTTCCTGCCGGAGGGTGGCTACGTTTCTTCTCCATGATCTCACTGTATGTAGGAAAATAGCCACCCTCTCTTGTTCACTCCTGAGATGGACTATGGAATATGTAGTGTGCATAGAGCAGTGCATGATTGCAAATAATATGCACTCCTTGTTCCAAGCAAAGAAGCATAGCTCCCAGCTGTCCCTGATTTCGAGGGACTGTCCCTGATTTGGAGCAAAGTCCCTCTGTCCCTCATTACTCGTTTGTCCCTCATTTTGGTCTGATCTATATTATAGATGTATATAAAATGCACTTTTTATGTATTAAAAAATGTTTTCCAGCACTAAATCTTTCATCTGATTCCTAAATTGCTGTAAATTCCAAAAGCCAATATTAAGGAATATTAGTGGTAAAAAAAGCACTTGTGGGTTTAACCAATCTTGTATTTTTGTACAATTCTCCTTTAAGGGGGCGTGGCAATGGGTGTGTCCTATGCCTGCATACTTTTGCTGATAGGTGTCCCTCATACCCATCTCAAAAAGTTGGGAGGTACGAAGAAGTGAGGGGGAAAGAATAGGTTCAGGAGCTCACTGAGGACATTACAAGAAGTCACAATGGTTTAGTGTCACTTTAAGCTAACCACACGTTAAAATCTGATTGCAAGATCCTCTTTAGGTCTACCAACATCTATGTAATGCAAGGGTCTGCCTCATTGAATACTGATTTAATAGATTAGTTGCGTCTTCATATTACACTTTTGATAAATCTAAAGTTGTACGATCAGATTTTAAGGGTGGCCCTTAAAAAAAAAAAAAAGACTGAAGAGCTCAGGAGAAGCCGCTGTACTAACAATCCGATGCTAGGACAGCGAGGTTCCCTTCAGAATTATTGCGTTCTGACAGGGGGACGCCATTGGCTCAGAGCACTGTTCGGGAGCCAACCGGCAGACCTTTTTTTGGTCATGCCCCTTCGGCAGAGACCGCCCAAACGGCCAATTTCTGTCAGACCAGCTGCCGTACACACGGGCCGAATGTCGGCCGGTTTCTATTGAACCAGCCAATGCCGCCCAATATTCGGCCCGCTTGTACTGGGCTTTACATCTACTCTCATTGCCCATCTAAAATCTACATTTATAATATTTCACCCACTTGACATAACAAAGTTTTTTTTTAAATTGTATTTTACTGGCTTTTAAGCTATCCCATCAGGCAGGGATATCCTGGGATCCGGCACACACAAAGCTCTGACCAAATATAAAACCTTTTAAATAAATGCTTCAAATGTCAGGATTATGATTTCTAAACTAAGCTTTATCCACAACTCCCATCTACCCATCTACCCATCTACCCATGTGCTGCCTTGTATTATACATAATGCTTGCATGATGATTTGTAGGCAAAGAAGGGTATTTTTTTTTTTCCTCAAACAAGGTTGAGCCCCACACCCAGGTTTACTCTGATCTTTTCACACAATCATAAAACGGCATAAACTGCATTCTGAAACTACTGTAAACAGTACAAAGTTAGTGTTTTCCCCTAAACAGCAAGCCTATGTTTATAGAGGCTAATCTGTATTACCGTGACATTAAACAAGCCTATGACCAGGCACAAGTCACTTATAGTCCACATGCACTCTGACAACGGCTCTGCCTAAACACAAACAAGGAATAAAAATACCAAAGAGAACCTGCAATACAGAAAGCTGAGACAATTCAATTCACGGTTTGCCCTCTGCCTTTGGGGCCATTGTTGTCATATACAGTGGTGAACCATTGTTGACCCATAACAGGTATGTGTGCCTAATGTAATGTTGGGGCTACTTTGTTATGGGTTGGGCTGAGCCATGTTAGTTGTAGATAAAGGTGATCTCCAAGAAAAGCTAACAGATGAAATAAATGTATGGAAATCACCCTACCTGACATAATACATAGTTGCATGCATACTGGAATAATTTACTAAAACAGGTGCACTCAGAATTTGGTGCGGATGTGCATAGTAACCAATCAGCTTCTAGGTTTTATTGTCAAAGCCTAATTAAAACGGTTGTAAACCGATGAAGGATAAAAAAACAAAAAAAAAACTGTAAGACACTGGCATAATGCGCTAGTATGCGTCGCATACTAGCACATTATGAAATATTTACCTTAGAACGAAGCCCTTCCAGTGGAGTCCACTCAACACTGAGATGGCTGACATCTTTCCCCGGTGTTTCTTCTGGGTTCGCAGGTTCCAGTGCTGTGAGTGGCCAGAGCCACACTGATGTCACTACCGTGCTTGTGCACGGGAGCCACCGTTTCCAGCACGGGCTCTGAGGGTCCAGCACTGTAAGCAGGACCTTCAGAACGCATGCTCCGATGAGGTCATCTGCTGCATGCACTCTGAATATCTCCTAAACTGTGCAAGTTTAGGAGGAGATATTTACAGTGCCTACAGGTAAGTCTTATTATAGGCTTACCTGTAGGTACAAGTGGTGTAACAGAGTTTACAACCACTTTAACCACTTCAATACAGGGCACTTATTTTTTTTTTCAGCTTTCAGTGCTGTCGCACTTTGAATGACAATTGCGCGGTCATGCTACACTGTACCCAAACTACATTTTTATCATTTTGTTCCCACAAATAGAGCTTTCTTTTGGTGGTATTTGACCACCTCTGGGATTTTTATTTTCTGCTAAACAAATAAAAAAAAGACAATGTTTTTTTTTGTTTCTGTTACAAAGTAAGTTCTCTCCTTCACTGATTGGCACTGATGAGGCTGCACTGATGGGCACCAATGAGGTGGCACTGATTAGGTGGCACTGATAATGGGCACTAATTTGCGGCACTGATGGAGCACTGATAGGCGGCACTGATAGGTGGCACTGATATGCAGCACTGATGGTACACATAGGTGGCACTGATGGGCACTGATAGGCAGCACGGATGGGCACTGATAGGCGGCACGGATGGGCATGGATGGGCACTGATAGGCAGCACTGATGGGCACTGATAGGTGGCACGGATGGGCATGGATGGGCACTGATAGAGACACTGATGTACACTTATTGATGGTACGAAAGAATGTCAATCAGTGCTAAACAATAATGCCTGCCAATCAGTGATGCCCATTGTGGGCACTGATTGGCATCCATTGTGGGTACTGATTGGCATCCCTGGTGGTCTAGGGTGGCATACCTGGTGGTGGGCATCCCTGGTGGTCTGGTGGCATACCTGGTGGTCCAGTGTGGGAACCCTCAGGGGGCTGCACTGATGATTGATCAGCACAGACCCCCCGCTGTCAGAGGAGCAGCCGATCACTGGCTCTTCCTGTTTACATCGTGATCAGCCGTGATTGGAGACTGAGACACCGTGACTGGGGATATAGGAACACCGATCGGTCTCTCCCCTAGTCAGTCCCATCCCCCCACAGTTAGAATCACTCCCTAGGTAACGCATTTAACCCCCTAGTGTTAACTTCTTCCCTGCCAGTGACATTTACACAGTAATCAGTGCATATATATAGCATTGATCGCTGTATAAATGTCAATGGTCCCAAATAGTGTCAAACGTGTCTGAAGTGTCCGCCACAATGTCAGTCACAATAAAAATCAGATCACCGCCATTACTAGTAAAATAAATAATAATAATATATATGCCATAAATCTATCCCCTATTTTGTAAGCGCTATAACTGTTGCGCAAACCAATTAATATACGCTTATTGCAATTTTTTTTACCAAAAATATGTAGAAGAATACATATCGGCCTAAGCTGAGGAAACCTTTTTATTTTTTTTCAAATTAGGGATATTTACTTTAGCAAAAAGTAAAAAATATTGTGTTTTTTTCAAAATTGCCGCTCTTTTTTTGTTTATAGCGCAAAAAAATAAAAACTGCAGAGATGATCAAATACCACCAAAAGAAATCTCTATTTGTGGGGGAAAATTTAATTTGGGTATAGTGTTGCATGACTGCGCAATTGTCATTCAAAATGTTACAGAGCTGAAAGCTAAAAATTGGCCTGGGCAGGAAGGGGTGAAAATGCCATGTATTGGAGTGTTTAAATATGAATACATGGACGAATACAGCAAGTGCATCCTCTGTTTCTGCAGATGACAAAAGCACAAAAAAAAAAAGATGATATGGTACCAAAAGCTTGCAATCCTTTGCCACTAAAAGGTATGTATATTGCTGTACTCCAGCAACGTGATGTATGGATCGCCAACACTTTGATTTACCTTTGAGAGCGAATGTTTTACAATATGAACAGTTCTCCCTTAGCTCTTCATTTGACTGTGGATACTTTGGACTGGAAAATTGTATGCAGAAAATCATAGGCTGTAGTAAAGCTTTCAAATTCTATTGTAGCAAACGGAGAGCCATTATGTGATACAGACTCTTTTGGAATTTGGTATCTAGAAAAAATAGCCTTCAATTTCTCAATGACAGTGGGTGTCACAAGGTTTTCTAAAGGTTTGCTTTAAAAAAAAAAAAAACCTGCCCTAATAGTCAATGACCACAATATAGTCTGCATTGTTCAGCACAAAAAGCTCCATCAAATATTTTCTCTCAAAGGCAAAGCAAAGTGGAGGAGATCTACTGCCAGGTCGGTGCACAGGAACAAACATAATGATCATCTATGATCGTCAGCTCAGCCACTCATAAGCCACTGAATGGGTTCCAGTCTGCCTAAGACAAGCAACCAACTACAACCACAGGCC
Organism: Lithobates sylvaticus; assembly: GCA_028564925.1. Lineage (NCBI taxonomy): Eukaryota > Metazoa > Chordata > Amphibia > Anura > Ranidae > Lithobates > Lithobates sylvaticus. Next base: position 110,344,151 of record CM053035.1, on the reverse strand, counting down.
ATTCCAGCTGCATAAGAGCCAGTGGCGGCCCGTCCATAGGGGGCGCATGGGCGCCGCCCCCCCAAAGCCAGTCACAAAAAAAAAAAATTTAAAAAAAAAAAAAAATGTCCCTTTAAAAAAAAAAAAAAAAAATTTTTTTTTTAAAAAGGTTCCTTTAAGTGCACTGTGTTCGGGGCGGGCGCCGGCCACAGTGCACTATGGGAGCGTCATGCCAATGCAATCCCGTGATTGCCGGCAAAACGCTTCATTTGCAGGTTTTTTTTATGCTTTGTGGCGCTATGCAGAGTGCCACAAGACGCTCATTGGGGCATTCTTCTGCATTGTGTCCTGATGGTGGATAGTGATTGGCTGGTCCATAGGATGTAGGGCGGTGCTTTTATCGGACCAGCCAATCACTTCCGGTTTTACGAATCACTCATCCTGGCTGCAGGTCTCTGAACAGGAGCAGAGGAGTCGACCAGTGATCGGGACAGGTAAGATTAGGAAACGTTTTAGGTGCTCTTAGACGTGCAGCAGGGGGGGAGGAGGGGAGTGCACTGAAGAGTTGAGACTTGAGAGGCACATTCCGGAGACAGTTCATCTGGGCTGCTACTGTTTAATGTGTGTCAGGTGGGGGGAGGGGCAGCCTGGCACGAGTGGATAATGCTACATGTTATGTTGTTCAGGCTGTCCTCTCCTCTCCTCATCTCCTCTCCTCATCTCCTCTCATCCAGCTGTATTTACATCCAGTCTGATAGCAGAGATCAGAGCTTCTCCCTGGCAGGGGGAGGTCTGATCATACTGGATGGTGACATGGTGCTGGGAGGACAGGAGATGACAGCTGGAGGGGAAGACAAGCCCTTCACTCTACACTGATCTGTGCTGGATCAGAACACTGACAGGCAGATCCACCATCCCCTGATCATTAAATATCCCCATCCATCCATCCATCCACCCACTCCATCCATCACTCCATCCACCACATCCACCCACCCCATCCATCCATCCATCCACCCACTCCATCCACCCACTCCATCCACCCCATCCACTCACTCCATCCATCCATCCACCCACTCACCCCATCCATCCATCCACCCACCCCATCCATCCACCCACCCCATCCATCCATCCACCCCATCCATCCACTTACCCCATCCACCGCATCCACCCACCCCATCCACCGCATCCACCCACCCCATCCATCCACCCACTCACCCCATCCACCGCATCCACCCACCCCATCCATCCATCCATCCATCCACTTACCCCATCCATCCACCCCCCCATCCATCCATCCACTCACCCCATCCATCCATCCACCCCATCCACCCACCCCATCCATCCATCCACTCACCCCATCCATCCATCCATCCACCCCATCCACTCACTCCATCCACCTCATCCATCCATCCATCCATCCACTCACTCCATCCACTCACTCCATCCACCGCATCCACCCACCCCATCCACTCACTCCATCCACCGCATCCACCCACCCCATCCACCGCATCCAACCACCCCATCCATCCATCCACTGCATCCATCCACCTCATCCATCCATCCACCCCATCTAACTCACTCCATCCACCGCATCCACCTACTTGTCAATCCATCCCTGCACACCCCTTCTTTCCTATATGAAAGCAGCTTATTTTTTGGTATTGTCCTAAAGCTGACCATACTCTGTCCAATCCCCTTTTTCACCAGACCATACACAATACAGTCTGTGCAATCTCCTGTAGATCTGCCATCTACTAGGTAGTGCAAGAGCCTGCCCTGGGGCGGGGCGGGGGGGGCGGGGGTGTATGTGCGAGTGAGGGGGCCAGGTCTGTTTTGCGCCCCCCCTAAAATTTTGACCACCAGCCGCCACTGATAAGAGCATCACTTCTCAGAGGACATTTGACAGGCAGCTGGGAGGTGCTATATCGCCCTCTCACCGCCTGTTGTAACCCTTAAAAGCCTTCACCAATGCATTGCAACCGCATGCAATGCAAATAGATGCACAGCAGCCCCAGTCACTTGAATGACTTTAGGCGTTTTTTTTTTTTTTTCTGCCCTTGAACTTCCCTAATGTTACCCAATGGATAACACACATTTTTAGCAGTTTATTAGCAGGGGAGTTTAGAGAATGTTTTCTGAACGCTCTAAAATTGCATTCAAGACAGGAAATTTTGACCACAAAAAATGCTGAAGGCTGTTAAATGCACCTAAGGCACGTTTAGCACTTCAGAGTTTATTTTTTTTCAATGGGCAGATTAATTTAAAATTATGGACAATGAAATAAACGCCCAAACTCCAAACTTTGTTAAACTCCACTAAACTGGTTTGAAAAAACGCAGCTTGGGTGAGTTTATAACGCTGAGACATGAGGCCTCAGTGGGCAAAGCATCGCGGTCACAGCAAGTATTTCAGCTCCGTCCTTCAACTATAAGCTAAATACAACAGGACTGTCAAGGTATGTAAGGTATGTGACAGTCTATATGAAGAAGATCATGTCATGATACAACCCGCTGTCTATATGAAGAAGATCTGTCATGATACAACCGCTGTCTATATGAAGAAGATTATGTCATGGTGATACAACCGCTGTCTATATGAAGAAGATCATATCATGATACAACCGCTGTCTATATGAAGAAGATCTGTCATGATACAACCGCTGTCTATATGAAGAAGATCATGTCATGATGATTCAACTGCATTCTATATGAAGAAGATCATGTCATGATACAACCGCAGTCTATATGAAGAAGATCATGTCATGATACAACGAAGTCTATATGAAGAAGATCATGTCATGATACAACCGCAGTCTATATGAAGAAGATCATGTCATGATACAACCGCAGTCTATATACAGAAGATCATGTCATGATACAACCGCAGTCTATATACAGAAGATCATGTCATTATAAAACCGCAATTCTATATGAAGAAGATCATGTCATGATACAACTGCAGTCTACATGAAGAAGATCATGTCATGATACAACCGCAGTCTATATGAAGAAGATCATGTCATGATACAACCGCAGTCTATATTAGGAAGATCATGTCATGATACAACCGCAGTCTATATGAAGAAGATCATGTCATGATACAACCGCAGTCTATATGAAGAAGATCATGTCATGATACAACCGCAATTCTATATGAAGAAGATCATGTCATGATACAACTGCAGTCTACATGAAGAAGATCATGTCATGATACAACCGCAGTCTATATACAGAAGATCATGTCATGATACAACCGCAATTCTATATGAAGAAGATCATGTCATGATACAACTGCAGTCTACATGAAGAAGATCATGTCATGATACAACCGCAGTCTATATGAAGAAGATCATGTCATGATACAACCGCAGTCTATATGAAGAAGATCATGTCATGATACAACCGCAATTCTATATGAAGAAGATCATGTCATGATACAACCGCAATTCTATATGAAGAAGATCATGTCATGATACAACTGCAGTCTACATGAAGAAGATCATGTCATGATACAACCGCAGTCTATATACAGAAGATCATGTCATGATACAACCGCAATTCTATATGAAGAAGATCATGTCATGATACAACTGCAGTCTACATGAAGAAGATCATGTCATGATACAACCGCAGTCTATATGAAGAAGATCATGTCATGATACAACCGCAGTCTATATTAAGAAGATCATGTCATGATACAACTGCATTGGAATAATGACTGTCAAGGTATGTAACTTTAAAACTACAAGTTCACAGATTTTACTTGCCGCAATCTGTCTGAGCAATACAAACATTAAGATTCAACTAGAGTGGATTAGGGACCCAGCCTAGGAAAGACCCTGTCACCTTGCCTCTTACCACCTTTATAATCACCTTAAAGCAGAACTAAACTTTATCTGAGCACCAAAAAAATCTCTGATTGGAGAGGATAGAGAGGCAGGGCATTAATGTCACAGTCTCCATCTCATCCAATTAGAGAACAGCTTGTATTCATTGAAAAATATACAGGGTTCTTTCGGAATCGTGGCTGTGCTGAATGAGTGACCCCACTGTGGTTACTATGCAGAAGGGCAACCTGAATCTAGAAGAGTGCCGTTAACACTGTAGTAGCAGTGACTACTACAGTGATTTGTAGATTACACAGGGATTGGTCAGGTATGAGATATATATACATATATTGCTTGACCAATGCGCACTCCTCTGCTATTACTTCCTTCATTACAGCCACTGCAAAATACCAAGTGTTGGAGCTTTCACAAGGTGATGATTGCCCCCCCCCCCCTTTAATATGACAGTGTTCAGCGACATCATCACAGTGGGAGGTCACATGCTTTCCCATACCCGGAAGCACTGAATATATTCAGACTGAGATACCAAGCATAACTCCTGTGTCCTGATTGTCTCCTGATGACCAGCAGAAGAAATCACAATGATAAAACGGTTATATAATCTCTTGTAGAAATCTTCCATCACTCCAAACACGATTACAGATCATTTTGTATGAATCCAAACTGGACTTGCCCGATTATCAAAATATAAACCAATAAATCCCCAAAAAAAGACTAAAAAAATTTAGAATTTAAATTTAAAACCAAAAATATGGAATCATTCAAGACAATGCTTTTTTACAGTATTCTGTGCATGAAAACCTAATTTTGGTATTGAATTTGTTTACCGACATGTACTGGGCTTCTTTCTTTTTACCAATATAACCCACAGACTGGAGTCCTTCAAAAGAACCAAGAATACCTTCACTTAGAGCCCTTTCACACTGAGACGCTTGAACACTGCCCATAAAACGCTGAGCTTTTCAAACGTTAGCGGTGCGCTTTTTTGAAGATCACGTGACTCAAAACTGCTTCAAGAACTATTTTGAGGTGCTTTTGAGGCGCTTTCCATTAATTTCAATGGAGAGGGGCGCTTTTGAGGTACTTTTTTTTTAGTTTTTTTTCCCTCCCCGCCAGCGCACCGCATCAGTGTGAAAGCATACATTGATTTTAATGGAAATACGTTTTCGTGAGCTTTTCAGGTGCTTTTTTTCAGCGCCAAATCGATTGAAAAGTGCCTCAGTGTGAAAGGGCTCTTATGCCATGTACACACGACTGGACTTTTCGACAGCAAAGGTCCGATGGAACGAATCCGTCGGACAATTCGATCGTGTGTGGGCTTCATCGGACCTTTGCTGTCGAAAAATTAGATGGACTTTAGAACATGTTTCAAATTTTTCCGCCGGAACAGTTCCTATCGAGAAATCCATTCGTCTGTATGCTAGTCCGATGGACGGAAACCGACGCTAGGGCAGCTATTGGCTAATGGCTATGAACTTCCTTATTCTAGTCCGGTCATACGCCATCACGTTCGAATCCGTCGGACTTTGGTGTGATTGTGTGTGTCCAAGTACGTTCATTCGGGAAGTCCGCCGAAATTCTGTCAAAAAAAACGTCGGACCTAGTCTGCCGGAAAGTCCGGTCATGTGTACGTGGCATTAGAGTCTGTTTTTAAAGCGGTTCTGCACTGTGTGTTGTTTTTTTTTTTTTTTTTTATGTAATGCATAGGATTAGGAGGTAAATTGGGGGACTCACGTGTTCCATGTTCTTATTTGATTGCTGCCGGTTTTCGTCCTATAAAATATTTTTTAAAAATGTATTCTTGCTGGGTGCCATCTTGCCTGTGGGCATGTGAAACCCCACAGGCACTTCAGATGGCCCAGCATGCACCGCCGTTACTGCGCCGAGCTCCCGCGTGCGCAGTAACGGCAAAGTGCAGCTCACGTTCTCCGAAATCTCGCAAGATTTCGGCACATCTGCCGACATCTCGCGAGATTTCGGAAGATGTGCCCGAAATCTCGCGAGATTTCGGAAGATGTGCCCGAAATCTCGCGAGATTTCGGAAGATGTCCGCACTGACTCCTGGGATCAATGACACCAGATCCCAGTAGACAGTGCGGCGTGACGACGATCGACGCAGAGACCCCGCCCACCGCCGAAGGGACAGAGGAAAGGACGTCAGCGATTACAAGGTAAGTGGAAAAAAAAAAACACATTTCATTTAGTACTCTTTGCCTGATTTGGAAGGCAAAGAGATTTACTAAATGAAATGTGTACACAACCGCTTTAAGCACATACAAGCTAACATCTCAGCCCAACTCAAGGCAAAACTAAAATTTAAATAGTGTTCCGTTCATCAAGTACTCCAACACCTCTTTCTAAGCCACCCTGCAGTGTAATTTTCTTCTCTGAGCCAAGCTAATTTCCTGCCCTGGAGACAAGAAATTTTCAGATGATTGTTATTTTCCTGGACACTGGTCCCATTCCCGCACCCATGAGTTTTCCTGTTTCTGGAGCCTATGAGAGAACACCTTGCAACTGGAAGTGTCACCTCCACCAATTGAAGGTGTCCACATCATGAAAAAAGGACCTCAGGAAGTGAAGTGAATAGAAGAGAAGGACTATCACATGACTGTGGCTTCAGGTAAATAAATTTTTTTTTTTTTTGCATACCAATGGTTAGTTAGATCAGTGTTTCTCAACCTTTTTTCAGTCAAGGCACCCTTTAAAGAGGTTGTAAACCTCTGTAAAAAAAAAAACCTTGCAAGACAAAGGCATCGCATACTAGCTCATTATGAAATACTCACCTTAGAATGATGCTCTGGATCGACGTCGGCCCTCCGAGTACAGCGCAAACATCTTCCACCACAGTTACTTCCAAGTTAGCGCCATGTGCACGGGAGCCGCTGGTCACAGCACGACTCCTAAAGAAATGGTGCTGCTGATCTCATCCAGCCTCTTTAACCACTTCCTTACCACGCTATAGCCAAAAGACAGCTACAGCGTGGCTGTGTTGTTCCGGGAGGGCATCTATGGACGTTCTTCCCGAAACCATGCACCCCCAGTGGCACCCATCCGGAGCGCTCTGTGATAGTTGTGTTCTTCGGATACAGCCAATCACAGATCAGGGTAAAAGGCTAATCACAGCGGCCCTTTACCATGTGATCAGCTGTTTCCAATCCCAGCTGATCACAATGTAAAGAGACTTGCCAATTACCGGCAGTACTTTCCTTACGCGCTTTCACAGCGTGAGGAAAGCAGAGCTGGTAAACGGCCAGTGTCACAGCAGATAATTAGGACATTGATCATTAGTGCCCTGATGATTAGCGCAGCCCCATCAGCCTTCCCAGAAGAGTTGAAGCTGTTATCGCTGCAAAGGGTGGGTCAACTCAATATTGAACCCCACGGACTAAGACTGGGATGCCATTAAAGTTGATGTGTGTGTAAAGGCATGTGTCCCAAGACTTTCAAAACAACATTCAAAACCCAACACGATCCAGGGCAGGAGGGCATTGATATCTGCTCGTCTACTGCTCCAATGATCTGCTGTGCTTTTGGGATACCTCTAAGCATACCTCCAACAGCCCCTACCTACCAAAGCAAACCAACCAATACCGTAAGTGGCCCTTCCCTAAAATTACAATGCCATTTTAATCCTGTCCTGCCCTGTTCCCCCTGTCATGGAGCCACTACAGAGTGACACACTTTGTAAAAACAATATAACTTTTATTACTACATTTTTGTGCATTAAAGCTTTCATTTATAAAAAAAATATGTTTTTCCCTTTTCTTTATCATCATAAATGAAACACAAAATACAGAAACTATAAAGACACCAGATTACAACAAGCTCTTCCATCTGCTAATCAATCTTTATATCAACATATAATAGGTATCTCCAAAATTCGTATATTTTTTCATATGTCGGTTATGGTAAGCTGCGTCTAGCTCAACGCGTTTCCCAGATCTTTACTCCGCTTCCTCGGGAGAAATAGGGGTCAGGATTCTGTGCAGGGTAATGGTTACCAGATAACAGCATAATCTTTAGCGAAAGTGTGGGTGGGGATCACAAAAGAGGAAAACCAAACCCCCACACACCAGAGGGACCCCTCCAAGAACACTGCAGACACATTGAGCACTCCAACCTCAATGGAATGGAATCAGAAACACATTTTCAGGGAAAATTGAGGTAAAGCATCTTTCCCATATATTCTTATTAACTGGTAAAAGATGCAGTGTCCAAGGCCTCCTGAAAGTGTGTCACTTTCAGGAGGCTTTGGATATTGCACCTTATATTGTAATGGCCGGGCAGCAAGCAGTTACCGGTAATAGAGAGATTAAAAACTACTTTTAAAATTAGGATACCATGTTAAAGCTCAGATATTTTAGTAATTGAGTTAAGATTTATTTTAACCAACACATTTATTACTTCCTAAATCAAGTACCCAAAACAAGCATTAAGGCAGAGTGCTTTAACTTACTATGTACTGAGTTACTGACCTGGATCTACATTTTGCATGCTTGTACTGAGTCCGTGAAAATGCTTATCCAGATCCTCAGCCAGGTAAATAATATTTTTATAAGATGGACAGCAATGACAGCCTCTATATTTCTTCTAGCACTGGTTTCACCCAAAGTGGACCTGAACTCAAAAGTGAAGATATACTATGTTATAAGGAACATCTAGAAATGTTAACTGTGTCCAAGCAATGTACCTTTTGTATTAAATTCCTCATTAAAAATAGAAGTGTAGAAAAATAGAAGTGCATTCCTTGTATTTAGGGTATCTAGGCACTTCTGTGCCTAAATCCTCATAGTTGTATATCTGCAGTGTGAGCAGGGGCGTATCTACCGCTCAGCAAACAAAGAGTTTGCCTTGGGTGGCATTTTTCAGGGAGGCGGCACCACACCCAGGAAGAAGGGCAGAGTCGATGCTTTAACCACTTCTCATCCTTTTGGTGGTTGTACCGGTATGATGCTTGCAGCTGCAAGCAATCACCCTGGTATCATTTTTTTAGATCTGGCAGTCGGCTCTCTTATAATGGCCAACAAAGCAGCTTACTAGCCGCCCAATTGCTATTACATGCAGCAGGAAGGGACATCCCCCCCCCTCCCACCGCCTTCCGCACCTCTCTCTGGCTCTCCCGTCCCACCGTGAAAGCCAAGCGACCAGAGGGGAATTGTCTGTTCGCAACAGTAAACTGGAAACGATGACATGACATCACTTCCGGTTTGCTCAGAAACCATCGGCGTCAGTTTTTAAAAATCTAAAGCATTCAAAAACAGAGGTCTTATAGACCCCAGATCTCTCCATAAAGAGTACCTGTCACATGCCTGTTGCTGTCAGAAGGATGTTTACATTCCTTATGATAGCAATAAAAGTGCTGTAAAAAAAATGGAAGAAACAGTGTAAAAATAAAATAAATGAATAAATAAAAAATGTAAAGTGCCCCTTCCTCCCGTGCTAATGCGAAAAAGCAAACGCGCGCATCGGTCCTGAAAGCATACAAAGAGCGATCGTCCATCACATGCGAGGTATCACCGCGAATGTCATATCATGGGCAATAATTCTATATATGGCACTTGGACGAATCATGTATCGGATCTGATGAGGATGCTACAGCTGTTCACTGTGAACTGATGCAGCTTCCCCATCATTGTTAATGTCCCTACTATGCTAGAAATATATATATATATATATATATATATATATATATATATATATATATATATATATATATATATATATATATATATATAAAGACAACTCAATTATTTCACATATTTATGGACACTATTTGAGCAGTTTTTGTGGTACTATAATTTATATGGCTAATTGTTATGTTGGGCGGTAATATTTTCACATATATTTGATGCACTTTATGTCACATAGTTTTAAAGAGTAGTGCCTATCTTTACATTCCATATATTTATGGTGTTGTTAACACTTAAAGGAACACATGAGTAAAGGGAATTTGGGTTTGTGCCTTCTTGTTTCCCTGCTATGCTGCTCACTGTTCTCCTTGCTGAAAGCTTTGACAAAAAGGAGGCCAAGCCCTGCTTTTACCTAGATGGTCCCCTCCATACAGAGGCACATTGCAGAACAAGGCATTGTAAGTCCGTACTGGAGAGAAGACCAACTGCAGGGAGACCACAGGCAGTACCACAGGCAGTACTGGTGAACCAAAGCTTGGTTCTTTTTAAAACAGTCACCCCAATAAATTACTAAAATATAATAAATTAAAATACTCATGTTAGCAAAGTCCAGTAAATCACAATGGTAGATTTAAAGCTACAGTAAAGTAAATTAAGCCATACTAGTGCACCAAATTCTTAGGATTTATTTACCAGTTTACATTCATAAACCCAAATAATCAGTCTTGTGCATTATAAAATAAATCCTTTTGGAAAAAAGACTTATTGGTAAAATGGTTAAAGTCCATTTAAAGACTCAATTTGTTTCTTTGAGATTACAAAGTACTCTCTAATGCAAATCTCCCCGTTCAATAATAAAACTGTCATATAGCAGTTTTTAGACTTCCAGATCTTTAATACAAGTCAACTTGCAGATTCCTACCAAATGCTGCAGAGCAAAGTTGGAAGGTTTTACACAACTCAAACCTGAACCCAAGCTCTAGACTGTGTGGACAGTGCAGTGCTGTCAGTGTCAAAAGGCAATGTGCAGAGCTCGGCATGATCAGCTTGATGATTGAGAAGCAGAGCCGGGACAAGGGGTGGGCAGGAGGTGCGGCTGCCCTGGGCACTGTGGTATCATGTCACTGTTGCCAACCTACCAGATTGGACTTTACTGACATGACACCCAAAATTTACTGGCACAGCCAAATTGTTACTGGCATTTCCAAAAGTTACAAAATTACAGTTTTAAGTGCAAATTTCAGTTTTCTCGCCTGAGTCACAGTGACAGTCTCTCTCCACTCCAGCCAGTTCTGCGCCTGGCTTGCCTTTCTCCTGTCCTGCAGACCCACACATGAGATTCTGGCTGCCCTGCTCGGCTCCCTTCCACCATGACCTTACACGACATGCTCAGGCACCACCCCTGTCATACGTGCCCCCAAAACACACTGTAGCAGGCACTTGGATGGTCTCGGCTGGCACCAGACTGGAACTGGGAGATTTTTGTTAGGAGGGAGGATGGGGAAAGAGGATTTGTGCTAGAAGGAGAGATTTGGGGGGGGGGGGGGGGTTGTGCTAGAGAAAGTGATAGAGGTGCAAGGAGAGATGTGCTAGGAGGGGATTTTGTGTGTGTGTGTGTGGGGGGGGGGGGGGGGTAGTTGTGCTAGTAGGGATGTAAAGGGGGTATTTGTGCTAGGAGGCGAAACTTGGGGGCGGGGGGATTTGTGCCAGAAAGGGGTTGGGGTGATTTGTACTGGGAGGGAGGATTTGGAGTAAGGGGGGGGGTTGTGTACTTGGAGAGGAAATTTGAGAGATTTTAAGGGTAAAGGATTTGTGCTAGGAGTTTTAATTTTTATTTTCGGGGGGGGGGGGGCATTTTTGCTGGGGGGATTGCAGCAGGGTAGGCGGATTTTGTCCCAGCACTGTTGACAAGCCCAATCTGTAGCTTTGGTACTTACTATCTCTCAGGCCCTAGAAGCCATCATTCAGTATTTTCCTTGCCTAGGGTGCTTACTCAGGGACAATGATGGAAAATTTTCATGAAACTGTTTTTTACTAGCTAAATTATTTGGTTTATTTCTTTAAAATTTTACTTTTTTTGTTACTATTGTTTATTAATTCCTTATTTTTATAGTCCACAATAAACATAGAAAAATACTTTTCAAGACAAAGCGGGATGTCACCAGTTAGGTACTTAACATATTTGTCACAAGTATGCAGTAAATGGAAGGCCCATCTTGTGTAGCGGTCAAAACAGGCGCTACTAGATGAATCCTTGCAGAACGCCTACGCTTTCCTGTATATGCAATGTGGACTAAACTTTTAAGGATTAAAAAGAATATTCAAGAAGGATGGATGAGCGGAAGAAAAGAGAAGCAAAAAGGAAGGGAGGGAGGAAAGGAAGGAGGAGAAGAAAGGGCAACACGTGAAAACACCAAGGTTTGGTCTCTGTCCCCAGCATTTCCCACCTAAGGTCCCGCCAACTTTACATGCAGTGTCCCGTGGAGTTTGAATATTAGTCTCTGGTAGGAGTTTCAAGATAGTTCTGGTATTCTTGTGTGAAACTGAAGTCGTGCCAGTAAAACCAGGCCAAGTGAAATATGTCTTCCTTGCACTTTAGAGATGCGGAAGCTTTTACATTTTATGGTGTCCATTGTTTTTTTTTTCTATTATCAGTTCTCTGAACTTTTAGATTGGATCTTACTAAAAGTTGTAGATGGCGCTGAAAATAAGCCTGTGTCCAGGGCTGATCATTCATCGGTAATCGCTCCATGAGCGATTACATGTGAGCATATGCAAATAGCTGCGAGAGCGGTCAGCCTTCCATTGCTTTCAATGAGGCTTCCTCCTGTAGCTAATCGCCGGGAACCCCCACTGGGTCTCTCACATCTAATTGCTAATGGCCCTATTTGCAATGCGAATGGGGCTGTAAGTGGACATTAATGGAACTGATCTCTAGCAGCCTCTTGAAATTAGTTCCCGGTCTCTGACAGTTTCTTGCAGCAGATTCCAAGACTACTATCAGGACTGTAGCATAGCAGCATTTTTTAACCATCAACTGTAGTACATCAAGGTGCTAACCATTTTCTATAGCATTGAATACACTGAACATTACATAGAGCCCTTTGGTGATGTCAGAGGCAACACCCCACCCGCAATATTAAGTAGTTTGACCACCACTTAGCTAGAGACTGGTGAATGAGTGGTGATAACACTTATAGCCTCCATCACTGCTGCCATCATCGTGTACGCAAATGTGGTATGCCAATCTGGTATGAGGGCCAGAAGGGTGACTATGCTGGAGTGATTTAATGAAGCAGAGTATTATCCTCCTATCAAAGGAAATAGAAAACCAACAAAAGTATTTAATAGATATTGCAGGGGGGCTCTGGGAAAAACATATAGTGTTGTTGATATTCACAGCCTATTTAACATATCCAAAACTGGACTTTGACCATATTTTCAAAACTTATTACAATACAACAAAGTGTTTCTTTAAGCAAAGATTGGTAAATTCACAATACCCAAAACATATTTAGTAGTATCCCAGGGGGTGGTGGTACAAAAGGTAGTAGATGCGGGGAATGATTTGATGGGGTTGTTAGGTGGGTGTGGGATAGGCTTTCCTGAATAAGTGAGTTTTCAGGGATCTCCTAAAGGTGGACAGGTTAGGGGCGGTTCGGATATACTGGGGCAGGGAGTTCCAGAGGATGGGAGAGGCTCTGAAAAAGTCCTGAAGGCGAGCATGAGAGGAGGTAACAAGGGAGCTAGAGAGTAGAAGGTCCTGGGAGCAGTGGAGGGTATCTGCAGATGAGGTTGGTGATGTAGCTGGGGCAATGTTGTGGATGGCCTTGTATGTTGTGGTTAGCATTTTGAATTTTATACGGTGGGGTAGGGAAAGCCATTGAAGGGATTGGCAGAGAGGGGCAGCAGTCATGGATCGATTAGTGAGGTGTATTAGTCTAGCAGCAGCATTCATAATAGACTGAAGGGGGGATAGCCTGCGTAAGGGTAGGCCATTAAGGAGAGAGTTGCAGTAGTCAAGGTGGGAAATAATCAAGGAGTGAATAAGTTGCTTTGTGGTGTTATTAGTCAGGAGACGGATCTGGGTGTCATCAGCGTAGAGGTGGTATTGGAAGCCATGGGAGGTTATCAACTGGCCCAGGGAAGAGGTATAGAGCGAGAATAGGAGGGGCCCAAGGACAGAACCTTGGGGTACCCCAACAGAGAGAGGAAGAGGAGCGGAGGAGATGGAGTTGTAAGTGACACTGAAAGTGTGCTGGTAGGAGGAGAACCAGGATAAAGCAGAATCACAGAGGCCAAGGGAGTGTAGTTTGCTGAGGAGGAGCAGGTGGTCAACTGTGTCGAAGGCAGCAGAGAGGTCTAAGAGTATGAGTATGGAGTAATGGCCATTGGAATGGCCAGTGGAATGTTGTGGACAGAACCGGGACAGTAGGGGGTCGAGAAGGTTGTTGTCCGTGAGGTAGCGACTCATTCGGTCATGGACAAGGTGTTCAATGAGCTTGGAGGCAAATGGGAGCAGGAAGATGGGTCTTAAGTTATTCAAACAGGTGAGGTTTTTTAAGTATGGGGGTAACCAGTGCATGTTTGAGCGGGGAAGGAAAGGTGTCAGAGGAGAGGGAGAGGTTGAAGATGTGGGTTAGGGAGTTTAGGATAGAGTGGGAAAGTGGTTGCTGTAATTGTGTGGGGACAGGGTCCAGGGGACAGGTGGTGAGGTGGGCCATGGAGAGGAGTTTATCAACTTCATCGGTGGTAACTGGGCAGAAGGAGGAGAGTATTGAGTGTGGTGTTGGACCTGATGTGTTGGGTATGGGAGGAAATTGAACGCTGGATATCTCCTTGCGAAATGTGTCAGTTTTGCTTTTGAAATGGCTGACAATCTGTTGAGCGGTAAGCAAGTTGGTGGGTGGGGGCAATGGGGGGTGAAGTAAAGAATTAAGGGTAGAAAAGAGTTGACAAAGTGTGGATGAGAGGGTTTTGATGAGAGTGTTGTAGTAGGTTTGTTTAGCAGTGTGGAGGCAGGGACTTAGATTTACGCCATGCTCGCTCAAGAGCATGGCTGCGTCTCTTGAGACTTCTGGTGTCGTCTGTTTGCCAGGGTTTTGGGTGACGGGGCCTGGTTCTGCAGGTAGAAAGAGGAGCAATTACATCTAAGGAGGATGACAGCATGTTGTTGTAGATGGAATTGGTTAGGTCTGGGCAGGACAGGGGTGCGATTTTGTCGTAAAGGCAATCAGTAGCAGAATGAAGAAGGGAAGGGTTGAGGTGGGTGGTGGTTTGTGGGTTGGGAGCATGGGAGGTAGGAGACAAGGAGAATGTGAAACGGATAAGGTTGTGATCAGAGAGAGGAAAGGGGGTGTTAGAGAGGTTGTAGGGAGTGCAGCTATGGGAGAATACGAGGTCGAGAGTATTGCCATTGGAATGAGTGGTGGTTTGTGTCCATTGTGTTAGGTTAAAAGAGGAGGTTAGGTTGAGCAGTTGAGAAGTGGTTGCAGCATTAACATTGATTGGAATGTTAAAGTCACCTAGGATGATGGCAGTTACATCAGAGGAGAGAAAATAGGGTAGCCATGCAGAGAAGTCATCCAAAAAGCGTGACACTGGTCCAGGAGGCCGATAAATGACTGCGACTCTCAGACAAGCTGGAGAGAAAAGACGAATGCAGTGCACTTTGAAAAAGCAGGAGGAAAGAGAGGGAGGTGTGGGAAGAACCTGGAAGGTGTATTGTGGGAAGAGGAGAAGACCGACGCCACCTCCTTTTCGTCCACTGGGTCTGGTGGAGTGAGTCCAGAGGAGGCCACTGTGGAACAGGGCAGCTGGAGAGGTAGTGTCGAATTCCTGGAGCCAGGTTTCAGTAATAGATTAAGGGATTTGGAGAGGAAAAATTCATTGACAGAAGCTAGTTTGTTGAAGACTGAGCTATTCACATCTATGGGCACCAGTACATAGCACCTGGGATTTCCAGGTGGGGGAAATGTGCTGGAATTTATGATGCACACGCTCAGATGCCCATGTGCAAGAGGCCTATGACTGCAGTCTACTGAAATGGATCAACAGGCATTTGTTTGCACTTATTACTTATTTAACAGATAAAGAGTTTTCAATGGTATATTTACCAGAACAAAAAAAGAAGTTGCTAGGGTTTACCAGTGGTGGTGCTTGGGTATAATATAGCACCCCCATAACACGTCCATTAATTTCTTCTGCTGCGTTTGCTATGCTTTCAGTGCACATTGCACTGCCTGCAAGTGTTGCTAATGTCTTAATCTGTTGGACAGAGTGATCTCTACAGATAAATTATAGTCCAGCAGCAGCACAGGAGATAGGGAGCTTTGCTCACATAAGTAAAGACTACTGAAAACCAATCCTGAGGATATATTATTTCTGGGAACAGTAGGGTCTATTATGGGGGGGTCAATATTGCTGGAGACAGTGGGGATTATGCTGTGAATGTGGGGGTATAATTGCTTCTGAGAAGATATTATTGCTGAGGACAGTGGGGTCCAATATTGGTGCCGGGGGGGGGGGGGGGGTTATAATTGTTAGGGACAGGGGTGTCTAATAGGGCTTTTATAGATGGGAACAGTAAGGTTTATTAGTGCTGCAGGGGCTCTATTATTGCTGGGGGCAATGGGGGCTGTTATTGTGCTGGGGGTCTTATATTGCTGAGTATGGTGGGGGTTATTATTTTGGAAGAGAGTGGAGGTTATTGCTGCCAGGGGTCTATTATAGCTGGGAATAGTGACATTTTTATATTGCTAGGGACAGTGCGAGTTATTATTGCTTCAGTTGTCATTATTGATGAGGACAGTGGGGGTTATTACTACTGGTGACAGTGGGGGTTTATTGTTGCGGAGGACAGTGTGGGTTAATATTGCTGCTGGGGGTTATTCTTGCTGGGGGCAGTGGGGGTTATTACTGCTGGGGGTTTATTATTATTGGGGATAGTGAGACACTATCAGTGCTTCCAGGGGGTTATTTTATTGCTGGGAACACTTGGGGGGTGTTATTGTTGCTAGTGGTTCAGTATTGCTGCTAGGGGCTTTAACATTTTTGCCAGAAACAGTGGGGGTTATTATTGCTGAAGGTATATTATTTCTGCTGGGGGTTACTATTGCTATTACTATTTTGTCTAAACCATAGCAAAACAAAGTGGCGAAGCTGGCACTCTACAAGCCATACACTGTGAAGCAACACCTTTTTGACCAGGCCAAGTTTTGACCACGTCCACAATTGCACCACGGGAAGCACCCTATGTATACTGAATTGTTCTTCCTAATCCATTCAAGATGTCACTCCTAGTTCTTTTTAAATGTTGGCAACTATGGGTAATATTTACCTCCATTGACATCAGTTATAGAACGGATTTTCACATGCTGACCAGCAATTAATAGGACATTGTTACATACTTCTGACCACTACACCCTGTATAATTCAATGCTCTTAAAAGGGGTCAGTGTAAGTCTTTAATACTGTGGGAATGGTTTTCTATATAACATTGCATCTTTCATTTTCTGACTAAGCATTTCTCATTATGTTAGGTCTATTTTTTATTAGAACATTGGATTGGGTGCATGAAAGCTTCTAACACCAGCACAGCATCCCCCCAAGAAACTTTTCTTGAGTCGCCACTGGGGCTTACATACCCTTTAAAAGTACACTTACACTATAACTATAAAAGACGTACATTGCACAGATTTAGCCCGCCATTAAAAACAGTTTTGGGTGCCTTTTTACAACCTGACATAGCTACATGTAACTATGCGATAAGGAGAATGCTTTATTCCATGAAAGCTATAAAGAATGGTGATAAGAGATACTGATCTTTGACAACAGTAGAGACAACACTGCCATAAACTACTGATCATCCAGATTGTGATCCTGAAGGATGACAGCAATCCAAAGCCTACCGGGGCTGACTATCACAGGCTGCAAATAGTGTAAGTCTAGTCCACTTAGGTGGTCAACTTTAAAGGCAAAGCAATTTTTTTTTCAACAAAGCCAACCTTAATGGGATTCTCTTTAAAAAGACTTGAATATTGGATCATATAATAGATTAATTCGTTCTTGAAACAAAGAGAAATGCAAAAGCTTCAAAAATGGATACTGTATATAGATCCCACACAAGGAACTTGTACTCAGTACCATATCAGCGATCATGGAAAAGAAAGTCATCTATTGATCCTTTATTAGACTCTAACTCATCTAAGAAGGACATACAATATACAGTATTGTCCTATTAAAACTGAGCACTGTTATCAAGGTTTTGATCTTTTCTTTGTTTTAATACAGCACCATATCCATCATGCAATGCACACACATGCACAAAATATCCATAAATCTACATTCTTAAATTCAATTTTCAATAACCTAATTATTTAAAAAAATAAAAATAAAAAAACGAAAAAAATAAAAATAAAACACTTATGCGAAAGCAAGACAGATAAACCTAGCTGTTCAGTTAGATGATAAACCCCCATCACCCACCCTTCTGCATCTATCCCCCGCCTTTCTGCATCTTATTTCTGTCGCCAACATTAACATAAACAAATGAAGTGCAAAAAACCCAACCCCTGCATCGCACAGCTATGTCTCTGTCTGCCTTAACCCCTCCGCTGCCTTATGCGTGTTATCAGAACCCAGCACTGAAAATGGCCTGGATAATAAAAAAAAAACAAAAAACATCTTTATAGATTTAGCAAAACATGTCATTTAGAATTCTCGCATCATCCCATGCATAATATTGCCATATTCCTCGCTAGCTGAAAGACCCTCATTAAAAGCATCCTCGGTCTGCCTGGCCGTAGTAGCTGAATGCAACTATCTATTTACCCCTTGCCCAGTAGAGAGGAAAAGGCGCTGTAGGGCAAAATGATTCATTTCACTGGAGATCATTTGCTGTTTTTGTCTAAGAGTCTGCAGAATTGTTATAGCTGGCAAACCAAGAACCTCATATGCAATTCCGAAAAAAAAAAAAAAAACAAACAGTTTAACATTGAAAGAATGATCGGCACAAGGGGACATAGTGTGTGCAGGATTTATACTGTAACATTTATCCATCAAAAAAAAGTCTCTGGTCCTGTTTGGAGGAATGGGAGCTGAAAAATGTATTTCTGCATCTCTTACTTACAAAAGGGGAGGGGGGTATCTCCCCCAAATGGGGTTCTGTTTCTAAACAGCACAAAAGATCTTGCCAATTTGCATACGCTTCAGTACATCTGTATGTGATCAGGCGAGAGCATCTCTAAAATCTGTGATGGCTTCTTATGATAAAATGCATGCATGGAAAATTAAGACAAATGGCTGCATCCTCTTTCCCCCTTCCATCAGCTGTGGAAGGGTTAATGAGCTGTAGATGCAAGAATAATTATCAGCAGCACACAGCTTGCTCACAGCATATCCTGATAAAAAGAATATAGAGTAGGAAAGAATTTTACCCTTACAACTGATTTTTCGCTATTTTTGTACATCTAGCGAGCGGAGAAGCAAAGAATGAGTTAATTGAGCTAATTAGGAGACAATAAATTGTGTCCCTAGCAGTGGAAAGGTAGCCTTGGACAGCTGAAGAGTCTGTAAGAGCCCTAGAGGTCTGACCTAGTGATTAATGGGGAGTTCAGGGTCTATCCCAGAAGGCACAGGTTACAGCAAGAAGGAGGGGGTCACCTACGAGTGTCAAACCACCCCAAGCAGAACAAACCGCAAAGGAACATAGAAATGACCACAAACATATTCAAATAAGTATGGAAAACGCTGCATAATATGTCAGTGCTATGCAAATACAATAAATAATAATGACCCACCTAACATTTATATATTCATGTATACTAACATACAACATAACATTAGAAACAAATGATTTTCTTTCAATTCTTGTATTGTTGTGTGTGTGTGTGTAAATAAAAACATATATTGTTGGATACGAACATAAAACACACACCACAAGCAAAAAAATATATACAAAGCCACTACCAAAACAAACATAATATAGCATTTTTTTAAACCAATTATATCTAATTAAATTATGCAAAATAAACTGAATAGATAAGATAATCAGTATAAGCAAAAACATATGAAATGTATCAATTAACAGAAAAATGTATTAATTCGTCAATTCTGGCACATAGACATAGTACATTTAATAAACACAACACTTCAGAATATTAGTTATAATAATATGTCTATTTCTTTTTTTAAATAAAACACAAAATGTTGTTTTTGTTGCACAAGATCGAGTAATAAAACATCAAATGAGCTTATTTTAGTCTAATAAGCAGCTTAACACGCCTATATATAGTATGTACCATATATATATATATATATATATATATAGATAGATAGATAGATAGATAGATAGATAGATAGATAGATAGATAGATAGATAGATAGATAGATAGATAGATAGATAGATAGATACACATACAAACTAGTATTTTTGCATATATTTTAAGTTACTAAATGGACCAAAAGTTGTTTTACTAAAACATGAGGAAATAGAAGACTCTTTCCAGGAAACAAATATGTATTTGGAGGGGACGGTGAAGAGGCCATCTAAACCATCATACAATAAAAGGCCAAGAAATGAACATACACAGAGGATGAAATTGAAGCTGGCGTCATTAAAAATGCAAACGAACGGTTTTAGAAATTGTACCGAGATCTATTACAGTGTACAGATTTGACCGTAAAGGTGTCTAAAGCAAAAAAAACACTGAGCCCCATCAACAGAGTACCTGGACTCTCTACAGGTCCAGACTTGCCCCATATCAGTGTGCCTTTCTCTCTGTCACCTTGCCTGTTTACACTGCACTCCTGGCAACACAAATGGACTTTGTTGTTCAAAGACAGCAAACAAAGAAAGGAAGCGGTGCAGTCTGTATATACACACACAACACGTAAAAATAAAGGACAGAGCTTCCTTCATTCACATACTTTGATATAATGCATCATGTCCAACAAAGTCAAACACAACTCTGCAAAAAGTACAAGTCAGAGGTATTCCAGGAGGCCACAGACACCATTACAGACAAATAGCTATGTACAGTGTAAATAAGCATTATTTACACTGAATAATTTTTATGTCTTTTTATGACTTTTCAAAGACAACTGCTCAGATGGTCATAACTGTCAAGCCATCATTAATGGCAGCCATCATTAATGGCGGCCATAGTTATAAGGACTGCAAGCACTAGATGACTCAAATGAGCAGTTCTCTCAGCAAGAACGACAAGCAGTGAGACATATGCCCATCCTCATTAAAATCAAGCCGTTGAACCCACCAACATATTTTCCTATGACTGGGTTTGTAAAATAGATGAGGCACATTTCTTTGGAATCTTAATTTTCTTTACAGTGTAAGAAAGGATTGATCGTCAAGGAATGAGCATTTTGATACTAGGCAATTTCCATTGTGAGCCAAAATAAACGTGACCATAGTAGTGAGGACTGCAAGCAATGGACGACTCAAATGAGCAGATCTCTTAGCAAGAACATCAGGCAGTGAAATGCACGCCCATCCTCACTCAAAATCAAGCCAATTGGGCCCACCAACATATTCTTCTTTGGGTTTTAAAAATGGATGAAATCCTAATTCTCTTTACAGTGGAGGAAAGAATTGATCATCAAGGAATGATCAGCGCTTGGTAGCAAGCATTTTTCATCAAGAACCCTAATGAACGTAAGACAATGTTCTCCTGCCATTGTGCTGCCACAGAAGAAGCTCAGTCCAACCATTGTGCTACCACAGAAGAGGCTCTTGTCCAGAACATTGCCTTAGGATCAATGTTGAAACTTTAAGAAATTGACACTTCAAAGGTCATCCAAAGATCTATAATAACTGATAGACTGATTACTGAATTCCATGTAAGGATCTGAACATGTCAAATGTGAACAGCATTTTCACTAGATGCAGATCATTTTTGTTCGCCAAGCATTCAAAATTAGTAATTCTGCTAATCCATGATGAAATGCACTACCTGCAATAGGCAAAAAAAGAGTGCATTTGAGACTGTATAGGTCCCTGCCATTTTTTTCATAAATGAGCCTGCAAGCTGTTTAACCTGGCCTTGAATAGCACCAATGCTTATCAGAGGACAGCAAGTCATTCGTCTTTCTGGGGACTTCATAAAAGAACCGATCCATGCAACAACTGCCATTAACACAATGAAATCCTTTTGTAATTACTAGTATTGACATCAATCCAAGGTTACAGCATATTGCCTTACTTTGGCCCAGACAGCAGGCAGTATAGGCTCACTGGGGTATCCTACAGAAATGAGTCAATATAGGTTAATATGGTACAGTATCTTAAAAAATGAACAATATAGATTCATTGGTTAGCCTTTGGAAATGAGGTAATAAGGCACACTACAGTAATAGGAAAATATATGTTGACTGCGGTATCCTGCAGAAATTAGGCAATATGAGTTCACTAGGGTAGCCTTCAAAAATTAGGCAAGATGGGTTCACTTTGGTTTCCTACGAAAATTAGGCAATGTATGTTCATGAGGCATCCTTCAGAAATTAGGTAATAAAGGTTCCATGGGGTATCTAGCAGATATGAGGCAATATGGGTTCCATGGAGTATCTATGGCTATGAGGCAATATAGCTTCACTGGGGTATCCTACAGAAATAGGGTAATATAGGTTTATACATTCATTGGGGTATCTTACAGGGATGGGGCAGTAAAAGTTTACTGGGGTGTGATACAGAGATGGAGCAGTAAAGGATTACTGAGGTAACCTGCAGAAATGAGGCAATATATGTTCTAGGTATCCCATGGAAATGCAATGCAATGTACAGTATGTTCAGCGGAGAATCCTCCAATAAGGCAATATAAGTTCACTAGCATATACTAATAATGAAGCAGTAAAAGTTCACTGGGTATCCTACAGAAAAGGGAAAACCTATGTAAATGAGGCAACATAGATTAACAGTAATACAGACAACGTATGTTTACTGGCGTAGCCTACAGAAATAAAGCAATACAAGATCACTGGGGTATCCTATGAAAAAAAGCAATAATAATCCGTAGATTATCCTAAAGAAATTAGGCAATATACGTTCACTGGAGTATCCTACTGTATATAAATTAGGCAATATAAGAATATTGGGGTATAATACAGAATTGAAGCAACATAAATTCACTGAGGTATCCTATAGAAATAACACAGTAAAAAAAAAAAAAAGAAAAGTTCACTTGAGTACCTATAGAAATGAGCCAATTTAAGTAAACTAGGGGAACCTATAGAAGACTGTATATGTTCATTGGAGTATAAAAATGAGGCAATAAAAATTCATTAGGTTTATCTTACAGAAAAGAGGAAAAATATGTCCACTGGTGTATCCTATGGCAATATATGTTCACTGGGGTATCCTATGGCAATATATGTTCACTGGGGTATGCTTCGGAAAAGAGGCAATATATGTTCACTGGGGTATCCTACAGAAAAGAGGCAATATATGTTCACTGGGGTATCCTACAGAAAAGGGGCAATATATGTTCACTGGGGTATCCTACAGAAAAGAGGCAATATATGTTCACTGGGGTATCCTACAGAAAAGGGGCAATATATGTTCACTGGGGTATCCTACAGAAAAGAGGCAATATATGTTCACTGGGGTATCCTACAGAAAAGGGGCAATATATGTTCACTGGGGTATCCTACAGAAAAGGGGCAATATATGTTCACTGGGGTATCCTACAGAAAAGGGGCAATATATGTTCACTGGGGTATCCTACAGAAAAGGGGCAATATATGTTCACTGGGGTATCCTACAGAAAAGGGGCAATATATGTTCACTGGGGTATCCTACAGAAAATGTGCAATATATGTTCACTGGGGTATCCTACAGAAAAGAGGCAATATATGTTCACTGGGGTATCCTACAGAAAAGGGGCAATATATGTTCACTGGGGCATCCTATGGAAAAGGGGCAATATATGTCCATTGGCGCATCCTATGGAAAAGGGGCAATATATGTTCACTGGGGCATGCTACAGAAAAGAAGCAATATATGTTCACTTAAGCATCCTACAGACAAGAGGCAATATATGTTTTTTGGAGTATCCTATGGAAAAAAAGGGAATATATGCTCACTGGGATATATGGAAAAAAAGGCAATATATATTTATTGGTGTATCCTACAGAAAAGAGGCAATGTGTGTTCACTGGGATATTCTACAGAAAAGAGGCATTTTATGTTCACTGGGGTCCTACAGAAAAGCAAGCTTTTCTGTAAGCTTTCTGCCCCTCGGTGCCCTTCTCCTGACAAATCTAGATGTTATACACTGGGCAATGCACTGCAGCCTCTAAGAGTAGAAATGCAGAAGTTTGCAGCTTTTCCAAAGTCTCGGTTGACTGGAGAAGGGCACCAGTCCATCTCATACACTATAATACATCAGACTTTTCATGCTACAGCTGTATCAGTGCCAATATGATGGAGTGCCCTTGCTTTCCAACCCCAGCCTGGGATGCTGCTGATTTCTTCCCAGCAGGGATGTAGTCCTGTACTGATGGAGTATGCCAACACCTTGGCATCCAGGTGTACTGAGGGCCCCTCCCCCTCTCCATCCATAGACACCTGGATCAATGCATATACATACAGATAATCTGCAAATCAAATCACAGCCAGTCTTATATCCTACAAATAGATTCCATCCCTATCAGCACTTTCTGAACCCTTATGTCACTCACATCTATAGATTGTACAGCCGATCCAAAGCCTGGGCATGACCCCCATAGTAGTGGGCAGCATGGGGCAGAGTTGGGACAAGTGTTGTCGGTCATGTATGTACAGGATGACATGTATGATCGTCTATTAACACCATAGGAAGGTACGAGCTCCGAGCTCAGCTCAGCCCCGACAATACACATTTGTTAAACAAAAGAGAAGCAAATGTAAGGAGAGGGAGGAGAGGAGAGAAGAGGAGAGGAGGACGGGGTACAGGAGCTCCGATGGGCATCGCTGACAACCTGAGCCGTCTATTCATTCATCTGTCTACCCTACACCATCGGAAAGTCACACACATGGGGCGATCATCAATGGGCCGATCACACAACCCCACCGACATGGAAAGTAAAGGGGCAACTAGGCTGAGAGGAGTCCAGCAGGAGAGGAGGACTGCGCAGGTAACAGGTAGGTGTATGCAGGCTGGACGGATCGCGATCTACTATCAGAGTGTCGGCTACTCAGACAACTTACCTGTCTGCACTGAACACAGCAGGAAGAGAGTTACCAGCAACATTCCATACACAGAGGGGATATGCCGGGTGTGATCCCTCATCAGATCCCGAGCTGTCCCTCCTCACTCCGCTCTCTCTAGCCCTCAGTGCTCCTCATTAGCTCCTCCTCCTTGTCATCAGTATAGGGTGGGGAGAGGAGGACTGCCACTCCCAGACCTCCAATACACGGGGACAACAGCAACTCTCTTCACCCAGCACTCCTCTTCTTCTCACCTATTCATCCCTCCTCTTACCTATTCATTCATCACTCCTCTTCTCCTCACCTATTCATTCATCCCTCCTCTTATCCTCACTTATTCATTCATTCCTCCTCTTCTCCTCACCTATTCATTCATCCCTCCTCTTATCCTCACCTATTCATTCATTCCTCCTCTTCTCCTCCTCAACTATTCATCCCTCCTCTTACCTATTCATTCATCCCTCCTCTTATCCTCACCTATTCATTCATTCCTCCTCTTCTCCTCCTCAACTATTCATCCATCCTCTTACCTATTCATTCATCCCTCCTCTTACCTATTCATTCATCCCTCCTCTTATCCTCACCTATTCATTCATTCCTCCTCTTCTCCTCACCTATTAATTCATTCCTCCTCTTCTCCTCACCTATTCATTCATTCCTCCTCTTCTCCTCACCTATTAATTCATTCCTCCTCTTCTCCTCACCTATTCATTCATCCCTCCTCTTACCTATTAATTCATTCCTCCTCTTCTCCTCACCTATTCATTCATCCCTCCTCTTATCCTCACCTATTCATTCATCCCTCCTCTTCTCCTCAACTATTCATTCCTCCTCTTCTCCTCACCTATTCATTCATCCCTCCTCTTCTCCCTACTTATTCATTCATCACTCCTCTTCTCCTCACCTATTCATTCACCCATCCTCTTCTCCCTACTTATTCATTCATCACTCCTCTTCGCCTCACCTATTCATTCATCCTTCCTCTTACCTATTCATTCATTCCCCCTCTTCTCCTCAACCTCTTCATTCCTCCTCTTCTCCTCACCTATTCATTCATCCTTCCTCTTCTCCTCACTTATTCATTCATCCTTCCTATTTTCCTTACTTATTCATTCTTCTCCTCACCTATTAATTCATCCTCCTCTTCTCCTCACCTATTCATTCATCCCTCCTCTTCTCCTTACTTATTCATTCATCCCTCCTCTTCTCCTCACCTATTAATTCATCCTCCTCTTCTCCTCACCTATTCATTCATCCCTCCTCTTCTCCTTACTTATTCATTCATCCCTCCTCTTCTCCTTACTTAGTCACTCATCATCCTCTTCTCCTCACCTATTCATTCACCCCTCCTCCCCTATTCATTCATCCCTCCTCTTCACCTCACCTATTCATTCATCCCTCCTCTTCTCCTCACCTATTCATTCATCCCTCCTCACCTATTTATTCATCCCTCCTCTTCTCCTCCCCTATTCGTTCATCCCTCCTCACCTATTTATTCATCCCTCCTCTTCTCCTCACCTATTCTTTCATCCCTCCTCTTCTCCTCACCTATTCATTCATCAAAATCCAAACTCTCTTCCCATCCTTTCTCTTTACGTTACCTA
This sequence comes from Lithobates sylvaticus, assembly GCA_028564925.1. Lineage (NCBI taxonomy): Eukaryota > Metazoa > Chordata > Amphibia > Anura > Ranidae > Lithobates > Lithobates sylvaticus. Next base: position 110,317,886 of record CM053035.1, on the reverse strand, counting down.
TTCATTCACCCACTATATCCTTCCTCTGCATTCACCCACTTCATTCTTCCTCTTCATTCATCCACTTCACCCTTCCTCTTCTCCTCACCTATTCATTCACCCACCCCACCCTTTCTCTTCATTCACCCACTTCATCCTTCCTCTTCATTCAGCCACTTCATCCTTACTCTTCTCCTCACCTATTCATTTATCCCTTCTATTCTCCTTACCTATTCCTTCATCCCCCCTCTTAATTCATCCACTTCATCCTTCCTCTTCTCCTTACCTATTCATTCAATCCCTCCTCTTCTCCTCACCCATTCATTAATCCCTCCTCTTCTCCTCACCTATTCATTCATTCCTCCTCTTCTCCTCACCTATTCATTCACCCCTCCTCTTTGCCTCACCTATTCATTCATCCCTCCTCTTCTCCTCACCTATTCATTCATCCCTCCTCTTCACCTCACCTATTCATTCATCCCTCCTCTTCTCCTCACCTATTCATTCATCCCTCCTCACCTATTTATTCATCCCTCCTCTTCTCCTCCCCTATTCGTTCATCCCTCCTCACCTATTTATTCATCCCTCCTCTTCTCCTCACCTATTCTTTCATCCCTCCTCTTCTCCTCACCTATTCATTCACCCCTCCTCTTCTCCTCACCTATTCATTCCTCCCTTCTCTTCACCTTACTTATTCATTCATCTCTCCTCTTCCTTCATCCACTTCATCCTTCCTCTTCATTCATCCACTTCATCCTTCCTCTTCTTTCATCCACTTCATCTCTCCTCTTCACCTTACCTATTCATTTATCCACATCATCCTTCCACTTCACCCTCTCATTCAGCCCTCTTTTTCATTCATCCACTTCATCCTTCCTCTTCACCCATTTACTTCACCTTACCTATTCATTCATCCACTTCAGCCTACCTCTTCATTCAGCCAATTCATCCCCCCTCTTCATCCATACACTTCAGTCTTTCTCTTTATTCATTCACTTCATCCTTTCTCTTCATTCATCCACGTTATCCTTCCTCTTCATCTATCCACTTCATCCTTCCTCTTCACCCATCTACTTCACCTTACCTATTCATTCATCCACGTCAGCCTTCCTCTTCATCCATCCACTTCATTCTTCCTCTTCATCCATCCACTTCATCCTTCCTCTTCATTCATCCACCTCATCCTTCCCCTTCATTCATCCATTAATTTCATATTTCCTCTTCATTCATCCACTTCAACCTTTCTCTTCATTCACTCACTTCACCCTTTCTTTTCATCTGCCCTCTTCATCCATCCACTTCACCAGTCATCTTCATTCACCCACTTCATCCTTCCTATTCACCCATAGACTTCATCCATCCATCCACTTCATCCTTCCTCTTCATCCATCCACTTTATCAGCCTTCTTCACTCATCCACTTCATCCTTTCATTTCATCTGAACTCTTAATCCATCCATCCCCTTCATTCGCCCTGTTCCTCCTTCATCTATCCACTTGATCCTTTTTTTTTTTTCATCTATCCACTTCATCAGTCTTGTTCATTCATTCACTTCATCCGTTCATCCACTTCATCCTTCCTTTTCATCTGTCCACTCTATCCATCCACTTCATTCATCCACTTAATCCTTCCTCTTCATCTTCCTTTTCATTCATCCACCTCATACTTCTTTCCTCTTCATCTGCCCATTTTATGCTTTTTTTTCCTCTATCCTTGTCATCCTTTCTCTTCATCCATCCTCCTCTTCTATCCTCATCATCTTTCTATTTCATCCATCCTCCTCTTCTATCCTCATCATCTTTCTTCTTCATCCATCCTCCTCTTCTATCCTCCTCATCTTTCTTCTTCATCCATCCTCCTCTTCTATCCTCATCATTTTTCCATTCATCATCTTCACAATCATCATCTTCATCAACATCTTTCTCTTCATCCATCCTCCTCTTCTATCCTCGTCATCTTTCTTCTTCATCCATCCTCCTCTTCTACCCTCATCATCTTTCTTCTTCATCCATCCTCCTCTTCTATCCTCATCATCTTTCTACTTCATCCATCCTCCTATTCTATCCTCATCATTTTTCTTCTTCTTCCATCCTCCTCTTCTATCCTCCTCATCTTTCTACTTCATCCATCCTCCTCTTCTATCCTCATCATCTTTCTACTTCATCCATCCTCTTCTTCTATTCTCCTCATCTTTCTTCTTCATCCATCCTCCTCTTCTATCCTCATCATCTTTCTACTTCATCCATCCTCCTCTTCTATCCTCCTCATCTTTCTTCTTCATCCATCCTCCTCTTCTATCCTCATCATCTTTCTACTTCATCCATCCTCCTCTTCTATCCTCATCATCTTTATTCTTCTTCCATCCTCCTCTTCTATCCTCATCATCTTTCTACTTCATCCATCCTCCTCTTCTATCCTCATCATCTTTCTTCTTCATTCATCCTCCTCTTCTATCCTCATCATCTTTCTACTTCATCCATCCTCCTCTTTTATCCTCGTCATCTTTCTACTTCATCCATCCTCCTCTTCTATCCTCGTCATCTTTCTTCTTCATCCATCCTCCTCTTCTATCCTCATCATCTTTCTACTTCATCCATCCTCCTCTTCTATCCTCATCTTTCTTCTTCATCCATCCTCCTCTTCTATCCTCCTCATCTTTCTTCTTCATCCATCCTCCTCTTCTATCCTCATCATCTTTCTACTTCATCCATCCTCCTCTTCTATCCTAGTCATCTTTCTTCTTCATCCATCCTCCTCTTCTATCCTCATCATCTTTCTACTTCATCCATCCTCCTCTTCTATCCTCATCTTCTTTCTTCTTCATCCATCCTCCTCTTCTATCCTCCTCATCTTTCTTCTTCATCCATCCTCCTCTTCTATCCTCATCATCTTTCTACTTCATCCATCCTCCTCTTCTATCCTCGTCATCTTTCTTCTTCATCCATCCTCCTCTTCTATCCTCATCATCTTTCTACTTCATCCATCCTCCTCTTCTATCCTTGTCATATTTCTTCTTCTTCCATCCTCCTCTTCTATCCTCGTCATCTTTCTTCTTCATCCATCCTTCTCTTCTATCCTCCTCATCTTTCTTCTTCATCCATCCTCCTCTTCTATCCTCATCATCTTTCTACTTCATCCATCCTCCTCTTCTATCCTCGTCATCTTTCTTCTTCATCCATCCTCCTCTTCTACCCTCATCATCTTTCTTCTTCATCCATCCTCCTCTTCTATCCTCATCATCTTTCTACTTCATCCATCCTCCTATTCTATCCTCATCATTTTTCTTCTTCTTCCATCCTCCTCTTCTATCCTCCTCATCTTTCTACTTCATCCATCCTCCTCTTCTATCCTCATCATCTTTCTACTTCATCCATCCTCTTCTTCTATTCTCCTCATCTTTCTTCTTCATCCATCCTCCTCTTCTATCCTCATCATCTTTCTACTTCATCCATCCTCCTCTTCTATCCTCCTCATCTTTCTTCTTCATCCATCCTCCTCTTCTATCCTCATCATCTTTCTACTTCATCCATCCTCCTCTTCTATCCTCATCATCTTTATTCTTCTTCCATCCTCCTCTTCTATCCTCATCATCTTTCTACTTCATCCATCCTCCTCTTCTATCCTCATCATCTTTCTTCTTCATTCATCCTCCTCTTCTATCCTCATCATCTTTCTACTTCATCCATCCTCCTCTTTTATCCTCGTCATCTTTCTACTTCATCCATCCTCCTCTTCTATCCTCATCATCTTTCTACTTCATCCATCCTCCTCTTCTATCCTCATCTTTCTTCTTCATCCATCCTCCTCTTCTATCCTCCTCATCTTTCTTCTTCATCCATCCTCCTCTTCTATCCTCATCATCTTTCTACTTCATCCATCCTCCTCTTCTATCCTCGTCATCTTTCTTCTTCATCCATCCTCCTCTTCTATCCTCATCATCTTTCTACTTCATCCATCCTCCTCTTCTATCCTTGTCATATTTCTTCTTCTTCCATCCTCCTCTTCTATCCTCGTCATCTTTCTTCTTCATCCATCCTTCTCTTCTATCCTCCTCATCTTTCTTCTTCATCCATCCTCCTCTTCTATCCTCGTCATCTTTCTTCTTCTTCCATCCTCCTCTTCTATCCTCGTCATCTTTCTTCTTCATCCATCCTCCTCTTCTACCCTCATCATCTTTCTTCTTCATCCATCCTCCTCTTCTATCCTCATCATCTTTCTACTTCATCCATCCTCCTCTTCTATCCTCGTCATCTTTCTTCTTCATCCATCCTCCTCTTCTATCCTCATCATCTTTCTACTTCATCCATCCTCCTCTTCTATCCTCGTCATATTTCTTCTTCTTCCATCCTCCTATTCTATCCTCCTCCTCTTTCTTCTTCATCCATCCTCCTCTTCTATCCTCATCATCTTTCTACTTCATCCATCCTCCTCTTCTATCCTCCTTATCTTTCTTCTTCATCCATCCTCCTCTTCTATCCTCGTCATCTTTCTACTTCATCCATCCTCCTCTTCTATCCTCCTCATCCATCTTTCTTCTTCATCCATCCTCCTCTTCTATCCTCATCATATTTCTTCTTCATCCATCCTCCTATTCTATCCTCCTCCTCTTTCTTCTTCATCCATCCTCCTCTTCTATCCTCATCATCTTTCTACTTCATCCATCCTCCTCTTCTATCCTCCTTATCTTTCTACTTCATCCATCCTCCTCTTCTATCCTCCTCATCTTTCTTCTTCATCCATCCTCCTCTTCTATCCTCGTCATCTTTCTACTTCATCCATCCTCCTCTTCTATCCTCCTCATCTTTCTTCTTCATCCATCCTCCTCTTCTATCCTCCTCCTCTTTCTTCTTCATCCATCCTCCTCTTCTATCCTCTTCATCAATCCTCTTAATTTTCAGGCTGCAGAATCTTAATGATTAAAGCCCAACTCCGGGAAAAGTAAAAGAGTCAGTTGGCTGTGCCTGCACTGCAATGGTTAACTGCTCATTTCTGTCCAGGATAAAAGCACTTTTACTTACCTGATCCATTCAATTAGAATCAGATCAGGCAGGCCCTTTTACTACAAGGTTGATGGTAGATGGAAAGGACATTGTACAATCAGATTGGTCAGTGTATGGCCACCTTTAGAATCTGCAGAAATGTTACAGCTGGCAAGCCAAGTACCTCATTAGCAATTAAAGAACATTTTAACACTGAAAGAATGATTGTCACAAGGGGGGATACCGTGTGCAGCACATATACTGTAGCATTTATCCGCCAAAAAAAGTCTGTGGTCCTGTTTGGAGGAATGGGAGCTGGAAATGTATTTCTTACAAAAGGGGAGGGGGGATCTCCTCTAAATGGGCTTCTGTTTCTAAACAGCGCAGAATATCTGGCGCATTTGCATACGCTCCAGTACATCTGTATGTGATCAGGCGAGAGCATCTCTTAAATCTGTGATGGCTTCTTAGGATAAAAAGCATGGAAGGCACATTAAGACAAATGGCTGCATCCTCCTCCCGTCAGCCGTGGAAGGGTTAATGATCTGTAGATGCAAGAATAATTATCAGCCGCACACAGCTTGCTCACAGCGTATCCTGCTAAAAAATAGAGTAAGAAAGAATTCTATCCTTCTATCTGATTGTGCGCTATTTCTGGGCATCCAGCGAGCAGAAGAGCGAGGAATGAGTTAATTGAGCTAATTAGGAGACATTGCGTTCTGCTGAAAGAATTAACTACTTGTTGGCAGTATTCTCACTTACAACATATGTAAATCAGTGTGCTGATAATGAGATGGTGGGAGAGATTGGGGGAAGGCATTGAATCTCCCAGTTGCAGAGATTTAATCACCAGTGTAGCCCATTGCTACTGGGAGAATTAACCACTTGTTGGCAGTCACCGCCATTTGCCGCACACTAAAATCTGTGTAATTCTAATAAGATCTTAGTTAATAAGCAGTTGTATTTCTCAGTAGTCGGGTTCTTCCTCCCCCTCTGTCCAAGCCTTAAAGTGGTTCTAAAGGCTCAACATTTGTCTTACTTTAATGCATTAATGCAAAAATTTCCCAGTAATTGTATTGCCCCCTCACCCCCTGTATACTTACCTGAGTCCTATCTCGATCCAGCGTTGTGCCCTTCTGCAACAGCTCTCTCCTCTCTTTCTGCTCACAGAGGCCGCAGCCATTGGCTCCTGCTGTTGTCAATCAAATCTTGTGAACAGGGAGTTGGGGGGGGGGGGGCGGGGATGAGCCGAGCTGTGTGTGTCAATAGTCGCACAAAGCGCAGCTCGGGATTGAGCCTGCAGGTGTGCCCCCATAGGAAGAGGTTTTCTATGATGTTGCACTGAGAAGAGGAGGAGCCTGGATTGCTGGTGGGGACCCCTAAAGAGGAGGTACAGGGTCACTCTGTGCAATACCATTTACATATAACATGTTTGCTATTTAAAAAAAAATAGCCTTTACAATCCCTTTAACTATTTGTTGCCCATCGTCTTATTAGCTGTATGGTAATTTCAACACGTTGCAGCATGCTGCAAGTAAGACCCCATACACACTATTAGATTTTCTGCAGATTTTTGTCTTCAGATTTACCAAAACCAAATGTAGTGCAAGGGCCTGCCTGATTGCATACACGTGGAAACTCTTAAAGTGGTTGTAAACCCTTACAAACCACTTTGACCTACAGGTAAGCCTAGATTAAGGCTTACCTGTAGGTCCAAGAAATATCTCCTAAACCTACACGGTTTAGGAGATATTTGCCAAAAGACAGGAACCTACGTCTACGGCGCGCCGCTGTCAACGCCGATATGCCGTGAGCGCGGCTGCGTCAAAAAACAGTGCCGGAGCCGCGAGACCCACCAAGAAGATGGAGGCTCCTTACACAAGGGGACAGTGGTGACATCGCTGGCTCCTGTGTCAGGTAAGTGACACATAATGGACTACTATGCGATGCATAGTAGCCCATTATGCTTTACCTTTTGCTGGGTTTACTTCCTTTTTAAGGTTTGACCTCGTATTATATGGTTTTGGTAAATCTGAAAATAAAAATCTGCAGAAAATCTAATTGTGTGTATGGATTCTATGGATGAGCTCAGACGTGTTCACAAATCCACGTGTCCGCGACCGCCAGGAAGCTGACACTCTGCAGCGCTAATCACAGGTAGTGACACATTTCCCGATCTGGCATTGCATCCATGGTCCACTGATCCTCCTTTACATTTTTTTGAAAAAAGACCATCTAACCATCACATAATAAAGGGCCAGAAAAAAAACATACAGAGTGGATATATTTGTAGCTGGCATCATTAAAAATACAAACTGACAATTGTAAAGCAAAGAGATCCCAATAGGGGTCCCTTGGAGGAGTGATAATTATCAACACCTCATAGTAACCACTGATTTACACCTGTTGTATAAGTTTCAGCATTTAATAATCGTTAATTATTTGCTTTGTTTTATGTAACCACAACGTATATATACAAATTTCCTACACATGGAATTGTACACAAACTTTGTACAACGCTAACAATGTATACATTGTTTAAATGTTTTCTATAAATTTACAATAAAAATCTATTGATGAAAAAAAAAAAAGCTGTGCTGAGATCTATTAGGCCTGTTGCACACTGCTGCCTAAAAACGCTGCATTTTTAGACATACCTGCGTTTTTTTTTTTTTTGCTGTTTCAAATGCAGCCCATTGTTTTCAATGTGTTGGTACACACAGGCACGTAAATATGAGCTGCATGTTAAAGTGGATGTAAACCCCATTCATGAAATCTGACCTGGGCACATATATCTGTAGTGTTTACTTATCTCTCTCCAAAGCCTTAAGTCCCATGTCTTTCTGCTGTTCCGTTCCTCTCTTATCAGCATGATGATTTTTGACAAGTTCTCCAACACATAAGATAAAAGCAGCTGGAAATTTGTGTCGAGGTGGGTGCATAGATATAGATTAGCAGAGAGCTTATCTATTTACAGCACAGCTCTGCAAGTATCTTCATTCTTCTGCCTATGTGGAGGGGAGGTGTGGGCCTTTCCTCCAATCAGCTCACACAGTGTATGCCCAGACTCCCCTCCCACTGCTGAAACAGGAAGAAAAATTTCTAACATGATGTTCACTTTCTAAACAATGTAGAAAGCTGAAGACAGCAGATATACAAATAAAATGTATGTAGGGAGACTTGTTTCTTCTCTTTGTGTCATCTGAGGCTGTTCACTTCACTGGGTATATGTAAGAGTCCATTCACACAGGGGCAACACGACTTCCAGCGTGACTTTGGGAGGCAACTTGGATACGACTTGAGTATGAATCACATCGCGACTTGGGGCAACTTACAAAGCAACTTGAAGTTGCCTCCAGGACAGGGGACTTTGCCAGTGGCCAATCACATAATAATAAGCTCTGTGGGAGGGAGGGGTTTGCCTAGAAAACTATTTTTACTTCCTGGAAAGTTGCTTCAGTTAAGACAGGGGACCCGACTTGGAGGCAACTTTTATTGAAATCAATGGGTACAATTCGCCTAGAAGTCGGATTGAAGTAGTACAGGAACCTTTTCTGAAGTCGGAGCGACTTCAGTAGTGTACATTAAGATGGCTCTCATTCACTTACATTGATTTTATCATGTCGCACGACTTGAGGCAACTTGGGGCAACTTCAAGTTGGATCCAAAGTTGCTCCTGTGTAAATGGAGTCTTAGGGTTTACATCCACTTTAAGTCTGGGTTGTCGGTCAGTATTTTACACACTCACGTGTGTATGCATGCATAAAGGGTTAATATGAAGAGGTTAAAATTGCATTCTGAGAGTTATCATTTGTTTTACTCATGGGAAAAGGGGACCACTTGTGTACTCTAAGATATGAATCCAACTGTATTTGTCAGCACCACACCCCCAAAATATATTACAACACAATTGCAAAAGAAAGCTTGGGATTTTAATGGTGCTGACTCCTTCTACCAGAATAATTCAACAACATAATCTCATTTCATTAAAAAGTATAAATGTTTATTACAAATTCATTAATATAGTTGGGGTATCAATCACCTTAAAAACATATGTTCAGCAAACCACGCTATAATTTCAGCCATCATGAGAATATGACACCTCCCTTCAAACGTATATGTCATATATTGATACTATAACACATCACACAGGGAAGGTGAAGGGAGAAGTGCCTTGTACTGACGTGTTTCGCATTATCGGCTTCCTCAGGGGTTCAAGGGGTGCAATGAGTGTGGTCACTAAAATACATGTACTAGCACTACATATAATATATACTATCACATGTTTTCTTCTGTATTTCAGTGACCACACTCATTGCACCTTTTGAACCCCTGAGGAAGCCGATAGTGTGAAACTATGTTTTTAAGAGATTGATGCCCCAACTATTTTAATGAATTTGTAATTAACATTTATGTTTTTTAATGAAATGAGATTATGTTGTTGAATTATTCTAGTAGAAGGAGGCAGCACCTTTAAAATCCCAAGTTTTCTTTTCCAATTGTGTTGTAATTTTACTTGTGTACACACGTATGTGCAAATATGCACACAAATACCCTGCAAATGAAATACAAGATATTGTGACCAGGAATATTGATGTTCATTGTTCAAAAATCATTACCATATGCAAGTACCCTTGCAGTGTATAGAATTCACTATAGGTGTTAAAAGAAAATAAACACCAAACTCCATGACTGGAGTACCTGGGCTCCTCTTATAGGCCTCTCTAGAGTACAGGTCCAGACTTGTCCCATATCAGTGACCCTTTCTCACCTTGTCTATTTACCTCTTTAGAGCCTAGATAAGAAGAACATGCTGCAGATGATAAAGTGACAAAGCATGGGTATGTCTACAATGTACTGACTATTGAGCATGGCCTACTACAGAATACACTGCACACACATATCTCCTTTGCACAGTATGAACCATTCTGGGTATTTTTGGGCCCAGAATATTCACATCTCAGCCTGTGTATCGAGGTAAGCAGCAGATCAGGGACTTTCTGTCCGAAGCCTGTTTAGATCCAGTGCCACGAAGTCCAATATACCCCTGATATTTCCATAAAGAGAACATGTCACTGCCTATTTAGCATCAGGCCTCTTGTAAGGCTTCATTCACAAAGATGTCAAATTTGTAGACCCTGAATGGACCCTGTGTTTATGTGGCTTGAGCCGCCAGGTGCTGGGTGCAGACAGCCCATGTAAGAGAATGGGGACGCAGCAACTATATAGACACAGCAGGACAGCCTGCTGAACATGAACCATTCAAGTATATGGGGCCACCAATGCAATCACTGTTCAACTGCATGCAATGCATATGGTTGCAGGGCAGTGTTTCTTGTTTTTTTTTTGTTAAAAACAGGCAGTGATAAGGTGGCACAACACCTCCTCATACCTATTAAATGCTCCCCTGAAAAACTCTCCCCCATAGATTGCTCTTCAGAGGCCGACATGCTTATAAATGAGCCCTTACAAAGGAATGTTGGGATGTTAAAAAGGACCTTTTTGCAAAGGAGTGCGATGATGCCTAGTTCAGCTAATAGGTAAAAGTCTGCTTATAGAAGATCTGAACATAAAAAGAAAGATTGGCAAGAAGAAAAAAAAAAAAAGTAGGCAAAAGTAAAACTGGTCAACAGTATTGGCTTTCTTCATTACTGACCCCTTTCTACACCTTGGGGTTTATTTATTAAAGGCAAATCTACTTTGCACTACAAGTGCACTTGGAAGAGCAGTCACTGTAGATCTGAGGGGGACATGTTAAGAAAATAAAAAACAGCATTTTTGCTTGTACATGATTGGACTTGTAGTGCAAAGTGGATTTGCCTTTAGTAAATCAACCCCTGTGTCTCTGGGTGAAGGTGGCCATCTTGGGGAAGGCAGGGCTTTGCTTCCTCATGTCAGGGCCTCCAGCAAAGACAACAGTAATGCCGTGTACACAGGACCAGACTTTTCGGCATCAAAGGTCCGGCGGTCGTTCCGACGGACTTTCGATGGACTTAAAACGGACTTTTGAATGACCGGACTTGCGCACACACGGACGGACTAAAGTCCATTAGAAAGTACGGTTGTTTGAATGTGATGACGTATGAAGGGACTAGAATAAGGAAGTTCATAGCCAATAGCTGCCCTTGCATCGTTTTCTGTCCGTCGGACTAGAATACAGACGAACAAATTTTTCGATCAGACTCGAGTTCATCGGAAAGATTTGAAACATGTTTTATTTCTAAAGTCCGTCGGATTTTTAGACCGAAGTGGTCCAATGAAGCCAACACACGATCGTAATGTCCAACGGATTCGTTCCGTTGGACCAGTTTGGTTGAAAAGTCCGGTCGTGTGTACACGGCATAAGAAGCACAGTTAGTATCACTAAGCCTGGTTCACATTGAGGGTGGGTTAAAAATCGTGCGAGTTGAGCTGAACCGACAATGCAGTCTGACGTGGAGGGGGGCGATTTGACAGACATCTGTGCAGGTCCATGCACAGATGTCTATTCAAATCGCACCCAAAGTCGCCAAAAGTAGTGCAGAAACTACTTTTGGGAATTGGTGCGGCACCACAAAGCCGGTGTCGCACTGATTTGGACGGCGCCAATAGCCACCGATTTGGCATGCGATTTGACATGTCAAATCGCATGCCAAATCCACCAAATGTGAACTTGGGCTAACTCTCACTTTAAATCTCCTGATTCTAGCAGTCTGAAGCAGCAGTGCCTTAGATCTCGTTCTGCAGGTATACAGCTATGAGGCTAGGTACTGACAGACCAGGAAGTGTGCTGCTGTTTTTCAGGAGAAAATCCAAACAAAGGGCTCTTACAGACTTGCTGTGCCCTGTGGTGCCCTCTGAAGAGTGAACAGCGTTGTAACGCCTTCTCACCGCATTTGGTGTGGCCACAATAAACTGAGCGAGGCGGCACCCCCCTGTCATACTCTGCACCCCAAAATGAAAATACTGTGGTCTCAAAGTAAAGCATGTGGCCACAGCAGCTGTACAAGCCATCAATGGCTGTATTGGGTCAGTTAGAGTAGAAAAAACACGTCAATTTTTATGCACCCTACTCCTGCCCACCCATCTGAAAGATGGCAAACATTTCAAGATTTCAAGATTAAACATTCAATCAACAATTTCAATCAACATTCCCCCATAGTTACTTTTTGTGTTCAAGTCCATTTTAACAGATGATTACACACAAACAGACCAAAGAGGGTGGTGGTCACTATTGTCATATAAAAACGCTTATATTTAAATAAAATGCCCATTCATGAACAAAGTCATTTTGGCACTGGGTATGTATTTATCTGAAACCTATTACAATGGGTTAGGCATCTCTGCATTGTGTTCTTCCTATGACAAGCACCTTCCCTAAATGGAAAGTTTGGTGGTTTTGTACATATTTTCTTACTTTGTTATGGTCAGGACAGTACGTACATTTAAAAAAAAAAATATATATAATTTTTTTCACTCGGGTAAATTATCACTATTTTGTCTTATACTTTTAAGGCAGTAAATGTGGCGCTGAACTTCTTTCACATGTTTGTAGGCACTTTAGCCCAGATCTGAGAATTCTGCATCATATATTAAAGGAGAAGTAAAGCCAAAGCTTGTTTGGCTCTACTTCTCCAATGGATCACAGGAGTGCACTTTGTTCTATACTTCTGTGACCTGTTTTCTGTGACGTCACAGTCGGGCCAGGCTTGGGAAAGATTGTGACCATATGGTCGGAATCCACCCAGATGCTTAGACAGTTACCTGGCTCACCTCTCAGCGAGCCGCTGAGAGCCCGAGCCATCGCTCCTGCCCAGTGGTGGCTGGTGCTCAAATTTTTTTGGGGGGGCGCAAACAAACTGAAAACTTCTGAAAAAAAAACCCCCATCAATTGCAGCCGCACTGTACCATCGATCGCAGCCACTGTGCCATCAAATGTAGCCACTGTGCCCATCAATTGCCACCACTGTACCATGAAATACAGCCACTGTGCCATCAAACGCAGCCACTGTGCTCATCAATTGCCACCACTGTGCCATCAAACGCAGCCAATGTGCCCATCAAACCCAGCCACTGTTCCCATAAAACCCAGCCACTGTGCCCATCAAATGCAGCCACTGTGCCATATCAAATGCTCCCACTGTGCCATCAAATGCTGCCACTGTGCCATCAAATGCTGCCACTGTGCCCCATCAAATACAGCTACTGTGCCCATCTTATACAGCCACTGAGCCCATCTTATGCAGCCACTGTGCCCGTCTTATGCAGCCACTGTGCAGCATCAAATGCAGCCACTGTGCCCATCATATGCAGCCACTGTGCCTATCATATGTAGCCTCACTGTGCCCCATCAAATGCAGCTTTACTATGCCCCATCAAATGCAGCCTCACTGTGCCCCATCAAATGTAGCCTCACTGTGCCCATCATATGTAGCCTCACTGTGCCCCATCAAATGAAGCTTTACTATGCCCCATCAAATGCAGCCTCACTGTGCCCCATCAAATGCAGCCTCACTGTGCCCCATCAAATGCAGCTTTACTGTGCCCCATCAAATGCAGCTTTACTGTGCCCCATCAAATGCGGCCTCACTGTGCCCCATCATATGCAGCCACTGTGCCCTATCAAATGCAGCCTCATAGTGCCCATCAAATGCAGCCTCACTGTGCCCCATCAAACGCAGCCACTGTGCCCCATCAAATACAGCCACTGTGCCCCATCAAATACAGCTACTGTGCCCATCTTATACAGCCACTGAGCCCATCTTATGCAGCCACTGTGCCCGTCTTATGCAGCCACTGTGCCCGTCTTATGCAGCCACTGTGCAGCATCGAATGCAGCCACTGTGCCCTTCATATGCAGCCACTGTGCCTATCATATGTAGCCTCACTGTGCCCCATCAAATGCAGCTTCACTATGCCCCATCCAATGCAGCCTCACTGTGCCCCACCAAATGCAGCCTCACTGTGCCCCATCATATGTAGCCTCACTGTGCCCCATCAAATGCAGGTTTACTATGCCCCATCAAATGCAGCCTCACTGTGCCCCATCAAATGCAGCTTTACTGTGCCCTATCAAATGCAGCCTCACTGTGCCCCATCATATGCAGCCTCACTGTGCCCCATCAAACGCAGCCACTGTGCCCCATCAAATGCAGCCTCACTATGCCCATCAAATACAGCCTCACTGTGCCCATCAAATGCAGCCTCACTGTGCCCCATCAAATGCAGCCTCACTATGCCCCATCAAATGCAGCCTCACTGTGCCCCATCAAATGCAGCCTTACTGTGCCCCATCAAATGCAGCCACTGTGCTATATCAAATGCTGCCAGTGTGCCCCCCGCCCGCGGTCTGTACATACCCTGTCTCGGTGGCGGTGGGGCAGCTCCTCAATGTCTTCTCCCATCCTATCTTCCTGTCCTCTGCTATGATTGAACGCCTGATAGGTGTCTAATCACAGCACCTGTCGTTTCAGCCAATCAGGTGACGGTAACAGATCAGAGCATCTGATTGGCAGAGAGGCGGTTTAGTGTGAATATTCATTCGCATTTCTAACACAGCTGAGTGACCTGGGAGTGCCCAGCGCCAGAAAAGGGGTCAGGCGCCTGAATAGGGGGTGGCAGCGTTGGCCATAGATAGATTCATGCAATGCATGAATCTATCTATTGGTGATAAAGGGGAGGCTGGAGAGAGGGGGCGTTTTAAAAAAAAAAAAAAATTTCCCTCTGTTTTCACCTGATGATCTGGCCAGTAATACACCTCCTGTATTAGAATGCCCCCACTCTGGATGGAGGCACACACGGGGGCACAGCAGACAGCAGCATTGATAATCTGATGGTGAGGGGAGCATTAAATGTATTCACCGATTTAAATACAGTAACATATTGAAGCCAAACTCACACTTCAGTTACACAAGCAAATACAGCAACAGTTTTTTTTTTTCCTTTTGGGATAAAGGTTCACACTGGGGCAACAGGACTTCCAGCGCGACTTTTTGAGGCAACTTGGACACGACTTGAGTATGAATGACAGCGCGACTTGGAGCAACTTCAACACGACTTGGGGCGACTTACAACAGGACTTTAAGTCGCCCCAGGCCAGGCGACTTTGGCCGTGGCCAATCAGAGAATAATCAGCTCTCGAGGGGGAACTCCACGCCAAATTTTAAATAAAAAAACTGGCATGGGTTCCCCCTCCAGGAGCATACCAGCCCTTAGGTCTGGTATGGATTTTATGGGCAACCCCCTACGAGCGAGCGCCCCCCCCCCCTCTGGAACCGTACCAGGCCACATGCCCTCAACATGGGGGTGGGTGCTTTGGGGAAGGGGGCCCCCCACCCCAAAGCACCTTGTCCCCATGTTGATGAGGACAAGGGCCTCTTCCCGACAACCCTGGCCGTTGGTTGTCAGGGTCTGCGGGCAGGGGGCTTATCGGAATCCGGGAGCCCCCTTTAATAAGGGGCCCCCAGATCACGGCCCCCCACCCTATGTGAATGAGTATGGGGTACATCGTACCCCTACCCATTCACCTGGGGGAAAAAAAGTGTCAATAAAAAAAAAACACAACACAGGTTTTTAAAGTAATTTATTAATCAGCTCCGGGGGTCTTCTTCCGACTTCGGGGGGCCTTCTTCCGACTTCGTCGATCTGTTCAGCCTCTTCTCCCGGTGTCCGGCCTCTTCTCCTGCTCTCCGGCGTCGTCTCCCGCTCTTCTGCCGGCTCCTCCGCTATCTTCTTGCAGCTCTTTCACCAGCGGAGGAGCCCGGTCTCCTCCGTCCTTCTTCCCTCTTCTCTCTTCTTTCTTCTTCCGATGTTGACACAACGCTCTCTCCTGCTGTAATGCCGTGTGAGCGATGCGCGATGACTTATATAGGAATGGGGTGGGGTCACCGGGTGATGTCACACAATGGCCCTGCCCCGTATGACGTCACAGTCCCAGCATGCCTCTGGACCCGACGCCATAAGGGGCGGGGCCACTGTGTGACATCACCCGGTGACCCCGCCCCATTCCTATATAAGTCATTGCGCATCGCTCACGCAGCATTACAGCGGGAGAGAGCGTTGTGTCAACATTGGAAGAAGAGGGAAGAAGGACGGAGGAGACTTTTGGGGGGGGACCCCCACGCCGTTTTAAAAATCCATACCAGACCTAAGGGCCTGGTATGCTCTTGGAGGGGGAACGCATGCCAGTTTTTTATTTAAAATTTGGCGTGAAGTTCCCCCTCAAGGCGACACTGTCGCGTCCATATAGATGGAGATCCGACTTGGAGGCGACTTCCATTGAAATCAATGGGTACAAGTCGGATTGAAGTAGTACAGGAACCTTTTCTGAAGTCGGAGCAACTTCAGTAGTGTTCATTAAGACGGCTCTCATTCACTTGAATGCTTAAATATAATTTCTGATGTCAAGCGACTTGGGGAGACTTGCGGTCTCACAAGTCGCTCCCCAAGTCGCGGTAGTGTGAACCGGCTCTATATAAATAAAAGCCGATTATTGTAAGCACCACTGTCGGTGGTACATAGTTTGTCTCAACACTCTTAATTGTTACATTTGCAGAAGAGCTTTTTCTGTTGAAAAATATCAGACTTACTGGCCGGATCACCAAGTGAAAATAAAAGAAAGAAAGCCTAAAATAAAAAGAATGCAGTCATCACATTCAATAACTGGTACACTGCAATATAATGTTTGTCTTTGGATTTAATACCTCTAATTTATACATATATATGTATATTTATATTTATACTATACATGCCACTGCTGCACTGAAAAAAGAAACTATAAAAAAAAGTCTGCTTGCTTCCCCTTTTAGTTTGACCTTGGGAAAATTGATTGGAGCTATCAAATCATACCTGCACACAATCGTGATGTAGCAGTTGACAGATAGACCCACAATGCACAAAGGTAGAATAGGTATCTGACATTCCTGAGTGTACAGTATGTCAAGTGCTGAATATATAGTGCCTTGTGTAATGTGCAAATGATGGGGGTAGCGTGAGGAGTACGAATTATAGCTCTTTTAATACATTTTTTTATTTTTTTGTGATAGAATTGATTTAAAATGCATTAGGCCCCCTTCACATGAGCGGATCGATCGGGTCCGCCCGTCAGTTCTTCAAGTGGACTTGATCGGACCCTGCATTCTCCTCTATGGAGTGGCGGGTGTAAACAGACATACCGGACATGCCGACATCCAATCCTATCTGCTAAAAAACAAATGGATGGGCATGCTTCCTCTTGTGTTTAGCGAATTGGATGGGCGTCAGCTGTAAACGGACAGGCGGTCTGTTTACTTCCAACTGCCCATAGAGGAGAATGGGCTGTCTATGCATAAGCAGAGCAAACACGGACCAGCCATCTGCCTGCTCAATAGGGATCAGCGGACAGATCCCTCGCTGAGCAAGCAGGTTCCTAACAGGGCCGTCCCATATGTAAGGGACCTTATAAGTGTAGCGCACTACTCCCTTGGGAGCTGCTGGGTGTGTTCATACCTTTCTGTTAACTGCTTCTGTTCTTCCCCCCCTGCCTGAATTTACAATCAGCAGACAGTCCATAAACTTTTAAGAAACTTTTATTTGCTTGCTTGCGATGTGTGTTACATTTCTGTTAGAGAATATGAGTTGCCTCTAACACTCCGGTTCCTATTTCAGTCCCCATGTCCTTTCCTATAGTGAACTGACCGATACCCCTCTGAAAGACATTGTGGGTTTGTGGATGCTGGAAGCTCCAGGCCTCACCTGCCTATCTTGATTCCTGCAGTCCTCCCGGAGTCAGTTCAGGAAAGTACTTGACGGATAAGCGCTGCTGGGTTGCACCCCCTTTGCTCTCTCCCATCGACAGTCCATGATTGCCACAGAAGGTCAATCCCAGTTTACTCCATTCTCTTTGCAGCTACTTCCCGCTTCGCATGGTTGGATACATCCTGGGCTGGGATGCCCGGTCCACTTCTCCGGATTACATTGTTGCTTCTGGGACTGTCCAGCACTGAGGTCTCTGAACCCTCAGGCTTTCAAGCCCCCTCCTTCTATACAGCGCTGGGGTCTCTGTCACTCTTCTTTTGTTTATAGCGCAAAAAATAAAAACCGCAGAGGTGATCAAATACCACCAAAAGAAAGCTCTATTTGTGGGGACAAAATTATAACAAATTATAAAATGTCATTTGGGTACAGTGTAGCACGACCGCGCAATTGTCATTCAAAGTGTGACAGCGTTGAAAGCTGAAAAATGGTTTGGGCAGGAAGGGGGTGAAAATGCCCTGTATTGAGGTGGTTAAATTTACCTAACACTTACCTACCTAAACCTAATTAGCACCCACCGGAATGTGGTGGGCGCTACATAAGACAAAACTTGTTTCTGTTAATTCTGGAAAGAAAGATGAGGGCTTAGAATCCCTGTAAGGCCCCTTTCACACATGCGCTCTGTATGTCCGTTTTTCATCCAATCCGTTTTTGGATGAAAAACGGACATACATGCATGTCTATGGGATAGCGGGTGTCAGCGGATGAGCATCCGCTGACACCTGCTATCGTCCGCCTCCGCTGATGTCCGATTCTGCAGACGGAGGAAAACCCTATTTTTCCATCCGTCTGCAGAGCGGATCGGATGAACACGGACAGACGGTCCGTGTTCATCCGATCCCCCATAGAGGAGAGCAGAGAACTGACAGGGCAGTGTGCAGGGACCGCCCTGTCATCAGCCGGCTCAGCGGGGATCAGCTGTGCGATCCCCGCTGAGCAGCGGATCTTCACGGGGCGGATCAATACGGATCCATCCCATGTGAAAGGGGCCTTAGGCTTTTTTGTTGTTGTCTGGGACCCCACTGGAGAAATTCACTCTCTATTTCTCATCCTGTGATCCTTGTCACTGGCACTAAACGTGAAGTAAAATCCAAGATTCTGAGTTGTCACTGGAACAGGAATGGAGGGGAAATCTTCCAATAGGGACACAGAAGTGACACCTGAGGAAATAGAGAATTCCCTCAATTTGGGGAAAAATCCTCTCACTTCCTGTTGTGTCTATGGGATAGGAATTAAGCCTAGGTTTGCATTGATGCGATTTGGTGTGCGATTTGACATGTCAAATGGCATGCCAAATTGGCGGTTATTTAACTGTCCGAATCTGTGTGATGCAAACTTTGCGGCGCCGCACCGATTCCCAAAAGTAGTTTCTGTACTACTTTTGGTAACTTCGGGTGTGATTTCAATAGACATCTGTGCATTAACCCGCACAGATGTCTCTGACAATCTCTTGTATAATGCCCATATCCTGTTGTGTGTCTACTGTCTCTGACACCAAGAAGTTGATTTACTAAAGGCAAATAGACTGTGCACTTTGAAAAGTTCAGTTGCCCTCTGCAAGTGCAGATGCTCCAGAGCTTAGTAAGACCCCATTCACACTGGGGCGTTTTTCAGGCATTTTTCAGGCACTTTAGCATTAAAAAAAGCGCCTGTAAAGCGCCTGAAAGAAGCCTCATCTGCAATCCCAATGTGAAAGCCCGAGAGCTTTCACACTGAGGCGCTGCACTGGCAGGGCGTCAAAAAAAGTCCTGCAAGCAGCTTCTTTGCAGCGCTTTTGGAGCGATAAATACACCGCTCCTAAAGCGCCCCTTCCCATTGAAATCAATGGGAAGCACCTGCAAAGCGCTTTAGGCAGCGGCGCTTTGTGGGCGCTTTTAACCCTTTATTTGTCCACTAGCGGGGTTAAAAGCGCCCTGCTAGCGCTTTAAAAACGCTGGTAAAGTGCCGTTAGTTTAAGCGGCGCTTTACCGTTGTTTTTCGGGCTCTGGCAGTGTGAAAGGGCTCTAAATGAAGTAAAATTTCACTTTGCATAGAATACCCAATCCATAGCTCCCAGCTGTTCCTGATTTCGAGGGACTGTCCCTGATTTTGATTTGATTTAATTTGTCCCTCTTTCCTCCTCATTTGTCCCTCATTTTGGTCTGATACATATAGTTGTATATAAAATGCACTTTTTATCTTTCAAAAAGTGTTTCCCAGTGCTAAACCTTTCATCCAATTGCTAAATTGCTGCCTTTGTACATTTTAAAGGCCAATATAAAGGAATAGTAGTGGTAGAAAAAATTCCTTGTGGATTTAACCTCCTTGGCGGTAACCCCGAGTCTGGCTCGGGTTCAGTTTTCTCTGCTGGGAGCGGTAACCCCGAGCCAGGCTCGGGCTTGCGTGCAGGATGCAGGGGGGAAGTTACTTACCTTTTCCCCTGGATCCTGCGATGTCTCCCCGCTGTGTGAGCGAGCCGTCCGCTCGCTCGATTCACACAGTGCCGGGTGCCGCTGATCTCCGTTCCCTGCGACGTTACGACGCACGGGAGCGGAGATCGGCGCCAAATTTAAAAAAGTTTAAAAACACACAACACATTCAGTACTGTAATCTTACAGATTACAGTACTGTATACAAAAAATACACATCCCCTTTGTCCCTAGTGGTCTGCCCAGTGCCCTGCATGTCATTTTATATAATAAAAAGATTTTTTTTCTGCCTGGAAACTGGAGATTGTCCATAGCAACCAAAAAGTGTCCCTTTATGTCAAAAGTGGTTTTAGACCAGCTAGAAAACACCAATAAAAAATTAAAATCACAATTTATCATCAAACAATAAATTTAATGACAGCGACTATTCTGCAACTGAGCAAATTTCAGTGTTTTTGATTTGATTACATTATTGAATCATTTTTATATATATTTTTTATTATATTATAATTTATTATTTTGTGTTTCAAACTTTATCATACCCGGGGTGTCTACTAGACTCTGGTTCGGACAGATTTAAGTGAGTTATTCATAAGAATTGCATGCCTACAATATAAAAACGCCAAATTTCCATGCAAAATAATTGTACCGCTTTCAGCACTAAATTCCAGCCAGAATCATACCGCCAGGGAGGTTAATTAACTTTTTGTTTTTAATTTTTTTGTTAATTCTCCATTAAGGGTGTGTGGCAGGGGCATGTCCTATGCCTACATAAGTTTGCCAGTAGGTATGTCCAATCACGTGCAAGATAGGTAACAGAAACCGCATTTTCATTGCACATGATATGATGATGAAAGTCAGCAGAGCTTTACCTTATTTACTAAGCTCTGGAGCAACTGCTCTTGCAGAGTGCAATTGCACTTTGCAAAGTGCTCAGTCTATTTGCCTTTAGTAAATCAACCCCTGCACTTGAGGCCCCCTATGTTAAGAATGAATGCTTATGTCAAACACCAAGCAAAGCTCAGTAGTGCAATGGACTGCAATGGTCAAAGACTGCAAAGAGTTTTATCCTGGTGTTTGCTGGATTGTGACTTGCAGAGTTCCCACCAGAAACACTTGGGGGTTGATTTACTAAAGGCAAATCCACTTTGCACTACAAGTGCACTTCGAAGTGCAGTCGCTGTAGATCTGAGGGGACGCTCTCCTGATTTTATCATCCAATTATGTGCAAGCTACAATGTTGTTTTTTATTTATATTGCATGTCCCCCTCAGATCTACAGTGACTGCACTTCCAAGTATCACTTTGTAGATAAAAGTGGATTTGCCTTAGTAAATAACCCCCATAGTTTGCATTGCATATAAAGAGAACAGAAGTGAAGTTAATTAAATACAAACGTATAATACACTCTTCTTTTGCCCACGAATTCTCTTACTTTACATTATAGTAAATAAGGATCAAGCCTTAAGACATGTCCCAACATGAACCAAGACCCTGCAACTTGAAGACATGTCCTGACATGGACAAGCCCCCTAATCACTTCCATATGTGTTTAGATATGCACTGTTTTTTACCAATATCAAGAATCTGAATTTAAATCCACTGTGACCAGTATTCAATGTAGCATTAACCCATATTCCATTGTATTTTATAAGTGTTCAGCCTACAAGGCACTCATGGGCATTATGATTATCAGGCTATGGGAACAACTTGTCATTTAATAGCAGACCAGCAGGTAACTCTGGGTGTAAGACAATTATTCAGGTTGTATTTACCCAGCCAAAAGCTGTTATAAGATAAGGATTTTATGTAATTTGTTTGCAAAGCATACACATACTGTAGGCATGAGATGTCAGTCACATGTGCCACGTTGGATAGAACAATAAGCTCAGATCTGGGCAACTGTCAAGGAGAACATTGATTGGACAGGTTAGAAAACCTATCCTATTCATATTATTTCCTTTTCAGATAACTTTAATATTACATGTGTGTAGTGCCCCTAGACACTGACTTGAAGGGGATTTTGAAAGTTTAATGGTAGATCACCCTTGCTTTGGAGGAAATATTGTGAAATGCTCTATGTGGGATATGTGGAGGAAGAAGGTAGGGGTCAGGATGGCTTTGCAAATTAACACCCTCCATGATGCCAGCACCACCGGTCTGCTTTGCTGCTTGATCCTGCTACCTGAGGGCTTTTGGAACCTTTACACATAAGCTACCACCCTCATAAGTTTATGTGACTGTTTGGACTATGAACATTCATACCTATATGAATTTGATATACCTTTATTCTACATTATGTTTTAGAAGAACTGGGCACAGTCTACTGCAAATTTCAATTTGAATCAAGAAAGCTGAGAGCTAGCTCATCCCTTCCCACTTCTTACAACATTTTATTGGTCTAACAAAGACCACCCCTCAGGTTAGAGGAAGTGGAAAGCAGGGTTCAGGACATGACTTCAAGTTACAGGATGCTGGTTCATGTCAGGACATGCCTTCAAGGTTATGGGGACTAGTTCATGTCAGGTCATGCCTTGAAGTCCTTTTGGTCTTCATCCTGATTTACTATAGTTTGAAGTGTGAGGAGATGCACCCAAGTATGTTGTGTTAACTTAAAACATCCAGGTGTAAGGGGTTTACAGGATGTTAAAAGCAACCAGCTAGCTCTTAGTGAGAATCAATACTTGCAAATTAGGACCTATGTGATACTGGGATACAGAGAGCCTAGGGATGTTCTGTAAAAGTATGTTCCGACACCTCAGAGTTCCTACTTTAAATATGTTATGCTCTGACAAAGGTATTTTAACCACTTGCTTACTGGGCACTTAAACACCCTTCCTGCCCAGACCAATTTTCAGCTTTCGGTGCTCTCACACTTTGAATGACAATTACTCAGCCATGCAATACTGAACCCAAATGAATTTTTTGTCCTTTTTTTCCCACAAATAGAGCTTTCTTTTGGTGGTATTTGATCACCTCTGGGTTTTTTATTTTTTGCGCTATAAATGAAAAAAGACCGAAAATTTAGAAAAAAAAACGCATTTTCTTTGTTTCTGTGATAAAATTTGGCAAATTATTAATTTTTCTTCATAAATTTTGGCCGCAATTTATACTGCCACATATCTTTGGTAAAAATAACCCAAATTAGTGGATATTATTTGGTCTTTGTGAAAGTTACAGACTCTACAATCTGTGGTGTGAATCATACAAAATTGATCACATCTGATGTACTGGTGGCCGATCTCATTTCTTGTGACCCGAACTTGCCAGGAAAGTACAAATACCCCCCAAATGACCCCTTTTTTGAAAGTAGACATTCCAAGGTATTTAGTAAGAGGCATGGTGAGCTTTTTGATGTTGTCATTTTTTTCCCACAATTCTTTGCAAAATTAATTATTTTTTTATTTTTTATTTTTTTTCACAAAATTGTCATTGTAATAGGTTATTTCTCTCACATGGAATGTGTATACCACAAATGACACCCCAAAATAAATTCTGCTACTCCTCCTGAGTATTATGATACCACATGTGTGGGACTTTTACACAGCCTGGCCACATAGAGAGGCCCAACATGCAGGGAGCGCCATCATGTGTTCTAGGAGCATAAATTACACATCTAACTTGTTGACCACCTATTACACTTTTGAAGGCCCTGGAGCACCAGGACAATGACACGTGACACTGACGTGGCACTGATGACAGGTGGCACTGATACGTGGCACTGATGACATGTGACACTGATGTGGCACTGGTGACAGATGGCACTAGTATGGGGCACTGATGACACGTGACACTGATGACAGATGGCACTAATACGGGGCACTGATGACATGTGACACTGACAGATGGCACTGATGACAGATGGCACTAATACGTGGCACTATCATGTGGCACTAATACGTGGCACTGATGAGAGATGGCACTAATATGCGGCACTGATGACAGATGGCACTAATATGTGGCACTGATGACACGTGACACTAATATGGCACTGATGACAGATGGCACTGACGTGGCACTGATGACACGTGGCACTGGGGACAGGTGCACTGGGGACACGGATGGGGACAGGTGGATGGGGACAGGTGGATGGGGTGGATGGTGACGGGTGGATGGTGACGGGTGGATGGGGACAGTTGGATGGGGACGGGTGGATGGGGACGATGGGGACAGGTGGATGGTGACGGGTGGATGGGGACAGGTGGATGGGTACAGGTGGATGGGGACAGGTGGATGGGGTGGATGGGGACAGGTGGATGGGGTGGATGGTGACGGGTGGATGGTGACGGGTGGATGGGTACAGGTGGATGGGGACAGGTGGATGGGGTGGATGGGGACAGGTGGATGGGGTGGATGGTGACGGGTGGATGGTGACGGGTGGATGGTGACAGGTGGATGGTGACAGGTGGATGGGGACAGGTGGATGGTGACAGGTGGATGGTGACAGGTGGATGGTGACAGGTGGATGGTGACGGGTGGATGGTGACGGGTGGATGGTGACGGGTGGATGGTGACGGGTGGATGGGGACGGGTGGATGGGGACAGGTGGATGGGGACAGGTGGATGGTGACAGGTGGATGGGGACAGGTGGATGGTGACAGGTGGATGGGGACAGGTGGAGACAAGTGGATGGTGACAGGTGGATGGTGACAGGTGGATGGGGACAGGTGGATGGGGACAGGTGGAGACAAGTGGATGGTGACAGGTGGATGGTGACAGGTGGATGGTGACAGGTGGATGGGGACAGGTGGAGACAAGTGGATGGTGACAGGTGGATGGTGACAGGCGGATGGTGACAGGTGGTTGGTGACTGGTGGATGGTGACAGGTGGATGGTGACAGGTGGATGGGGCAGGTGAATGGGGACACAGATCGCACATTTAGTTTTTTTTTTTTTTTTTTTTTTCTTACTTACGGCGCTGCAGCCGTTGTTCTCTCTCTCCCCACACGCTGTCTGTGTGAGGAGAGAGAGCGGCGCTGACAGATGATCTCATATGTTTCCATATGAGATCATCTCTCATTGGACACGCCGATCTCACTGTAAACGGCCGCTGTAATTGGCCGTTTACAGCGATCTGTGACCGGCCGTGTCCGACGGACACGGCCAGCACAGAACTTCCCCGATGCGCGCTCTCAGGAGCGCGCATTAGGGAAGTAAACAACAGGACGTCCAGGGACGTCCTCCCTGCAGGGAGCGTCCGCGCTGCAGCCGTCTTTCGGCTATAGCGCGGGCGCGAAGAGGTTAAAGAACAACTGTACCTTTATAAGTACATTGCAAATTCATCTCCACTCCACCCTAACTCCGCTACTAACTCTAAAGCCTAATACATACGATCAGTAAAACAGATGAAAAATACCACTTTCAAAGCGATCGTACGATAATCTGATCATAAGTACACAGCTTTCAAGAGCCCATCGCAACAGTTCATGCTAAATTATCCGAAGATAAAAACACATATAATTTTCTCATATGATACCAGAATTAGCGATTTTTTGTTTAATTAGTACAATATTTTCAGACCACATATGCTCATAAACTAAAGAATACATTACAATACAATACACAGCTCATGTGTAAGGTAACGTCTACAGGTTTGGAAATATTGGTTTGTAAATGGATAGAAAACTGGCTAAAAGACAGAATTCAGAGAGTTGTGGTTAATGATTCCTACTCTGAATGGTCTAAGGTTATCAGTGGTGTACCCCAAGGTTCAGTGCTGGGACCCTTACTTTTTAATATCTTTATAAATGATATTGGGTCTGGGATCAAAAGTAACATTTCCGTCTTTGCAGATGACACCAAGCTATGCAGTGGAATAACATCCGTACAGGATGTCTCCAATTTAGAAGCCGACCTCAATGCTCTGTCTAATTGGGCGACTATGTGGCAGATGAGGTTAAATGTTGATAAATGTAAAGTTATGCACTTGGGGGCTAAGAATATGCATGCATCATACATGCTAGGGGGAGTAGAACTGGGGGGATCCGTAGTGGAGAAGGATCTGGGGGTTTTGGTAGATCATAAGCTCAATAATAGCATGCAATGCCAAGCTGCGGTTTCCAAAGCGAGCAAAGTTCTTTCTTGTATTAAGAGAGGTATGGACTCCAGAGAGAGAGATATCATTTTGCCCCTGTTCAAATCATTAGTAAGACCTCATCTGGAATATGCAGTTCAGTTTTGGGCACCAGTACTCAAAAAGGATATTGGGGAACTGGAGAAAGTGCAGAGAAGGGCAACCAAACTGATAAGAGGCATGGAGCTATGGAGCATGGAGCATGCAGCTATGAGGAAAGATTAGAGGAACTGAATTTATTCACCCGTGATAAGAGGAGATTAAGGGGGGATATGATCAACATGTACAAATATATAAGGGGTCCATATAGTGAACTTGGTGTTGAGTTATTCACTTTACAGTCAACAAAGAGGACAAGGGGGCACTCTTTACGTCTAGAGGAAAAGAGATTTTATCTCCAAATACGGAAAGGTTTCTTCACAGTAAGAGCTGTGAAAATGTGGAATAGACTCCCTGCAGAGGTGGTTCTGGCCATCTCAGTAGATTGCTTTAAGAAAGGCCTGGATACTTTCCTAAATGTACATAATATAACTGGGTACTGACATTTATACAGTGCCGATTCTGACCTCCCTGGGGCCCTAAGCAAAATTCTGCTATGGGGCTCCCGTGAGCTATGTAAACCATTTGCCATTGCCACACAGTCACACCCGACACTTCAGTGCTCCCAAAACAATCCTCCCTCCTTTAAACAAAACAGTCAAAGAATAAGTACAACAATATAGAACAGAATGAGGTCCCCAGAGAGCATCCCCTTACATCAGGGTCCCCAGAAAGCCCCTCCTTACATCAGGGTCCCCAGAGAGCCCCCCCTTACATCAGTGTCCTCAGAGAGCCCCTCCTTACATCAGGGTCCCCAGTGAGCCTCCCTACTTACATCAGGGTCCCCAGAGGGTATCCCCCTACATCAGGGTCCCCAGAGAGTCTCCCATTACATCAGGGTCCTCAGAGAGCCCCCCCTTACATCAGGGTCCCAAGAGAGCCTTCCCTCTTACATTAGTGTCCCCAAAGAGCCCCTCCTTACACAGGGTCCCCAGAGAGCCCCTCCTTACACAGGGTCCCCAGAGAGCCCCTCCTTACACAGGGTTCCCAGAGAGCCCCTCCTTACACAGGGTCCCCAGAGAGCCCCCCCTCTGACATTAGTGTCCCCAGGGGGCCCCTCTTACATCAGTGTCCCCAGAGGGCCCCGTCCTTACATCAGTGTCCCCAGAGGGCCCCGTCCTTACATTAGTGTCCCCAGGGGCCCCCCTCTTACATTAGTGTCCCCAGAGGCCCCCTTCCTTACATTAGTGTCCCCAGAGGCCCCCTTCCTTACATTAGTGTCCCCAGAAAGCCCCCCCTCTTACATTTGGGCCCCCAAACAGCTGACTCCCCCCCCTTTCAATGGTTCCCCTGTACCTGGCTGGTGGAGGTGGGAGGCGGCAATCGGCAGCTATATGGTGTCCACAGGCAGGGGGATCTCCCTGGGGCTAGTAGTTCTATCTCCGAATGTATACAGCAGAGAGGGGAGGGGCCTCTGACCCGGGCATCAGCAACAGTGTTCAAGCAGAGTGAAAGTGAAACTGATACCTGCCTGGGTCAGAGGCCCCTCCCTTCTCCTCTCCACTGTATACACTGAGAGTACTACAAACCCAAGGGAGATCCCGCTGCCCACTCAGGCACCATAGAGCTGACGATTGCCGCCTTCCACCTCCTCCCACCTCTCCTCATTGCACTCTAAACGGCCAGCCAGAGGTGCAGGGGGGGATGCTGGGTCTTGGGGGCCCCCCCACAGTGGCAGGGCCCTAAGCAGCTTGCATAGTGTGCCTATAGGGCCGATCGGCTCTGCATTTATAGGTAAAGTTGATCCGGGGAAAATCCGATTGCCTCTCGGGGGATCAGGAAGGAATTTGTTTCCCCTGCTTTAGCAAATTGGAGCATGCGCTGCTGTTTTTTTTTTTGCCTTCTTCTGGATCAACTGTGGGTATAGAATGGGGTATATGGGATTGTATGATATTATTTTATTTTTTTTATTTGTGGTTGAACTGGATGGACTTGTGTCTTTTTTCAACCTAACTATGTAACTATGTAATACATCACTTGAGGAGTTGTATTCTGTCGTACGAGAATTTGCGGTACTTTAGTAACCTCTTCATTTTCGACTAGAGACTAATATGCAAAAAAAAAAAAAAAAAAAAGGTATGGACGGACATTCCTCCGATATTCTCATCTTGTGTAAAAGGCTTAAGTGTCCCACTTTGCTTCAAACTATTGCATGTGCCTATAGAAGCTATAGGGAAAAATGTTGGGCAAGCTCAATCTGCTGTATGGCTTTGCCTACACATGTGCTGCTTTACAAAGTAGGAAGGAGAGCCAAAGAACAGAACATTGTGCAAACTCCAGGGCAAGTCATATAATGTAAAACTACACCTTGACAACATCTAGGAACACAAGAAATCTCAAGGTGGAGGGATCCTAACACTAAAGTCAGAGACGTCAAGCCCTTCGAAGCAGAGTGAAACCAATTTCAACAAAGAAATTTGACTTTCATTTTTGTCATAAATCAAGCACAAGAAAAAACAAAAGAGATTCTTTGGTGTACATATAATCAAATTGCTTAGCAACACCTAGATTTCTAATCTATGAAAATACATATGAAGTTGTAATTACAGCATGGCAGCAAAGTCATGAGTAAACAATCAAAAAAAGGACAATATTCTACTCAACTTAACCACTTCCCGACCGGCGCACACAGATATACGTCGGCAGAATGGCACGTACAGGCAGGAGGGCGTATATATAAGTCCCTCCTTAATGCCTGTCCGTGCCATCGGGAGTCCGGTCGCGGGCCCCGCGGACTCGATCGCCGTGAGGACCCCCGCGATCGTCTCACGGGAACGCTGAACGGGGAGATGCCGAGATAAACAGCATCTCCCCGTTCTGCCTAGCAACTAGTGACGCCGATCTCTGCTCCCTGTGATTGGATCACTAGCTGACAGCCACGCCCCCCACAGTAAGAAACACACCCCTAGGCATACTTAACCCCTACACTGCCCCCTTGTGGTTAACCCCTTCACTGCCAGTGTCATTTATACAGGAATCAATGCATTTAAATAGCATTGATTGCTGTATAAATGACAATGGTCCCAAAAATGTGTCAAAAATGTCCGATGTGTCCGCCATAATGTCGCAGTCACAATAAAAATCGCTGATCGCCGCCATTACTAATAAAAAAAAATTATTAATAAAAATGCTATAAAACTATCCCCTATCTTGTAAACGCTATAACTTCTGCGCAAACCAATCAATAATCGCTTATTGCGATTTTTTTTTTATTTTTTTACCAAAAATATGTAGAAGAATACGTATCGGCCTAAACTGAGGGAAAAAATGTTTTTTTATATTTTTTGGGGATATTTATTATAGCAAAAAATAATGCGTTTTTTTCAAAATTGTCACCCTTTTTTGTTTATAGCGCAAAAAATAAAAACCGCAGGGGCGAGAAAATACCACCAAAAGAAAGCTCTATTTGTGGGGAAAAAAAGGACGTCAATTTTGTTTGGGAGCCACGTCGCACGACCGCACAATTGTCAGTTAAAGCGACGCAGTGCCGAATCGCAAAAAGGGGCCTGGTCCTTTGGCTGCAAATTGGTCCGGTCTGAAAGTGGTTAATAACTAATAGTAAATGTTTATGCCTATCAATGTGAAAATAGAGTAGTAAGTAGTAGGGATTTGCGGTGTTTGGGGCAAATTCGAAAGCCGCCGGAACACCATTATGGGACATTAACATGAAAAATCAAAATGTTAATTTCGAAGGCTTACATGCATGTTATTGTCATAAAAAGTGTTTGGGGACCCGGGTCCTGCCCCAGGGGACATGTATCAATGCAAAAAAAAGTTTTAAAAACGGCTGTTTTTTTGAGAGCAGTGATTTTGCTTAAAGTGAAACAATAAAAGTGAAATATTCCTTTAAATTTCGTACCTGGGGGGTGTCTATAGTATGCCTGTAAAGTGGCACATTTTTCCCGTGTATAGAACAGTCCCTGCACAAGGGACAATGTAATAAGCATGTACCTCTATGTTCTGGCCTGTTTTTAAATTTTTTGGTTAATTGGCTTTTGTCTAAAGTGGTCCTAGTATGTGTATGTATGAATGTGAATTAGGGACCTTAGACTGTAAGCTCCTCAAGGGCAGGGACTTATGTGAATGTACTATATATATATATATATAAAGCTGAGTAAATCGTCGGTGCTATATAAGTACCTGTAATAAATAAAAATTCTGACTGTCTGAGTTACATTTGTACCACCATTCTTGTTATTGTATCTGTTATAAATTGCATTAGTAAAATGCAAAGCTGTTGGGTATGCATTGATCTTTGCATTAATGGAAGAGTATTGATAATATTACTGGGAATATTACCAGTAGTAACCTATGGCTGTGAAAGTTGTACCTTAAGGAAGGCTGAACGCCAAAGAATTGATGCTTTTGAACTATGGTGTTGGAGAAGACTTTTGAAAGTCCCTTGGATGGCAAGAAGATCAAACCAGTCAATCCTGAAGGAAATCAACCATGAATATTCACTGGAAGGACATGACTATATAACAGAGGTGTCCTGTTAACCCCTATAACCATAACTAATTCTTACCACTGCTACATACCCCAACCCAACCCCAGAAATTGAGACCACACCAATCTGGAGAAAACTTGGCCGTAGCAGCCAATTAACTTTATTTATAAAATATTCAAAATAAACATAAATAACATAAACATAAATTAGCATAACCGTATGCACCTGACTTAAACCACCTCCTCCATTAATTTCCACCCGTTGGTCTTTGCAGGAAACCCCATCCATCTTAACACCATATCAACTCTGGCACTGCGGTACTTAAACTAAATTAGGACTCAAGCTGACACACTGGCTCGGAGACAACAAGAATACTGCCCGCAGTGCACCCGATCACCAACTTCCAGCTAAATCCCTTTAGCTGGCATACGACCCTCGGGTACCAAATCAGCAATGGGTTCTGGAACTTATTCCAAACCTGGGGTTAATCCTTGATCAGCAAAGACCAACATCATGCCGCTGCCACGACAATGACCATTCTGAAACAGAAAGCACATAAATTAATACACCAAAAAAAAAAAACCCATAGATTCAAGGGAGGGAGGGTGGGAAGCTTCTCTCCTCCATACTGACTGAGTTGCTGGAACCACTCCCCCTTGCTACTTACCTAAGATACACACCACCTGCTCCTCTCCACCAATCACTGCTCTGCTATACTAACCTCACTTGCTAGCATACCTCCCTGTTAACTCTGTCATGCCCGCCTTATGCTGATTCCATTGCATTGCATTGCTCCAGGCTTTCTGAAGCTGAAACTCAAATACTTTGGCCACCTTATGCGAAGAGGGGACTCATTGGAAAAGACCCTGATGCTGGGAAACATGGAAGGAAAAAGGAGAAGAGGACGACAGAAAACAAGATGGATAGATAGCATCATTGAAACAATGAACATGAAGTTAAGCAAGCTCTGAGAGGCAGTGGAGGACAGAAAAGCCTGGCGTGCTATGGTCCATGAGGTCATGAAAAGTCACACGTGGCTAAACAACTGAACAAAAACAATTAATAATATTAGAGAGTAGGTGATTCCAAACTCAGGAGTGGTAGATAGGCTTGCCCACTGATCTAATGTATAGCCCCTCATGGATTATTTTGTCATTCAATGTTTACCCCATATAAGATCATCAGGTATGAAGCTGGGGTAGTCCAGTCACTGAGCCCCTAAGCTTCCAAATTTATAATGGCAACCTCTTTTTGGATATATAAACATTTTCTAAACATAAACTTTTGTTCATCGACATAGGTGGGGGTCTTTTAAACCTCTTTCATACATTCTATTTGGAGTGAAATAAGTCGTATGTAGAATATTTCATTGTGCTCATTTATAAGCTGGGTTTAGTGAGATACATGGGACAAGATCTCAGACCCATTGTTCATAGCTAATGGGGCTTATGACTCTAATCCAATTAGACTTTGTGAATATGAGGTACTTAGCTACAAATGTAGTAAGTTAGCTATTGTGCGCTGCTGAGATTAAAGCTTTATTACTGGTGGCCTCTATTGTGGTTGCAAGTATTGAAAAAACATAGTTTTGGGAAGTTGTAACTCTATAAATGATTGGAGAATATTGTAATTAGTAAAAGTTTCCACATAGGATAACTCCAAAACTTTTCCAATTACATTTCCCTATTGTTTCAGGATTTTTGGATAGTTAAAACTGTGCTTTGCATGGTGTATGCACATTGCACCTTCTACCATTGTACATCATTTTTATCTTCTACAATAACTTATAAAGCAGATAATAAGTGATGCACAAAATGTGTTAAACAAAAACACCTTTCAATGTTTCAATGTTATGGTTGAAAGTAGATACTTAACATCCAACATGCTCTGGCAGTCCAACCTGCACTCCCCCGACCACCCTCCCCACTCATAACAGCAGGCAGGGGTTTTTCCCCCCACACTCACTGTCACAATTGAAAAACAGCACAGCTAAGCAGGGCTCTGCCCACACAGCCGTGTCATTTATTCACAGTGATCTGTGAATTAATCAACTACAAGTCCCATCTTCCACCGAGGCAGCTAGCTTGTAGCTCTCAGTCAGTGTTACCAATGCCGTTAATTTACGCCCATTTTTGGGATGCCCGCAAATGTACATTATGGGCAGCGGTGCCCATAAAAACCGTTCCGAAACCGTCCGGGCTCAGGAAAGCTCGTACACGCTTGGCCGGGCGGCGCATGCGCAGTAACGCCTATTTTAAATAGAAGCCACTCCAGAATCCACTCGTTTTTGGTGGTACCGCGACGGCGCCCGCCTCGTGCACTCGCCACAGCAGAGAAGGAGCCGAGGAGGGATGAGGACATGACTGTGTGTGGGGAATTATAATAAGGGGGCAGAGGAGGACATTACTGGACATTACGGGGGGAGGGTGAAGCCGTGAAGGGGACAGAGAAGGACACTGATGTGCTGCCCTGTGGAGAGGTGAAAGGGGCACAGGAGAAGGACACAATGATGTGGAGAGGTAATATGACAGAGGAGGAAACTACTGTGAGGGGGCGAGGAGAACACTATCATGATTGCAGCCTCTGTCCACCTCCTCTATCATGACCACAGCCTCTGTCCACCTCCTCTATCATGACCGCTGCATCTGTCCACCTCTACCATGACCGCAGTCTCTGTCCACCTCTATTGTGACTGCAGCATCTGTCCACCTCCTCTATCATGACCGCAGCCTCTGTCCACCTCCTCTATCGTGTCCGCTGCCTCTGTCCATTTCCTCTATTATGTCCGCAGCCTCTGTCCACCTCCTCAATCATGTCCGCAGCCTCTGACCATCTCTTATCTTTTATCATGTTGGCAGTCTCTGAGGGGGAGTCTGGAGAGGAGTCAAGAGTGGGAGCGCCGCTGGGATGGGGATCAGGGGAGGAGTCAGACATGTGTGGACTGTGGAGAGGAGACTATAGCATAAAACCAAAGCCGCCAAGCTGGAGCCGTCTGACTAGGCCCTGCACGGTGCACCTGAGAGAGGGTCAGTTACAGCGTCGCCAGGCCATTCTCGGGGGGGGGGGTTGCTGATGTAAGGGGGGGAGTAAATACAATATTGTAAGGGGGCACTGATATAAAGGTCCCCCCTATTATAAGTAACCTCCCCTTACCTTAGTGTATTCACTCTGCGGAAGTGGTCTCTAGTCACCAGAGCCCCCCTTACATCAGAGTTCCTCCTTAGGCTGGATTCACACCTATGCATTTTTAGTGCTTTTTGCATTTTGCAGATTTGCACTGCAGTCCATTTACCATGGTTTCATATGGAACAAATTCTGTAGTGCAAATCTGCAAAATGCAAAAAGCACTAAAAATACATAGGTGTGAATCCAGCCTTAGATCATGATCTGCAGCATTCCCCTTTACATAAGAGTTCCCTTTCACTGTAAAGCTGGATTCACACCTATGCAGTTTTAGTGCTTTTTGCAGATTTGCGCTACAGTCCATGCAAATCTGCAAAATGCAAAAAGCACTAAAACTGCATAGGTGTGAATCCAGCCTCAATGGGAATCCTGAAGACTCTGATGTATGGGGGGAACTCTGTGCTGGCTAGGTTATAGTAACCTGACCTTCATTTAAATTGAGAAATATGTTTTTTGACTTTTGTTTAACTTAAAAACATTGCTAATAGCACTAGCTATGTGTTTATAGTTTAAATATTAATATTTGCACACAGTTTAGCACTGAAAACGGTAATTTTTGTTACTTTTTTGCAGTGTCAGTAAAAAATGTGGCTCTGCCATTAAATGTCATGATTTTTGCCAGTAAAAAATTAGTGCCGTTTTTAAATTTTGGTGTCCTGACAGTATATTTCACTTTGGGGAGTTGGCAACACTGTTCTCAGTAAACTGTGAGGGGAATGCTCTTGTAGTTCATTCACGAGCCCTGCAGCTTTCAAACAGACAGCCATTACAGAGGAGGAGACGGCTGAAAGCTGTAGGGCTTGTCTGCAGGAGCCTGACATTGTACTCATCACAGGTGCAAAAAATAATAATTGCATATTTTTTTTCAGCAAAAATATGTTAATTTTTTTTCAGCAAAAATATGTGCATTTTTTTTCAGCAAAAATATGTGCATTTTTTTTTCAGCAAAAATATGTGCATTTTTTTTCAGCAAAAATATGTGCATTTTTTTTCAGCCAAAAAGTGAAGTTAGCCTTTAAAGCTGAATTCTAGGTGTGGACATTTTTACACAGTTACTTAGGTCCAGCTTGGAAAAATCTGCATTCTGGACATTTGTCCCTGGACACATACTGCCATAAATGTTAGTACAACTTGGTGCATTATCTACCCCCATCCAGCCGCAGCAGCTCTCAGCCTCTCATAGAGTTTTACAGGCTGCCAGGAGCTGGGCTGGATGGTGCTTCTTTGCCTTCCACCTACATAAAGACACCAAATTCTCATGCACAGGGGCTTATCGTTCAGTGTGCATGAGGCCTTAAAGTTTTACTAAACCCACATCATAAAAAACTATCAATAAATTCTGTATTACATGCTGTTCATACTCATTCAGTCACTATGAGATTTGTTTTCTGTATTCTGTTAAAAACCTGGTTGCTCCTGCTGCTATCTATCTCCACCTTCTATTTACTGTATGTCCCCAATTCAGCTAGGGAATTCAGTGGCTGCTGGTGCTGCATCAAGCTGTCAAGGGTCTCTTTCTTCAGCTGGCCATACATTATACAATTTTCTTGTACAATTTCCTTTAGATTTACCTTCAACTATATAGTGCAAGGGCTAGCCTGACTAAATACAAATTTAAAGTGTTTATGTTTGACCTCATATTACTGTATATACTCGAGTATAGGTCGACCCGAATATAAGCAGAGGCCCCTAATTTACCACAAAAAAACATGGAAAACGTAGTGACCCGTGTATAAGCCGAGGGTGAGAAAGGCAGCAGCTACTGTAAGTGGAAAAGAGGGTCAGCAATGCCCATCTGCAGCTGCATACCCCCCTGTGTCCTGTACATACCCCCCTGTGTCCTGTTCATACCCCCCTGTGTCCTGTACAAACCCCTCTGTGTCCTGTACATACCACCCTGTGTCCTGTACATACCCCCCTGTGTCCTGTACAAACCCCTCTGTGTCCTGTACATACCACCCTGTGTCCTGTACATACCCCCCTGTGTCCTGTACAAACCCCTCTGTGTCCTGTACATACCACCCTGTGTCCTGTACATACCCCCCTGTGTCCTGTACAACCCCCTCTGTGTCCTGTACATACCCCCTGTGTCCATTGCAGCCTACCTGTGCCGATCAGCATCCTCTGTGTCCCCCATTGCATTCTTCCTATGCCGATCAGCGTGTAAGCCAAAACAGACGGCAGCCATTTAAATGTTCAAAAGCCGCGCCTCCTCCTCGTCCTCATCTGTGATAGGAGGAACACTCTGTTTTCCCAGCAGTCAGTGTTCAGTGTTCCGCCTATCACGGACATCCTCTCATCCTCGTCCATGAGATGAGAATGACAGGACGTCCGTGATAGGCGGAACACTGCACACTGACTCACTGCTGGGAAAATTAGTGTTCCTCATATCACAGACAACGAGGAGGAGGAGGCGTGGCTTTTGAACACTACAATGGCCGCCATCTGTCTGCATGACATGCTGCTCAGGTAGGCAGACGGCGGTGACTCGAGTATAAGCCGAGGGGGGCACTTTCAGCCCTAAAAAAAGGGCTGAAAATCTCGGCTTATACTCGAGTATATACGGTATATGATTTTGTTAAAACTAAAGTACAGGCCTGTAGCAGTAGCACAGCTATAGGCGGAGGGCCGACATGTGGGGGTTAGTACAGTAAGGCTACAGGTAGTTTAGGGTTAAATTTAAGATGTACAGTATCAGGGGAGTGGTAATTAAGGAGGGGTTTTGGATTGGAATTTCCATTGGAGGAGAGTGGGGTGTGGCAGGGTGTGGTTGGGTGGTCCCACATGATACTAGGATGGGTGGGATGACTTAGGGAATCAGTCAGTTTCTGGAGTAGCAAGAACAACATTCTCATCAGCTATGGAGGACCTGGAGGCAATGTTGGCAACCATTAGGGAGGCTGCGGTCGCAAATGGGCCGCAATGGCTGCGGGCACAGTTTGCGGGTAGGTTGCCGGGGTCGGGGCAGGTGATTGCTGCACCTGCCCCTGAACGCAGTAGTACCAGGAGGTCTCGGCCTCCAGAACGCTTGAGCCCTCAATTGACCCCGAGGGGTAGTCGCCGCGCTGGGAGCCCAGTAATGGACCCTTCAGTCTCTGCGGCCAAGAGAACGCCTGCTCAGGCCGAGGGGACTGGGAGGAATCCCCGACCGAGGTGTACCCCAGGGGGCAGGAGCGGGCCTTCCGCTCGTTTCCTCCCCCATTCTACTGCTGTGCGGGACCATACGGCCTCGGCGGTGTCTACACCAGCCGCCTGTGAGGCCCGTCGTGGGAGGAGAAGATCACACAGTGCCGGCCTGATGCCCAGGACGGCCGTGACTGTCGGCGGAAGAAGCGGAGGTCCTACCAGAGGGGGCGCCAGCGCAACATCTGCTAGCCGGGACCTGTCTACCGCTCCTGCCAGTGGATCCAGGCAGGGAGCGCGGCGTGGGAGGAGCGGTGTGTGCAGCACGGCGGCCGGGAGTGACGTCATCAGCCAGCGTCAGCGCCAGGCTCCGGAGGCCAGCGTACCTGTCGGGCCCCTTCAGGAAGAACTGCAGCGATCGGAAGGGGAGATATCGTCTTCAGAGGAGGAGGAGTGCACCGCTGAGGGAGATCTGCGCGATGGATCCGGACCTACGGCTGCAGGGACAGGGCAGCCTGGTGAGTACAGCTTGTCTGTTGATAGTCTTATGTCCTCTGTGTTGTCCAATGCCGTTAATGTTACAGGGGTTGGTCAGCCAGAGCATGGGGGGCGGAGGCTTAGGGAGGTGGGCGGGGCAACTGACAGCACGAAGTTGGCACCTGGTCTTTCAAGGGCTGGGGATCTCCAACAGGCGATGGGGGGAATTTTAGGCACCGAGGCCCCTCGGCAGGCTGTACCGGTGACGGCAGCTGCGGGGGGGGGGGGGGGGGGAACATGGCTAATTTTCTACAGGCATTTTTGGCGGGTTTTGGCGAAGCCCTGGCGCGTTGTGACACAGCTATGGGTCCCGGGGGTGGGGTCTCCCCTGCGGCGGCTTGGACGGCTGCACCAGTTCCCGTGGCTCCGTCGGGACCGGTGGTCAGCTTGGGTTTTCCGGCGGCCCCTGCAACTCTGGTGGGCGGAACAGTAACGGCCACGGCACCGCCTCCGCTGTCGGCGGAGGTGCAGCTGGGAAGTGAGAAGACGACGGAGGCGACTCCGCCGCAGGCCTTGGTGACATCGGCTGATGGGACCAAGAAGACATCGGGGGATGCAGACTGCGTGCGTTTAGGCGATGCTGCCAGATGCGAAGTATACGTTTGCTTTGAAGGTCCGCTGGGTGCTCATCTGAAGCCGGAGGTGCGGGAGCGGATTTGGAAGGGTGAGTATGTCGAGATATTTTCCCTTTTGCCGCTGGAAAAATTCAATCTGGACAAAGTCAAGCCAGATGAAAGTAAAAAGGAGGAGGAAGAAAAGCGGCGTTATCGACTTATTCCCAGGACGTTTGGCAATTGGCTTCAGGCGTTCAATATTCTGGCCAGTGTGATCGGCGAAAAGGCTCCCGAACAGTGCTCCGCGCTGTTTTGCTACGCGGATGCCATTGGGGAAGCGCAGCGGGTGTATGGGGGCTTGTCCTGGTTGCGGTACGACGAGCAATTCAGGCAACGAAAAGCAGTTAGGCCCTCGATTAGGTGGGACCATAAGGACATATCCTTGTGGATGAAATTGATGACTCAGGCGCGGGCCTCACACACCCCCTTTTCAGGGGGGGCTGGTGGCGGTGCAGGGACCTCCTCGTC
This sequence comes from Lithobates sylvaticus, assembly GCA_028564925.1. NCBI lineage: Eukaryota > Metazoa > Chordata > Amphibia > Anura > Ranidae > Lithobates > Lithobates sylvaticus. Next base: position 110,279,206 of record CM053035.1, on the reverse strand, counting down.
ATCGGCCAAAAAGCGTAAGGGTTTCTGCTGGCAGTTCAATGAGGGGAGCTGCAAATATGGAGGATCATGTCGTTTCCGCCACGAGTGCTCCGGCTGCGGGGGATTGCATCCGCTTACAAAATGCTTCAAGAATACCAAAGGTAAGTCCGGTGAGGCTGGAAAGAGGGAGGACTCCGGTGAAGGTGGAAAGACTGGCTCCCTTCCTAAGTAGGTATCCGGACCGGGCGGCGGCGGGTATTCTGCTACGGGGTTTTTCGGTAGGTTTTGTTATCCCCAGCGCCTTGTCTGGCGTTCCCCCAGTCCCTACGAATCTGCTATCTACGAGACAGCATCCGGAGGTGGTGGCCACCAAGTTGGCAAAGGAAGTGGCTTTGGGTAGGATGGCGGGCCCTTTTGTGGAGCCCCCTTTGGACGATTTAGTCGTTTCTCCATTAGGGGTGGTGCCTAAGAAGGAGCCCAATTCCTTCAGGTTGATACATCATCTTTCCTACCCTAAAGGTTTTTCGGTCAATGATGCCATTGATCGGGAGGACTGTGCTGTATCTTACGCTTCATTTGATAAGGCGGTGGCGTGGGTTCGCAGATTCGGAAAGGGGACGCTATTGGCGAAAACCGACATTGAGTCGGCGTTCCGCCTTCTTCCGGTGCATCCTGACAGCTTCCGTTTGTTGGGTTGCAGATGGGAGGGTCAATATTACGTGGATCTTTGCCTGCCTATGGGCTGTTCCGTTTCCTGTTCATTTTTTGAAGCTTTCAGCTCGTTTCTGGAGTGGGTGGTGAAGGACGTGTCCGGGTTGCACTCCGTAATTCACTATCTTGATGATTTCCTGGTGATGGGCCCTGCGGGGGGCAAGGTGTGCCATATTCTTTTGGCCACGTTGCAGTATGTTTTCAAGTCTTTTGGCGTGCCGTTGGCTGAAGGCAAGACGGAAGGTCCGGTCACGACGATTAAATTCTTGGGGATTGTGATTGACACGGTTCTGATGGAATGTCGTTTGCCCCTGGACAAGGTGGAAGACCTGCGGTTGTCGGTGACGGAGGCTCTTGCATCTAACAAAATTCAATTGCGGGCCCTACAGTCGTTGCTGGGCAAGCTGAATTTTGCGTGCCGCATTATGCCCATGGGTAGAGTTTTTTGCAGACGGCTGGCGGCGGCCACGTCGGGAGCTCGGGCTCCGCATCATCATGTGCGTTTGTCAAAGGAACACAAGGACGACCTACGGGTATGGTTGCTGTTCCTGGAACGGTTCAACGGGAAGTCGGTATGGATGGAAGGGATGGTGTCAGCGTGTGATCTGGACCTATCCACGGATGCGGCAGGGGCAATAGGCTACGGGGCTATTTTTGGGAGGCAATGGAGCGCGGGCAGATGGCCAGAATCGTGGCGTGCTGCGGATTTACTAGGCAACCTGGTGCTTTTGGAACTATTTCCGATAGTGCTAGCAGTGGAGATTTGGCAACAGGATTTTAGGAACAAACGCATTCGTTTTCATTGCGATAATTTGGGGGTGGTCCAGGCCATCAACAAAGTGTCGGCCTCTTCGCCTCCGGTAGTGCGATTGCTTAGGCATCTGGTGTTACAATGTCTTTGTCTGAACTGTTATGTTTGTGCAGTGCATGTGCCGGGCGTGAATAACAATGTGGCTGATGCGTTGTCTCGCCTACAGTGGGACAGATTCCGATTGTTGGCACCGGAAGCGGAGCAGCATGGAATTCCTTGCCCGGAATACTTGTGGGACATCGCCTTCGCACGGTAGCAGGTCTGCTTAAGGATTCCGTTTCCAAATCGACGTTGTCTGCGTATGAGAAGGTATGGGAGGAATGGCGGGCACTGGAGGCGGAGGCAGGCGGTATTTCTGGTGACGAGGAACGCTGGGTGTTGGTTCTGGAATTTATCGGTAGGAATGCCGATAACAAGGTTTCGTCATCTAGATTGGGTGTAAAAATGGCTGGGTTGGCCTTTTGGTTTCAGATGTCGGGGGTCTGCGATGTGACTAAACATGCGTTGGTGAAGAGGGTTTTACGGGGCTACCGGAGGGGCAAGTCTGCTCCCGATGTGCGTCGCCCGATTTCATTCAGTATGCTGGGCGCTCTAGCAAATGTATTGGTTGGGGTTTGTTCTTCAGGGTATGAGGCAGCTCTGTTCCGAGTGGGGCGTTCCGAGTTAGTGAATTGGTATGCGCATCCAAGCGAGGGGGAGGTGGCTTGGATTTGATGGACGTAGTGTTACGGGGTGAAGTCCTTTCGCTTTTCGTGAGGAAATCAAAGACGGACCCGGAAGGAAAGGGTAAGTGGGTCAATTTGGGGATCGTTCCTGGGTCATCCCTGTGTCCGGTGAGGGCTGTGCGGGAATGGTACATGGTGAGGGGTTGGGGACCGGGGCCTTTCTTGATGCATCAGGATGGGGCTGCGTTATCTCGGTTCCAATTTGGGTCTGTGTTGAAGAAGGGCCTGAGGGCTGCGGGTTTTGACACTAGGGACTTCTCCTCTCACTCGTTCAGGATCGGGGCGGCCACGGAAGCGGCTCGCTGGGGTTTGGGGGAAGAGCTGCTGCGTAAGATTGGGAGATGGAAATCACGTCGGTTCCAGTTGTACGTGCGTCCCCATTTGTTGTAGGTACTAGTTGAGGGTCCTTCATATTGGGGGGAAGAGAGTACGGTAGTAGGCCGGGTCTTCATGTTGTTTTGGTTCAATGTCGTTTTGTTGGTTGGTGTTTAGTGTTTTGGTGTTGTTGCATGTTTTTAACGGAGTTACGTTTCTTTGTTGTCGTGTCTGTTTTGTTTTGCAGGTCCTGAATGTTTGGTGTGTATACTGGGACACTCGTATGTGTTCTGGGGCGCCAAGAGGGCTGGGGTTAGGCCAGATGGGCGGCAGTTAGGCTTCCCTAGGAGCCAGGTCAGGATCAGGTGGATTGGGATACCCGGGATGCTGTGGTCCAGGGTTCTCCCCGAGGTACACCACTACGCCAGATTGGACAGGCCCCCAGACATTCTGGTGCTGCATGTAGGGGGAAATGACGTGGGGCTCAGGGCCTCTAGGGAGTTATGCAGGGACATAAAATATGATTTACTGCGCTTGCGGACCCTGTTCCCTGACACCATCGTCATATGGTCAGATATGGTTGCACGGACCGCATGGAGGCTAGCAGTCTCAGTGGAGCGGGTGAACAGGGCCCGCATTAAGGTGAATAAAGCAGTGGCAACATTTTTTGTCCGCAATGGCGGTTTGGCCATACGGCACAGGGAGTTGGAGAAGGAACCGTGGCTGTTCCTGAGAGGGGACGGTGTTCATTTAAATGCCATTGGCATTGACATCTGGTTTTTAGGCTTGCAGGATGGTATACAGCGAGCGGTGGAGGTGTGGCGGCTCGCCCAGGCGTAAGGTTTCACGCCGGGCGTTTGTGGCAGTGATTCTAGGGTTTTTGAAGGCAGGGTTGGTAAAGTTCTCTGGAGAACGATGGGTGGGGCCCATATCAGAGATGGGTGGACCTGCCCTAATGAGGGCGGAAGTAATAGGTGGCTGTATCGGCTAGTGAATTTGCCAAACTATAGTCCCTGTGCTGGCGTAAGTCACGGCTAGGGGCCGGGAAAAAGGCAAGGTGATGCCAGATACAGTTAGGGATGTTTTTATTAGGTGCCTTCAATGATCCTAGACAGTTTTACAGTTCAGGTTATTATTATTGATGTTTGAAAATATTCTGTTATATTTTGTTATAATAAAAGGCTGCTAGGGCCATTTAAACCCAAAAGAAGTGTGTGGTCTGTTTATTGGTGGGTAAATGGGATTGGGTTAATGGCATTCAGCCTGGCAATTGGACAATACCCCATACAAGTACAGGCCTGTAGCAGTAGCACAGCTATAGGCGGAGGGCCGACATGTGGGGGTTAGTACAGTAAGGCTACAGGTAGTTTAGGGTTAAATTTAAGATGTACAGTATCAGGGGAGTGGTAATTAAGGAGAGGTTTTGGATTGGAATTTCCATTGGAGGAGAGTGGGGTGTGGCAGGGTGTGGTTGGGTGGTCCCACATGATACTAGGATGGGTGGGATGACTTAGGGAATCAGTCAGTTTCTGGAGTAGCAAGAGCAACATTCTCCCGCCCACCCGCCCCTTTTTTCGTAGGTAGGCTTTAGGGCACATTGTTTTTCGTTCGTTTTATTCAGTTGGGGTTGTTTTCATGCCCTAGCAGCTAGCAGTGATTCTAGGGTTTTTGAAGGCAGGGTTGGTAAAGTTCTCTGGAGAACGATGGGTGGGGCCCATATCAGAGATGGGTGGACCTGCCCTAATGAGGGCGGAAGTAATAGGTGGCTGTATCGGCTAGTGAATTTGCCAAACTATAGTCCCTGTGCTGGCGTAAGTCACGGCTAGGGGCCGGGAAAAAGGCAAGGTGATGCCAGATACAGTTAGGGATGTTTTTATTAGGTGCCTTCAATGATCCTAGACAGTTTTACAGTTCAGGTTATTATTATTGATGTTTGAAAATATTCTGTTATATTTTGTTATAATAAAAGGCTGCTAGGGCCATTTAAACCCAAAAGAAGTGTGTGGTCTGTTTATTGGTGGGTAAATGGGATTGGGTTAATGGCATTCAGCCTGGCAATTGGACAATACCCCATACAAGGAAAACTGTATAATGTATGGTCAGCCTTATGCCGCGTACACACGAAGGGACTTTTCCCGGCGGACCTAAGTCCAGCGGACAATCCGCTGGACTTTGCAGCTGAGTCCGCTGGACTAAAAAGCGAACGGACTTGACCACACACGATCACGCAAAAAGTCAGACGGTTCACGCGATGACGTACAGCACGTACGACGGGACTAGAAAACGAAAAATACTAGAAAAATACTTGCTACTGAGCATGCGTCCTTTTTGGTCCGCCGGACCATACTACACATGGCCGGATTGTCCGCTGGACTGCCAAGTCCAGCGGATAATTTTAAAACAAAACTTAAAACTTTAGTCCGCCGTACTTTGGCCAAAAAAAGTCCGCCGGCGCCCACACACGAGGGGATTATCCGCTGGACTTCGGTCCAGCGGATAATCCCGCGGGATAGTCCCTTCGTGTGTACGCGGCATTACACTTACCATAGGAAATATGAAGTTAGGGGTCAGTGGCGCTACCTATCAGATGAGCATACCAGTAACCTACTGGTTATTATACCATATAGGTGTACCCTAGTATTAAAGGTGTAGAAACTGTGTGGAAGTGAAAAATATAACACTTACCATGCCAACACCAACCCACCTGAAAAAAAGGACTGATTTTTACTGATCCCAGCACTCGAACACTGGGATCAGTTCAGCTGCAGGCTGGATGAAGCCAGAGGAAGCGGACTTGATAAAATGCATGCTCGCAAAATGCGTTATCACGGCAACCAACACTAGTTTGCACTCCATCTCCACTTCCTCTGACTCTGTAAGGAAAGGCCTTCTGTGCACAGGCTAAAATATGTTCCTTTTCGTGCTCGCAAGAATTGCGCACTGGCTAATGCATATGTGCATGCACGAACTTGCACACGAGCCATCACACATTCTCGTGCATGACGGCGCACACATGCACCTGTGATGGATGTTGGCACCAATCAGACTATTTAAACTCAGCCAGTGCTCAGGATCAGTGCTGCTTTGTCTTTCAGCCTTTCCCGCATCCTGTGTTCCTGTTATCCTGTATCCTGATCCAGCTGCTGACCCAGCTTGTCTGACCACTCTCTGAACACCGTCTACTCGACCCCAGCTTTTCTTTGACCTCCGCTTCTGTCTACTCCATTGGCTTCTATTGCACCGATTGGCTCCTGACCCTGCTTGTACCCAGACCACGATATTGCCTGCTCCTCTGTACTTGATCTGTCCTGCCAGTGTATGACCCGGCTTGTCTGACCCTGCTTCCCGACACCTCCTTCTGTGCCTGCTGTTCTACTGTCTGCTACCAGCGATTGTCCATTGTTGCCAGTATACCAGCCTGCTTCAGTCTGCCATCCTCCAGCTGTCTACCAGCCCGTCTGCTTCACTGAAGACTACTGACAACCTCTCCTGCCTGACGTGGATACCTACTCTGCTACTGGTAAGACAAATGCCGCGTACACACGAAGGGACAATCCCGCTGGATTATCCGCTGGACTGAAGTCCAGCGGATAATCCCCTCGTGTGTGGGCGCCGGCGGACTTTTTGGCGCCAAAGTCCGGCAGACTTTTTGGCGCCAAAGTCCGGCGGACTTTTTGGCGCCAAAGTTTTAAGTTTGGTTTTAAAATTATCCGCTGGACTTGGCAGTCCAGCGGACAATCCCGCCGTTAGTAGGCAAGTCCGCGGGACTTTTGAAAATGACTAGGTCCGCCGGCAAAAGTCTGCATGTGTGTACGCGGCATTACAGGCACTTGTGCCACTCTGCACTCCTGCGCCTTCTGTTCACACTACCAGGGGCCCTGAGTCAGAGGTGTAAGAGATACATATGAGTGATAATAAGAAGTCTAGGTTGGTTGTTTTTTTTACACCTGTATGAAGGGGTGGACTGACAACACTCAGGGCCCCCGGACCAAATAATGCAAGGGCACCCTGTCAGGCTCCACCTGCGGCCCACCCAGACCCCACCCACAGCCCACCCCTGATCCCACCCTTACATTTTGCACAAAGTACAACTTCTGCCTTTTTTAATGGGACCTGGAAGGGGTTCTCTCTCTAAAATTGTCCATTAGACAGTCTGTTAGAAAGCATCCCCTCCAGGCCCCATTAGAGTCTACAACAGAGTTAAATGGGACCTGGAGGGGGTCTCTCTCTAACAGTGTTCATTAGAGAGTCTCTGCTAGCAAGACCCCCTCCAGGACCCATTAGAGACTACAAAGGAGTATAATGGGACCTGGAGGGGGGCCTCTTTCTAAATGAGTGTACCTTCCCTCTGGTCCTCACGGGACCCCCTCCTTGTGCTATGACTCTCACCCCTGTCCCAACCTCTCACAAAGTAGAAATAAAATTGGCACTGTGTAGCGCTCCTCTTACCTTAACTATGGGTACTGTAGCTGTGACTGGTTCCCACTTCCTCTGTGGCTGGCTGGCTCCCGCAGCCCCTGTGGGTGTCTGGATCCCTGGTGTGGGTGGGTCACCGTGGGTGGGTGGCTGGCTGGTACCCTGGCCCTGCTGTGGGTGGTTGGTGTGTCCTCTCCTCTTCCGCTGTTCCAGGCACTGTTTGTCGAGGCGAGGGAGGCACTTGGAGGGAGGCGGCGGCCTTTGCCCTATCTGGGATGGTAGAACTAGAAGGTTTGCAGCAGGTCTAGTGCACGTTCATGTATACAGGTCCTCTCTGTGTCCATTTGAGAGTCTATGATAGAAATAGACCCCCTCAGTGCCCATCAATGCAGCCTCATCTGTGCCCATGAATGCAGCCTTACCAGTGCCCATGAATGCAACCTTACCAGTGCCCATGAATGCAGCCTTATCAGTGCCCATGAATGCAGCCTTATCAGTGCCCATGAATGCAGCTTCACCGGTGCCCAATAATGCAGCCTGATCAGTGCCCCTCAATGCAGCCTCACCAGTGCCCATTAATGCAGCCTCACCAGTGCCTCACTAGTGCCCATCAATGCAGCCTCACCAGTGCCCATTAATGCAACCTGATCAGTACCTATAAGTGCAGCCTCACCAGTGCCCATCAACGCAGCCTCACCAGTGCCCTCAATGCAGCCTTATCAGTGCCCCTCAATGCAGTCTTATCAGTGTCCCCTCAATGCAGCCTGATCAGTGTCCCCTCAAGAAAGAAAGGGCTACCACTGTGTCAGCAGTAGTGGTGTGGTGGTCCCATCCCTATATATAGACCAAGAAAAAAAAACTAAATGGGACTTTGACAGACCACCAACACATGCAAAGAAACTATAAAATATAGTGTTTATTAATACAAAAAATGATAAAAACAGACGACTACTAGCATCTGAGCAATATGCAATACAATACAAGAAAAAATTAGAACATTACAACAACGCTTATGCTCTCGTGGGGGTAGGACACCCCAAAACCTGACGCTTTTCCAGTTTTACTTGAAAACTTTCATCAGGGGTGGAGAGTAAGATGAGATACAGTGTAATAACAGCTCTAAAATTAGAAAAAGACATGTCAAAAAGGTGAGCAACACCCGAAAATAAATACAGTTCATGTCGTACCCCGCATGTCGCAGACAGGTCAAACAGTCCCCCCCGTGTGTAGGTCCTACATACTGTGATGGAGCCACTCAATGAGAAATAAATTAGATATTAGATTCTCACATTTTTGACATGTCTTTTTCTCATTTTTAGAGCTGTTATTACACTGTAGCTCATCTTACTCTCCACCCCTGATGAAAGTTTTCAAGCAAAACTGGAAACGCATTGGGTTTTGGGGTGTCCTACCCCCACAAGAGCATAATCGTTGTTGTAATGTTCTAATTTTTTCTTGTATTGTATTGCATATTGCTCAGATGCTAGTCGTCTGTTTTTATCATTTTTTGTATTAATAATTGGTCCATAGTTACATAGTTGCATAGTTACATAGTAGGTGAGGTTGAAAAAAGACACAAGTCCATCAAGTACAACCTACTGTATGTGTGTGATTATATGTCAGTATTACATTGTATATCCCTGTATGTTGCGGTAATTCAGGTATTTCTTGAAACTATCAATGCCCCTCGCTGAGACCACCGCCTGTGGAAGGGAATTCCACATCCTTGCAGTTCTTACAGAAAAGAACCCTCTACGTAGTTTAAGGTTAAACCTCTTTTCTTCTAATTTTAATGAGTGGCCACGAGTCTTGTTAAACTCCCTTCTGCAAAAAAGTTTTATCCCTATTGTGGGGTCACCAGCATGGTATTTGTATATTGAAATCATATCCACTAATAATACAAAGAGACTGAATTTCAAAAGAGCCAACTTCCCTAAACTACGAACCTTGTTAGAAGGCATGAATTGGGATAAAATCTTAGGAACAAAGAACACGGAGGAGACATGGGTTTGCTTTAAGAGCATATTAAATAAAAAAGCAAAGGAGAAGGCCTTCAAAAAATACAAGGTTGAGGGATCATTATCAGCATTCAGACATTATAAAGAATGCAACAAGAAATGTAAGGGTGCAATAAGGACGGCTAAGATAGAATATGAAAGACACATAGCGGAGAAGAGCAAAACAAATCCCAAGAAATTCTTTAAGTATGTAAACAGTAAAAAAGGGATGACAGACCATATTGCCCCCATAAAGAATGAGTTACAAAGGATGGGGAGATGGTGAAGGTATTGAATTTATTCTTCTCCTCAGTCTTCACAAGGGAATCGGGGGGCTTCAGTAACCAAAACTGCAGTATTTATCCTCATGACACATCACGGGAAGTAGCTCCATGGTTAACAGAGGACAGAATTAAAATTAGACTTGGAAAACTTAACATTAATAAATCACTGGGATCAGATGGATTTCAACCGAGGGTACTTAGGGAACTCAGTCAAGTAATTGCCAGACCATTGTTCCAAATTTTTACTGACAGTCTACTGACTGGAATGGTACCAGCTGATTGGAGAAAAGCCAATGTAGCACCAATATTTAAAAAGGGCCCAATATACATCCCTGGGATATACAGACTAGTTAGCCTAACATCAATAGTATGTAAACTCTTGGAGGGGATAAGGGACTATATACAAGATTTTAGTAATGAAAACGGTATCATTAGCAGTAATCAGCATGGATTCATGAAGAATCGTTCTTGCCAAACCAATCTATTAACCTTCTGTAGCGGTCACACTTTAACAAGTGTGCGCTATAAGTGGAAATTTAGTTTTTTCCCTCAGAACAGTAATGGGGTTCTGAGGGTTAATTGTACAGGTTTACTTTGGCATCAGTTTGGCTGGGCTGTACTAGAGTTCTGCCTGGACAATCAGTGGGCGCGTCTGGCCCTGCTGTGTAGTCTGGGGAGGGATACTTAATGTACTGAAGTGACGTGTTCGAGGTTCAGTCGCAGTTCTTGTTTCCTGGTTGTTTACCGGGGTAGCCCCGCGAGGGGACCCGGGCCTTGGAGCGTTTGCCGTCCCGCAAACATGGTCAGTCTGACCAGCCCCATAGACCTGCATGGTCCGGAGCAGGGATCCGTCTGTTCCCGAGTCTCAGAACCGGTTAGCCCGAGGACCAGTAACTGAAGAAGGTTTCAAGGCGTCCCGGTGTGCTCCGGTATTGGAGGGACACGGCAACTCGTACAAGTGACCAGGGGAGGACTCTTCGGAGGAGGGCAAACAAGCTGGCATCTCAGTAAGAGCCTGGAAGCTGAGTTGTATGGACACTAAAGAATCCACACTTCCACAGTACTGCCAAGGAGACAGAGAAAGTTCCAGGTACTGTGAGAAAGGTTCCTACTATCTTCAGTTACAAGTTTAGTCTGTGGCAGAGACTTTTGCAAGTTTCCAGATCACATTGCTGGCTGCTAGACCTCTGGCTAGAGGTCTATCCGGCATTGAAGCGCCCAGCTGCGAGTAGCTACTCTCTGGGTTGATTAGAGACATTCAGTGGATGTCAGCAGTTCAAGGTGCCTGACTTTCTTCACCCATTCCCTCTATTCCTATCTGAGACTGTGTTATGTTGGATGTTACCACTGCAGAATAAAAACCTTGAAAAGGACTTTTATGTGTCAGCATCCGAAGTTGTTGGGTACTAACCCTGGGAACCCCTGGACATTCACGACAAGCCACGAGGAGGTAACTGGTAAGCCCAAAAGTCAAGGCCGCCCCTCAAGGGGTTATGGCCGCTACACTTCTATAAGGAGGTGAGTTGCCATCTAGATAAAGGAAGGCCCATAAACGAGGTGTATTTGGATTTTGCAAAAGCATTTGACACAGTTTCCCATAAACGTTTACTGTAAAAAATAAGGTCAGTTGGCATGGACCATAGGGTGAGTACATGGATTGAAAACTGGCTACAAGGGCGAGTTCAAAGGGTGGTGATAAATAGAGAGTACTCGAAATGGCCAGGGGTGGGTAGTGGGGTCCCCCAGGGTTCTGTGCTAGGACCAATCCTGTTTAATTTGAACATAAACGACCTGGAGGATGGGGTAAACAGTTCAATCTCTGTATTTGCGGATGATACTAAGCTAAGCAGGGCAATAACTTCTAATAGACCGGTCGCATATTATCCTCTTATTGGGTGTTCCGAGATTGCAACTAGGACTTGCTACTATACTTACCTTGGGTTTATGTGCTTTGGTCAACCTACCACTAATGCCCCCAATACTACCCTCTGGAATATGTTCCGCGCTGACTATCTCTACCTCCCCCATCGCCTAGTTTAAAAACCCCTCTAACTTTTTGGCAATCTTCATTCCCAGCTGATCTGCACCCTCCCCATTTAGTTGTAGTCCATCCCTTCTATAGTATTGGTTATCGACTGAGAAGTCGGCCCAGTCCTCCAGGAACCCAAACACCTCCTTACTACACCAGCTCTTCAGCCACTTGTTTACTTCCCTAATCTCCCTCTGCCTTTCTGGTGTGGCTCGATGTACCCGTAGTATTCCTGAGAATACTACCTTGGAGGTCCCTTTCCTCAATTTAGCTCCCAAGTCCCTAAAATCTTTCTTTAGGACACTCCATCTGTCTCTGACTTTGTCATTGGTGCCAACATGCACCATGACAGCTGGGTCTTCCCCAGCCCTTCCCAGTAATCTGTCCACCAGATCCGTGATGTGCCGAACCCAAGCGCCCGAAAGACAACATACTGTTTGGCCCTTCAGGTCTTTGTTACAGATTGGCCTCTCTGTCCTTCTAAGAATTGAGTTCCCTACCACTAGAATCTGTCTTTCCTTTCCCTTCGCTTCCCCCCCACTCTCACTGGAGGAGTTTTTCCCCCCGGCATCTAGGAGAGTCCCTCAGCTCCAGCAGTCCTGGTTTCTAACTGGTTTCACCAATGTCACTCAATGGAGCGTACTTATTGAGATGCTCCAGCCCTGGATCGGCCTCCCTGGCACTTCTCCCTCTACCCTTCCTGACTGTCACCCATCTACTATTTCCTAGTGCTTGCACCTCTTTGTCTCCACCCGCCTCTAGGATATGTGCTGGGGGGGCTTTGATTTGGGTTAGAACCAGTGCTAGAAGTAGAAGGAGGGGGGGGGCAGATTTTAAGTTTGACCCCCCCCCCCCAGCACAATTCCTCTTTCTTCCCAAAGCACACCCTGGCACATATCCTCTAACCCTCACTCCCAATCAAAGATCCCATCCCAGCTTTTTCTCTAGTTTTAGGCAGAAAAAGAAAAACTTGCAACCTCTACGTTTTTTGCTGTCTGTGTCCCTAATGGGAGTGTTCTTCAAGTGAGAGACTGAGTTTGCAGCCTTGGCTGTGCATCTCCCCACAGGCCACACAGTGTGGATCTGACAGGAGCATGGACAGGTGAGTATCAGACTTCTGATTCACTTAGGATACCTATACAAAAGTACAGTGATTCTTTAATCATTTCACTGTATAGATGCACATTTTATTTAGTGAGATTTGTTTCACTTGTTTCCTTTCTCTTTTATTGGAAGGCTATCCTAACATGTTTTCACTTTCTTTGCAGGAATAAACTGTGGCTGCTGTAGAAATTGATTCAATTTGTGTTACTCTAGTCTAGTGCCATTGTAAGAGTCATAAAACTGCAAGATGATCTAGTGTTACTGACAACATTGTAAGCAAGCTATGAGCTGCCATCTGGCCAGTCCTGACGCTTTCCCTTCCTCAATATATTTCATTGTCTCTGTCTGTCTCTGTCTAATGTTAAAAATGAAAGTTGTCATTTGGCATTAATAGGTGTGAAAGTATTTTGTTTACGTTTTTACCCTGCCTGGACGGCAGTTGGGTTGACAACTAACTATAAAGCCCCATACACACGGTCGGACAATCCGCGGACCAGGTCGGTCGGATCCTGTCCGTCGTACTTTGTCCGATGTTGGTGTTGCGTACACACGGTCGGACTACGTTGTCGGAATATCCGGTCTGCAAGAACGTCGTGACGTAAGTCGTCGTCCACGAGATTAGAAAAGGCAAGTTCAGCACCACGTCAGGCACCCGTTGGGCTCCTTCTGCTGATCCCGTGTTTATCTCGAGTTAGTCGAAGTTTGGTGACTTAAGATTCGCGCTTCTCAGTTTTCTGACTCAGATCGTTACTGCTCTTCAGTTTGTGCTTGTCGTGCGTATCTGTTTATTAGTGCGTGTAGTCAGTTCGCATTTGTTGGTCATTGCGGCCTATATCTTGATATAGGACGCTTTGATTTGCACTGCTTATTGTCTGCTCGTTTCTGGTATTCATTTCGTTCTTTCAGGCCTTGCTGTTTATCGGTGCTTTCTGTTTGTCCGTTCTGACCAGCCGACCTTTTGTGACCTTGTGAGCGATGTTTCCCGTGCGTACTCGTCGCCGAGTTCGTGCTGTACGCGGAATTGGTGTCGGGCTTTTAGCTTTGACCCAAGACCCGTCCATGAACAGAGTGACGAGGAGTATGTGGACCAAGAATTGGTTGCTTCAGCGTGACCAATTCTCGCACATGCCTTTGCTTTGTGAGATCCGGGAGAATAATCCTGATGATTTCAGGAACTTTCTCCGGATGACGGACCCCGATTTTCACCGTCTTTTGGCTTTGCTGACCCCCTTTATCAGCCGGCAGGATACCTGCATGAGACAAGCCATTACTCCGGAGCAGAGGCTTGTTGCCACGTTGAGGTACTTGGCGACAGGGAGAAGTCTTCAGGATTTGAAGTTCTCTTCAGGTATCTCTCCCCAGGCTCTGGGAATCATTATTCCAGAGACCTGTTCTGCCATCATCGAGGTCCTGCAGGAGGACTATATTAAGGTAACATTTATACTTTACTATTCCCTTCTATGTATGCTCTGTTTGCTAATGTCTTCTATTTTTGACCTCCTTCCCTAATTACCATGATTGCAATATGCTCTAATATGCTGTGCCCCTTTTCTCCTTCATGCATTTTTCCCTTCACTTACCTCCCCAGCATGCTCTTCTGCTCCAATAGACACCTATGGCCTAGTCACTTAAGCAATGTCTTTTGTCTGCCGCATAGTATTTTTTGCCCACAAACACCCCCTAAAATATGCACAAATGTTTGCTGTGTGGTTTACTTCATGTAGAGCCCCTTTTTTTTATTGTTTTTGGTGGGGGGGGGGGGGGGGGCAAACTCATTAGGAACCCCCTCCCCCAACTGCTCTGTCAGATGATACCAATCCTCTATCTGCTGGCTTTCCCAAGGTCAATACACACTATATACCTACCTCTTTATAGTGGGCATCTTTAGGGATGAATTCTGCAAAGCATGTAGTGCAAGGGGCTGCCTCCATACTTGCCATTTCCTAATTTTTTGTGTTGTTTCTCTCCTATTAGCTTGCTTGTTAATTTCATAATGTCACAATGTGCTTTCTTTTTTTTTGGGGGGGGGGGGGGGTTTGAAATGTTAGTTTAGCTTTCCTGGGGGCTGCCAATAGTGTTAAGTACAGAGTGTCTGGCCAAACTAGCACACATTATTGAGCCATTTGCCAATCAATGAAGTGCAGAGGGTTACCTGTCCAACAACCCCCCCCCCCCCCCCCCACCCCAAAACCCTAGTTATTGCCAATGGCCCATCAGAAGTGTGGGGATTGATGGCGGGTGAGTAATCTGTGAAGGGGACCCTCTACTTTTCTCTGCAAATACTTTCCAGCCTCCAATTTTATACAATGCTCTTGTTCCAAGATGTTGATTGTCTAATCTGCTTGCAATGTTTATGTGCAAAGTGACTAATTATTTTTTCTTGTTTCACTCCACAGTTCCCTTCCACGCCACAGGAATGGCAGACTGTGGCCTCCCACTTTGCCAGCCGTTGGGACTTTCCTAACTGCGGAGGGGCAATTGATGGGAAACACGTCCGCATCGTCCCACCGCCCAACTCGGGGTCCTACTATTATAATTATAAAGGGTTTAATAGTGTAGTGATGTTGGCGGTGGTGTCGGCAACATATGAATTTATGTATGTGGACGTGGGGATGAACGGCCGGATCTCGGATGGTGGTGCCATTGCGCACACGGAGTTCTACTGGCGTCTCCAAAGCGGCAGTCTGTGCTTGCCACCTCCAGAGGAGAATGCAGAAGGACTCCCCTTCGTCTTTGTCGCAGATGAAGCGTTTGCGTTGACTCCCTATCTGATGAGGCCGTTCCCGATGAGGACCCTCACCCCAGACCAGAGGGTCTTCAACTACAGGCTGTCCAGAGCCAGAAGAGTTGTGGAGAACACTTTTGGCATCCTGGCCAGCCGCTTCCGCCTGTTCTTGACGGCAATTAACTTGGCGGAATACAAACTGAACCACATAGTTCTTGCCTGTTGCATATTGCACAACTTCCTCAAAAGACATAACAGGAACTATGTGGTGCCCGTTGGCCCAGATGTGGAGGGCCCTCCAAATGCGGACCCCACAGCCCTTCAAGTGGCACGTCCAGGCTTGCCCCCTCTAAATGCCCGCGCGGTCCGCGAGCAATATATGGAGTACTTTGTGGGTAGGGGGGCCATTGCTCTGCCTGACGATGTGTGAGAGGCATTTTTTAATTAATCTGATATTTCAACCAACCTATGATTTCTTGTCATTTCACTATTCTTTTTAGCTTATTTTACCTTGAAATTTTTTCCCTTTGCCTTCGACAGTGGGAATGCACTTTCTGGGCAAAAGGAGGTAACAGTCTCTTCTTCCCAAAAAGATTCTTCTCATGTTGTGTGTTTGATACCTAATCTTTGGTCTAGAGAAGGTTTGTACTGCATAACTGACACCCAAAATACTCCTTTTCATCACCAGGTCAGACATGTGTGTATTCTCAAAAATGCTGTGCTCCGTGTTTTCGTACAAAGCACTGTGGGTGTCATTTACATAAGTCAAATCCACTATGCTCTACAAGTGCAGTGAAAAAGTGCCCTGGAAAATAAACTTGCAGTGCAAAGTGGACTTGCCTTTAGTAAATAACACCCATTGCCCCCCATATCCTTTACATTTGACATACATAATGCATTGTGTTTTTTAAATAAGGAAGCCACACATTTAGAAAAATAAAAAAGTTTACTTGGAAAACATTCACAAGTGCGTTTACAATCTTCACGCCCAAAATGACAACATCTTGGTTATTTACAACATTGTTTACAAACATTCCGCAATTGGTAAAACCAGGCATGGAGCAAAACAGAACCTATGAACTTGGAAAGTTCAACTTTGTAAAGTGAAGACAAGATCAGACATGACTATATGTTCAAAGTGTGTTTGATCTTGCCTTCATCACATGGGGGGGTCACCCCTAGAAAGTGGAAATTTAGAACATGCACACAATTTGGGTCTGAAAATGGTCATTAGATGGTAAAACACATGCCTAGAAGCTTCAAAAGTGCCATTTTCCATCATGGGGATGAATGGACGTTTTTTGGGGGTGCAACCCCTTCACCACAACCACTTTCGTAGTTCGTAAAGTGGTTGCACCCCCAAAAAAAGTTGGCATTCATCCACCATGATGGGAGCTAGCACATGTGGACACAATGTGTGCATGTTCCAAATTTCACACAGTTCTTAAGTTGCAAATGTGTTCAGAAGCTGGCACAAATGTGTGTTAATTACTTGGTGCGTTTTCATATTTTTCCTAAAACATCAATGATGTTCTTCAATTTTTGTTGAACATCATTGATGTTTTGCTTTATGTAATCTAGATCTCTATTGCAGACCATTATCTCCCCGATGAGTACGTGGGCACTCTCTGTGGTAAAGTGCGATTTTTCTTCCACAACATCCACGTCACCTAAAAACCACAAACAA
This sequence comes from Lithobates sylvaticus, assembly GCA_028564925.1. Taxonomy (NCBI): domain Eukaryota; kingdom Metazoa; phylum Chordata; class Amphibia; order Anura; family Ranidae; genus Lithobates; species Lithobates sylvaticus. The sequence goes on along the minus strand of CM053035.1, from coordinate 110,262,423 downwards.
ACAAAAATCGGGTGTTGGAAATGAGGCAGCCATACATTGATTAGCTTACCAGTAGCTGTGTTCTCCCACACTCACCTGTTGTGGTGACAATTTCTCCAAGTTCGATGATCTCTCCTTCCTCCTCCTCCTCCTCCTCTGCTTCTGCTCTTTCACCTTTTTTGGGAGGTGTTGGTTTTGGGGTTTCCTCAGACGGCCCAAGTTTTCGCTCCCCTATGAGAATGTACAAAAGGAAGATTTAGCAACACAATCTATTGAGGGCAGAAATAGGAAATGACAAACATTGCTTGATAGTGACGGACACTATTTTTGTTTGGCCAGTTACAAATGCCAACTACATGAATGTAGTCACTTTGTAAAGGTGCTAAACTTACTAGCTTTTTGGTAGAAGTTTGTGTGATGGAGACCCCCCTCTAGTATCCACTGGAGCACATGTGTGGAAAAGCCTAATAAAAAGGGGGTTTGGGTGTCCCAGCACTAGTGCTCTAGAGTCCAGATGGGTAAACAGCTACTGGGTGACCTCTCCTTTACATTGAATAAATTGGCTTTACATTCTTGATGACATTTCTAGTGAGAACAAACTTCCTTTCCCAAAAAAAACACCAAACATCGTATTATAAATGGCCGAACGATCGAGGTTGCGTACGATCGAATGGACACACACGATCATGACAGTGGCAGAAAGATCGAGGCTGAGTACGATCGAATGCACAGACGAACCTGAAAGTGGCCATTTTGGAATGTACAACTTTGTAAAAATCAAACCACATGGAGCAGTATGCAAGCAAGAAAGCAAACACAAAACACAACTACTTACTTTTTTGAAGAACTCGCTTGATCTTTCTGTACTGATCGGCCTCCCTCAGTTTCAGGTCTGACCAGCGTTTCCTGAGTTGCTCCTTGGATTGTTGTACCCCAAAATGATTGTACAGCCTTCTCACAACTTTAGACATGATCTTGGCCTTGCGGACATTGGGGTTGAGGTAAGGCCCATACTTCCCATCATAGTCGCTCCTCTTTAATATGTCCACCATCTCCAACATTTCTCCAAATGACATATTGGAGGCCTTGAATTTCAGGCTTTCGGGATCGGGACGTTTGTGCCTCCGGACTTTCCTCGTCCTCCTCCTCGTTGGTGGGATATTTGGGGCGCACCTGCTGTGTCCCCGCCATGTGCTCTCCCCACTGCGCCGTAAAGAGAAGGGGTGGGGAATAGACGAGAAGGATCGTCAGGGGCGGGCGGAGTTTGACGCATGCGCACTGTATATAAAACGTCACACGCCTGTGTCGTAGCCACGATCTGGGAGACGAGGGGAGAGAAAGCTCACGCACGAGACGATCGCTAGAAACGAAGGTACAATTTGACGTTGGTACATAACTAGCCTAGACTGATTAGAACTTGAGGCTTCTTTATGGAGAAGATTAGGAGAGTTTAGGCTGACATTATTTATATTGTTTTGTGTGGTGTTGTGTCTTGCAGAGGTGATGGAGGCCTTCTACGACGTGAGCTTTCTCCCCCTCTTCATTGATAAATACAGGGAATTTCCCCTATTATGGCTACCAAAGCACCGCGACTACAGCAACAGACCAAAGAGGTACGCAGCCATGCTGAAACTTGTGGCATTTGTAAAGCCAACCCTGCCCATGGCAACCGTGGCAAACTTAAAAGTGAAGATTAACAACATGAAGAGTACCTATTTCCGGGAGCGCAATAAGGTCCGGAAGTCCCTAGCATCTGGAGCTGCAGCAGCTGATGTCTATGTCCCCACGCTCTGGTACTATGAGAGGCTCCACTTTCTCAAAGACCAGGCTACTGTCAGGAAGTCACTCTCAACTCTTCCTTGCACGCGTCCTTCCACGCACGCCACCCCTGATGAGGCTTCCGAGGACCAACCTGGGCCTTCCAGTATGGAATATGTGCAGGAGCCCAGCTTGTTCCAGGTATAGTAGTTTTGTAACCATTTTGGGGAATAATGAATGATGTTCAGTTAATTCAGGATCCCCAATTGCTTAGTTCCTAACGTGATTGACATATCAACAGACAGTGGTGTTGGAGACATTTTTGGGAAGACTCTAAACTGCAGGGCTGAGAATTGTATGGTTTTCTATTTGTAAACATTTTGCAACAGTCACTAGATGAGAATTGTGTGTGTTTGATGAACAAATAACTGAAACTATGTCCCTTTTTCATACACAGGAAGACCTCAGCCAGGAGGTGGCTGTGGAAGGTGGCAGTCAGGAGGAGGCAGGGGTTAGTGGCAGCCAAGAGGTGGGTGGTGGCAGCCAACAGGGGGGTAGGCGTAGGAGCCTGACTGTCTCCCAAGTCCCTCCCCTCCGCCTTCCCTACAGAAGGGCGAAAAGCATGGGGGAGGTGGGAGAGTCAGCGCTCCAGCTGATCAAAGATGCTTCAGCCTCCCTATATGCCACACCCACCTACGAGGAGGCCTTTGCCACCTTGGTTGCCAGTAAAATGACGGGTATGGTGGCGGGGCAACGCAGCATGTGTGAGGAGGTCATCCTCAAAATCCTAAATGAGGGGATGGCTGGGGAGATGACCCCACTCACACATGTTTGCGAGAGTGACCTTGCTCCGCCTCCTCCTCCTCCTTCTGCCACCCCACCAGCACCAGCACCACGGCGTGGAAGGAAGCGTACAAGGAAGACAAGAGAGTGATGACCTTGATTCAGTCTGGTCTGAGAGAAGATGGAGCCTCTCGTAGGACCAGAGCCTGGGGACCTAGATGGCATCTGCTGCAGTTCCGGATGTTTTGGACTTCAGGACCAGATTGCGCTCCCTTATTATTTAGATAGGTACTCCTCAGGCCCCCAATTTTCTAAGCGTGAAAAATGATGGTTGCCGTGGGTGTCCAAGGCTTTGCAAATTCCCCAAGTTTCACCATGGCTGCGTTCCTCTTTGGTTTGTTGCTGAGACCTAAATAAATTTTTTTGGGATTGGAAATAATCATTGACTATTGTGTTTTACTTTTCTACAATGACAGTTTTTCTTTGAGTAGGCAGGTACATTTCACTAATCCTAAAGTAGAATTAACAAGGGGCACCAACAACCAACAAACTCCTAGTAAATTTAAGCAAGAAATACAAATGTTAATAATGTGGTTTTGCTAAGTTGAGACACACAACCCCCCTCCAAAAAAAAAAAAAAATCTCCTTCAAATATGTATTCCCAAAAAAAAAAAAAAAAAAAGACAAATCATGCTAAAAATATAACAAAGATTCTTTTACGATCTGAGTAAAAATAAACATGTAGTGTATAAATGCTGAAAAGTAATAAAGAACTAAGTTTGTGAGAAGTGCGGGTGAATAGGAGCAGCTAAAACATGTCATTCTTGTTGCATTGTAAAGAAAAAGAGAATGCGCTGCATTAAAGACATTTTAACATTGCAGCGTGACGAATGTGCTGTGTCGATTAGGAAAGGTAGTTTTACCTGACCGAGCGCTTCCGTCACAGAATTTCTTCTGAGCATGCGTAGCACTTTGTCCGTCGGACAACCGTACACACGATCGGATTTGGTGTGATCGGACCGTGTTGTCGGCAAATCTTTCCAGCAGGAGATAAGACTTTGTCCGGCGGACAATCCGACGTACACTGTCCGATGGTGCATACACACGGTCTGATTTTTCAACAACATTGTCCGATCGGACAGAATCCATGAAAAAGTCAGACCGTGTGTATGGGGCTTTAGAGTTGTGGATAGCTGTTTACTTAATAATGACTAGAGAACTGAGAACTGTCTGTACTGCAAACAATGGACCAGCACTCACTGCAGCAAACATTTATATACTACATATTGTACATGTAGCAAAGTCTTTAGCCTTCTCCAGTCTAATGAGATCCTTCAGGGCCAAAGATATCTGACATCCTTCTGTATGTTTTACATTAGCCTAGATGCTATGATTTTAATCATATTTTTGCAATAAAGTTGAATATTTTGGAGTGCGGCTATCCAGCTATTTTTTCTACTTCTGTATGTGGTGGGTTGTGAGGCATAGTGACTGCAAGGTGGATAAAATGATTGGGCGCCAGACACTTCTTGGATGTAAAAGAGGTTTTATTTCTCTTAACAGTCCTTTTTATATTTTGAGAGGGAAAGAGGGTTAGGGCCAGGACACCCTTAGGCAGTTGCAATTTCAATTGGCATACTCCGAGACTTCAATAGGAGAACAGCCATACAGGGAAATGTCCCAGCAAGGCGCCACATCTCCAAGTGCAGGATTGCTGTCTCCTATAGCAGCAGTCTTTAACCATTCCTAAGACAAATCGTTATAGTCTTCTTTGCTTCACTACAACTTCTACTTGTAGTTCTTCAGCCCCTTGAGCTCCTGGTCTCTCACTTGACCCTCTGATTCACTGACTCTGAATCCCTGGAGCTCCTCAAAGCTTTGCAGTTGTATCTCCCTCAAGGGTCATCCACGCTTTCCTGCTGGGTCCCTAGCTTGGCCCTCCAGATACTTCTCAAGCTTCACCCCTGCTAACTGGCTCGGTCCCTGGCTTGACTCACAAGGCTGCTCTGCAAGCGTCACCTCCGTTAGTTGGGTCCCTGACTTGATCACTGCCTCAAGTTTCCCGATCCTCCACACCGTGCCCATTTGGTGAGAATGCTTCTCCGGTACTTGCTTCAGTTACTCACTGTGGTCCCTGGTAAAGGTGATTGGTCCCTTTGTGGCGACAGCGTCCATTCTACCTCCGACCCCGACAGGTTCTCTGGCCGACTGAACCATCACTTCTGGTTGGACTGCAACCCGCAATCTCAACTCTGTGCTGCTTTCTTAATTCTGGATAGGCCCTCACACAGCCTAGCAGCCAGATGCCCCCCAGGATAGGCCCGATCTCTGGCCTAGCAGCCGGGGCGTACAACACGTCTACCCAGACAGCTGTCCAGGTAGCACAGAGCATAGATCACCTGACTTCACCCAGATATATAGGTTCTCCCAGCAGGCCAAAGGATTCAAGAAAACCCCTGCCAGTTTGCTGAGATAACCCATATACCCATAACCTGACCTTGGGTTGCCCTTCTCGTATCTAGTACCACTAAGTACCCGGCCACCTAGCGGTAGAAGAGAAAAGTGCAACCAGGCCAAACTTAGGGAGAAATCAATGGATATCTAGCAATTGACCAGGGTAACTACTCCTGGCAAGTAAATTTGTAAGGAGCTCCCTGACTAAACCCCAGGGCGCTACATCCTTCCCCTGCCCAAGAAACTGTCTCGGAGTTTGCAGAAAATAATTTGAGCTCCCAAGCCTGAGTGCGAATGTCCTGGCAAAAACTGGGATAGGTAGGGAAACAGGGAAAGGGTTAACAGTATAACAGTAGAATAACATATGCATGGCATACCACATGAATAACACCACTCCCATCCCGCGCTATAGCTGAAAGACTGCTACAGTGTGGAGCTTAATTGCCGGGAGGGCGTCCATGGAAGTCCTCCCGTTTACCTGTTCCCCATGCGCCGCCGCGGACGGGCATCGGGGAAAATCTGTGTTGACCGTGTCCCTTGGACACAGCCAATCACAGATTGTGGTAAATTGTCAATCACAGCAGCCACTTTCCACGCAATCGGCGTGTCCAATGAGAGATGATCTCATATGTAAACATATGAGATCATCTCTCATTGACGGCCCTCCCTCCTCACACAGAGACCGCGTGTGAGGGAGAGCTTCTGTGCTGCAGGTCTGTGAGTGTCAATTTACAGTAAATACACAGTAAATACAGTGCCCAAATAGTGCCCATTGGTGTCACAGTGCTCATCAGTGTAATTGTGCCCATTGGTGTCAGTGATCATCACTGTTAGGGTCACAGTAACCATCATTGTCATCAGTGCCATCTATCAGTGCCATCTGTCATCAGTGCCATCTATCAGTGCCATCAGTGCCATCTATCAGTGCCATCTGTCATCAGTGCCACCTGTCAGTGTAACGTGTCATCAGTGCCATCAGTATCATGTGTCATCAGTGCCATCTGTCATCAGTGCCACGTGTTATCAGTGCCATGTCAGTGTCACGTGTCATCAGTGCCATCTGTCTTCAGTGTCACGTATCATTAGTGCCATCTTTCATCAGTGTCACTAGTGCCATCTTTCATCAGTGTCACGTGTAATCAGTGCCACCTATCATCATTGTCACGTGTAATCAGTGCCATCTGTCATCAGTGTGACCTGTCATCAGAGCCTTCTGTCATCAGTCATCAATGTCACGTGTCATCAGTGGTTTCTGTCATCAGTGTCACGTGTCATCAGTGCCATAAGTGCCCACCAACAATGTCTAGAAAATCATTTTCAGCTGATGAGGCGTACAATATTCTTGTGGCCGACGAGAGCAATGTGGAGCTTTCTGCTTTGAATTCCTCCTCAAATTCAGATTCTGAGTCTGATATTAACTACGAGCCTGTCTTAAGCAGTGGAACACTGACAGCCTCAGAGGAGGATAATAGTCCGCCCGCCAGACGAAGGCGTTCTGGTGAGGAGGCAGTGTCATCCACCAGCACCGCAGTGCCATCCACCAGCACCGCAGTGCCATCCACCAGCACCGCAGTACCTTGGAAAGAAAGACCAAGTACCAGTGGGGTGTCCTCTGTCCCAAAGGGTTAGGTCCCTTCAGAACCCCTTTTGGCTTCCTCCTAATTCAGGATAAGCTAACATTCCCCCTTTCACTGCCCAGCCAGGAGTCCAGGTGGACACAGAAATATTTTCCCCGATATATTTTTTCCACTTAATTTTTACTGAGGACATGCTAGCATCAACTGTGGCCCAGTGCAACCTGTATGCACAACAATTCATAGCAAGTAACCCTGACGGTGTTCCTTGCATGTTGGGCCTCTGTATGTGGCCAGGCTGTATAAAAGTCTCACACATGTGGTATCGCCATACTCAGGAGGAGTAGCAGAATGTATTTTGGGGTGTCATTGTTGCTATGTACATGCTATGTGTTGTAAATATCTTAAATGGACAACTTTGTGTAAAAAAAATGTGTTTACATTTTTTCCCCACATTTTTCAAAAACTTCTGGAAAAATATTACCTGTTCAAAATACCCATTATGCCTCATAGATTATACGTTGGGATGTTAGCTTTCCAAAATTGGGTCATTTTGTGGGGGTTTTCATTGTCCTGGTGCTCCAGGGCCTTCAAAAGTGTAATAGGTGGTTGAGAAATGAGATGTGTAATTTATGCTCCTAGAATACCTCTGTATGTGGCCAGGCTGTATAAAAGTCTCAGGAGGAGTAGCATAATGTATTTTGGGGTGTAATTTTTGCTATGTACATGCTATGTGTTGGAAATATCTTATAAATGGACAACTTTGTGTAAAAAAAAAATCAGTTTTCATTTCTTTTTCCACATATTACAAAAACTACCGTTCATTAGACTCATTATGCCTCATAGATTATACATTGGGGTGTTAGCTTTCCAAAATGGGGTCATTTTATGGGTGTTTCTATTGTCCTGGTGCTCCAGGGCCTTCAAACGTGTAATAGGTAGTCAACAAGTTAGATGTGTATATTATATAGGCAATCATTTCTTTATCACAGCCTATTCTAACTATCTACACACTCAGTGTCCATGACATGTTACAGCCCATTGTCTTTACTCCAATGGACTACATTCCCAGCAGTTCCTTTTCTTCTTCAAAGGCAACTCCGGGCTCAAAGGGCATGACTGCATTTCAAGCAACAGACAGTTAGGCCAAGGTGCAAGGGACCACACTTCGGGACACAGGTCCCCTTGAAGAAATATCTTCAGTCTGCACACACTCTTCTTCTGTAGTGTATGTATAGAGAAAGATAGGGCAGCCACATTGTGCTCCTAAACCCACATGAAAAGAATGCGCCAGGGGCAGCTGCCTCTTCCGCCCCTGCCTAGTCCCGACCCTGCCCTCAGGAATAATAAAATACTTTTATCCGGACATGCAGGCTGGCTGTTCAGGAAAGAACATTGCACCAATGTTGATAGGGGCATGGCCCTCATCCCCACATCATGCTACCCAAAAGGGATGTTAGGGTCTGTGGGGAGGGACTTAACAGAATCTAGAAACCCCCTTTAGAATAAGGGCCCTACAAATATCTGATATCTCTCCCTACACAGAACTGTCAGCTCTCCCTAACTTCTGCAACAAACACTGACAATGTGGCTGTGAGGCCACCTTTATAAAGAAAGGGGACTGGCTTTTATTTGAGGCTTCTTGTGACTCAGCTGACCAGGGCCTATGCATTACATTATACTGTAGGTTGTTCCTTATTTTTGGGGGCAGTAAACATTGAACCAGTGACGTTTTGGGGAAAAAGTTCACGATTCATGAACTTTGCAAATCTAATGACAAACCTAAACCTCATCTCTATTACACCCCATAGTCCATTTTTATTATTTGTTTTTCTGTTATCATATTACTACACATTTTGATCGTGGATTGGTGCTGCAGTAACTTAGACCATGGCCTGAGAGGGATCACAAGTGTAGTTCTAGGTCTTACTTTCAATTCATGGCTCAGATGTCTTACTAATCACAATGACTGTGTTTAGTTTGATGCAAGAATATGCATATTCATCTTATACTTTATATTCATTAAAGCAGTTTGCACATTCGCTGTGGGCAATTTAGTTTCTAAGAGCTGATCAATCATCATATATTATTCACAAATTAAATTAAATAAAAGCATTCCGATTGCGCATTGCCTGATAAACTGTTATACTCTAAAGCCAGATACACACTATTCGTTTGTTTTCGTGCAACCCGACGATGAAAAACAACTGTCAGTTCCGGTTGGAGCCGCTGTACTAACCATGCAAAGTTAGTTCAGCGATCTTCCCTGCTGAGCTGTTGTGTTCTGACAGGAGGGTGGTCCCCTCACCAGAACACGCCGATCAGCGCTCCCTGCCATTGGCTGAGAGCGCTGATCAGGAGTCAGTCGGATGCTGGTCTTCCAGCATGCAGACCGACACACACGGGCCGAATGTCGGGCATTTTTTTTTTAACCGCCAAAAGTCTCCCAAAGAGTGGTGTGGGGGGGGTCACCTAAATGTGCTTTTTTGTAAGTTGGCCGAGTCCAGCTTTAAAGTAGTTGTAAATAATAACAGATTGACATTGCCATGATTCATTTTCAATAAATACTAATATATGAGGAGCTCATTAATAACAGAGAGCAGATATTGCACACTGCAGCCCGTCCCATTCATCTCATTCATAAAAAGTTGGGCTGTGATGAGTAGCTGGTGAAGCCTTGAAAACTTCTCTATGCTTTGACAGGTTACATGACCAGGCTCTCTCTTTTTCAAAGAACCTACTTTCATTTTTATTGTGCTCCACTGCCAGTAGGGACACCTGCCTTTACACTCACATGAACTTTAATGGCATCCCAGTCTTAGTCCGTAGGGTTCATTATTGAGTTGGCCCATCCTTTGCAGCTATAACAGCTGCAACTCTTCTGGAAAGGCTGTCCACAAGGTTTAGGAGTGTGTCTATGGGAATGTTTGACTATTCTTCCAGAAGAGCATTTGTGAGGTCAGGCACTGATGTTGGATGAGAAGGCCTGGCTCGCAGTCTCCACTCATCCTAAAGGCGTTCTATCGGGTTGAGGTCAGGACTCTGTGCAGGCGAGTCAAGTTCCTATACTCCAAGTTTGCTCACCCATGTCTTTATTGACCTTGCTTTGTGCACTGGTGTGCAGTCATGTTGGAACAGAAAGGGGCCATCCCCAAACTGTTCCCACAAAGTTGGGAGCATGAAATTGTCCAAAATGTCTTGGTATGCTGACACCTTAATGGGCCGTACGCACAATAGGATTTTCCGACAACAAATGTTGGATGTGAGCTTGTTGTCGGAAGGTCCGACCATGAGTATGCTCCATAGAACATTTGTTGTCAGAATTTCCACCAACAAATGCTTGAGAGCAGGTTCTCAAGTTTTCCGAGCATGTGTACACAATTCCGACGCACAAAAGTCCACGCCAGCTCGGAATCAAGCAGAAGAGCCGCACTGGCTATTGAACTTAATTTTTCTCGGCTCCTCATACGTGTTGTACCTCACCACATTCTTGATGTTTGGATTTTCCGACATTTGTGTGACCGTGTGTATGCAAGACAAGTTTGAGCCAACATCATTGGGAAAAAAATCCACGGTTTTGTTGTCGGAAAATCATGACTCGTGTAGCCTAGTAAAGACCACCCCCTTGTTGTGACCCCTTTATTCCAAAACCCCCCTGTTGTTACTCCCCTTAAATAATGGACCACACCGTACTTCTTGTGGAGTAAATGGCCACAACAGCCTTTATTAAACTTAACTCCAATTTTCCAAAATATAAATAACCATATAAAACCGTATAAATAACCATATATAAATAACCATAAATAACCATAAACCTTTTAGTGTAAACATAAATAACCATCGGTTATACCCTCTTATGTTGGTCAGTGACGGGGCTAACACTTGTAACACAACCAGTTAAATTAACCAATATATATATGACTATATATATATATAACACCAGGGGGCACTGCAGGATTTAACCGAACCAAGTAGGCCTCCATTTTAACCGCCCGGAGACAAAAACCCTATCCCGCAGTGCACACAGAGTAATCATCGAACTTCGATGTACTACACCGGAGGGGCCATCTCATGACGAGCCCCCCACACACTCACCAACTACATAACTGCCACCGTCACTGACCAACCTAAACACCGCCAACCCACTTTCTTCCAGACGTCCATCTTGATTTCCTGAAATGATAACAAAAGCATTAAAACCTTCACAACAAAACTTAACTATAGGGAGGGTGGGTGGGAAAAAACTGCCTCCTCCTGTGGATTCCAGACGACGAATGCTCCCGCTCGGCCACGCCCCCTTTTTCTAATGCCGCTCCCCCCGCTTCCTATTGGCTGCCCCCGTTAACCACTCCCTGCTACATTCCTTTTGGTGTGTCACTAGACACACAGTCATGTCCGGCCCTTCCTATACTCCTTTCACTCATTCCGTCCGGCCCTCTCTTATTGTGTGTACATAGCTTTAGGGTTCCCTTCACTGGAACTTATTCCCCACACACACGATCTGATTTTCCGACAACAAATGTTGGATGTGAGCTTGTTAGCTGAAAGTCTGACCATGTGTATGCTCCATCGAAGATTTGTTGTCGGACTTTCTGCCAACAAATGTTGGCTAGCAGGTTCTCAAATTTTCCGCCAACAATACTTTGTTGTCGGAATTTCCGATTGTGTGTACACAAGTGCGACGCACAAAAGTTCACGCATGCTCGGAATCAAGCAGAAGGCGCCGCACTGGCTATTGAACTTCCTTTTTTTCTGTTTGATGTACATCTTGTACGTCACCACGTTCGTAATTTTTGGCCAAGATTTGTGTGACCGTGTGTATGCAAGACAAGTTTGAGCCAACATCCTTCGAACAAAAATCTGCGGTTTTGTTGGTGGAAAGTCCGATCGTGTGTACAGGGCATAAGGGGCCAAGCCCAACCCTGAAAAACAACCCACACCATAATCCTCCTCTACCAAATGATTTGGACCTACGGACCTGTACACACGATCGGACTTTCCGCCAACAAAACCGTGGAATTTTGTCCGAAGGGTGTTGGCTCAAACTTGTCTTGCATACACACGGTCATACAAATTTTGGCCAACAATTCCGAATGTAGCGACGTACTATGTGTTTTTTCAGATCTTTAGCGCCACCCTTTTGGGCTCCTTCTGCTAATTTCGTGTTAGTAGAAGTTTGGTGAGTGTTGATTTGCGCTTTTCTTTTTGCGTTTTTCATTTATCGCTTTTCAGTTCATGCTTTTTATTTCATGCTTTTCAGTTTGTTTCTAAACGGCTGATCGTCACCCAGACATGTTGCGGATTTGGAGGAGATAACGTGTTATTTATTATTGGCCTTGGTGTTATTGCTTTGACATTTTTTTTTGGTTGAATAACGATTTGATTTGGTATATTTTCTATATTTCTGGATGCAGAGAATGCACTTTTTGGTTAAGTTTTATTGGCAGATAGCATGTCTAATTAAAATTATTATTTTTTTTTTTTAATGCACAATAAAAAAATTGTGGAGAATAATACTTGGCTATGTGTTTTATTTCAAATGACAGTTTGGGAGTAGGCAGTTACATTTAAAAACATACAATGTAAAATTGACAAGGGACACCAACATAGTTGTATCTTTGAAAAACTACGGGATAATGGTGTTGTGGTAACTTGCCCAAATAAAAAAAAAAAAACATAATAATATTATTCTTGATATCACTAGAAAAAAAAAGCCTTTGAAAATTTGATTGCAATAACTCCATCAGTATCACCAGCAAAGCAGCTTCATTATTATCCCATTAAAGAAGAAGACAATTGTGCGCTGCATTTGGAGATTTCATAATTTGCCACGTCACGAATGTTAATTCTCCATTACAAATGCTAGTTTACAAGACCGACCGCTTCTGCTTCCGAGCATGCATGTTTGTACTTCGGACTTTTGTCCGACCGACTTGTGTACACACGATCGGAAAATCCGACAACACACATTTGTTGGCAGAAAATTTGAAGACATGCTATCCAACATTTGTTGGCGAAAATCCAACAACAATTGTCCGATGGAGCATACACACGGTTGGATTTTCTGCCAACAGCCTGACATCCAACATTTCCTATTGGAAAGTCCGATCATGTGTACTGGGCTTTGGACTGGGAAGCCTTTAAAGTTCATGTGTCGAAAGGCAGGTGTCCCAATTCTTTTGACAATATAGTGTATACTAAAAGTTTCCAACTTTATCCACATAAAAACAAGCAAACATTGTGGCAAAGAAGACTAGGGGCTATGTCAGATGGGTGATTTTGTAGCAGTGAGTAATGAATGAATAGAGAGCAGCTCAGAGAGAAAGAGACTAACACAAAGTGCTATGGACACCAACGACCCATTCACATCAGCGGGCATTCGTTAAGGTGTGTGTTCTGATTCAAATGCTGCTTTATGCATTGACATACTTCCTTAGACCCAGTGGAGTTTATTTACTAAAGCTAGAGAGGGCAACATTAGTCACAATTCTGCAGAGAAACCAACCAGCTTTCAGGATTTAATGCGAAAGCCAAATTAAACAAGCGGTTAGAAGCCGATTGGTTTCTTTGCGGATTTGACTAATTTTGCCCTCTTTGGCTTTAGTAAATAACCCCCAGTCTGTTCAGACAATAGTCACCTTCTGACAATGACCATGTGATAGGGGCCTATGGGTATCCGGGCTGACATTTTACTAGATCAGTAGATCAGCAGAAGGTTTGTGCAGGTACAATAATGGGAGCACAATAAATGAAGTCCAGCAAATGTTTTCAAACCCAACATCCTTGGGGGTCCATATGTCAATCATCTGTTTGTGTTTAGGACTCTTAACATTACTGTACAAGGCTAAACAAAATTAATGGAGCGAGTACAAAGAAGGGCAACAAAGCTAATAAAGGGTCTGGAGCAGAGCTCGACAATCCCCAGGCGCCAGGGCGCCATGGCGACTAGAATTAGTGACCTGGCGCCCGGGGCAGCCCATCTGGGGTATCCTGTCTCGGTGCGGACCCCCCTCCTCGGCCCGCGATTGCGTCGGGCCGCGCCGGCCGGTAATCGAGGCCGCGACTTTGCGGCCTTCTGCAAGCCTATGCTTCCTTCTAAGATCTTGGCGCCATCTAGTGGTGGCCGTTGGTATGACATCCAGCAATGCTAATGGAGCCCTGCCTGCTGCCTCCATTTACACAGGCGAATAGAACCAAAATGCACACACATATTTAATATATATATATATATAAATTAGTAATATGTGTATGTATGCTTTGGTTGTAGTCGTCTGTGTACATTTTTAAGATAGCTTTTTTTTCAATATAAAAATTAACCATTGTCGGTCGTTATTGATCGGCTTTTTTTTCTCCTCGCGCTGTCAGGGCGAGGAAAAAAAAATAGCCGATTACCGGCTGTGTTGACGTCACGCTATCAGCTGTCATTGGCTGACAGCTGATCACGTGGTAAGGGGTCGGAGACTCGCAGACTCGCTGATCACAGAGCAGGGGGCGCGCGCAGGCCGCTCGTACAGGGGACAACGTCATAGGACGTGGTCCCGGCAAAGCAGAACGACGGCTACAGCGCGGATCTCAAGAAGTTAAAAAAAAAAAAAAAAATGGCTCCTAACTTTTTTAGCTGGCTCCTAGATTCCAAGCAAATTTGTCAAGCCCTGGTCTGGAGGATATTAGTTATGAGCAGTGCCGATCCTGACCTCCCTGGGGCCCTAAGCAAAATTCTGCTAAGGGGCCCTCTACCTGACCCGTGATGCCGTGAGCATAGGTCCCCAGAGAGCCTCCCTCCTTACATTAGGGTCCCCAGAGAGCCTCCCCTTACGTCAGGGCCCCTAGAAAGCCCCTCCTTACATCAGGGTCCCAGAGAGCCTCCCCTGACATCAGGGTCCCCAGAGAGCCTTCCCTTACATCAGGGTCCCCAGAAAGCCCCTCCTTACATCAGGGTCCCCAGAGAGCCTCCCCTTACATCAGTGTCCTCAGAGAGCCCCTCCTTGCATCAGGGTCCCCAGAGAGCCTTCCTTAAATTCTCACCGCGCCAATCATTGCAGCCTTACTGTGCCCATCATTGCAGCCTCACCGTGTTAATAATTGCCACCTCACCGTGCCCATCATTGCAGCCTTACTGTGCCCATCACTGCCGCCTCACCGTGTCCATCATTGCCACCTCACGGTGCCAATCATTAAAGCCTTACCATGCCAATCATTGCAGCCTCACCGTGCCCATCACTGCCACCTCACCATGGCAATCATTGCAGCCTTACCATGCTTATCATTGCAGCCTCACCGTGTTAATAATTGCCGCCTCACAGTGCCCATCATTGCCATCTCACCATGCCAGTCATTGCAGCCTTACCATGCTTATCATTGCAGCCTTACCATGCTATTGATTGCAGCCTCGCCGTGTTAATAATTGCCACCTCACCATGCCAATCATTGCCGCCTCACCATGCCAATCATTGCCGCCTCACCATGCCAATCATTGCAGCCTTACTGTGCCCATCATCATTGCAGCCTAATGGTGCCCATCATTGCGGTCTTACTGTGGCAATCAATGTAGCCTCACCAGTCAGTGCCAGTGGATTATGCACAGCAGGCATCTCCCGCTGTGTCACGGAGCTCAATGTGAAATGTTATGCCGCGCTATGACAAAAGTCCCGCCCTCCTCCTAGACCAGCTTGTATGATAGACAGAACACTGTATCTATCACACAAGCTGGTCTAGGAGGAGGGCGGGATCTTTGTCAGAGTGCGGGCCGAAGGTTTCAGTCAGCTTTGAGACACAGCGGACCTTCGACTCCCGCTGTGTGACAAGAGGAGGAGGGGGAAGAGGAGATTGGAGCTCGGGAAGCAGAGCCGATCCACCCTTGGGGCCCCCCCCACAGCGGCGTGGCCCTATGCATATTGCATAGTGAGTGTATAGGGCGGATCGGCTCTGGTTATGAGGAAAGGTTGCGAGCACTGAACTTATTCTCTCTGGAGAAGAGACGCTTGAGAGGGGATATAATTTCAATACAAATACCATACTTGTGACCCCACAGTAGGGATAAAACTTTTTCGCAGAAGGGAGTTTAACAAGACTTGAGGCCACTCATTAAAATTAGAAGAAAAGAGGTTTAACATTAAACTGCGTAGAGGGTTCTTTACTGTAAGAGCGGCAAGGATGTGTAATTCCCTTCCACAGGCGGTGGTCTCAGCGGAGAGTATCGATAGTTTCAAGAAATTATTAGATAAGCACATGAACGACCACAACTTACAGGGATATACAAAGTAATACTGACATTTAATCACACACATAGGTTGGACTTCATGGACTTGTGTCTTTTTTCAACCTCACCCAGAGCCGATCCACCCTATACGCTCACTACGCAAGCTGCGTAGGGCCCCACCGCTGTAAATTTTCCCCCAGGCCGCCTACATTATCTTTAAAATTAGATGTCGGCCGTGGCGCTGGCTGTCTGTTAATTTTTTTTTGCTAGATGTCGGCTGCGGCGGCCACTGATTGGCTAGCTGGCTGCTGCTGCGCTGCATTGTGGGAGTTGTAGTCCAGCCGCGCTAAAGGTAAGGACCTTATCAGTGCAGCAAACTACAACTCCTACCTCCCAGGAGTCTCAGAGGCAGGTCATGTGGCATGTCAGGGGAGGGTACGAGCGGCGCCAAGAACGTCCCGTCCCATGTGACTTGCTGAGCTTGTGGGCTGGGGCTGGGCGCTGGCTGCAGAGAAGAGAATAGACTTGACATGACAGGACAGAATCATCACCCCTCTGAAGAGGTGCAAGGACCTGGCTCTCCACTGAAACACACAGCCCTCCCCAGCCTGTAGTAAGGTGTGATGACCTCTGTTGTGATAAAACTTATTTACTGTATCCCCTGTAGTAGTAAATTTAAGAAATTATGCATAGCAACAATTTTAAAGTCTGGCAGTGGCAGCCCAATGGCAATCAACCAACCCCCCCCCCCCCCACCGATGAGCACTGATCAGGCTGCATTGATGGGCACTGTCTGCACTGGTGAGGCTGCATTAAGGGCACTAATCAGGCTGCGTTGATGAGGCTGCATTGATGAGCACTGATCAGGCTGCACTGATGGGCACTGTCTGAACTGATCAGGCTGCACTGATGGGCATTGATCAGGCTGCACTGATGCCTGGGCACTCTCTGCCCTGATGGGCACTCTCTGCACTGGTTAGGCTGTACTGATGGGCACTGTCTGCACTGGTGAGGCTGCATGGATGGGCACTGATCAGGCTGCACGGATGGGCACTGGTCAAGCTGCACTGGTGAGGCTGCACTGATGGGCAAGTGTAAGTGGAGGCTCTCTGGGGACCCTGATTTAAGGGGAGGCTCTCTGGAGACCCTGATGTAGGGGGAGACACTCTGGGGATCCTGATGTAAGGAGGGGCTCTCTGAGGACACTGATGTAAGGGGGGCTCTCTGGGGACCCTGATGTAAGGAGGGGCTTTCTGGGGACCCTGATGTAAGGGGAGGCTTTCTGGGGACCCTATTGTAGGGGGAGGCTCTCTGGGGACCCTGATGTAGGGGGAGACTCTCTGAGGACACTGATTTAAAGTGGTGTTTCCCCCAAAACTATGTGCAGCAAATGAGCTAATAAAAATTTATTGGATAAAAAAAATAATTCACTTACCTATTTCTCCCTGTTGCTAGGTGGTCCCACGAAATCTGCCTCTTCCATAGCCTAGGCTAAAAACGTCACTTCCCCTCGGCGCAGCCAGTAATCTTGTACACACGTGACAGGTCCCAGATGACTGCGCGGCATATCACCACAGTAAGGATGGCGGCGTGGCGACCGGAGCAGGGAACGAGGGGGGGGGGGCTTCGTTCCCCCGCATCACTGGACCCTGGGACAGGTAAGTGTTTGTTTCTTAAAAGTCAGCAGCTGCAGTATTTGTAGCTGCTGACTTTTAATTTTTTTTTTTAAGGGGCACACCACTTTAAGGGGGGCTCTCTGGGGACCCTGATGTAAGGGGAGGCTGTCTGGGGATCCTGATGTAAGGGGAGGCTCTCTGGGGACCCTAATGTAGGGGAAGGCTCTCTAGGGACCCTGATGTAAGGGGGGCTCTCTGGGGACTCTAATGTAGGGGGAGGCTCTCTGGGGACCCTGATGTAATATATATATTGTTGTACTTATTCTTTGACTGTTTTGTTTAAAGGAGGGAGGATTGTATTGGGAGCACTGAAGTGTCAGGTGTGACTGTGTGGCAATGGTAAATCGTTTACATAGCTCACAGCATGAAGGGTCAAAATTTTGCTTAGGGCCCCTGGGAGGTCAGGATCGGCACTGACCTCACCTACTATGTAACTATGTAATACATTCATATGGAAAAAAAAATGCAGAAGTGATCAAATAACACCAAAAGAAAGCTCTATTTGTGGGAAGAATCGCAGGATCGCGCAATTGTCAGTAAACAGGCGAAACAACGTACCTGTACGTCGTTTTAAGGAAGTGGTTGTACCAGGCTGCAGGCTTCACTACGGTACCCTTTTGACAGCTGGTGGTTGGCTTTCTGGTGATAACAACCGATGTGGCTCAGCAGCCCCTTGGCCGTTGCCACTAGGTGCCGGAGGGGGCGTGTTCCCCCTCCCGCCGCTTTCCACCGCTCCGCCCAGGTCTCCTGGCTGGAGTCCCGAACAAAGCCGGAATCGGCTTTCGATCGGGTCTCCAATGTAGTAATCTGAAAAGGACATCATGGTGTCACTTCCGGTTTACTCGGCTGCCAATGGCACTGATTTTTTAAAATCCGAAGTATTCCGAAACGCCGATTTGAGTACCTGTCACCGCCCAATAGTGTCACAAGTGATGTTTACTTTCCTTGTGAGAGCAATAAAAGTGATCAGATTTTTTTTTTTTCTTAAGAGACAGTGTAAAAAAAAAAAATAAGAAAAAAAAATTTAAAGCGCCCCTGTGTCCTCGCGCACCAAATAAAATGCATACGTAAGTCGCGCCCGCAAATGTAAACTGTGTTCAACCCACACATGTGAGGTATCGCCACGATCGTCAAAGTGAGAGCAATAACTTTAGAAAAAGACCTCTTCTGTCACTCTAAACTGGTAACCATTAACATTTTTTAAAATGTTGCCTATGGAGATTTCTAAGTACCGTAGTTTGTCGCTATTCCACCAGTGTGCACAATTTTAAACCGTAACATGTTAGGTATCTATTTACTTGGCATAACATCATCTTTCACAATATACAAAAAATTGGGCTAACTTTAATGTTTAATTTTTTTAAAATTTTAAGTGAAATGTTTTTTTTTTCCCAAAAAATTGCGTTTGAAAGACCGCTGCGCAAATACTGTGTGACATAAAATATTGCAATGACCATCATTTTATTTTCCAGAGTCTTTGCAAAAAATATATATATAATGTTTGGGGGTTATAAGTAATTTTCTAGCAAAACATACTGATTTTAACTTGTAAGCAACAAGTGTCAGAAATAGGCTTGGTTGTTAAGTGGTTAAAGCAATGCAGTGCCATGTTGCAAAAAAATGACCTGGTCAGGAAGAGGGTAAATCTTCCTAAGGTCAAGTGGCTAATGTGAAAACACCAAGTATGGTCATGTGACCTCTTTTTTTCTTCCATTTCTAATGTAGAAAATTTCAGATAAATGTTAAAATAAGAGATGAAAGCTGCACAGCATGCAGGGGGAGATCTGCATACTGGAGATCACTTTTAAAGGAGTTGTAAAGGCAGAAGGTTTTTTTATCTTAATGCATTCTATGCATTAGGATAAAAAAAACTTTTGTTTGTAGCAG
This sequence comes from Lithobates sylvaticus, assembly GCA_028564925.1. Classification (NCBI taxonomy): domain Eukaryota; kingdom Metazoa; phylum Chordata; class Amphibia; order Anura; family Ranidae; genus Lithobates; species Lithobates sylvaticus. Next base: position 110,243,113 of record CM053035.1, on the reverse strand, counting down.
CCTCCCCAGCACCCACCTAATTACTTACCTGAGCCCCCTCTCTCTCCAGCGCTGTCCACAAATATCTAAGCTGTCCGGGACACTCCTCCTTATTGGTTGAGACACAGCATTGGCACCATTGGCTCCCGCGGCTGTCAATCAAAGTCAGTCAGAGAGAGGGGGCAGGGCTCTGTGTCTGAATGAACACACGGAGCTGTGACTCGGCTCCAGTGCCCCCAAAAGAAGCTGCTTGCTGTGGGGGCACTCAATAGGAGGGAGGGACCAGGAGCAGCAAAGAGGGACCCAAAAAGAGGAGGATCTGGTCTGCTCTGTGCAAAACCAACTGCACAGAGGAGGTAAATATAACATGTTAGTTATTTTTTAGTTTTTTTTAAACAAGACTTTATACTCACTTTAAGCTGTAAAAAAAAAAGAAAAAAAGAAGATCTACTGTCCCAGTATAAAGTCAATCTACACTGTAAATGTGACAATGGAAATCTATGTTATAGTATTTAGAATTTCTCAACTTCGGAAGATTACCGTAGTCATTCATTTTACTTGAACTAAGGAACTCCTAAGATCAGGGAACAAATAGACAAAAGATAGACTCTTTTTTTTTTTTAATCAAAACGTTTTTTTTGACAAGGATAGTAAGTAACTGTGAAGTACAATAAGAAGGTATGCAAAACCATCAGGACAAAGATAGTGTGCATAATGTATATGCATATGAGTAGAGACATAACAAGCAGTTACCTATTACATTTTTTACAAAAACACAAAACAAAAGTAAAAAGAACAAACAAAACCACCCAAGCTTGTTTATGGACATTTGCACAAAATTATGTTTTATCTACGCTTATATAAAACATCAGGAAAGTCCCAAGCTCAGGGAAGAACCTCTGTAAAATTAGGTGGGTTTAGAATCGTAGTAATCTATCCATTACTAACTGCGGGCAAGACTAGAAATATCCAGCCAGCTCTGCCAAATGAGGTTGAACTTTTTAACCGCATTGCGATGATGATAAGCCAACTGTTCTCTAAGTAGAAGAGAATTAACATAGGAGACCCACAGAGCCCTGGTAGGCACAGTGAATGCCAGCCAGAAGCGGGCAAACAACTTCCTCGCAAGATACAGTAGTCTGGTTGCCATAACATATATATACCTTTTGGATACGTTTTGGCATCAAGCGCCCCCAACAGGCACACCAAAGGAGTAAGAGGCATGGGTGTTTGAGCTAAATCAGAAATAATCTGTGTAACGAAAAAGTATGCTAAATGAGAGGGACAAGTATTCTGCCTCGTGTCATTTTAAGGAGAAACACGGGGCGGACCCCACAGGCATGAGAGTCTTCAGCATCTAAGCCATCTCCGAAGAACTCGATAAAGGGAGGAGATACCAAATGCTCTGTAAACAAGAGTTTTTGGATATTTACCCTTGGTAGCCTGGCCCCAAAAGGGTTAAATTAATATTTGGAAGTACACAATCTAGTGCATTATTATACCTCAATATGTGATTGCAGGTCTGATCTCCCTTTTTATACACAGGTCTATAGTCCTCCCTCGTTCAATGGAGTAACAGAAGGGGTCTCCGTACTACTCTCTACCATGCCTTATGGGTTTTTTATGGGTTTTAGAGTCTTCATCGGCGTTAATTTCAGGCCTTTTCTTCCCCCCCCCCCCCCCACCACCTCTTTTCATATTAGGATATATACAGTTTTCTTTCAGTGCATAGCTCATTCCTATTTGCCACTTCCTTTGTGACATTTATATATTAATATAATGTCTGGAAGTATAGTTGTTCCTAATTACGATAATTAATTCATCATTATCACTTTTATTCTATTCTGTCTATTATGACATTTTGTAGTATAATTATACATTCCATTTTGTAGAATATTTAAATTCTTTGAAATTAATGTATGGCAATCAACTGCATTGACCCTCCCATAGAAGGGTGGGTCCTTAATCACATGGGCCAATTTTCTGATCTCAATCAAAGACCATCTACCTGCATTCCAAACTTACCTCTGAAAAAGAGGGGACACCCCTCGAAACGCGTCAACTTACTTTGGACTCTACATCCCACCATTGTTACTGGCCAGCAGATCTTGCTGGATGATGCAAATAATGAACTCTACGCATATTGCTTGATTTTATTACTCGTTTGTGAGTATGCATTTTTATCTTAGTGTTTTATCTTAGTGCGAAGGAAATGCGCAAGGCTGGTGTGCCCTCTGTTTATTTATTTCCTTTTAGATAATCTGTGTAACCTCTGCCCAATACATTGTAAGTTTTGGACATTGCCAGATCATGTGTATAAAGTCTATAAATAAAAAAATAAAAATAAATGAGACCGCGCTACTCTTTAGAAACGAGCAGATATGTAGGCTGCTGCTCAAGTGGGATACACACACGGAACACAAATAATATACAAAGGAGCAGCGCAAATAATATATAAAGTCCCCCCTATGAACTGCACATTTCATAAAGGAGAATCCCTCCGACCCCAATCATATCATTTTTCAGGCATGCGATAAGCTCTGTGCAGAATGAATAATTGTGAGCGTTTATGGGAAGCCAATACCGACACAACTGGAATCGACTCCAGGGCCATATCCCATTGGTCTCCATCCATATCTCCAATATCAGTAGTCCAAAGGGCTCTACATTTAAGTAAAGCAGAGTCCTGAATTGATGATAACAATACTGAGTACACTCAGGATATTAAGCCCCTATGAGTGGTCACCTGCAGAACCTCCTGTAGTTGCGGGGACTTGGCTACAGACAAGTTAAAGCGGAGTTCCCATTATAAAAAAAAATTAAAAGTCAGCAGCTACAAATACTGCAGCTGCTGACTTTTAATAATCGGACACTTACCTGTCCCAGGGTCCAGCGATGCCGGCGCTGGCATTTTAACTGTGGGCGCCTGGCTGGGGCTTCACAGCCAGGCACCCACTGTGCATGCGCGAGCCGCGCCGCGTGCCGTGACTGGCCGCGCAATCATCTGGGACCTCTCACGTGTTCCAGATGATTGCCTAGAGGGAGGGGGGAGAGGTGATCTCCCTTCCTGCGCCGAGGGAAGCGACGTCAGGAACCCAGGCGCTGAAGGAGGCAGACTACGAGGGACCACCTAGCAACAGACATTTAGAGGTGAGTAAAAAAAAATTTTTTAAGCACATTAATTCATTTTTTTTGGGGGTGGAACTCCACTTTAAGTGTTTGTGTTTGGGTCTGTAATGCATGCTTGAGTTGGAGATATTGATAGAATTGTTTGTGTGTTTATGGAAATTCTGCACACAGGTAGTCATATGCTTTGAGGGTATTACCAGAGTATAACTGACAGGCATGTACTGGCCCTCGGGATTACTGGGAGTTTCCCGTGGGCCGATGGCTCAGTGGGACGGTCAGGAGCAGTCCTGGAGCTGCTCCTCGCTGACAGTGAGTGATCATGATTTCACTCCTGTCACCAAGGAGCAGCTGCCGACACTTGCTGGAGTGTGGATTAGGCTTTCTGCTCCCTCCAGCCTGCAGGGGGAGATAGACAGCCGGCAGACTTTCCTTCCTCTCTCCCCTTATCACTTGTCACTTATCACATGACTGGAGAGAGGAACGAGAAGCTGCCTTCAAAACTGTGAGTACACTGAGTGCGAGGAGAGGGGGGACACTCTGATGTAAGGGGGTACTGTTGGGGACACTCTGATGTAAGGGGGTGCTGATGGGGACACTCTGATGTGAAGGGGTGCTGATGGGGACACTCTGATGTAAGGGAGTGCTGATGGGGACACTCAGATATAAGGGGGTGCTGATGGGGACACTCTGATGTAAGGGGGTGCTGATGGAGACACTCAGATATAAGGGGGTGCTGTTGGGGACACTCTGATGTAAGGGGGTGCTGATGGGGACACTCAGATATAAGGGGGTGCTGATGGGGACACTCTGATGTGAAGGGGGTGCTGATGGGGACACTCTTATGTGAAGGGGGGTGCTGATGGGGACAGTGGGCCGGTCTGGATGAAGTCCAGGGCCAAATTGTCCCAGTCCAGCCCTGATAACTGATTAAAGAACCAGATTCCTTGTTGCCTTCCCGAAGGAACATCCCCATAGTTTATCTAGTTCAGGATAGTTAGGATTATTCCATAAAGGAATAAACTCCATAGGGCCATTAATGGACAGTGCCTCCCTGGTTGCTCTGCAAACCTTCTTGAACAGAGTCTTCAGTGGAGAGGAAGGGGGTATACTCGGGGGTACATTTCCAGATGGGAACCAGCTGTTAGTGTAGGGTTGGATAAAGACACTAAATGAACAATAGGATCATCAGTGTCCCCAAGACCTCAGCCTGCGAATTGTTGCAATTGGAATGATAGAAAATACATCTTGAAATGTGGAACCACCAGTCCCCCCCTATCCTTGCAATATTGTAGGGTATTCAAGCTAATACGGGCCTGTCTCTTCCTCCATATAAGATCACGAAATTGGAAGTCAATCCATTTAAACCATTTGTTAGATATTCACATAGTTGAGTTATGGAAGATATATAAGAGCTGTTGAGCCCAAATCATCAGTAAAATGTTACAAATCGAACATCAGGTACATCATACAAAAGGTTTTGTGAACTACAAATGTTCTTCAGATCACGTTCCACGTGTACCAGAGAGAGAAACAAAATGCAAAACAAACAGGGAATCATATGAACATATTTTATATTTAGCACATTGGTTATAGACCAAATAATTTTTTTATGCAAATGGTCAACAACCCTGCTATATCAGGTACATTAAGATTATTAGGAATAGGAACCCGATTTCAAGAAAGAAAACGGGAAGAAAGGAAGAATGGTAGCTTACACAAACCTTGGCATTTAATTTGTTGTCTGTCAAATAAGAGAGTTAGATTAAGCATCAGGTATTCAGACGGGTCCATCGATATCACCACTCCCAGGTATTTGAATGAGCTAACAATAGTAATTTCAGAGACAAAAGATAGACTAAATAATTGCATAGTTACATAGTAGGTGAGGTTGAAAAAAGACACATCAAGTCCATCAAGTTCAACCTGTGTGTGTGATTATATGTCAGTATTACATTGTATATCCCTGTATGTTGCGGTCATTCAAGTGCTTATCTAATAGTTTCTTGAAACTATCAATGACCCCCGCTGAGACCAACGCCTGTGGAAGGGAATTTCACATCCTTACCGCTCTTACAGTAAAGAACCCTCTATATAGTTTAAGGTTAAACCTCTTTTCTTATAATTTTAATGAGTGGCCACAAGTCTTGTTAAACTCCCTTCTGCGAAAAGTTTTATCCCTATTGTGGGGTCACCAGTATGGTATTTGTATATTGAAATCATATCCCCTCTCAAGCGTCTCTTCTCCAGAGAGCAGTGTAGGCAGGCAGATGTCTCAAGGTATGGCATATTGAGACGATACAATACTTAGTTGTTTTGGCTTTTTTCATGGTCCTCTGAAATACAAAATTAAGTGGTAATTTGTCTGGCATTTTTTAAGGATGTGGGAATCCTTGATATACTCATTAGAGCTTGAATTCTTGCAGAAATTTAGAAATGGGATCAAGTTACTAAAAAAATCCAGCAGCTGTGTTTTTGTATTTTATTTAGGGGTTAATAAACTTGGATGGGATACTCATTCGACTTTAGTAATAAACTCTTCAGAGTCAACTCTCCTATATACAGCTATATACACTCCTCTTCCTCCAGCACTCACTTGATTGCAGATCCTCAGTGAGGTCACAAAAAGTCACTAGCAAAAGCCCTTTACAGGCAGGGCCTGCGGGCCCCTAGACTTGGAAAGGTTGGAGTGACACCACTAGCACAAATCACCAACTTCCTTCCGTAGTCACTGGTCCCAGCACCACCTCTTCTGGCTCTGCCAGCCAACTTGGCTGCAGCAGCCCCTTTCACTAGTTCTCTTGGCTACTTCTCCACAGTCCTACCAGACTGATGTTCCCAGCCATCCTAGACTGACACTCACCAGTAGGGATGGGCCCGGTGCTCGATGCGAACCCATGTTCGCATCGAGCACCGGGCGTTCGCTCGATCGGCGAGCCCAGAACTATTTGGGCCGTTCGCATCACATTCGTGTGATGCGAGCGGCCCCGCAATGCATTGCGGCCGGCGCGCCGGCGCGGCCGGCGCAGTGCATTGCTGGCTGATGATTGGCCAAGCATGCACTGTGACCCCGCATGCTTGGCCAATCACAGCGCCGGAAACTCGAAGAGCCATAATTGGCTACAGGCAGGACGCCTGTAGCCAATTACAGCTCAGGGGCTTTAGTACACGCCCCCTCTTATAAAAGGCCGCCACGCCGTCTGCGCCGGTCACATGCTGTTCCGGCGTAGATAGAGCAGGATCGTTCTGTGTCACTCTGCTGGATTTAGTTAGTTAGAGAGATTTACTTAGAGAGATTGAGTTAGATAGATTCATTTAGAAAGATTGATTTAGAAAGATTGGTGGCTTGTAGTGTGTTCGTGGCAGGCAGGCACTGGCAGCAAACAGAGCTCCTGTATTTTGTTCCCAGAAGCACCTATAGGACTTGTAGTGTGTTCGTGGCAGGCAGGCAGAGCTCCTATATTTTGTTCCCAGAAGCACCTATAGGACTTGTAGTGTGTTCGTGGCAGGCAGGCAGAGCTCCTATATTTTGTTACCAGAAGCACCTATAGGACTTGTAGTGTGTTCGTGGCAGGCAGGCAGAGCTCCTATATTTTGTTCCCAGAAGCACCTATAGGACTTGTAGTGTGTTCGTGGCAGGCAGGCAGGCAGAGCTCCTATATTTTGTTCCCAGAAGCACCTATAGGACTTGAAGTGTGTTAGTCCCATCACACAGACCTATATTTTCTTCCCAGAAGCACCTATAGGACTTGAAGTGTGTTAGTCCCATCACACAGAGATCATATATTTTGTTCCCAGAAGCACCTATAGGACTTGAAGTGTGTTAGTCCCATCACACAGACCTATATTTTCTTCCCAGAAGCACCTATAGGACTTGAAGTGTGTTAGTCCCATCACACAGACCTACATTTTCTTCCCAGAAGCACCTATAGGACTTGAAGTGTGTTAGTCCCATCACACAGACCTACATTTTCTTCCCAGAAGCACCTATAGGACTTGAAGTGTGTTACTCCCATCACACAGAGATCATATATTTTGTTCCCAGAGGCACCTATAGGACTTGAAGTGTGTTAGTCCCATCACACAGACCTATATTTTCTTCCCAGAAGCACCTATAGGACTTGAAGTGTGTTAGTCCCATCACACAGAGATCATATATTTTGTTCCCAGAAGCACCTATAGGACTTGAAGTGTGTTAGTCCCACCACACAGAGATCATATATTTTGTTCCCAGAGGCACCTATAGGACTTGAAGTGTGTTAGTCCCATCACACAGACCTACATTTTCTTCCCAGAAGCACCTATAGGACTTGAAGTGTGTTAGTCCCACCACACAGAGATCATATATTTTGTTCCCAGAGGCACCTATAGGACTTGAAGTGTGTTAGTCCCATCACACAGACCTATATTTTCTTCCCAGAAGCACCTATAGGACTTGAAGTGTGTTAGTCCCATCACACAGAGCTCATATATTTTGTTCCCAGAGGCACCTATAGGACTTGAAGTGTGTTAGTCCCATCACACAGACCTATATTTTCTTCCCAGAAGCACCTATAGGACTTGAAGTGTGTTAGTCCCATCACACAGAGATCATATATTTTGTTCCCAGAAGCACCTATAGGACTTGAAGTGTGTTAGTCCCATCACACAGACCTACATTTTCTTCCCAGAAGCACCTATAGGACTTGAAGTGTGTTAGTCCCATCACACAGAGATCATATATTTTGTTCCCAGAAGCACCTATAGGACTTGAAGTGTGTTAGTCCCATCACACAGACCTATATTTTCTTCCCAGAAGCACCCATAGGACTTGAAGTGTGTTAGTCCCATCACACAGAGATCATATATTTTGTTCCCAGAAGCACCTATAGGACTTGAAGTGTGTTAGTCCCATCACACAGACCTATATTTTCTTCCCAGAAGCACCTATAGGACTTGAAGTGTGTTAGTCCCATCACACAGACCTATATTTTCTTCCCAGAAGCACCCATAGGACTTGAAGTGTGTTAGTCCCATCACACAGAGATCCTATATTTTGTTCCCAGAAGCACCTATAGGACTTGAAGTGTGTTAGTCCCATCACACAGACCTACATTTTCTTCCCAGAAGCACCTATAGGACTTGAAGTGTGTTAGTCCCATCACACAGACCTACATTTTCTTCCCAGAAGCACCTATAGGACTTGAAGTGTGTTAGTCCCATCACACAGAGATCATATATTTTGTTCCCAGAAGCACCTATAGGACTTGAAGTGTGTTAGTCCCATCACACAGACCTATATTTTCTTCCCAGAAGCACCCATAGGACTTGAAGTGTGTTAGTCCCATCACACAGAGATCATATATTTTGTTCCCAGAAGCACCTATAGGACTTGAAGTGTGTTAGTCCCATCACACAGACCTATATTTTCTTCCCAGAAGCACCTATAGGACTTGAAGTGTGTTAGTCCCATCACACAGAGATCATATATTTTGTTCCCAGAAGCACCTATAGGACTTGAAGTGTGTTAGTCCCATCACACAGAGATCATATATTTTGTTCCCAGAAGCACCTATAGGACTTGAAGTGTGTTAGTCCCATCACACAGACCTATATTTTCTTCCCAGAAGCACCCATAGGACTTGAAGTGTGTTAGTCCCATCACACAGACCTATATTTTCTTCCCAGAAGCACCTATAGGACTTGAAGTGTGTTAGTCCCATCACACAGAGATCATATATTTTGTTCCCAGAAGCACCTATAGGACTTGAAGTGTGTTAGTCCCATCACACAGACCTACATTTTCTTCCCAGAAGCACCTATAGGACTTGAAGTGTGTTAGTCCCATCACACAGAGATCATATATTTTGTTCCCAGAAGCACCTATAGGACTTGAAGTGTGTTAGTCCCATCACACAGACCTACATTTTCTTCCCAGAAGCACCTATAGGACTTGAAGTGTGTTAGTCCCATCACACAGAGATCATATATTTTGTTCCCAGAGGCACCTATAGGACTTGAAGTGTGTTAGTCCCATCACACAGACCTATATTTTCTTCCCAGAAGCACCTATAGGACTTGAAGTGTGTTAGTCCCATCACACAGACCTACATTTTCTTCCCAGAAGCACCTATAGGACTTGAAGTGTGTTAGTCCCATCACACAGAGATCATATATTTTGTTCCCAGAGGCACCTATAGGACTTGAAGTGTGTTAGTCCCATCATACAGAGATCCTATATTTTCTTCCCAGAAGCACCTATAGGACTTGAAGTGTGTTAGTCCCATCACACAGACCTATATTTTGTTCCCAGAAGCACCTATAGGACTTGAAGTGTGTTAGTCCCATCACACAGAGATCCTCTATTTTCTTTGCAGAAGCACCCATAGGACTTCTAGTGTGTTAGTGGCATCACACAGAGCTCCTATATTTTCTTCTCAGCAGAACCCACAGGACTTCTAGTGTGTTAGTGGCATCACACAGAGCTCCTCTATTTTCTTTGCAGAAGCACCCATAGGACTTCTAGTGTGTTAGTGGCATCACACAGAGCTCCTATATTTTCTTCTCAGCAGCACCCACAGGACTTCTAGTGTGTTAGTGGCATCACACAGAGCTCCTCTATTTTCTTTGCAGAAGAACCCATAGGACTTCTAGTGTGTTAGTGGCATCACACAGAGCTCCTATATTGTCTTCTCAGCAGCACCCACAGGACTTCTAGTGTGTTAGTGGCATCACACAGAGCTCCTCTATTTTCTTTGCAGAAGCACCCATAGGACTTCTAGTGTGTTAGTGGCATCACACAGAGCTCCTCTATTTTCTTTGCAGAAGCACCCATAGGACTTCTAGTGTGTTAGTGGCATCACACAGAGCTCCTATATTTTCTTCTCAGCAGCACCCACAGGACTTCTAGTGTGTTAGTGGCATCACACAGAGCTCCTCTATTTTCTTTGCAGAAGCACCCATAGGACTTCTAGTGTGTTAGTGGCATCACACAGAGCTCCTATATTTTCTTCTCAGCAGCACCCACAGGACTTCTAGTGTGTTAGTGGCATCACACAGAGCTCCTATATTGTCTTCTCAGCAGCACCCACAGGACTTCTAGTGTGTTAGTGGCATCACACAGAGCTCCTCTATTTTCTTTGCAGAAGCACCCATAGGACTTCTAGTGTGTTAGTGGCATCACACAGAGCTCCTCTATTTTCTTTGCAGAAGCACCCATAGGACTTCTAGTGTGTTAGTGGCATCACACAGAGCTCCTATATTTTCTTTGCAGAAGCACCCATAGGACTTCTAGTGTGTTAGTGGCATCACACAGAGCTCCTATATTTTCTTCTCAGCAGCACCCACAGGACTTCTAGTGTGTTAGTGGCATCACACAGAGCTCCTCTATTTTCTTTGCAGAAGCACCCATAGGACTTCTAGTGTGTTAGTGGCATCACACAGAGCTCCTATATTTTCTTCTCAGCAGCACCCACAGGACTTCTAGTGTGTTAGTGGCATCACACAGAGCTCCTCTATTTTCTTTGCAGAAGCACCCATAGGACTTCTAGTGTGTTAGTGGCATCACACAGAGCTCCTATTTTTTTCTTCTCAGCAGCACCCACAGGACTTCTAGTGTGTTAGTGGCATCACACAGAGCTCCTCTATTTTTCTTTGCAGAAGCACCCATAGGACTTCTAGTGTGTTAGTGGCATCACACAGAGCTCCTCTATTTTCTTTGCAGAAGCACCCACAGGACTTCTAGTGTGTTAGTGGCATCACACAGAGCTCCTCTATTTTCTTTGCAGAAGCACCCATAGGACTTCTAGTGTGTTAGTGGCATCACACAGAGCTCCTCTATTTTCTTTGCAGAAGCACCCATAGGACTTCTAGTGTGTTAGTGGCATCACACAGAGCTCCTATATTTTCTTCTCAGCAGCACCCACAGGACTACCGACTACAATGGCTGGAAGACCGCCAAGGGGAGGCAGAGCGTGCAGAGCCAAGAACACAGGGCAGGCAGGCTCTGTTTCTAGTGGCCGTGGCCGTGGACGTGGACGTGGTCGTGCATCGTCATCAGCACGTGGCCATGGGACACGCGCGTCTTTGTTTTCGGCAGCTGGACATGTGGAGCCGCATCATGCTGAAGGCTTGGTAGAATGGATGACCAAGCCCTCCTCATCCTCCTCATCCTCTCTCACCCAGGCTCAGGGTACTGGCAGAGCAGCTGCCAACGCGTACTCAATGGCATCATCAGCCACCCCTTCCCTAGACCCACCATGTCCTCCTGAGGAGTCCCCCGAACTCTTTGAGCACAGTGTTGGGTACATGCTCCAGGAGGATGCCCAACGATTCGAAGGCTCGGATGATGATACCCAGCTTGAGGAATCTGGCAGTACTGTTCCACCAGCTGCAGCTTACTGCCAGGTTTGCTCTAGTGGTGAAGAGGGAGGGGATGATGAGGTCACTGACTCCACGTGGGTGCCTGAAGGGAGAGAGGATGAGGAGGAGGACGAGGAGGAGGAGGATGCGGCGTCACATGTCCAACGAGGCAGGATGCCCCCTGGAGGCCAGGTAGAGGCCAGCACAGCAACTGTACAACACCGCAGAGCTCCGCCTGTGCAGGGCGCTGCCTCTGCACGTTATCAGAAAAGTTCTTTGGTGTGGGCCTTTTTTGAGACGAGTGCATCAGATCGCACCACTGCTATTTGCAATATTTGTCTCAAGCGAATCTCGCGTGGCCAAAACATCAGCCGCTTGGGCACCACAAGCATGACCAGACATATGTCGACCTGCCATGCAGCTCGTTGGCAGGCACACATAAAAGACCCACACCAAAGAACTAAGCGGACCTCTCCTTGCTCCTCATCAGCTGGGATCTCCATCCCCACTACACCTTCAGTCCTCTCTGAAAGCTGCTCTGAGAGGACTGAAGGTGTAGAATTAGGTGTGTCACAACCAAGTACTTGCAGTACACCGACGTCCGATTGCAGCAGGCAAATTTCCCTGCCCCAGCTGCTGGACCGTAGAAAGAAGTACACTCCCAGCCATCCACATGCCCAGCGGTTGAATGCTAGCTTGGCTAAATTGCTAGCACTTCAACTGCTGCCTTTTCAGTTGGTAGACTCGGCCCCCTTCCGTGAGTTTGTTCAATGTGCGGTTCCTCAGTGGCAGGTTCCCAAACGCCACTTTTTCTCACGGAAGGCGATTCCGTCTCTCTACCGGCATGTGGAAGGCAATGTCCATGCCTCGCTGGACAGGGCGGTCAGCGGTAAGGTGCATATTACCCCTGACTCATGGTCCAGCAGGCATGGACAGGGACGGTACCTTTCTTTCACGGCCCATTGGGTCACTCTATTGGCAGCTGGGAGGGATGCAGGACAAGGTGCAGTAGTGTTGGAGGTTGTTCCGCCACCACGCCTCGAAAACGCTACTACTGCTACTGGTTGTGACACACCTCTCTCCTCCACCCCCTCCTCTTCTTCTTCCTCCAGTGCTCTGTCCTTGGAACCAGCGGTGCTCCGTAGGCGTACAAGGGGCTACGCAAGTACGCAGGCAAAAAGATGCCATGCCGTGCTTGCGCTGGTGTGTTTGGGGGACAGGAGCCACACTGGGCCAGAGGTTCTGGCAGCTCTGCAGGGGCAGGCCGAGAGGTGGTTGACGCCACGTCAGCTTAAGCCAGGAATGGTCGTTTCTGACAATGGCACCAACCTCCTCTCCGCCCTGCGACAGGGGCAGCTCACCCATGTGCCCTGCATGGCTCACGTCCTCAACCTGGTGGTGCAGCGGTTCTTGGGCAGGTTCCCAGGCTTACAGGATGTCCTGAGGCAGGCCAGGAAAGTCTGTGTGCATTTCCGCCGATCTTATAATGCCAGTGCTCGGCTGACTGAGCTGCAAAAGGAGCTGAACCTGCCCAAGAACCGCCTAATATGTGACATGCCCACCAGGTGGAACTCAACTTTGGCCATGCTGCAGCGACTGCACACGCAGCAGAGGGCCATCAATGAGTACCTTTGCGACTACGGCACCAGGACAGGGTCAGGGGCGCTTGGTTTTTTTTCCCCACGTCAGTGGAGCATGATCAGGGATGCATGCACTGTCCTCTCACCATTTGAGGAGGCCACGAGGATGGTGAGCAGTGACAGTGCATGCATCAGTGACACTGTCCCTCTTGTCCACCTGTTGGAGCATACGCTGCGTGGGATAATGGACAGGGCACTTGAGGCAGAACAGAGGCAGGAAGAGGAGGACTTCCTTGCCTCTCAAGGCCCCCTTTATCCGGACAGTGTTCCTTCTGTCCCACCCATCACACAGGAAGAGGATGAGGAGGAGGAGGAGGAGGAGGATTGTGTGAGCATGGAGGTGGAGCCTGGCACTCAGCATCAGCAGCAGCAGTCTTTTAGGGATGATGTACAGTCCCAACAAACCAGTGGACTTGTACGTGGCTGGGAGGAGGTGGCTGGCGATCATGTCATCCTCAGTGACCCAGAAGACTCCGGACCGAATGCCTCAGCTAACCTACGCTGCATGGCCTCCCTGATCCTGCAAAGCCTGCGGAAGGATCCTCGTGTTCTTCGGATCAAGGAGAGGGACCATTACTGGCTGGCCACTCTCCTTGATCCGCGGTACAAGGGTAAGGTTGCGGACCTTATCTTGCCGTCGCAGAGGGAGCAGAGGATGAGACATCTCAGGGAGGCCTTGCAGAAAGGTCTGTGCAACGCGTTCCCAGAAACTGGGAGGTTACAAACTCCTGGTCCTGGGCGACGAGTTGCTGAGGCTTCGGTCAGTAGCAGAAGGAGCGGTGGGGAAGGTGGACGTCTGACCGATGCGTTCAGACAATTTTTTAGTCCGCAGCCCCAAGGTATGATCGGTTCCAGCAACCATCGCCAGCGTCTGATATACATGGTGCAGGAATACCTTGGGGCAAGGTCAGACTTGGACACCTTTCCCACCGAAAATCCTCTGGCTTACTGGGTCCTGAGTATATACGCCAGGCCCCTACTTTCAAACATCCAACTTACAAACGACTCCTACTTGCAAATGGAAAGAGAAAACAGGAAGTGAGAGGAAATCTACCCCTAGGAAGGGAAATTCTATCCTGTTAGATTTAATTTGGGAAAAAGGTATCTCCTCTCTACTGATACTTTATCACCAATCCTTGTTTCAATTAAAACCCCACAAATTTTTTTTCCAAAAACATTTGTCATTGGGACGGAAAGTGAGGTGACATGTTCTGAACAGATGTGCAAAGACAGCAAATGTTACAGGGGTGATAACCCCTCCCTATGTTCTCCAAAAAGCTTAAAAATAGATTTTTTGGGGATGGAGCTACACTTCATAATGTACCTGTTCAGATTCTACTTAAGAACAAACCTAAAGCCGCAAGTGGTTTTAAATGGCTTCTTTTTTTCCTTTACAAATGTCATTTTGTGCAAGGACAGTTCTAAACACGGGAAACACATGCCACTTCACAGGCATACTTTAGACACCCCCCAGGGACCATATTTAAAGGAAAATTTCACTTTTTTTTTTTCACTTTATGCATCATTAAAATGACTGCTCCCGAAAAAACGTTAGTTTTTAAAAGTTCTTTTTGCATTGATATATGTCCCCTGGGGCAGGACCCGGGTCCCCAAACCTGTTTTATGACATTAACATGCATATTGGCCGTTGTAATTAGCACTTTTGATTTCGAACGTTCGCGTCCATTATAACGTATAGGGTTCGAAAATTCGCGCGAACTTTCGGTCCGTTCGAAGGTTCTGGTGCGAACCGAACCCGGGGGTGTTCGGCTCATCCCTACTCACCAGTCCTCCCTGACTGTCACTCAGGAGATCTCCCAAATGTGCTGACCTGTTTCAGCTATCCTTTCCTCGCCCCCCTCCTTCTGAACCGTACCAGGCCACATGCCCTCAACATGGGGAGGGTTCTTTGTGGTCCCCCCCAAATCACCTTGTCCCCATGTTGATGGGGACAACAGCCTCATCCCCACAACCCTTGCCTGGTAGTTGTGGGGGTCTGTGGGCGGGGGGCTTATTGAAATCTGGAAGCCCCCTTTAACAAGGGGACCCCCAGATCCTGCCCCCTATGTGAATTGGTAACGGGGTACATTGTACCCCTAACTATTCACCAAAAAAGTGTCCACAAAGTAAAAAGACAGCAGACAGTTTTTGACAATTCCTTTATTAAAAAAAAAAAGTGTCCCGCAATGTAAATCCATCGTCAATCACGGCAACGATGGTAACGAGAAAAAATAAATAAAAAGGAAAAACTCTGCCTCCTTCGAGGCGTCCCGCCGACTGCAGACATTTTCCAGTAACGTAAAAGGGGTGACCCGACCGCTTCTGACGTCACTTTTTTTTAATAAAAGAATTGCCAAAAACTGTCTTTTTTACTTTTTTGCCACTTTTTTTGGTGAATGGGTAGGTGTACAATGACACATAGGATGGCGGGATCTGGGGTCCGCTTGTTAAAGGGGGCTTCCAGATTCTGATTCCGGACCCCAAAACACCCTCCCCATGTTGAGGGCATGTGGCCTGGTACGGTTTAGGAGGGGGGGCGCTCTCTCGTCCCCCACCCCTTTTCCTGCAGCTTGCCAGGTTGCATGCTTGGATAAGGGTCTGGTATGGATTTTGGGGGGACCCCCACGCCATTAAAAAAAGAGTTCCCCTTAACCACTTCAATACACTGTGTTATATAAACTACACTGCCTGCATTGAGTGAATATAGAGTATACACTGAATATATAGGCTACACGCAGAATATATATATATATATATATATATATATATATATATATATATATAAAATTAGACTGTATACATATATCAAATACACTGCCTGCACTGACTGAATATAGAGTCTACACTGATTATCTAGTCTACGCTAAATGCAGAGTATATATACAGTATATATATATATATATATATATATATATATATATATATATATATATATATATATATATATATATATATATATATATATATATATATATATATATATATATATATATATATATATATATATATATATATACAGCAGCCCTCAAATTTTCCACTCGCCTACGCGCATTTTACGAGTGGAAAATGAGGTCTGGCGAGGAGCTGGGCTGCCTGGGAGTGAGGGGGGCAAGCACCGCCGTCAGGCGGGGATGAATGGGAGCCGTTCTCCCAGAGAAAAAGAGTGTGGAGGAACAGAGAAGGCGGCCGGATCATTGTGAAGGAAGAGAGCTGGCTTGTTCACAGAGCAGGGTTTGCCCGCTGTATCAGCTTACATTACATTTGCAGTCCGTGCTCCTTCACACACAGCCCTGCCCTCCTGACCCCACACTTGTGACAGACAGAATGCGCCCTGGCATTGGACGGCGTTCTGTCTGTCACAGGTGTGGGGTCAGGAGGTAGGGGCTGTGTGTGACGGCGCGTGGATTGCAAATGTAATGTAAGCTGATATAGCGGGCAAACCCCGCTCTGTAAACAAGCCGGCTCTTCTCTTCCGCTACGCTATAATGATACGGCCGCCCTCTCTGCACGGGGTAAGGCTGCACGATGGACACAGGTGAGTCTGCACGGGTGAGGTTGCATGGTTGAGGCTGCACGATGGACACAGGTGAGGCTGCACGATGGACACAGGTGAGGCTGCACGATGGACACAGGTGAGGCTGCACGATGGACACAAGTGAGGCTGCATGATGGACACAGGTGAGGCTGCACGGGTGAGGTTGCACGGGTGAGGCTGCACGGATTGAGGCTGCAATGAGGGACACAGGTGAGGCCGCAATGATGGATACAGGTGAGGCCACAATGATGGACACGGGTGAGCCTGCAATGATGGACATGGGTGAGGCTGCAATGATGGACACAGGTGAGGCTGCACTATGGACACAGGTGAGGCTGCATGGGTGAGGCTGCACGATGGACACAGGTGAGGCAGTACGGATGTGGCTGCATGATGGACACAGGTGAGGCTGCACGGGTGAGGCTGCACGATGGACACAGGTGAGGCTGCACGGGTGAGGTTGCATGGGTGAGGCTGCACGATGGACACAGGTGAGGCTGCACGATGGACACAGGTGAGGCTGCACGATGGACACAGGTGAGGCTGCATGATGGACACAGGTGAGGCTGCACGATGGACACAAGTGAGGCTGCATGATGGACACAGGTGAGGCTGCACGGGTGAGGTTGCACGGGTGAGGCTGCAGGGATTGAGGCTGCAATGATGGACACAGGTGAGGCCGCAATGATGGATACAGGTGACGCCACAATGATGGACACGGGTGAGGCTGCAATGATGGACACGGGTGAGGCTGCAATGATGGACATGGGTGAGGCTGCAATGATGGACACAGGTGAGGCTGCACTATGGACACAGGTGAGGCTGCATGGGTGAGGCTGCATGATGGACACAGGTGAGGCAGTACGGATGTGGCTGCATGATGGACACAGGTGAGGCTGCACGGGTGAGGCTGCAATGATGGACACAGGTGAGGCTGCACGGGTGAGGCTGCACAGGTGAGGCTGCAATGATGGACACAGGTGAGGCCGCAATGATGGACATGGGTGAGGCTGCACTGGTGAGGTTGCAATGATGGACACGGGTGAGACCGCAATGATGGACATGGGTGAGGCTGCAATTATGGACACTGGTGAGGCTGTACTGGTGAGGCTGCAATGATGGACACTGGTGAGGCTGCACGGGTGAGGCTGCGTTAGTGGACACTGGTCACGCTGCGTTGATGGACATGGGTGAGGCTGCATTGATGGGCACGGGTGATAAAGTTGTTGTTAATATTTATTTGTGTAACTTAATTCTGCATAAAACACCTTAGTGTCATTTCATGAGAATTTTTTAAAGGTTGTGTATAGGGGCGGGATTAGGGGCAGAGCATGGTAGGGGTTGGGCGGGGCAACTGGTGGCGAGTAACCCTTAAGGCCTGGCTAGTAGCTCAGGACTTGAAATTTTGAGCCCTGTATACAGTATATATATATATATATATATATATATATATATATATATATATATATATATATATATATATATACACATATATATACAGTATCCCACAAAAGTGAGTACACCCTCACATTTTTGTAAATATTTTATTATATCTTTTCATGGGACAACACTGAAGAAATGACACCTTGCTACAATGTCAAGTAGTGAGTGTACAGCTTTTATAACAGTGTAAATTTGCTGTCCCCTCAAAATAACTCGACATACAGCCATTAATGTCTTAACCGCTGGCAACAAAAGTGAGTACACCCCTAAGTGAAAATGTCCAAATTGGGCCCGATTAGCCATTTTTCCTCCATGGGTCATGTGACTTGTTAGACTTACAAAGTCTCAGCTGGGAATGGGGAGCAGGTGTGTACGATTTGGTGTTATCGCTCTCACTTTCTCATACTAGTCACTGTAAGTTCACCATGGCACCTCATGGCAAAGAACTCTGAGGATCTGAAAAAAAAGAATTGTTGCTCTACATAAAGATGGCCTATGCCATAAGAAGATTGCCAGGACCCTGAAAAGGAGCTGCAGCACGGTGGCCAAGACCATACAGCGGTTAAACGGGACATGTTCCACTTAGAACAGGCCTCGCCATGGTCGACCATGTGCACATGCTCAGCGTCATATCCAGAGGTTGTCTTTGGGAAATAGATGTTTGAGTGCTGCCAGCATTGCTGCAGAGGTTGAAGTGGTGGGGGGTCAGCCTGTCAGTGCTCAGACTATACTCCGCACACTGCATAAAATTGATCTGCATGGCTGTCATCCCAGAAGGAAGCCTCTTCTAAAGATGATGCACAAGAAAACCCGCAAACAGTTTGCTGAAGACAAGCAGACTAAAGACATGAATTACTGGAACCATGTCCTGTGGTCTGATGGGACCAAGATAAACTTATTTGGTTCAGATGATGTCAAGCGTGTGTTGCAGCAACCAGGTGAGGAGTACAAAGACGAGTGTATCTTGCCTACAGTCAAGCATGGTAGTGGGAGTGTCATGGTCTGGGGCTGCATGAGTGCTGCCGTCACTGGGGAGCTACAGTTCATTGAGGGAACCATAAATGCCAACATGTACTGTGACATACTGAAGCCGAGCATGACCCCCTCCCTTCGGAGACTGATTCACAGGGCAGTATTCCACTTGATAATGACCCCAAATACACCTTCAAGACGACCACTGCCTTGCTAAAGAAGCTGAGGGTAAAGGTGACGGACTGGCCAAGCATGTCACCAGACCTAAACCCTATTGAGCATCTGTGGAACATCCTCAAACGGAAGATGGAGGAGCGCAAGGTCTCTAACATCCACCAGCTCACTGATGTCATCATGGAGGAGTGGAAGAGGACTCCAGTGGCAACCTGTGAAGCTCTGGTGAACTCCATGCCCAAGAGGGTTAAGGAAGTGCTGGAAAATAATGGTGGCCATACAATATATTGACACTTTTTGGGCTCAATTTGGACATTTTCACTTAGGGGTGTACTCACTTTTGTTGCCAGCGGTTTAGACATTAATGGCGGTGTGTTGAGTCATTTTGAGGGGACAGCAAATGCACACTGTTATACAAGCTGTACACTCACTACTTTACATTGTAGCAAAGTGTCATTCTTTCAGTGTTGTCACATACATCAAATACACTGCCACAAGCTGTCTACCTAATCAAACTCTATCTATCTCTGTCCATACACTATACATGGTCTCTATATGTAAGCAGCCTTATATAGTGTGGGCCAATGGACTTAGTCCCCCTGAGCCAGGATTGGCCAAAGGCACCCTGCCTTTAGCCAATTATGACTCTCTCAGCAGAGCACGCTGTGATTGGCCAAAGCATGCAGGTCAGGTGCATGCTTTGGCCAATCATCATACAGAAATGCACTGCGATCTCTTACATTCGACTCAAACCGCGGGCTCATCCCTAATCTATACTACTGAAAACCAAATGACCATACAATTATTGTGTGAAACAGATGTTGAAATTTGAACCTGCACTGATACAAATAGCAACTTTATTAACAATAAAATATTTCTTTTAAAAGCAATAGAGTTTTGAGATTTATTATCCATCATGAGTTATTTGTTCTCATATGTACATAACACATAGGCCTTTTAGGTCTTTAATGTGCTTATCAAGGATGCACGCACAGTTAACATTACACACCTTTAGGCTGGGTTCACACATGTCCGGCTGCGGTTTGCAGTCCGGAGTCCGGTACGGGTTTGTTCACTGATACGGGTGTGATTCAGGTGTGAATTATTACTTGAATTTGTACCTAATCCGGACCCAAAATCGCACAGGACCCTTTTTAGAAATGGATAACGGCCACCCCAGACATGTGTGAACCGGCTCCATTGAAAGCCGCTCCGATTCACGTTATGGGAATCAGATGCGGCTAAAAATGCATCCAAATCGCATATATGTCAACCGCGCCTAAAACAGAATTTTGCATGTTATGTGTGATAGTGTGCACGTATTTTAAACAATAAGGAGGACAATATTACTATAATATACGTTTGCTAATATTTAACCCTGTCAATGGATTTTTCTATTTTTGCATGATTGTCTACACTACATTTAGATAATCACAATTTTAATAGTTTATGTTTCTTTCTAGGCCATTAATAGTATATTTTTTTATAATTATTGCTGAAAATTATTTTGATTTATAGAGCAGAGGGGTATGAAGGCAAAAAATTGCCAGCTCAGTTGTCAAATATGCTAGGTATACCACTGTAGTCATGCCACAGTAAATATTTTTGAATATGTGTTTTTGTTAGATCTTTACTGTCATCATTACCATATTGGTGTCACATACACAGAAAAGCATCAGGATGTTCTGCATCACTGGATAATGGAGTTAGGAACTGAGTGAACAATGACAATGGTACTAGTTGTGCAGATGGCCAGGCTTTGGTAGATTTATATATTCTGAGGTCAGGGCACACTGGAACATAAGGTTGTTAGAGTATTAACTGCTATAACCTTAACAAGGTTGTCTGGAGACTGGTGCAGTCTGGTGCTTACATTGAAAAATCAATGCATGACATTTTTATAACAAAAGTCAAATGGAGCTTAATCTTAAATATGTTAAAAAAGTACACATCAACTTATAAAGTTGTAGTTGCAATAAATCTAATTCAATCACTAAGGTCTCCTGTAAGCTTTAACACGAGAATGCATTTTAAAAAGTTGTTTAAATCTTTTTAAATGTACAGCTTTCAGCCAGTCATAAGGGTTGAGGCACTACTCGTTGCCGAAAATGTCTACTCATTGTGCTCCTGCATTGTGACCCCGTCATATGTTCCCCTGATGAAGAATACAAGTAATGGTGCTGACTAGGGATGACCTTCGGGTTTAGGTTGATCATTAGTTTGACCCGGACCCAAATGGTTTGCACTTTGCTGAACAGGTAAACCAGATCTGGCTGATTCACCCATCTGTGTGCACCTCTAGTGACCGCATCTGGAAGTCTAATGCCCCGTACACACGGTCAGATTTTCCGACGGAAAATGTCCTATCGGACCATGTTGTCGGAAATTCCGACCGTGTGTGGGCTCCATCAGACTTTTTCCGTCGGAATTTCCAATGGAAAAAGTTTGAGATCCTGCTCTCAAATTTTCCGACTAGCCCTATCGGACTTTTTCCTATCGTGTGTAGCAAATTACGACAGACAAAGTGCCACGCATGCTCAGATCACATTACAAGACCAAAGCTATTGGCTACTAGCCTCTATGTAGTCCCGTCGTATGCAACGAACGTCACCACGTTCAGGATGATTGGATTTTCCGACAACTTTGTCCGACCGTGTGTATGCAACACCAGTGTCGGACGAAATCCGTCGGAAAAAATCCGACGGATTTTGTGGTTGGAATTTCCGACCGTGTGTACGGGGCATTACAGTTAGTGGAGGTATTAGCCTGGGTTCACACTATTGTGAATTCGCAGTGGGGCAAAATACTGCGAATTCGCAGGACATTTGATAACCCATTGTTTTCAACGGGGCATGTTCACACATGTCCGGTGCATGCGCACTGCGAATTGCCGAAAATCTGCCATCGACTTTGGTGCGGTGCAGGACGGATCAGGTGCGAATTCAGGCCCATTATCTTCTATGGGCACGCATCTGATTCGCATCTGGCTTGCGTCCTGAACAGAAGTTCGCGCCACTCCAACACCTCCCCTTCTTCCTGTTCCTCCCCTGTGTCTTTTGAAATCCGGACTGGAACCAGCATGTCTAAAAGAGGACGAAAAGCATCATCAAAGGAGAAAGAATCTGTGGATTGTGAGGAGTTGATCAGACTTGTGAGAGAGAAACCCATGATTTATGACACCCGGCATCCTAAATATAAGGACAACGTTGCCAAAAAATGTGCATGGCAGGACACAGAGTGGAACAGGTGCTCTTCCCAAGTTCAGGCTGACAAATGTATGTTTTTTTATTACCTTTTACTACCTGTATATGCTGTCCTGTATTTTTTAGATGGTGTAGATTAATGTAATTTATTAGATTTTAACAAACAGCATGTGGTCACCCCCAAATCTGTACCAGGCCACATGCTGTAAACATTGTGCACATAACAGCTTTATCTAGGGATGGTTGAGTCCCTAAATAAATGCATATTCTTATAATTTCTAAGGTTAGTAATATGACATATACCACAAATGTGAGATAAAAAAGTTTTATTTTTCATAGCCAAAATTAAATACAACATTTTTCATACAGCACATTATATTATCATGCATTTACATCCAGCAAAAAAATACATACTTATTTTTAGTCAATAGAATTCATCTGCCAAGGCATCTCCCCAGCTGGTGACAAAAAAAAATCTTAAATTCTTCTCTAATAAGTCTACCAGTAGTGCTGCCCCTAGGAATATTGCAATGTGCTGCCTCCATGTTATGGGTCAGGGAATCTTCAAAAAGAAACCCATCTCTTTCACGCACATAGTTGTGCAGTGCACAGGCAGCTTTAATCGCACTGATCGCATGATTAATACTGAGGTTAATAGAGGTATGCATCAATCTCCACTTATTGCAAAGAATTCCAAATGTACATTCTACTACTCTGCGTGCCCTAGTCAGCCTATAATTGAACACTCTTTTTTCAGTTGTCAGAGAGCGACTTGAATAAGGCCTGAGCATGTTCTGGGACAGTGCGAAAGCTTCATCTCCGACAAATACATGTGGGAGGAGAGGCTCTGTAGTCCCTGGCAGGGCAGAATTATTGGGCAAGTCTAGTGTATTGTCACGCAGCATGCGGCCAAATGAGGAATGTGAGAATACACTAGAATCTGAGCTGCTGCCATAAGAACCTACATCAACATAAATAAATTTATAATTGCCATAAATTTTTTTTATAATTAAAAAATTGTCTCCCACTAGCTGGAGGCTTGAGGATGCGTACATGTTTGCCATCAATGGCTCCAAGACAGTTGGGGAAGTTGCATCTCTCCCAGAATAGGTCCGCTATCATCAGCCATTCTTCTGGTTTGGGCTTCTTCATAACAATGTCCTTCAGTTCTTCCCATATGACTAGGCGGGTAGCATGAACAATGCCACTAATCGTTGATTTTCCAACCTTGAATTCATAGTGCAAACTTCCAAAGGAATTCCCTGTTGCTAAGTACCTAAAATGACAAAAAAAAGTCATTATGTTGTTCTTTATTTTTCAGTGCACTACTTACAGACAAGATGGCGTAGCATGCGTGATGCTTACAGAAAATATATGAGGCACCTCAGAGAAACAAGGAGTGGCTCGGGGGCAGCGCCTAGGGTACCCTATATGTTTGCCAGGGACTTGGAGTTTCTACAACCCATTGTGGAGATGAGGGAGTAAGTTTTCATTTACATCATCTATGTAACGCACAATCTGGTAATCATCAATATGCCGAGTTAATTTATAAAATTTTTACAATATAAAACAGGACAGAATCTAGTTGGGAGGAGCAAGATGTTTTGGAGGAAGAACCAGAACAACAAACAGAGGAGGAAGCTCCCATTGATATTCCAGAAGACACAGAGGATTTAGCACTAATCCAAACATCTTCCAGTCTCTGGGAGACTCATCCAGAATAACAATGTTCAGGGGCAGAGGAGGCTGTCCCTGGGCCATCCTCTGCTCCTGCACAAATTGGTCAGCCTGGCAAAGTGCCACGGAGGCGCCCAGCACTATCCCAACGTGACCTAAGTGAGCGCTTATTAGACATGTTAAAAACATGACCGCAAAGGTGGATGCATTTTTATGTCCCGATACAATCCTGGCACTCAGTTTTGTACCACTAATTAAAAGGGTACCCCCAGCGCGGTACTATGAAATGCGGAAAAATAAAGAAAAAATGATGCACTCCTTCTCCCAGCCACAGCAGGAACCTGCTTTTAACTACCCAAATGTGCCCCAACCAAGACCTCCCCATCACTACCCAAGATACACGCACTACCCTGAGCAGCAACACCATCCTTACCCCTATAATCCACCATCATATCCCTCAAGTTATGACAAGCCAATCTCCAGATATAACGGGCCACACAGTAACCTTCCCTATCCCATCCCATCCCCACTTCCTTCAATTAGGGCCCCCCCCAAACTCAGGGTATGTATGGGCAAAGTCAACATGGGGAGGCTAGGCCTGCTCCCCACACTGCCAGTGATGACCCAGCTTCCGCAACTCAATACTCCTATGAGGCCCCTTTCCAAAAAACATATCAGAATCTGTGATGAGGTCTGTTCATGGTTAAGGACCAACATGACACATTTTGATAAAACAGGGAAGAGGCCTACTTGACAGGCAAGTTTTTTTGTTTTTAAGTTATTGCAGAGTTAATTTATGTTTTATACATGGGTAAAGTTTATATTTTTATCATATTTTATGATACGTGAATAAATAATTATTCCTACATTTTTTGTGCCGTATTTTTAAAAATACCCAGGTAAAAAAACATAAAAAATACAAAAAACATGGTCAATATAACGCATGACAAATGACATGAGTGATGATAATTACCTTAATGTGATCAATAATCTTTCAGCAGGCTGGATACTTGGTCTGAAGCTCGTGTTCTGACGCTCCAAGCGAGGGGAGATTAAGCCCAGCAATTCGTCAAAACTAAAAAAAAAAAAAATTCATAAATACATGTGGGAAAAACATTGGGGCATACTGTAAAAAAAAAGTAAGGTAAGGACATTATTTAGGGTAACAAGGCAGGCATCCTTAGTTCCAATCTAATTATGGCTAAATAAGTGACAGGAACAAAAAAAAGGCATATGGGTCCTCATTTCAACAAAGAAGAAGCCACTGGCCTTTTAAATTAACAGTAACAATTGTCTGAGCCAAAAATGCTAAACAAAGCTGCGTGGCAACACCCACAAAGCAACTTGTCACTAGCAATTTTGGGCCAAGGTATTTGGGGGGTAAAACATCCAAAACAAAAGGGAATATGTCCTGGCTTACACCAGAAGGGGGGTGCAAGGTGACGCTAATTTTGTGCCCTTAAGGTTGCATGCTGAAATAATGTACAGTTTGTATTTGGGGGGGGGGGGGCAAGGCTTATTAGTTACAATAATCTTAAAATAACATAATCACACATAGGTTAGACTGGATGGACTTGTGTCTTGCAAATATAAAACACACTATACATCAATGGCTACAAATTAAGTATGGTTTGGCAGAAACATTACTCACCTACTAATTGACATGCGGGTGAAATTAAAAAAATTTCTCTTCATGCCCACGGAGGTGCCCATACAATATCATGAACTGGCCTCTTTCTTCACGATTTGCAATGATGGGATGAACCCAGTATCTTCTTCTTCTATGCATCCTTCTACGATTTTCTTCTTCCAGCAAGATTGCTGCTGTTGCAGCAACAACAGTTGGCATGATCATTGGCAGAGCAGCACACATCTAGCAAAGAAACACACAAAACAAAGGTACAGACTGCTGGACAACCAGGAAGTGTAGACAGACCTACCAGGTTTTATAAGCAGCCAATCAGCCAAAAAGCTTGCTCAGCACAAAATTAGTAACTCAAATTAGGCAGGAAGGGTTACTAATGAATTTGCAGCTGATTCGCACCTAAAACGCGTACAATCCGCAGAACAGCCGGCGTTTCACTGCGCAGTCACGCAGGGCCTTGAATTCGCACCGCACTAGTCTGAACCCA
Source organism: Lithobates sylvaticus (assembly GCA_028564925.1). Lineage (NCBI taxonomy): Eukaryota > Metazoa > Chordata > Amphibia > Anura > Ranidae > Lithobates > Lithobates sylvaticus. The sequence continues at coordinate 110,216,892 of CM053035.1, read as the reverse complement.
GGCTTACTATCACCACTAAATAATAGCTTCAGGGCACCCTCAGTCTGGTTTTATAGTTTACTTGTTCTTTTTTTAGAGATCACAAAGAGGTATCATACATGTTAGCAATGGTTGATGCCACCACAGGTACAGATATATTATACCCAATCACAGGTACAGGGTACAAACCAAGTATACATGCAATGTTAACAAGAGGATTCAAGCATGTGTAAGGGACATTGAGATGTGTGTAGCACTACCCCCAAAGGAGGCACTGATTAGGATGGGTGCTCTTTTCTTTACCTCAACCTTTTCCCAAAAAACCTCAGCCCCTCTAACACATCACATTGAGTGTACAAACATACAATATCACAGGAAATCGATGAAAGTAATACTTAGTACCTGGTAGTAGCGCACAATCAAAGAAAACGGGCATCAAACCAGGTAGTAAAGGCAAACTTAATGCGTTTGTTACTGCAACACTTCATATTCCTGATATGTGCCTGCTGTACCATCTACGTATATATGAGAAAGCCTCCTGTTCTCTTTGTATTGCTTCTTTTATGTGAAATCCCTGCTATTCCTGCTAGTTCCCTTGCTTTCCTATTAAAAACTGACCACACTATGCAGGAGAACACACTGTGGTCAGCTATGCTGGGCAGGGGAACAAAGGGGGCCTGCAGAATAATTATAGAGGAGGGGCAGCCTTTTCAGATGTTCTTCTGCGGCTGTCGTTTGGGCCCTTAAAGTGCATCAGTGCACTTAACGACAGTCCCAGTTAACCTGCATGCAGTGTAGGTACAGTATAGTCTCGGCTTAAGTGCAAGGTAGATGTGGTTTAGATGCAATAAAGGTTTGATATAATGCAGTATAGGGTTGGTGGTGGTGCACTCTAGGTTTGGAATAAGTGCGGTATAGAGTGCAGTATGTTTGCAATATAGATTGGCTACACTTGGTGTCTGGGTCTCAGTGGCTCAGTTCTTGCTAGTAGTATCAGCAAAGGGTGAATAGCCCTCTTAAAATTCCCTGGGATGCTGCAGTGACCTCTCTTTGTAGAAGGGGGGCCCCTCAGTCTCTCCTCAAAAGTATTTGGTGATCAGCTGTTAGAAGCAGAGGGTGAGTGGACATTTCCCTGCAGCAGCCATGCCACACTGCCCCCAGTGTCTTCACTCCCAGGCTCAAGCTGGGATCTCCACTGGTATGGTCTTTGCTGGCAGGTGAATATCCAGTCAGAGGTGCTCTCTCTCTAACTCCCTCGTGCTAAGAGGAAGAACTTTCCCAGGTCTAATAAAAATCCAGTCTCCACTCCTACTGCACAATATATGTTGGGACCTGTAGTAAAAGGAGTCCATTCTTCTAATTCTTATACTCAGCACTCTGCATAGACGTTTATGGGCTTTTTTGGCTTTAGCTCTCCCCTTGCTGGCCAAAGGAGAATGGTGTAGCATAATATCAGTATCTCAGTAAAGGGATAAAAGAATAAAATACAATGTCTCCTTCTCTGTATTACTGTAGCCGAGCACCTGGCTACTTGTGTATGTAGAACTACCCCCACAGGAGCCGATAGGTAGATTGGGTTCTCTGTTCTTCTGCCTTGACTCTTATACCGCGTACACACGATCAGAATTTCCAACAACCGACCGTGTGTAGGCTCCATCGGACATTTGCTGTCGGAATTTCCGACAACAAAAATTTGAGGGCTGGATCTCAAATTTTCCATTGTTGTAAATTCCAAACGTGTGTAGACAATTCCGACGTACAAAATTCCACGCATGCTCGGAATCAAGCAGGAGACCTGCACTGGCTATTGAACTTCGTTTTTCTAGGCTCGTTGTATGTGCTGTACGTCACCGCGTTCTTGACATTTGGAATTTCCACGGTTTTTGTTGTTGGAAAATCCGATTGTCTGTACGCAGCATAAGAATAACATCAGCCCCACTGACACATCAGGCTAATGCACTGCTACTGGGAGCACAAATATAGATACCCTGCACACAACTAAGGTTTAGGATTAATAAGTAAACATCTGACTGGTTAGAGGTAAATGAACCCAATATATTGTAATAGCAGTATGCACATAAAGAAGTAAATAAAGGATTAGGTAATGCATAGTCACTATACAATGTGTTCACTAGGCTATAGCATAGAATGGAGTTTTATGCAGCTAAATTAGACTAAACCCGATAATCCACAAAATTAGCAATAAGTAATGCCATTAGAAAACAGTAACAGCAATGATAATCAATACTGCCATAACTCATCTGTAAGGATGAGCCCGGTGTTCGATTCGAACCCATGTTCGAATCGAGCACCGGGTGTTCGCTCGCTCGGCGAGCCCAGAACTATTGGGGCCGCTCGCATCAAATTCGTGTGATGCGAGCGGCCCCGCAATGCATTGCGGCCTGTGCAGTGCAATGCTGGCTGATGATTGGCCAAGCATGCACTGTGACCCCGCATGCTTGGCCAATCACAGCGCCGGCAGCGAGGAGAGCCATAATTGGCTACAGGCAGGATCACTCGCGGCTAATGAATTGATGGCTCCTGTAACACAGAGAACTGTCATTCATTAATAAAAAACAAAAAAAAAAGCGTAGGGGTCCCCCCAAATTCAATAACCAGGCCCTTCAGGTCTGGGATGGATATTAAGGGGAACCCCAGCCAAAAAAAAAAATAAAAAATGGCGTAGGGTCCCCCTCAAAATCCATACCAGACCCTTATCCGAGCACGCAACCTGGCAGGCCGCAGGAAAAGAGGGGGGACGAGAGCAGCCCCCCCTCTCGCCTGAACCGTACCAGGCCACATGCCCTCAACATTGGGAGGATGCTTTGGGGGTCTAAGACCCCTAAAGCACCTTGTCCCCATGTTGATGAGGACAAGGGCCTCTTCCCCACAACCGTGCCCGGTGGTTGTGGGGGTCTGCGGGCGGGGGGCTTATCGGAATCTGGAAGCCCCCTTTAACAAGGGGACCCCCAGATCCCGACCCCCCCCCCCCCCCCCCCTGTGTGAAATTGTAAGGGGGTACAAAAGTACCCCTACCATTTCACCAAAAAAGTGGCAAAAATGGTAAAAATGACAGGAGACAGTCTTTGACAATTCCTTTATTAAAATCTTCTTTCTTCTTTCTTCATCCTTCGGTTTCTTCATCTTCTCCTTCCTTCATCTTCTTCCATCTTCTTCTTCCATTTTCTTCTTCCTCCGATCCGCTTCTTCTTGCGCTGGTCTTCTCGTCCTTCTCGTCCGGCATCTTCTTCCGTCGGCGTCGGCGTCGGTGTCTTCTTGGGCCGCTCCGCGCAATGGGAGGCTCCCGCTGTGTGAGGCTCCGCTCCATCTGACAGGTCTTTTATAATGGAGGGCACCTGGTGACCCCGCCCCCTCTGACGCACAGAGACGTCATGGGGAATTCCATGATGGCTTTCCCCATGATGTCAGAGGGGGGCGGGGTCACCAGGTGCCCTCCGTTTTAAAAGACCTGTCAGATGGAGCGGAGCCTCACACAGCGGGAGCCTCCCATTGCGCGGAGCGGCCCAAGAAGACAGCGACACCGACGCCGACGCTGACGGAAGAAGATGCCGGACGAGAAGGACGAGAAGACCAGCGCAAGAAGAAGCGGATCGGAGGAAGAAGAAAATGGAAGAAGAAGATGGAAGAAGATGAAGGAAGGAGAAGATGAAGAAACCGAAGGATGAAGAAAGAAGAAAGAAGATTTTAATAAAGGAATTGTCAAAGACTGTCTCCTGTCATTTTTACCATTTTTGCCACTTTTTTGGTGAAATGGTAGGGGTACTTTTGTACCCCCTTACCATTTCACACAGGGGGGGGGCCGGGATCTGGGGGTCCCCTTGTTAAAGGGGGCTTCCAGATTCCGATAAGCCCCCCGCCCGCAGACCCCCACAACCACCGGGCACGGTTGTGGGGAAGAGGCCCTTGTCCTCATCAACATGGGGACAAGGTGCTTTAGGGTCTTAGACCCCCAAAGCATCCTCCCAATGTTGAGGGCATGTGGCCTGGTACGGTTCAGGCGAGAGGGGGGGCCGCTCTCGTCCCCCCCTCTTTTCCTGCGGCCTGCCAGGTTGCGTGCTCGGATAAGGGTCTGGTATGGATTTTGAGGGGGACCCCACGCCATTTTTTTTGGCTAGGGTTCCCCTTAAAATCCATACCAGACCTCAAGGGTCTGGTATGGATTTTGAGGGGGACCCTACGCCATTTTTTTTTTGGCTGGGATCCCCCTTAATATCCATCCCAGACCTGAAGGGCCTGGTTATTGAATTTGGGGGGACCCCTACGCTTTTTTTTTTTTCATTTTTTTTATTTTTTATCAATGACTTTTTTTTTATGAATGAGTTTCAATGAATCACTGTTCTCTGTGTTACGGGAGCCGTGAATTAACATTAGCCGCGAGTGATTTTAAATAGCTTTTTTACTTTCAAAAATGACACTTTGCGCAGAGACAGTTCTAAACACGGGAAACATGCGCCCCTTCACAGGCATACTATAGACACCCCCCAGGTACGAAATTTTAAAGGAATATTACACTTTTATTGTTTCAATTTAAGCATTATTAAAATCACTGCTCCTGAAAAAACGGCCGTTTTTAAAAAAAAATTTTGCATTGATACATGTCCCCTGGGGCAGGACCCAGGTCCCCAAACACTTTTTATGACATTAACATGCATATTAGCCTTTAAAATGAGCACTTTTAATTTCGAACGTTCGCATCCATTATAACTAATAGGGTTCTAAAGCTCGCACGGACTTTAGGTCCGTTCGCGGGTTCTGGTGCGAGCCGAACGGGGGGGGTGTTCGGCTCATCCCTACTCATCTGTAAATATCCACTTTAGAATACACTCTATATAAACGGCAGCAATGACATTTAAAACTCCTGAAAGAGGTAAGAAAATGCAAAAATCTTGTGAAGCAGCTATCTGAGTGAGCAGTTCTAGTTCTTCAGCTGGCTAGTGTTGGGGTCCAGGCTAAACAGTGGTGCTCATGAGTACAGTCCTAAGTTTGGATGCAGGCAATAATGCTGCTGGATAGATGGCCAGTCCCTATATGCTCAGTCTCTGCTAACTGCAACAGCTTAATAGCAGCAGTGTTCTCTTACTAGTCCCAACGATACAGCAGCAGGGGTTACATTGTTCAGATGTCAGCTCACCTCAGGACCTGCCTGGAACAACTCTGATCCTCAGCACAGGGCCACAGAATTGTGGCGTGTTGATGTGCATGCCGGAGCAGTAATGTGGGCACCTCCTAGCAGCAATAGGAAAAGTCCCTCGGTATTTAACTTAAGAAAATACAACTCTCTCTCCCCTTATACCCAGCTCAAATTGGGAATTGTAGTCCAATTGTTCGTAGACTGCCAAAGTAACGTTTCTTTCCCGAATTTCATCTCCCATGATTCAATGAATGAATGCATTCTTTGTTTACTAGTGTGAGCGCTGTGATTGGTCACAGTGATCACATGGTACAGGGTCAATCACAGCAGCTGATCCGCTGTGTCCACTGGTTACCAAGTGCACATGAGTGGCCGATGTGGGAAGATATTCAAGTACATCCACCCACACCTGCCTTGCTTCCTTCTGGTCGTAAATGTACATTGGTTGGATGGGAAGCAGATAAATAAGTTGTGTATTTTTAATCAAAAGGAAGAACTCCGGACAGCCGCACACCGGGAAAATAAAATCCAAACGGTTTATTTAAAAGCAAAAAGACACTACAATCCAAACACGGCAAAAAGGGGGGTACAGAGCTGACGCGTTTCGCACTGTATTTCAGTGCTTACTCATAGCTGTTGAGTAAGCTATGAGTAAGCACTGAAATACAGTGCGAAAAGCGTCAGCTCTGTACCCCCCTTTTTGCCGTGTTTGGATTGTAGTGTCTTTTTGCTTTTAAATAAACCTTTTGGATTTTATTTTCCCGGTGTGCGGCTGTCCGGAGTTCTTCCTTTTGATTTATAATCATTGTGCTATTAGCCAGCACCTGGGGCTCCCACACAGGAGCAGGAGCATTCGCTTGTAAGGAGAGTCTTGGAGCGGTGGTTGTTTGTGTATTTTTAATGCTGCTCCCCACTAAAGGGTATTTTAATTAAAACATTTTTTGCATTGGTACATGCCTCACGTGACAATGCCCAGCTACCCATGCCTTTTTTTTTACCAAAAGTGTGCAAATTGGCCTTGAAAAAGGCCAGAAAAATATCAGAATGGGA